>BSBM01000764.1:9205000-9805000 GCA_027924585.1 Larix kaempferi | reverse complement strand
GCACACAGTTCGAGGAAGTTTTTTGCATGAATTTTGAGGCAAGAAGAAATCTGTACAGTCTACACAGTCCTTACTGTCCGTACATCTGTACATTTCGTACAGTGGCATGAATTTTGAGGTACTGTTGGGCATGAATTTCGAGGTACTACTGGGCACAAATTTTGAGGTGAGGCACATATTTCCAGGTGCTGGTACAGTGATTAAATGCTTATTTTATTGCTATTGTAACTCTATTTTTATGCCTGAAAATGATAAATGATAAATTTCTCTTGGACTAGTTTTCCCCTTGTGGGATTTTCCAGGGTCTAGTTTGACCAAAAATTCACTATGCATACAATTTTCAGACTGTTGTTATAATTGTTTTTCCGTTGCTTATTTATCTCAACATGTGTGTTTCAGCTTGTTGATTCATTGTTTAAGTGCTTGTAAATTATCATTGAACTCTCACTAGTTAAGTCTGAAATCTAAGTGTTTTGCTTAGTGTTTGAATGGATTTTAAAAGCCCCATTTTAATCACATAATAGTATAAATCAATGCCTAGCTCAAGAAGAGACTCCCCGGCACTAGAAATATCGTATAGAACGGCTTAGGGAGGGAGAAAAGAACTCCAAATTGTTTCATGACTCGATGATCCAAAACCAACATCACAACCGCATTCCATACCTTCAATCGAATCAAGGTCAACGACTCTCCAAGCACAAAGACATTGAAAAGGAGTTGATATCCTTCTATTGCAATCTAATTTCTGAGGATGACACTAATAGGGAAGTTGCCTTGAAAATAATAATTAAATACATCCGCTCATTGGTCACCGAGGAGCAGAATGAAAGTCCTCTTCACCGAATTTCTGTGGAGGAAGTTGAAGTTGTTGTCATGAGCATGCCAATAGCAAAATCCCCAGGCCTGGATGGCTTTACCACTAATTTCTATCACCATTGTTGGAACATACTGAAACAGGACGTTTGGGAGGCCGTTGAAGAATCCATAATCAAATTGAGTGTTCTTCCTACTTTCAATGCTACTTTCCTCATGCTTATTCCAAAAGAGAACCCTTCACACCCTGGTAAGTTCTACCCTATTTCTCTCTACAATGTTATTTTCAAGATCATTACCAAGACCATTGCAAACAAATTAAAACTCTATCCTCCCACACCTAATCTCGGAAGAGAAGACGAGATATGTGGAGGGACGCAAAATCTTGGATGGAATCATTCTGGCCCATGAAACTATCCATTCGATGAAACTGTCCAAAAAAGCGATCATGCTCATAAGCTTGACCTCTCAAAAGCATTCGACAAAATTTATGGGCACTTTATCGATTGCTCCCTGTAGGCCTTTGGCTATTCCCCCCTTTGGATTCACTGGGTTCTTTCTCTAACCTCCTCTGCCTTTTGTTTGATCTTGGTGAATGGATACCCCTCTGCCACATTTCTCCCTCCCACGGCTTTAGACAAGGAGACCCTTTATCTTCTTTTCTTTTATTCCGATGGTGGAAGGACTTGGTAAATCACTTGAAATGTTGTTCAAGAAGGACAATTTTCTGGTCTTCACCCACCCAATGATGACTTAGTTGCTTCTCATCTCCAATTTTTAGATGACACTCTTTTACTTACAGTCACCACTGTTAGGGAATCCAGGACAATCGAATCAATCTTGCAAACCTTCATGGATGCATCAATGTTGTCCCTAAATCAAGACAAATCAGAAATATTCTTCGTCAACGCTCCTCATGCTTTTCAAATAATAATTTCTTGCCTGCTTTGTTTCCAAAGAAGTTCCCCCTCCAAATATATGGGTGCCCCACACATTGTCTCTGCCTCTCACCACCCAGCATGGGCCAGTCTCCTTTTTCATCTCGAGAAAAAACTCTCAAATTGGACCTTTTGCTCCCTTAACCGTTTCGGTCGTCTCATTCTTGTTAAATTTTTCATTTGCAGTATGCATTCCTACTTTATTTCTATCTTCACTACTCCCAAACATATCCTCAATGAAATTCACAGTATTTAGAGAACTTTTCTTCGGGGAGGTTCAAAAGAGAAAAAGTGAAAATGGGATTTGGTGTGGTGGGATAAAGTCTTCCTACCAAAAATGTAGGTTGGTTTGGGCATTAGAGACCCTGAATTAGATAAAAAAAATCTCAACTAGAAAAATATGGTGGAGATGGATCACTATCCCTACCTCCCTCTAGTCTCAAATCTGGAAGAGAAAATATGCTCCCAAATCACATCATCAAGATCTCATTTGGATTCAAGGCACTTGTCCCATATTTGTCATCTGGAATGTTGCCTGGAAAAGCAAAGCCTTGATCCAAGAGCATGCTTTCTGGGAAATTTTGGATGGGAATATTGTGCTCTTCTAGGATGATTCCTAGCAACATTGTCAAAAACTAAATTGTTTTTCGAATGTTACCCAATTCTAAAAGGACTCCATTACCTCCTTAGGGAAGCATGTCTCTAACTTTTGGACACCTTCATCCCCCACTGACCAATGGCGTTCATGGTTGAAAAAATCAAGATGGCCTAATCCTCCTCCCGGTTTCAAATGGGAAAAATTCTATCAAGAGCTTCAGTCTAGGCGACTTTCCAAGCTTGTGAGATTGAATATTCTCAAATGGGGCCAGCAGAACAGAGGCACTTTCAATCTCAAAGAATCATATTCTCTTGTGGCAAGGCATGATCACACTACAGGAGATCAAATATGGAAACAAATATGAACTCAGGACCCATGGAAAAAATTGTCCACGTTTCTATGGTTGATTTCCAAGGGAAAAACTCTTACTTGGGACAATCTTGTTAAGAGGGGATTTGAGGGCCCCCTCACAGTGTGTGCTTTTCCATAATTTGAAGGAAGACCTGGAGAACATGTTTAATTCATGCTCCTCCATCAACTCCCTTTGGGAAAAAGGTGCCCTCATATTCAGACAGTAGGATCGCAACAAGGGTTGCATCAGAGAAACCATAGCCAACTAGAGAACTCAAATTTCAAGCAACAATATTGTCAATTACACATGGCAAATTTTTCTTGGTTTTCTGCTCTGGGAAACTTGTAAAGAAAGGAATAGGCACATCTTTCAAGACTCCACTCTCCCTCCATATCAACTATGGAAAAATATCCACTCTAATATTCGTGAAACGGTCTTCCTTGGGGCTTGGCCCGTTGAAGACTGGCAATGCAAGCCTAATGATTATGCTATCCTTCAGGCTTGGGATCTCATTCGAATTTGGTTTATATCCCTTCACATTGGTCTCCTTCGAACTTTGGTTTCATTAAGCTCAATTTTGACAATGCAACTGGTCCTACGTGTTTCGGGGGTGTCTTTAGAAACCACTTGGGGCATATTCTTCACATTTTCATGGGATCATTAGGTCACGACAATAACAATGCAGCAGAGCTATTTTCCATGCTTTGCGGCATTCAAATTGAAAACCAAGAAGGATTCTCTCGACTTATTGTGGAAGGTGATTCAAAGCTCGTTATCCATATTATGTCGTGCATCCTCAATTGTTCTGCAACTAGTAAGATTTTTCCAAGCTGGAGATTGGCTGCCAACTTTTGGAAGCTCCCAAGGAATCTCTTAATATAAATGAGGCCATCATCCCTTAGCATGTGAGAAGAGAGGCCAACAAGCTTGCAGATAAGTTAGTCAATTTGGGTATAGAGATGCAAGCTCTAGATCTAAACAGTAGCTAGTCAAACTTACATTCTCTCGGGCTCAAGGAAGAATGTTCATCTATTAATCAGCAAGATCGCCTACCCCACGTTGGGTCTCATTTTTATCAGGCCTACATGCCCAACTCCATTGAGACCTCCACGCAGTGGAAAGAAAGGACAGCCATTGAGAGGGTGGTTTGTCTAGTACTTAAATGTGATGGGCGGTATTAACCACTTATACTATGAAACGAGAACTCGACAAAGTTCTCATTTTTCTCTCCCCTAATTTTAGTAGTTATTTTTAGCTCTGTTTCAAAAAGGGTTAATACCAGTATCGCACATTTTCATTTTGAGGCATTTTTTCAGGCCTTTGAATTATCTTTGTCGTAAAATATTTTTTATTTCTATTTTCAAGTGTGTTTTTAGAGATTTAACAAAATAACATACATTTATAAACAATTTATAATGAAAAACATATTCATTTTGCAATTTTTTCTATAAAATAAGACATTTTTATGGACAAAATAAGACATTTTTATGGACAAAATAAGACATTTTTATTGACAAAATTGTAAAAAATTCCAGAAAATAAAGACATTTAAAACTATTTTCATAGATTTTTTGTATAAAAATGATACTATTTCATATTATTTTCAGAAAAGTGACTATTCACATAAATTCAAGAAAAACTATACCATATATTTGTAAAAAACATTACATATAGAAATTTTTGCAAACAAATTTATAAAAAAAAAAACTAAACCCAAAACAAACACTATATATATTAAAAAAAAAAAAAAACTATATAAAAAAAATTTAAAAAATTAAACCCAATACAGAAACTATATAAATAAAAAAATTTTAAAAAAAATTGAAACCAAAAAAAAATTAAAACCTAAACCAAAAAAAAAACTATATAAAAAATTTAAAACCTAAACCCCAAAAAAAATTATAAAAAAAAAAAAACAATTCAATTCCCCCCTCCTCAAGCCGACCCCTCCCCCCACCTCCCCCTTCCCCATCCTTCTGTCGCCCCCTCCCTTCCCCCTCCTCCCCCTCCTCCTCCTCTCGATGCCCCCTTCCTCCTCCTCCTCACGTTTCCCCCTTCCTCCTCCTCCCCCTCCTCCTCCTCCCTTCTCACTCCACGGGCCTTCCCCCTCCTCCTCCTCTCGCCACCCCCCCTTCCCCCTCAAGACCCGCGGAGGGGGAGGAGGGGGAAGGGAGGGGGCAGCGGGAGGAGGGGGAAGGGGGTGGGAATCACGCCACCCATGAGGGGCGTCCCTTTGATGCCCAAGCGAGTCGAGTGCTCGCTCACCCTCCCTCCCCCATCCGCCTTCCCCCTCCTCCCCCTTCGCCTCCCCCTTCCCCCTCCTCCCTCTTCCTCCCCCTTCCCCGTCCCTTACCCCTCCTCCTCCTCCTGCCACCCCCCTTCCCTCTCCTCCCCCTCCTCCCTTCTCCCTCTGCGGGCCTTGAAGGGGGAGGTCGAGAGGGAAGGGAGGGGGAAGGGAGGGGGCGGCGGGGGGAGGGGGAAGGGAGGGGTCGATAGGAGGAGGGGGGGAGTTGAATTGTTTTTTTCATTTTTTTTTTATATAGTATGTTTTAATTTTTATTTTTTTTTTAAATTGTTTTTTTATATAGTTTAATTTTTTTTAGTTTAGGTTTTAAATTTTTTTTTTATATAGTTTTTTTTTGGGGGGTTTACGTTTTAATTTTTTTTATATAGTTTTTTTTTGGGGGTTTAGGTTTTAATTTCTTTTTTTAATTTTTTTTAAATAGTTTTTGTTTTGGGTTTTGGTTTTAATTTCTTTTTTAATTTTTTTTAAACTTTTTAAAATATTTTTTTTTATATAGTATAGGGGGGGTTGGTTTAGGTTTTAATTGTTTTTAATTTTTTTTATATATAGTTTAGGGGGGTGGGTTTAGGTTTTAATTTTTAATTTTTTTAATTATTTATATAGTTTCCGGGGGTGGGTGGAGGGCGGAGGAGCCGGGAGGGAACGGAGGAGGCAGGAGGAGGTTTAATTTTTTTGTAAATCTAAGTAAAAAAAATAAATTATTTTTTAAACCAAAATTAAAATTTGTTTGTAGATTCCATAATCAATGCACTGCAAGAACATCGCAATCAACAATCAAATGAACGACAAAAGTTGTACAAACATTGCAAGAAGTATTATGATGCTCCACATAAGTATATGGGTTTGATAATTGATGGCATGGATCAGAAAAAAACACTCTTGCCACACTTTGTCTGTGTGCCTAAGAATTTAAAGGAGGAAAATTTCAAAGAATATGCAAGTTTCAAAAAAGTTGTAATGCATCTCTTGAAGATTTTTTTTTCCAATTTAGGGGTTGATTTTAAAGTTTTTGTAAACAACAGTATAGAATGTTTAGGCCATGGATCTATTTTTTACCCTGAAAAAAAAATACATGTATACTGGTATCAACACTTTTCTATTTGGGGGGGTGTTTTTGGTGTTTTTTTTGCAAAAATCATCGTTTTTATGGATAGATTTCTCGTTCATAATATAAAGTTCTTGTTTCATCGTATAAGTGGTTTATTATATACGCAGGCATCATTGTTTGGTTTGGATTCCCTAACTCGCTCGCGCGAACTAACATATCTCTGACCAAACTCATGTAGAAGGATCAGGTTTCCGTTTTGGCACTCATAGAGAAATTGCCCCTCATAAATCATTGTACAAGCCTTAATTATTTGATGGAATGGCTTTTGATTAAGTTGCGCAAGCGAGCGGTTTTTCAACACATTTTTCCTTCGCCCCTCTTCAACTCCTCATGGTTCTAGTTCTCGCTTCTAGTTGTTCGTAAGTCTGGTAGCTTTAATTTTGTGTCCCCCATCCCCATTGTTGATGGACCGCCATGGTTCATTCTAAGACTACTGAGTGAGAGACCATGGATGGTCCTCATCACTCTCACATGCTTCGTGCTATCAGAGAGAAATATAAGGCCAAAGCATGATTCGGGCATATGGTTTCCCTTCAATTCAGAGTCATATTCATGAAATGGAAACCCATCTTAAGGAACGGAATCACATGCCCAATCTTGCCAAATCGGTGACTGAAATGGGGAATATGGTGGAAACTTTTGGTTCCTCTCAAACCAAAGAGACCTGCTACGCAAAAACCCTGGGTCTTCTCCTGCTCAACGAGGCTCTTTTGGGTCAAGCAATGGTAAGTTATGAGGATGGGAATTATCAGGTTCATTCTCAAGGACTCAGTTTGCATGCTCGCATGGATCGCCTAGAAAATTGGATGTGATGTTTCACTCAAGCCCTAGTGGATTCGGACACAAAGGTGACTGCAAAGCTCAACTTCCTGGCACGGGAGCTAATTGGTAAATCCTTCTGTTACACTTCTACAAACACTTGTCCTTCTCAGACGCCCTCCAAGTGTCCTCCTCCCAAGGTCGAGCATGGAGAACCATTGGGTGTCCCACATGAAGGTCAGGTGTTGAGCATTATGCTCCTCTTATCTATATTTCAGATGATGATTAGTTTTAGTTTGATTAGTAATTTCAAGTTTAGTAGTCTAGGCATTACCTTCTGGTTAAAATAGTGGCCATAACCCCTGTGGGGGACTCTAGATTATCTCTCTCAACTCTTATTAGTCAATTTGATAGCTTCGTTATGGTCTATTTTTTTCCAATTGATGGCTTCTTGTTGCTTACTATTGACATATGGACTCTCTTTTGGTAGTCGTCTAGCTCTTTACTCCTTTGTACAGTTTTCGTTTTTTAATATAATTCAAAATATTGTATTCTAAATACAAAACAACTATTCTAGTATACATTTATCAAAGCATAAATCTATTATAATTAATATATAAAAGTTGAATCTATTAATATTCTACACATGATCAATAATTACGCTGTAGGCGTTCACAAATGAGAAGCGTGACCTTCTACCTCTGAAAGATTTCTTATTTATGGATCCAATGGAATCCTGCCATGTCTTTTGCCGCTTTCACGCACACCGACCAAATCACGTCGACCGTTATTTGCATTACTTTTCCCCTTTCAGGCAAACCCCCATTTTGATAAACTCCAGCAGAAGCAGCAACTCCCGGAGGATTGCTCATCATTGAAGCTGCTGCGGTTGGAGAAAATAGAAGTCAGAAAAATCTAAATGTTTATGAGATGGTATATGAATATGAAAAAAGGTTTATGAATAGCCTTAGCAGCATTATGATGTGTGCTTAAAACAGAATTTTGAAATTAATATTGGTTAGCTCTTAAAATGATATTTTGATTCCCAATCAATAAAGATCCATGATACCTAAAAAGGTTAGCTGATTACCTGAATTTTACATGGCGATGTCGAATGCATTTAAAAAATCCAGTATTTAAAAAGCATTTTAATACTGTAATGATCTAAATGTATTTTAATACCACAAATAGAACTTGAATTCAACTCTGATTTCAAGTGTGCCGATACCCAGGACCTGTATATGAGTATCGTTTGTAAAAGTCCCTTTAGACAACAATCCGTCCAGTAAATTTGTGCTTAAGAAAACTGTTTCTCATTGAAGTTGATACAAGGCTGTGTACTACGCGACCACAACAGAAGTTACGAATTAATTAGTCGGATTCTTCTAGTCGACGGTATTTTATATGGCGGTTGCTCAATATCAACATTTGTAGCTTCTTGAAAGATATGGGGGAAAATAAATTGGCTCCAAGATTACGAATCGAAGGAGTACGTTATGGTTGAAAGACTGAAGGCGTGAGGATGAGAAATGGGCTCCAATACGAATCGAAGGAGTACTTTTAGCTTTGCTGTTGGAGGGATCCTGAGTGCGCTGGTATCAGGCAGAGAAAACAAGCGCCAAGACACTGTGTAGGCCAGCCGATCTCCCTCATTATCGACCAGACACTGGACTGATGAAAGGCGAGCTCCATAATTAGTAGCTGATCGATTTACAGGAAATGGGTGTGGAGAACGTGCAGATCTGAAGACCTGGGCATACAATCGCTGGCATTGCTGAGCATGGACTGATTTGGAGTTGGATGGAATACTGACGGGGATAGCAGTGGGATTTGAAACCTTGCTGAGGCCGATTCGGTGCTGATTGGGTTGGGGATAGGGCTCTGGGGACTCTATACTGTCTGTCCTGTTGATCTAGGGCGAAATGGCAAGCAGTTATGAGCAGGAGGTGGACTACACCTCGGATGGAGAATGTGCCAGAGGGATTTTCGATCTTGGAACATTCACTGCTGCGGCTTCTGGGTCGAGGGCATCAACGGGATCACTCTTGACTGGCAGGGGGACAGGGTTCTTTCCTGGGCCTGAGGATGAACGGCCAGACTTGGCGAACCTGTTAGGACGGACACTACAACCACGATTGGGGAATTTCACAAACTTCCCATCCTGCTCGGATACTTTATGTGTGGAGGGGATTGACACTACTAGAAGTGGCAGACGGAGGAAGGATCTGGGTGGTGGTGTGATATCAGATGGGAATTTGGCTAGGTCTGTGGAATCTGGTGATTCTGTTGACAGGGGACAGGGTAGGGGAGGATTGGGTTCCTCTTCCAATGGACACATAGCGGGAGTTACTGGGGGTGGAGATGCATCCATGCTAGCTCCTCGTGCAGGGATTTCTACGAAGGCAGAATTACACAAAAACACTGCTAAGAAGGTCAAGGAACGGAAGCGGAAGGATAAGCTAGTGCTGGGCGTGGATGTATCGATTGAGGAGGCTGAAGATTTCTCAAAAATTGCAGTGGTTGGCCATGTCCGTGGTAAAAGACTTGGACAAGGTTCTCTCCAGCGATGGGCAGCCGAGCAGTGGAAAGATATCGTGGCTACTGCACCTATTGTTCGGGTTTTAACGAAAGGATGGTTCTCCTTCATCCTGTCGAATATAGGGGAGGTTGATGCTGTCTTACGCCGACATTGGTCAATGTTGGGCGTACCTATTATCCTAAAACGTTGGTCTCCTTTCTTCGATCCCAAACAGGAGAAAATTGACAAAGAACCGTTATGGGTGAAGCTTCCGGGGTTTCCCATGCACCTATGGAATGAAACACGGTTTGCAGCGATTGGGAACTACCTTGGAGACTATGTATGCTCTGATTATTCCCATATTGAAACAGGCATTTACACAGTGGCAAAGATTCTGGTTAACATCGATCTTCGATTGGGCTTAACAGCTGAGATCAATGTACAAACGAAGGATGGGGCATTCGTTCAAATACTGGACTATGTGGGCGTGCCGTTTAGGTGCCACCGCTGTCACACTTTTGGACACTTGGTTGCCTGTTGCCCACTTTCATTTAGGGGCAGACCGAAGGTTATGGCAGCAGCTGCTGATTGCACAGAAAAGGTGGTGCACACATCGGCGATGGGAGATGAAACTATCGAGCCTCCATCTGGCAATTGGGCAGAATCTCCGGTGGTACCCGATGTATTGAGTGGGCAGCAGGGATCCAAGGAACATTCAGCAACAATGGCGAACAAGGGGTTGGATGTTCCTGGGAACATGGAAACCGCTGAAGCAGGGGCAAATATGGGTACCACGACACCATTGACGCGGGCAGCATCCAGGAAGCTCCAGGAGCAGTTAACTACTCGCCGGGGCTCATCTTCGAACAACTTGGGTTTGTTTCCTTTAACCTCTATTGTTCCTTTAATTAATGACCCTATTGTTTTGGGGGAGGATTGTCTTGGGACATCTTCTCCGGTTCGATCTGCTCATTGTACTGTTCTGGATAGTGTATACACACCGTCCATTGTTTCTACTAAACACTCTCCCAGCACTGGACGTAGTATCCGATATGCTCTCCGTAACAGGATGATCACTGCTGATGGCTCGGGGGGTAAGGGACTTGCTGAAATGGCTGGTAGTGTTGGGGGGAAAGGGCGGGGTCGAAAATCTCATTTGTCAAAAGCTTAAGAGCGGGCAAAAGTTGATCTAGTCATGGGTACACAATCCTCTATCGAATGGGCACTTAGAGCAGCAAAAACCCAGGAAGGGGGTTTCATATGAAATTATTGTCTTTCAACTGTCGTGGGTTGGAGAGTCCCATTAAAAAATCGTCACTTCGGAGGTTGGTGGATTTAAATTAACTGGATGTCCTACTGTTACAAGAAACTTTGGGTGGCAGTGAGGAGGTTGTTAGGGCACTGGAACTATTGCTACCTGGTTGGAAGTTTGTTGGTGTGGATGCTCGTGGACGCTCTGGAGGGCTGGCCACAGGGTGGAAGATGAATAGCTGCAGAATTGATTGCTCTTGGGGCATTCCCTCTGGTATTGGATTGGAAGTTTGGGATGCATCGTTGGGGAGGAGGATCACAATTCTCAATATCTATGGGCCCTATCTAAATAGGGTTGGATTCTGGGACTCTTTGTTTAGTATGGATATCTTTGCTGGAAGGGATGTGATATTGGGTGGGGATCTCAACCTTTCACTGGGGACTTCTGAAGTTTGGGGGCCTCGGGCTGCTTCGGATCCACTTGCAAATTATTTCATACAAGCCTTTGCAAGGCAGGACCTCCTTGACATACAACCTACCAGGATAACCCCTACATGGAGGAATAAGAGAACAGGGGATCAACGGGTGGCTAAGAGGCTGGATAGGTTTCTGGTAACTGATGTGTTGGCTTTGGGAGTTGATGTGGTCAAGCAATGGGTTGGGACAGGGGGGGTTTCAGACCACTACCCAATCCTGCTGGAATTACGAGGAGGTAGAGAAAAACCCTCCAGCCCATTCAAATTCAATCCTAGCTGGTTGAAGGATGAGGATTTTCTCAAATTAGTACAGGATCAGTGGGTTCATCGAACACCGGAGTCTCTGCGGCATGCGGGAGAACACTTTCAACACAATCTCAAGCGAATTAAAGAGGTCACCATTCTCTGGGCCTCTGAAAAACGAGGGAAAGATGAACAAAAGCTGAGGGATGCTGAGATGAATATCGATCGACTACTACACTGCAGGGGCTTGGGTTATCTGGATGATGTGCAGAAAGGTGAGCTGTTGAAGTGGGAATGCTGCAGAAACGTGATTCTGTCTGATAGAGAAGAGATGTGGAGAATGAAGAGCAGGGCGCTCTGGCTACAGTGTGGGGACGAGAACACAAAATTTTTTCAAGCCTATGCAAAGGGGAGAAAAGATACAAACTCTATCTGGGAACTATCCTCTTCTGAAGGGGAACTGATCTCCAGCTTTGATGGTTTGGCTGATATGGGAGTAAGACACTTTGGAGATTTATTCACAGCACAACCTGGGGCCTCTATTGCTGAGGTAATTCGAATGGCTCAGCTCTTCCCTCGTTTTGTGGGAGAAGAGGAGAACATTATGTTGATGGCAGAGGTGTTGCCGGATGAGCTTTCGCAGGTTATGCACTCCTTCCAGAAAGATAAGAGCCCGGGGCCCGATGGGTGGCCTATTGAATTTTTCTTGGGTTTCTTTGATTTGTTCGGGGAAGAACTTTTGGATGTGGTGGAAGAATCTCGAAAGGCTGGATTTATTCATGGACCCTTCAATTCGACCTTTTTAGCTCTCATACCCAAAACGGACAAGCCTGAAAGCTTTGATGCATTCAGACCTATTTCTCTCTGCAACTGCATTTATAAGATTATTTCAAAGGTTATGGCGAGGAGACTCAAGATTATCCTGTCTCAGCATATCTCTAGTGAACAGTTTGGGTTCTTGGAAAGCCGGCAAATTCACGAGGCCATTGGAGTTGCACAGGAAGGAATACACACTATGAAGGTGCAGAAGCAGAAGGGCGCTGTGATCAAAATTGATCTCTCCAAAGCATTTGATCGGGTTAGCTGGCTCTATATCCGATTGCTTCTTAGACACCTGGGCTTCTGCTATGAATTTATACGATGGATTATGGCCTGCATCTCCACAGTGAGCTTTGCTGTTCTGATAAATGGTTCAGCGAGTCCATTCTTTCACGCTGGCAGGGGCCTACGACAAGGATGCCCACTGTCACCGCTATTATTTCTCCTTGTAGCTGAAGGACTCAGTCGATTTATTTTAAAAGCAAAAGCTGAAGGTTCTTTCCGTGGCATTTCCATCTCACAGGTTTTGTATATTACACATCTCCTTTTCGTTGATGACATCCTGATTTTTTGTGATGGATCGAGACAGGATATCGACAAGGTAGCTGAAGGTCTCATTTTGCTACAAGAGGCAGCGGGTATGCTAGTTAACAATGATAAATCAACGATCACGTGCTCTCATCTAAACGAGATGGAGATTCACAGATTGGCTATGAGACTACCCTACAGGACTTTTGATTTTGATGCTGGTTTAAAGTACCTTGGCTTTCACTTAAAACCGAATGCATATTTGAAAGCAGACTGGCACTGGCTCATTGCTAAACTAGAACTGAGACTTCGTGGATGGAGTCACAAATGGATTTCGAGGGCAGGGCGGCTGGTTTTGGTTAAATCAGTGTTGGAAGCGATTCCTGTGTATTGGATGTCACTCGCTTGGATTCCCAAAGGAGTCTTGGAGCTGATCCGGAGGTTGTGTTTTGCCTTTCTATGGAAGGGTAAGGGTGATAACCGTGCTTTGGTGTGGGTCAGATGGGATAAGATCGCGGTCCCCAAAGCACTGGGAGGATGGGGCCTAAAGAATATTTTCCTTTTTGCTAAAGCCTTGGGGGCTAAGGTGGCATGGCGAATCATACAAACTCAGAGTCTCTGGACTAGAGTGGTGTACCATAAATATATTGCTCCATTAACTCTTCTCGAATGGATTCGGCAGGGCAATAAGACGCGGGCAAATTGCTCTTTGGTATGGAAAGCGGTGGTGCAGCATTTTCATCTGATTGGGTCTGGCTTAGTTTGGAGAATCGGCAATGGGAGATACACTCGAATTGGACTGGATCCCTGGGTAGGCTGTAGCGGTGGACATGTCCTACCGGAGGCTTTAAGGAATCTTCTGGCAGCCAGAGGTTGTCACTTTCTGGCTGATATTGAGCAACCGAGATCATCCACTCTATGGAAACAGGGGTGGATCTCTGCACAGCAACTTGAGATTCCAGATGACTTGCTTGGAGCTTGGGAGAATTATATTCGGATATTAAGATACACTAATATTCGCCTCACAAATCGGATTGATGAACTAATCTGGGAACACCATCCATCTGGTAAATACACTCCTAAACATGGATATATTCAGCTGAATGTGAATATACATAACAGGGATTTGGTGTGGTGGTGGAAACATCTGTGGACACTAAAGTGCCCGGGGAAAGCTAAACTACTCTCTTGGGCTATTTTGGAAAATAAGGCACCGACATGGGACATTCTGCAGAAGAGATTCACCCAGGGGCCGGGGTTCTGTCCTCTTTGTAGGGAAGCGGAAGAGTCAAATTCACATATTTTTGTTCACTGTAGTTTTACACAAGCTGTATGGGCTGCCACTTGCAAACATCTGGCGCTCAATGTGAGTTGGTGGGGAGTGGACTTTCCCGACGCCTTTCAACAGTGGTGGACATCTCTCAAGCATCCAACGTTTCGGGCTGTCCCCTGTATTCTCGCCTGGGGCATTTGGATCACTCGAAACAAGATCATTTTTCAGGATTGTCGGGTCCCTTTGGAGCAGGTTGTGGCACAAGCGGTGGCTGTTTTACTACACTTCAAGTCATCCAATAAAGCGATTAGCATCAGACCTGTGATCATGGAATTCATAGATAAATCCATGCCGTGGGCTTATTTTGATGGCTCATCTATAAACCAACAATCAGTGTGTGGTGGAGGTGGTGTTCTACACAAATCAGAGTCCCATTATTTTCATATAATGGCTGGTTTGAGGAGTGGTTCAAATAACTACGCTGAACTTATGTCACTTAAGCTACTGATGCTTTTCGCACTTGAACAAGGATGTTTAACACTCCAGATATTTGGAGACTCTCTAATTGTTATTGAATGGGCCATGGAACGCACACAATGTCATGTGATGATACTCTTACCAATATTGGAGGAGGTATTACGGTTAAAACAGGCTTTTAACTGCATTACATTCACCCATGTCTACAGGGAGCGAAATGGGATGGCTGACCAGCTATCTAAAGAAGCACAATCTTTGATTTTTGGCACTTGGAGGATCACGATTCATTCAACTGAAGGCATCTACAGCTATACACACAGGCCTTTCTTTGGGGAAATTGTGGACCATATGGAGAATTAGACCAAACTTTTAATGGACTGAATTTAAATAACTGCTGATTGGATACATTTTTGAGACAGTATATATGTTGCTGTATTGACAGAAGATAAATGTCTGCGGATTGGATAATTAATTATGAGACAGTGATTGTGGACAGTATCAGCTGTGCGAGCTGTATTGGATGCAGATATTGGACAGACATTAGATTGGATTGTATCGAGTATGGACAGAAATATATCTGTTGTATGAGTTCTTTGTGAGAGCGATCTGCGGCCTATTGGCTGTATTGCTGATTGGATACAAACAGTGTGGACTGCAGCGAGATGTAATAACTCAGTTTTCTGCTGAGTGACTACTTTCAGATTCTGAGAGCGATCTGCAGCCTATTGGCTGTAGATTGGACAGTGTGGTAGGTGACTACTTTCAGATCTGTGATATAATGTAAGGGACAATAGACAGTCATTCGGTGGACTGATTGGTCTTATGGACAGTATATGTTGACAATGTAGGGATCTCTAAGATTCTATTACATGTGCAGAATGTAATTTTGTTCTTTAATGAAATAAAATTACGACTTTTTCCAAGGAAAAAAAACATTTGTAGCTTCTTCGACCAGAAATATTTGTTCTTGTGAAGCCTGTCTTTTATATGTGAACCGAGAGACCGTAGAACATGTTTAATAACTCAGACTAGGCATTTCATTCAACGAACTATGGAGATAGATAGGTTCTTAGCAAGGAAACACTATATCAGTCGGAGTTAGATATGTCGTGGTCGATGGATGACTCCATTGAGGTCAGATTATGGCAGTAGAAGACGTGATTCCATTGGCAACTGCGGCCAATGTCATCTTTTTTCGACCATCTTTGCAAGCTTTCGATGAAGTTCTGGCATTCCTTGCAATTACACACTACAACTGGCAATCAGTCTGGTGGTCGGTATTCAGTCAACAGCTGACCAAATTAAGGAGGTCGACCAACGTTAACCTGGACCAATATACAAATTATAATCTCGACCAAAGTAACGTGTATGACCCGACCATTATTCATCGACCATGGGCCCGACCAAATTTATATCAATCATATTAAAAGGGTCGACCTAGACCGCTTGTAAACTCGACCTCTTTTACAAACATATAAAAACATCAATGCCGACCATAACAAATAAATAAGGGCTCGCCTACATTTTACAATATCCCATAGAATAACTCGACCATTTTACTTAATGACGAGCATATTATCGACTCGTCGATCATCAAATCTATGTTGAATTGTATAACAATTTAGTGGAGTTTGTTTGAAGTCTCGGACAGTGGAGTTAAATTGGTGGATATTGGTTGATTTGCTGGACCCTTGGTTAAGTTTCGTGAGAGGAAATTCGGAGGAGCAAGAATTGCCCTGTTGATTGCTATAGGAATTTAAGTAAAATTATTGAAGATTTGCAAGATTTCAGTTCAGAATGGCGATCGAAGAAAGAATCGATCTGGAAGAAACGTTGCTGCCTTCCCTTAATCCTTCCCGTCCTCGACCTAACTTTGATTAGTAATGTAAATAGAAATATTGCACTTTGGTGTTTGAATTTGCAGAATTTTGTTATCTATTGTACTGGTCTTTTTTTAATTTGCAGAAACTGAAATCCGCTTTTCTTTTTCAAATAGTAATTAAAATGTAGTTTATATTTGCAGGAATTGTTATTCACCACTTTGATTTTTTTTCTTAAATGACTTTAATATTTATACTTTGGGGTTTTATGTTAAAGGAAACTTATATAAACATAAGAAAATCATATTAAAATATTCACTTATTTTATTTACAAGGTAACTGTGGGGAATATCGAATGGCTCATACATCACACCAGATTCATGTTGGAGAATGTGTCCAGGATTGAAGCTCTGAATTGGCGATTACAAATTTAAAAAGCATTTTAATACTGTAATGATCTAAATGCATTTTAATACCGTAAATAGAACTCGAAAGAAATAATTTTTTGAAATTTATACCGATTCGTAAATGAGTATCGTTTGTAGAAGTCCCTTTAGACAAGAATCTGTCCAGTAAATTAATTCAACAGCCGACCAAATTAAGCAGGCCCGACCAAGGTTAACCTCAACCAATATACAAGTTATAATCTCAACCAAAGTAACGTGTATGACCGACCATTATTCATCGACCATGGGCCCAACCAAATGTATATCAATCATATTAAAAGGGTCGACCTAGACCGCTTGTAAACTCGACCGCTTTCACAAACATATAAAAACATCAATGCCGACCATAACGAATAAATAAGGGCTCGCCTGCATTTTACAATTTCACAGCCACCTAGATGTTGGTTGGTTTCGTTGAACTAGTTGCATAAACAGACCACAAAATGTATAATAAGCTGATCTTCTACGAAAATTTACATCAATATATGGAAATTTTAATCTTTCATATTTTGTTTTCACTGAAATTTAGTGTATTACTGTAATTTAATTTCTGAAGGCAACTTGTGAGTTTTGCACTAATTGGAGTCAACTCTCACTCTTCACTCTGCAGTAACTTTGCTCAATTCTCTTCACTCTTCAGTAATTCTCTACCTTTTCATTGGTATGCCACAATGGAAGAGGAGTTCCATTGTTGTCAGGTTCGATGCTTCGCTTTCTCAATCCTTAAATTCAAGGAAGGGAGCATACGTAACAGACTCAACCCATCAACTCAGAGAACATACGTCACATACTCAACTGGTCAATTAAAGATATCGGTCTTTCGGCAAACTCTCATCAATAGAAAATCATTACAAAGATTCTATGGAGCTGTAGACTCAGAAGTTTTTAATAAATTGCTTTCAGATGCGGTTTTGAATATTATTTTCCTCCATGTAAAAAATGAATAGGTCCACAGGAATCCATGTTAGAATAGGCACAAAAAAGAGTTGAGAATGTTTAAAGTAGCTGTGGCATGTGCAACCTTAATCACTTTTCCACAAGCTAATAAATCCAACCTGGCGAACCTTAATTCAATCTTCTATCCACACTAATTATTTAACTGTGCGAACAGATTTCGTACTATTGTAAAAGAGGATTAGAGTTGTTTTCACCAAATACAACTGTAAAAGAGGATTCTGGTCGACTACTTCCTCGGTGGTCGGAGACGACTAAATACTATCCGTCTACTGTACAAATAATTATGGAGACCGACCAGACATTCAACCAGCCAAATTGCAATATGGAAGAATTCGTGAGTAACTGTAGGAAAAGTAGAATGAGAATGGAGAAATCTCCTTGTGATTAGACTGGGTAGAATATATATGAAGTTGTGAATCTTCATATATATTCAAGTTGCAAAAGTCTTTTAAGACTTATCGAGTTTGAGTTGGGAAGAACCCCTGCAAGGGTGTTTCAGTTCAGATATGAGATAAATCTCTGCATTGTGTAATTACATCCCAACTAATGAGATCGAGTTTTTTGTAGCGAAATAATAAGGAATAATGTTGCCCGAGGAAGTGCTGAGTCTATAATTATTACAACTCCTCATCATGTCAGAGAAATTGTTATGAACTCGCCGTAATGATCATGCCCAGAACTGTAATGAATCTTTTTCAGACTATTTGCAGGTACGTTAGTTCAGGAAATTTATGTTTCTGTTAATAAATTATCTTGTACACACTAAAAAATGAGAATCAAGAACTGGTAGAGAGAGTCGGAAGAATGGCACTTTATTTTTCAGATTACCGTTTTTTCGATGCACATTGCCATGTTAATTATTATTCCTGTCTATTACAATGCCGACTGTTTGGTAGTTGCATCCCACTGCAGAAGACTGCGATCCTGGAAAGGTCGGTTGCTTGTCGACTGAAGTGATCAGAGCCGACTGCTACATCTTTTTTGAAAGACATGCATCTTTGGAGCAGTTGGATGAATGGCACTTTATTCTTCAGATGATCGTTTGGTCAATGCGCATTTCCATGCTAATTATTATTCCCGTCGATTACAATGCCGACTGTTTGGTAGTTGCATCGGAATCCAGAAGTCGTGGCCGACTGCGATCCTGGAAAGGTCGGTTGCTTGTCGCCTGAAGTGGTCGGAGCCAACTGCTACTTTTTTATTATTATTATTTTATCATTTTTATTTTTTGTGACAACTTCGTAACACATACATTTTCATCATTACACGTTTACGGGGTTCGAACCGAAGATCTATTGCTATTGTTGTTCTTGTTGCTTGAATCGGTATTTTTTCAGTCCAAATCGCAATCATGTACGGGTTCGAGTCCTTGACATTCAATATCCATGGCGGATACCTAGAGGAAATTCTAGGAGTGTACCGATCGGGTCTGTTGACAGCGGTCGATTACAACAATTTATGCCAATGCGAGACGCTTGATGACATTATAACAATTTATGCCGCAGCAGTAACACTCAGACTTTCAATTATAAACTAATGATATCACATATTATGTTTATGTTTATACATATTTTGTTTTTGAGTAGATGAGTTCTGCAAATCAATTCAATTCCCCAGTGAACAGACAATTGTGTAAATCCTTCAACAGAATTAAAAAAATAAAACCAGTATAAAAGTTTGAAGGTTTACTCTATATACAAAACCATTTTTACACATCCATCAATTAATCAATCCCGTCTTAATGTGACGTTGTTCTACATAATTGTGATTTTTGTTTTAATAAAAAAAAAAGCAAAATCGATCGACATCATTACTTCGGTTTATTTTATGGATATTCAGAAAATTGTGAGGTATTTATTAGCTAACATTATGGATATTCAGAAGATTGTGAGGGAGAATATTGAAGTGATAGAATCGGATAGCTAATCATAAAAATTGAAGTCATAGGTTTTGTCTTACCTGAAAACGGACGGTGTATATTCACGAGAGTCTAAACAGGTAGGTAGGAATTTGAAAAACATTCATTCTATCTGTTTCAAATGAAATAGAAAATTTAGAAATAGATGTTTTTGAGGATAGACTGTGTTTTGTATTTTGAACGAGTAACTTTAAATTTCTATAAATTTGACTAACAAAATGGTCGGCCCATGTCAAATTAGGTAGTCTGTCATTTCAATAAATAAATATTCTCGTCTTTTGCCATTTTAATCATGGATATGAATTAGGTGAAATCTGAATAATCCTTTTCACAACTAATGTTATACGTCTATCGTTGGGTAAGTGAGTTCTGCAAAATCAATTCAATTCTACAGTGAAGAAGATTCGGCAGCATATTATTCTGGTCTCTGTTTATGTATATATATGCACAGAAAGAAAAATTAGATAGCTATTATTATGTTTCCAATTTATATATATGCATAAAAGAAAAGGTCACAAATGGTCTGATTTGGAGCTTATACGTACTATAAAGATGGAGTAGTCTAAACTCTTCAATTCGATTTATATAGGCATTGTGAACAGAAGTAAAATAGGTTCACATCACATCTGAATGTCAGCAATCCCAACTCGAGTAGTCTGTGTATATCTTTAACGACCAAATCCAGCACATCAATGATATGACTCCATCGACTAATTTGTTCAATTCATCTCCATCACTTATAACGTGCCTACATGTTGACAAAGGTCGACCATCTGAGTGGACATGCCCTCATTTGGCTATATATCAACTGCAAAAGTCGGCATGTCAAGCTATTCAATGCCTATAGACAGAGACAAACACTGAAAAATACTGCAACTTGAAATTGGAAATCATATACAAGGCATTGCATTAAACTTTATTTATAAGATTAAATTACATAATGAGAGGCCCAGTGTGGAAGCCTCTGTATCTGATCTTTTCTGCCTGCCAACATTCTCTTTACCGACAGCACAATACCTACTTACTCTGACTGTGCTATTCAACGCTGCCTTCTAGACTTGTCTATGGCCGACATTGTAATAAACAATATCAGTGTCAACATTATCTCCTTTGTGGCGGCTTCTTTGTGAATTTTTATGTGCCTTGAAAATGAACATAACACTGGAAATACTTGGAAGAAGAAGCTGTTGATCTGGCCGATTGTGGAATGAAAGAGCTTTGCGATTTCCCACAGTGGGAGACAATTTTTTGAGTTATGTCAGACTCTAAACCGGGCTTAATGTATTTCTGAAAAGTGCCAAAGCAGTCGGAGTCCATTCAACCAGTGATGGCTCAGACAAAAATTGCCAAAGCAGTCGGAGTCCAATCACCTCAGTCGATGAGCAAGATGACTTGTCCAGGAGAAATGCAGCCGACCACTCCAGTCGCTATACATCCGACCAATACAATCTAAGTCGCCACCGACCAGTGAGAGCCAATTAAATGTTGAAACGACCTTGTTGAACCGATTATCTGGAAACTATGATGAAAGATGAAGTAGAGTTATAAACATATGGGTGTCAAACATTGCTCGAAACTGTGAGCGGAGACTGACCATTCTTTCAACAAAAATTTGATCTGTCGCTTTTAACTCTCCAACCAAAAGTTATACAAATAGGTGCTCCAGTGGATAAGCCTGCTCGCTGAACAAGAAGCTCAACATCCTGCTCTATAACAATCTCCATTGTGCGCAGTCGACTGTGATGGAATTCAGCCGTAATGAAAATAACAATACAGTCATCCAAATCGACTGCGCACAAATTGCTCTAGCTACTAATAATTTGTGGTCGATACTAATATCAATATCGACCATATCGATATTGATTGGTCGATACTAATATCAATATCGACCATATCGATATTGATTGGTCGATACTAAATCAGTGGAGTGAATTATGGTCGATGTGCTCTAGCTACTAATAGTTGCGTAGATCAAAGATGGTTATTGTTATGAAGCCCCAAAATTATTGAAAAGGCGATTGTAGACTATTGTATCAAGCATTGTACCAATTTTTCTTTTCCAAGTCGATTGTTGTCTCCCATAAGCTCGAAAATAAAATATCATTCCTTTGGGAAAGCGTTCCCAGATTCCAATCAATCAATCAATCAATATACATTTGCACCATTGGCATTTAGAGGAGTCATACTTGATTTCAACATGAATCACAAGCTCCATTTGACAAAAATGTTGATAACGTAATTCTTGAAGATAAAAGAACGAGCTATTGATGATACTAATTTCTCAAGAAGCTTCTTATAGAGGGTAAGGTCACAAAGTAAAGCTTCACTCATTAGCATTGGCATATGAATCAATGTTTTCCTTACAATGTTTAAACCAACAGCTAGAGCTCAATTATATACAATTTGACTCACTAATTATTTCATAAATGATTCCACGGTATCAAGAGGCACCATATCGTGATAGGCCCGGACTGTTGATGCCAGAAGGTAAGCTGCATCTCTTTGATGAGGCTGCACATATTACAAGATTTTGTGAGTTAATCTGTTGCATTTTAGTGTTATGCATAACACACTTTGTACCACAGATATATGAATTTATTTTTGCATCACATTTTTTTTTTCCCAGGCGCTTCGGTGGTAGGAAGCAATATTCAACGTATGAGACACGGGCTTCTTATTACATTCCTCAGAACAGTATGCATTGCCTGTTTTTGAACCAGCGTTCACCCACCTGTGGAAGACCGGTGGCATTTGCTATGGATTCTCCTGAAACCTCAAAGTCCAAGTCGCCGACTTTAGCTGTTGTCCCATCGAAGCTCCAAAGTCTGGCTTCCAGGTTTTCTGTTGGTTTGGAGACTCGGAAGGTGAAATTCGTTGTCCTGAATAGACGAGTAAGGAATTATGTTTTCCACCTTCACGTCGCGCAGTACTACTGCTTCATTTGTCACTGCTGGCAGCTCCAACCCAAGTATGCTCTTCAACTTCACACACCCGTCTGCCCACAACTCTCCAAAGATGTCAATGGCTCCATAAGTCACAACTCTGTCGAGATTGTGACTTTCGCCGTTCACGAACCAGTCGAAACTGTTGGTCGGTCGAGGACGAGCCTGTCGAGATCACCCACATGATGACCATGTGGTCGCAAACTTGTCGAGGATGAAGCTGTCGGGCATAGCGACCTTCAACACTACTAAGCTGTCGAAGGTCTATAGCTTCGGTATTCGCCATGGACAGAAAAAGTTAAACTTGTCGATCATTCAAATCATGTAAATATGTGTATATATAAAGAGCAAGATATTATAACAAACAGCAGAGATAAAATGAAACCCTCGAATTATTAAATACGATGAAACAGCACCATTACAGTTACAGCCTTTTTTTCATTTAAATTTCCAGCGGGTGTAACATACCAAGAGTAGACAGAAATAGAAAAATAGAGTTGGTAGAGTTAGAGTTTAACAGAAACATATATTTTCTGAACTAACGTTGCCTGTAAATAGTCTGAAAATGCTTTATTATCATGACGTGATTCTGTAAATTCTTGGTATGCTAGATCAATTACACTAAACAGAAGCTCCGACAGGCCATTGGAAACATTAATCTGCCCATCAGCGCACCACGATATGGATTTGCCCCAGTCGATCTTCGACAAGATCTATCTCCATTGCTGATAGTAAGAACAGTCTTCATTATCATTTCTGGCTCCGACAACTTGCAAACTCAACAGGTTCACCTTCAACAAGTCTCTATTCAACTTCAACAGTCCAACAAACTCGACAGGTTCCTCTTCGACCAGTCGCGGCTCGACTTCGACAACTCAATCCCGATAGGTTCTGGGTTCGACATGACCTCGATGGCTTCGCTGCACTTCGACAAGTGACGATGAGATCTGCGAGTCAACTGTCTGCAGCTTCGATATTAATACTTGTTGGTCAAGCTTCCAATGCTGCTTCCTTGGTCGACACAACTATAGGTTTCATTCCCTTATTCTCCTCATGTCAGTGTTCGGTGAATTAGCAAGTCGAGTGGACATTTCTACAAAAACTTTGATCAACGGATAAGGTCGAGAGTCATCTGGCAGGGAGCAACCGACAGGCTTTCATATTATTTTCAACAAATGCATCTTCTCAATGTAGTCTTCATAGATTTCTTCATTCGTCCAATAGTTGATTGATGACGGTAGCTTTAACAAAATGGCAGTCGAGATCAACAAAATTATATCTTTCATCCATGGTTGCAATTGTTGAATGACACACGTTCAAAGTCATATGGAAACTTGAATGACATTCGTCGGTTGATTGCTCCCGTTGGTAGAATGAAATATTGGCATCATCCATGATACAATGCTGACAACTTTTAATAATAATGACCATAAGGTTGACCATTTCATATTGACTAGACAACTTTTATCAACCAACTTAGAGTTCCGTTGACTTCTTGTCACCATCTATGATATTCAATTCCATCCAGAAATGTGATGGTCAGTCGACTAAATATTCCAGTCGAGAACGCCTGTTCTGAAATTGTTACAAACTTTGCTCTTTCCCTAATAACATTCACTTTTGCGCCTCTTAGAACAAATGCTAATATAAATTATAAGAATAAATAAAGATATTATACATTTATCAAAACATAAATCTATTATAATTAATATATAAAAATTGAATTTATTAATATTCTACATATGACCAATAATATAAGTAATAAGAATAAATGAAAATGCAAAGGCCATTTTTATAAAAGTAAAAATCAATACTACTTTAAAAGATCTCACAAGATTATCACAATATCAAAAAGAAAAATACAATAATATTTTAAAAGATCTCAAAGATTATCACAATACCAAAAAGAAAAATACAATAATATGGAACAAGTATCTTGGAAAAAGTCTCAATATTCCGAGAAGGAAAGAATGACTAGAACAATCAATTGTTTATGTTCTCTTAATATTTTACACTCTTGGTTTGCTTTCATTACAATGAAGGATCTATATTTTATTCATGAAAAAGGAAATATAATTTATACTTACTCAATAATATGGAACAAGTATAAAGGGAAAAACCTTCAATATTCCAATGATTTGTATGGCCTTGATTCAATAATATGGAATGAATATTAATGAAAAAAAATTTAATATTCCAGAACAATTAATATTTTTTTAATATATTATTTTTTTATTGATAATATTTAAGGTAAATTACTAATTCGGTGAGGACATCAAGTGAGGTCTTTATATATCAATGATAGTCACTTGAGAATTTGATTCCAAAACTTTCAACTCTTATCCAATTAAGCTAACCCACTCAACTTTACAAACAAATGATCTATTTATAACATCCTTAAATTTTAAAGATAATAAAAAATTTAAACTTTAAAATTATAAAAATTTATAAAAGTGTAATGTATTTTTCAAAATACAACATCTAAAATATAATATATTTTTCAAAATACAACTTCAATGACAAGGCATGCATTCAGAGACGTAAGGTCATCTTATGCTGCAAGCCCCAGAGTATAGATAAAGCGTTTTTGGCTAGTACCTTAGGTGGTAAGGTCATCACATAAGTTTGGGAAAATGGCTAGTCGTCACAAACTAGTTTAATTTTGACAACTTACCTTTTAGCACGGAGCTACACCTATGGGAGTAAAACTAAGTTTTATCACTAAAAAACACCATGACATAGATCTCGACAAAGAAACTTTAGGGAGCACAACAAAACTTCCTAAGCTAAAATCGAACTGAGATTATTTTGATAACTTTGTTAGAGCTCAACTCATAAATTATTAGTATATTAGTATATTTCATATGAGATATTAGTAAGTATGATTATATAAACTAGTGAGACAATTGCATATTTAGTTACAAATTATTTAATGAGCATGAATATCACACTGAAAGTGGAGTAAAGAAAATTACTCACATTTAAATAACAACTAAAGGCTATTGGTAAAGAATATTATATAATAGCACACTTGATTATACTTTGAAACATATCATAAAGATATGATAATATATATATTAATATATTGAAATACATTAAGTGTGGTTGCTTAATATATATTCATATGAACAATGTTTATATATATATATATTATCCTATGGTTGAATAGATACAAGGATTGTTTTGGTATATACAATAATTATGGTTGTTTAGTATATTGAGCATCAACCAAAAACATCATGGTGGACGGATTACTGGGTGTACAAAATTATGTATACAAGGGTTGAAAATCTATCTAGTTATGAAACGATGTAATGAGAAA
Source organism: Larix kaempferi (assembly GCA_027924585.1). Classification (NCBI taxonomy): domain Eukaryota; kingdom Viridiplantae; phylum Streptophyta; class Pinopsida; order Pinales; family Pinaceae; genus Larix; species Larix kaempferi. The sequence goes on along the minus strand of BSBM01000764.1, from coordinate 9,779,137 downwards.
TGAATAGAGGTAGTAGTCTGCAAAGAAAAGCCGATCACCACTTTCCCTATCCCTTTAAATATTTTTAAAAGCTCCACTCCCTCCTTTTTCGCGTATTGTCCCCCATATTAGAGGGAAACACAACCACCCAGCTTTTGGGCACCGCCAGGTGGTACCTACATAATGCCAATTGGCAAACACGATTTTATGGAGTGTTGGTCAGTTGATGCACGACCTTCTCAATATTTATATGGCTGCTCTAACCTGAGAGGGGATCGCTGCTTGGCGTGAGGAAAGAAGGGATGGGCGGATCTCTGCAGATTAGAGGTTTATCCATCTTAAGATATGGCGACTTCTTGCCATCGATATTGGAGGGAGAGATTGGGAAAGAGATGGGAGGAACTGCGTAATAGAATAGATAGCGATCCAATCTTTGCGATCCTTGCAACGGGAAAATACTCTGCAGTGACGGTAACGAAGATCTGGATGGATGATCCTTGCAGCAATCAGGATTGGTAAGCCATCTCTGTGTAAATTCTTGTCTAAATATTTATCCGTCTTGCTTAAGAGAATCACAGTAAGTAACCTTATGTTGTAGAGAGACGGGGTGTCGTTTTTAAAAAGGATATTCTTAGGAAGTAATCTTGGCATTGATAGTCTCATACTGCGTCTCTATAGGATGAAATCCTTACTTTGTCAGTCCTGTAGTTATTCACAACACATCTTTGTGGAGATTTCGTTACATACAGTGATAATATGTACTCTATCCATCACGCACATACCATGGTAGAATGTGATGGAAGGGACAGCTCGATTGTTGGATCCTTGTATTTTGTTTTTATTTTTTTTTACCTGACCAAGGAATGCATGAGGAACATTCTTTTCTTCCTTGATGTTGGCGTTTGCATAGATATTTTGTCCTGGCGTGAATGTCTGATCTCTGCGATTTGGGAATACCTCTGATTTTAAACGTGATAGATCTACACCTCTTTACATTTATTATTTATGTGATTTTCTGGAGACCCTATTTCGTTTTCAGTGGATTGCTGTAACATGCATACATTGGACTAGATATGAGCGATCTCTGCATCGTTGCCTTAAGTTTATTATATATTTTTTTTGGTGTGCCTTCTTGTTTGATCTCTGCAATCATGGGATGGTTGTCAAGGATTGTTATTTTAAGACTATTGTTGGTCGATCTCGGCATATTATGTTCTTGTGATAGTATTTCTGTAGGAGTTTTTGACATCTCGTCTTATCTAATGAGAATTTTGGTCATCGCGACCGACAACCGACAGAGCTGGTTGTAAGTTCTAAACCTTTGTTTTATTTCGTTGTCTGCGTAATTACTTTTTTTTTTGTGTCTGGATCTCTATTCTTATCCAAGATAGAAACGAGATTATGACCTCTGTTCGATGAAATTGTTAGATTGAAAACAGATTTGTGAACCCTGCATGTTCTATAATGTTGGTTGAAATCGCTTAGACCTCTGTTCTTTATGCTGCATTACAACTGTTATTATAATCCCTGTTTGATCATCAACTATTTTGTAAAATAGTTTAGATCTATGATGTAAGTATTTTAATCTATGTTTACCTCTACCAGGGAAGCAAGGTGTAGCATATGTCGGTCATCGTTTAATTCTACCCAACCTTTTATAATGCTCGTTATTATATAAATATGTTGTTATACTTTTGTTTAACATTTATATGGATTGGTAATTTATGTAGAGTGTGCATACAGCTCAAAATATACTAGTATTTATGAAATTTACATATTAAAATAGACCATGTTAGGTATGCATATGTCAATATGTCAAAACGTATGAAGGATTTTACTTATTTACTTTACGTTCGGAAGAGAACTATCTATTTGTTCTTGTTGTTACAATAATTACTTGTCCATCTTCGTATTGAAGTAAATAATAGCTTATACGAAGGTTAATATATATTAAAGGATATTAACATATTATTTTAGAAAGCTTTTGGTCCATCTTAAAAACCATGACATTAGTTGGATAGCAAGGTGTTGAAACTTAGTCCAAATACTGAAGAATTTCCTTAGTCAAAATATCGAAATTATATATGTTTTTCTCTTAGTAAGGATTTTTGGGAGACTTACACCCTTGCGTACTTAGAGAGGTAAAATCATATCAGAACGAAGGAAACTTCCAGAGACTTATGTATAAGATCTTTAGAAATTGTCAAGTTTGTTTAGAGATGGAAGTGAATATTTCTATGTACACTTTTTTGTATTTATTGGTTTACTCCATAAAAATCTCTATGGGATAGAGGCTTGAAGGAAGGAAAAGAAATCTGGTTGCAACAACCAAATTACTCATTCATTTGAGAAGCTTGGAAAAAGCTGGAAGATGATTAAAGCAACCATTGTGTAGTTGTAAATTATCTTTTGATGAATAATAAAAGCTGCACACACACCTTTGTGGACTAGCCCGAGTTCGGGTGAACCACGTTATATTTTGTCTCCTATGTTTTCTATGGTGTTTCTCAATGTGTCTCATGTATGAGTACTTGTTTCTGTCTTTAAAAGAAAAAATGTTTTATGATTATTTGATGTGTACGATTCATAAACAAGGTTGATTGTTGATATAATGCTTCGTTTATGATTATGAATGTGTTGTTACCTTTTAGATGGTTTTATTGAAAAAAGTATATGTTTCTTAAAGGATGTATATTAAGACATAATGAAGTTTGTGTTTCCCGCAAGGTTTAAGAAAGTAAACCCACACTTTATGTTTCCGCATATATTTTAGTGATATTTTAGACACTTAGAAAAGTTTTTAAAGTTTTTAAATTTTACGAAAATTTGGGTACGTGACACAATGTTGGTTGGGTGGTCCAAAAAGACAACACACCATATAAGACCTTATAAATATACATTAGGTTCTCATTTACTTAAAAAAAACCTTACCTATAAAAGCCAATGTGACACATAATCTAATGTTTATCGAATAACACTTTTATTTTCTAACACCCTAATAAAGTCATTATGGCTAACAATCCCTCTTTTGATCTGAAAAAATGTTTAAGAAAGATGTTAAAACAAGCGAAGCATTATTGAAGCTCCTCTCATGTCTTGTGCTTTGATCTGATGTGTGTTTGTGAATCCCTCCATCATACATCTGGGTCAAACTTGGACAACTAAAAAAAAGTGTTTTGAACATGTGCAATAATGCCCCAAGCATGTCAACTCCTATCTAAACACAACTTCTTAACAATTAAGATAATAAAGCACCTTGTATCTCTACATTTCAATGAGAATAAGTGCATTAAGTCTTGTTAGAAGTAAATACACTTCGAGCACAAGTACACATATGACCTACCTACCAAATTATAGCTCCATAAAATACCCATATAATGATTCAAATCCACCACCTAGACCTACGAACCAAAAAAAATTATTCCACTGGTTTTTTCCATTATATTTGGTTGCACTTAAAGGGAGAGGGAAGAACAAATTTAACTTCAAAAAATCATTAAGATTAAGTTCATTGCTAAGATTAGGTAAAGGGGAATACACTTGAAGGAGCTATTAAATAATGACATTTTGAATCTACAACTGCTCTTCCTGGAAGAATTTCATAGTGCCTTCATTTTGAGAATTCCACCTATAGTTGAGGTCGAATATATCAAAAAATTGAATGTAAAGGATTGATTTTCATGGTGATGTTACTTACCACATTTACAAAAAATATGTGAATCACACCATCATTATCATTCAAACATCATGCAAAAAGAAAAGGTAGTGCATCTGTCTTGCCAAAAAAAGAGCATGCAAATCTATATTGTTTGTCACTTGCACAAAGAAATTTTGCATCTTTAAAGCCTATCCCCAACTATCAATCTATTTTGCAACAAGGAAGGGACAAAAGATATTGTATAACGTCATTTCAAGAGCATTTTACCAGAAATATTTTTATTTAATTGATTTTTCTGTTAAAAATAGATTGTTTATTTTTCTAAATCAATGCTTAATATATTTTGCTTGTGATAAGTAACAAGTTTATTCATTCCCAGGTTGCTTGAGGAGTTCGAGCTTGATAAATCCATCCCTTGGAATTATTTTTATGGTGTTTGACAGGGTCATGAGGCTGTATGTGGAGTAGGAGGCCTTATATTCCTTTCAAATTCTCATCTTTTCAAATTCTAGGCAAATGTGAGCACAGGGACAAACAACTTTGTAGATTTCATGGCTTTAAAAATTCTCCTTAACATGGATTCATATTAGGGAGGGAATCAACTCCAAGTTTTTGGGGATTCCAATTTGATCATTCCTAGACGAATGGTCAACTACAAATGCATAATATCTAGCTACTCCCATCTCTTGTTGTTGGTTGAAGAGACACCAAAAACACATTTCGGTTCCTTTCTTTCACTTGTCTATCATGAACACAACTCCTTAGCAGATGATTTATCTAAAGGAACATTGCTTTCCCTTGTGGAACAGGTTTCGATTTAAGGATAACTAGATGGACAGGTCTCGATCAACAATTTGATTTTAATTTTTATGACTTTAATGATTTTTTTTATCCTTTGTATTGGTCAGTTTGACTCCCATCATAATGTAAGTTTAATATACTAAAAAGGATGATTGTAACTTATATATGATTATGCAAGATCTCACTACATAATTATATGGAGACTAAAGAGCCGCCTGGATATGCAACTTACCTTTGTTTAATCTTTCGTTTTGGAAAATATTTAAGTAGTGAATTACAAACCCAAATCCACTTATTTACCTTCTTAGGAATGTGTTGATATAATTATGTCATCTTGTCCATCATTTCTTGAATAGTTTCAAAATTCATTCTCTAGAGATCATGATCTATTGTTGTCAAATGGTCCATTCTACTCTTCAAATTTTGTTGGGTATCATCTAAACCATTTACGTGGTTCATGATTAATTATGATGTACGTGTAACTTTGTTTTGATCACTTTATATTTCAATCTATGCAATACAATTATCTTTTAGTTGGTTTCTTTCAATAGGACCATTTTGGGAAACATCAACTTAATAGTTGATTTTATCAAATCGGCTAAAAACTTCTCTACTTTAATGATATTATGTTTTCATTTTGAACCTAGGGAACTACATATAGAAAGGTGTACACTTTCAAAAAATTCCAACCAATTGAATCCTCCTTCCTGGTAAATTTATTTTCATTTAAAGAAATATGAAATTGTTCCTCCCTTTGAATATGTTCCCAATTCTTAGGATTGAATTACCCTACATGATAATTGACAAGCTAATGTAGTTGTTGAAAAGGATTTATAGGAAGATTTCTACCTTCAACATTTTCCCTCTCTTCCTTGAAATATTCAAATGGAGGACAATATAAATCATGATCCATAAAATCCATCGGTAACCCCAAGTGACATGACCCAATTTGATTTTATGACCTCCCCATTGGAAACTTGCCTTTGGAGGATGGTTGAACCAATTACTTCAATATTTTCAGTAAAAAAGATAAAGCTTAAAATAATAAATGATTTATCCTTGATTTTATCCATGGGGGGGCATAGTTATAGGAGGACTATAGAGTTAGGAGGGGCACTGGTTCACAATATTTTCTATAAAATAAAAAGCAACTTGCAGATCAGGTTCAATAAGCACATCTACTAATGTCAAAAATAATATCAATTGCACTTGTAGCACGTTCTTTCACTACTTACAGTCTACCTGCAACTCATATCTTGTGTGACTCACGCTCTCCTCTTAAGAAATAAAATAGTTAAGGAAATTAAGTTAATCCTTGGGGCTTTCAACTTTGAAAGACATGGAGATGAAATTAAAAGCAACTTGCAGATCAGGTTCAATAAGCACATCTACTAATGTCAAAAATAATATCAATTGCACTTGTAGCACGTTCTTTCACTACTTACAGTCTACCTGCAACTCATATCTTGTGTGACTCACGCTCTCCTCTTAAGAAATAAAATAGTTAAGGAAATTAAGTTAATCCTTGGGGCTTTCAACTTTGAAAGACATGGAGATGAAATTTGATCTACTTTTGTGTTCATGGATAACAAAATCATCTCATATAATCCATGTGGATGAAATCATATATTCAACCACTACTTCAAGGTGACCCCATGATTAAAAAAAGGCCTCACAAATATAAACCCTACCCAATGGTGAAATACTCATCTCCCTTCCCCATTAGATCGAAACCCCTTTAAATAAATATTAATCATTGCTTATACTATAACCTATTCATTACAATGATAAATAAACTATGACATATTTTACTACAAGAAGTCTATCTAAATTCCCTATTTTGTAATATATAAAACTAGCACAACCACTTAACTTGTGGCCATTGAACATCGATAGGCCACAAGTTAGGTGCCACAAACTACCCATTATCCATGACTCAGCTACTAGTTATCACGTGTAAACTGAGATATTTTTTATAATTTTTTATATAATTGTTTATTTCGAATTTGGAACGACAACCATAAAATAAATCTTGGCAGTACACTTGTCTCGTCTTCCTCCAATTTAGGAATATGACCCTTCCTCATCCAGCCCAAATTATAAACTATAAACACCTTTAGAATTAAAAGTGTCATAATAAAACAAATCTTTTAAAAATCATTTTAAAATCACTAACTTAAAAAAAAAATATATATATATATATATATATATTAAGCATCATATTTAACAAATATATTTTCAATTAAAAATATAATCAATTATAACACTTCTATATATTAATTTTAAAAATTATCATTGATTATGATATAAGGCGAGCAATGAACACCCCGTAGCGCAACATTGAATGTTGTGGCAGGTGATTTGGTGTTCGTTCGATCTCACGCTGCTTGAGATCCAACAACCACCAAAGCACTCACTGCAACATTCAATGTTGCGTTGCGGGGTGATTATTGCTTCCCATGACATAAAGCCAAGTAGTGAATGATGGAAGTGCACAATTTATTTCGAATTCACTACTCATATGTGTTAATCGTTAGGTGTAAACAATTTATTTCAAAGTACACTACTCATAGGTGTTAGAAGTTGGCTAAGCAATTAATGCATTAGTTTTCATCATTGTGGAAAAGAGACTTGGGTTTCTTAAATTGCATATATCCATCCCAAGGATCTATGTGGATTATATTTAATTTTGATGGTTGAATGTTGGCCTTGACAACATTTATGTTGTTAAGTGTTGTTCTTTTGAATTGGATGGTGGATTCATTGTAAAATGTTCATTTGTTGATTTGTCAAGTTTTTAACATCATTTAGAAATCACTTATAATGAACTTAAAGTTGTGTTTAGTGTTTATGTCCCTAATAAATTTAGAATTAAATGAGTGATTAGTGTTATGGTTCATATGGTCGAGCTTTTGCAAAGGTATTGAAAATCTTAAAAAGATGGGATAAAACCATGTTTTAGAAGAAGAAAAAACTTATTTTGCTACAAAGGAAGGGAAAGCATCAACCTCTTCTTTTCAATCTCTTAGGGCGTCAACAAATGAGAATCCACATGACGCATTTATGCTTAATGTTTCACATCTTCAACACTCTAGCTTTCTACATTCAATTAAAAAAGTGTACTATATTTTGAGTCAAGAGGTGAAGATGGTTTTTATTTGCCGAAAAGAGTTGATGCCTATTTTGAGTCAAGAGGTGAAGATGGTTTTTATTTGCCGAAAAGAGTTGATGCCCAAGGTTATCCTTTGGTCTATAGTCCTTATCTTATCATAAATAATCCGCATGCAACCACTTTGGGGGGAATTAATTTTTCACCCAAGCACCCAACTTGACAACCCTCACAAGAGCACTTTGAATTGCCACCCTAGTTGATCTATCCCAGTACCTCTCAAAGTCCAAGTGCCAAAGGAAGTGAATTTTATTTTACCCACCGAGCTCCCAAATGAAACTTAGAGGTAAGGACGATTGTTATTTTCTAGGGAGAGGTTAGACCTACTTTAGTCTACATCCCCTAATCTATCATAGATAACCCATAAGCAAGTTACCACTTTGGGAGGGCATTACTTTTGTGCCCAAGGACTTTAATCAATTTTTTTACAATGCCACTCTAATGGATTGATCCCACAACACCTCAAGAAATTGGATCCCTATCGGCGCTTAATAGATTTAGATTTAAGATGGATCTATGCTACTTTTAAATTTTTTATTTTATGGGCCGACATGAATTTTTTTAATTACTTATTATTTTTTATTTTAAGAACATTACATTACATAAAGTGACGTGACAAAATCTGTAGCATAATATGACAACATCTCCCACATACTGGATTATAGAGCACCTTGCTACGAATCTCAATACAATGAAAAAATTGAAATTGATTTTAATATTGCAAACCCTACTTAGCATTAACTTTAAATGTTTACCCAATTCCTCCTCTCCTTTAAAAGGTCTCCTTATTAACCAGCATAGATCCAAATCCTAGGCTCTATCAAGCGCCGAGAGGGATCAAATCTCCCGAGGTGTAAACCTCTCCTTGAATAGCTCTTTGAGTGCAATACCTGAGCCACCTAATCCTAAGCTCTAAAGTCTCTAGTTTAAGTCTCATATTTACTTTTTACTTTGTATTATTCTTTTTTGTTTATGTCCGACATAATATTTATTACTTTTTACTTTGTATTATTTTGTTACTCGACAAACACTCTAAAATATCATATTTACTTTTTACTTTGTATTAAAAGTATAAAGTAAAGTCTCTAGTTTAAGTCTCATATTTACTGTTTACTTTGCATTATTCTTTTTTGTTTATGACCGACATAATATTTATCACCTAATCCTAAGCTCTAAAGTCTCTAGTTTAAGTCTCATATTTACTTTTTACTTTGTATTATTCTTTTTTGTTTATGGCCGACATAATATTTATTACTTTTTACTCTGTATTATTCTTTTTTGTTTATGGCCGACATAATATTTATTACTTTTTACTTTGTATTATTCTTTTTTGTTTACTTTGCATTATTTTGTTACTCGACAAACATACATGTTACAAGATCTCCCTCATACTGGGTTGTAGAGTGCCTCTCAGCGCAATTAACAATATTCAACCTAACAAGTTGTTTGCTTGATATTGACAACCTTGATGTGTACACCCCTTCATGTGTAGATATTGTTGAGTCCAAGACACTTGACAAAAGTTGACCCATTCTCAAATATATTGTTTTGAGAAATACACACAAATCCTTCTCATTAGTAATTGTTCTTGATCATCAATCACACACCTAAATCTCTCAAAGCAACGCACCGCACCTGATGATTGTCACATTTAATGTTGAATATCCATCATTTTGCCAAGCACCAAATGATTATCCCATTTTGTACCAATTATACATCCCAATATTTTCTTTTTAATTTTGTTAGTCACATCAATTCTCAATCTCTCGGTATGCAGGCAACACTTAAACTATTGAACCATTTTTCCTTTAAAAATTCAAATGTAATCTCTTTCTTCGGTTTTAAAATCCTATGAATTTGGAAGGACATTACCATTAAAAAAACTAGCATCACCTTCAAAAGACTGTTCAAAAAACTTAAATAGTGCTACACACTACAAAAGGAGTTCTCTAAAAATTCGACGATTTGGCCCGGATGGGGCTTTTCACCAAAATCTGGTGTTTTTTTATTTTGCATAATCTGAATTTAATTTTGTTTTAATGGCGATTTCGATGGTGAAAATGGATTCAACACCATCAAAAACCCTTGGGGTACCCAAAATTTCAAAGTTTGAGAGTTGTAACCAATATTTTTTTTTTTAAATTGTCGAATTTATTTGAAATCGTGCCGGAAAAATCAAAATTTTACGTTTGAAATCGTAGAACGTTTAGACTACGCATCTGCAAAACCATAGACTGTACTTTACAAAGGAAGGATCCAAGATAAAATTCTACGGACTAGCTATGAACCTAAACTTACAGACTCAATTAATATGGTGAAACTTAAGCACCAAACAGTCTTCCCCTCAGGGAGCATACTTGTGAAGGGAGCACCGTTTCCCATCCAACGGCTCCAACCTCACAGGCACGCTACTCAAGGGGGGTTATATCTAGTGCTTAAGTTTCACCAATTAATATAGGACATATGTATTCATCCACAGAATAATCTTAAATTATCTCAATCAATCAAGAAATAGAACCCATGGATTCCACACAAGAACCCATGAATTCATTAAAGTTAATAATACCCTCAACCTCATCCAACTCTCTCTTTGAGAGTATATCAGCTTCAAAATTGTATACCCTGTAAATATGGTGAAAATACAAAGCCTCAAAACAAGTTTGGAGTCTTCTAAACATGGACTGCCACCAATCAAAATAGCCACTTGTTAATCGCATTTATATTGTGCCCAATCAATAATGACTTTAGAATCGTCGGCAATCAGCAACTGAGTAATGTTTCTAGAATAAGAAAAATGTAGCAAAGCACAGAGAGCAAGCAATGCACTCCTAGTGTTTGTTCCACTGCCACACCCCATCCACATCTTTAAAAAATGATTGTTTCTTAGAAAAAATTATCATTTCATCTCCGAACTTATTCCCATTATCCTATGAAACTCCATCAAAAAAACCAATAGACAAAGACTCATCAAATAAAGGAGGAGAAAATATCCTAAGAGGCTTATTCCTTCCAACCTTATGTAGTTCAGTGAAAGCCCCAATGGCAGAGTAACAAACTTTCATAGCATTCGTAGGCTTATCTTCAAATAAAACTAAGATATTACTTTCACCTTCATATAAAAAGATTACCACTACTTTTTATTTCAATGCATTAGGTGGGAGGTGCATGATTTTAATTACATTTTGTGGTGAAGATTTAATGAAATCAAAATCTTTTTCGCAGTTCTTTAAATTGACGATATTGATTGAATGTGTTAACTTCTTACATTTATCAAATTAACAGTTAATTATTACCACTCGTGATTAACAAATTTGTAGTAATTAATACTAATAATTGGCCATGTTGCAAGCCCATTCAACTCCATTATGTTTTGTTTGAAATGTTCCATGCTCCACTCCATGAAACGTTCCAAGCTACACTCCCTTATTTTTGCATGCCTGGCCATTTTCGAGGAGTTTTGTTGTGCATTTTTAACATCGAGTTAGCAATTTACTTTCAAAATCGAAATTTCATCTACGAATGCTTGCTGAATCGAAATAATTTACTGAAAAAATGACAAATTGCATTTCAGACTATTTTTGAGTTCCCAGAATACTGCTCTAGACAAATTTATGGAAAGCAAATGCTTGTTCTCATAGAAGGGGAAGAGTGTGGAGCATTCATCTGGTTTCTAGTAAGACTTCCTTATCTAATTTTGAATTTAGATTTTGGTGTAATTTTGAAGTTAGCAATAAAAAAATTCCTTAGGAAGAAGCTTAAATTGGATTTCGTACTCAAATATCTCACAGTTTAATTTGGATTTCCATCACTTCAGCTGGAATCTATTGAGGGATGTGGCTTCTCAGCTTGCACTGAAATTGCAATATTTATTAAATAATATATGCTTCATTCCTATCCATTCGATGTAGTTTAGATGGTTGGGAGGAATGATTGATACCCTTCCAATCCAGGTACAAATCTCCTTGAGACATGATGCTCTTGTTGTTGATTCATCTTTGTACTGACATTATCAGACCTTCCCACCTTCCTCGCAGAAACCGGAGATTTTTCGTGGACGTAGTGAGCACCAATCTCCGATGTCGTTAACCACATTGAAAAAAAATACATGTTTGATCCCTAACATGTCTGATGGAAATGCCATTGTATTTTTCAGTATTGCAAACACCATTAGGTCCCTAGCAACAAGTTTTCCATTCACTCATTATGTTGTGTTAGCGTAATTGCATGTATTTTGTTGTTTGTTAACACTCAATCATTGATCATAAATTCAAAGCTATTGTGATCATTGATCATAAATTCAAAGTTGTCATGCTAAAGAGTTGGTGTCCTTTCTGTCCAATTTCAATTTCGATTTTGCATTACTAGAATATGGAAATCTATTTACTAAGAGGCTTTTTTTACTCATGTTGTTTTCAGTTTAATCTATTGTTGTAGAGTCATATTTATTGTTCCAATACCATTAGTTCTTATGTTTTGAATATTTAACCCCAACAAATGTGGATTGTGTACAGTTACAACCTTAGATCCCGAAACACTATGGATCAAATTGTTTTGTAACATTATCGAACCATTATGGTTAGGGATTCATTTTGTTATTATTGACAAGATTATGTAAATTCTTGTTATTTAGAACTTATGAACTATTAAAAAGCATTGTTATGGTGTGTTAAGCTAAAGCGGGTTTGGAAATCTATGAATAAGGAAAGGAACAAATGAGCGACTGTTAGGTTTCGAACTTGACTAGGGCTTCGAACTATTTTTCCTCTGGTATAGCAACTCGGTTTCCTCCTAGTCACCATCCATGGAGGCCACAAGGGGGAAGGTCAGTCTTCTCCCCACTCATTTCGAGAGATAGTTGGGCATCACGTAGCAACTCATCCAAATGGAAACAAGGATCAATGGTGGCAAGGTGGCTTAGGGGATATGCCCACTTCAACTGACCCCAATATTGACAAAGGCAAGGGAAAGGAATTTGATTGGACGGCATCCACCTCACATACAAAGGTGGTTTGACCTTGGGAGCCAGGAAAATGCATCCCACAAGCCATATAAATGCCCAGATATGAGGTACAATCTGATCGGTATGAAGGATACACACAATTCCTGAGGGACCGTGCCCTAATACGAAATTTTCTAGGGTTATGGAAGTCGGAGAGAGACCTAATCCGATGGATTGAAGCATGGTGGAAACCGAAGGGACATTATGATCTACGATTGGGATCAAAGGCATTTTTCACAGCTACATTTCAGAATCTAGAGGACAGAGATTGTATCTTTGAGAATGGGTCGTACTTCTATAACTCTGTTGAACTCTTTATGCACGACTGGACAAAAACGTTTAGGTCCGAGAAATAGGACTTCACCTTTGCACCAGTATGGATCCATCTATATTCCCTACCACTAGAATTATCATTGTTTGAAACGTAGGAAGGAATAGGAAACGCGCTTGGAAAGTTTGTAAAAACCTCATAAGCCACCAAAGTGGGACGCTACACTTCTTATGCCCAGATTTGCGTATATATCAATATATCGCAAGCTCTTCCTGGTGAAATGTGCCTCTCAAGGCACGATGAAGAATGAATCCAGATCATCGATTATGAGCACATCCCTTTCAGATGTCAGAAATGCCATGTTCATGGGAATCTATTTAGGGATTGTCCCCTCAATAATCTTCCTAAAGCTTTAGAAATAGAATCGCAGAGGAGCAAGGAGAAATTCATACCTATTCATAGCAAAAGAAAAGCAACCCACAAAAGAGCAAGGGGAAATGGAGGGAAAAATTTTGCCTCTAAAAACATGTTTGAAGGTATGGCCATAGACCCTAAAACAACAACAGTTGAGAAAAAGGAAAATGAAAAGCGGCAGGAACAATAGCAAACAGAACCAGATAAAGGGAACTCAGATCAGCATCTGCAATTGGAACCAATTTTGGAGGAGATTGCAACAAAGGAAAACAAAGAACAAACAAACCCAGAGCAAGAGGATGTAGCCATGGATGATGGTGTTAATATGGACTCAGAGTTTGATGACAATGAACTCTTGGGATTGAACCTAGAGAACATTATAGAGGCATGTCGAAAAAGAGATTACCAAGTCGTCCTTATGGAGCAATTAACAAAGGTACATAAGGTTTTCTCAATTCAAGAGAAAGAGAGGCGGCTAGTGCCAAATCCAATCTAGGGGTATCCCCAGGACTAAACAAACCCATCAATAAGACCCCCCAGAGCGACAAGAAAAAGGAGAGGAATCCAACCAAGCAATTGATCGAAGAATTTGGACACATCATGGTAAACTCTAGATAGATGGAAGTGCTAACACGCACCTTCATATCCATCTCTCCCAAATTCTGAATCAATAAAGATACAATCTTGGAACATAAGAGGCATCAAAGGAAAAAGTAAGTAGAGACTCTTGCGAAAATGTATAATGGAAGAACATCTAGAGATCTTTATGCCGCAAGAAACAAAGTGCTCGAGTGAGGAGGCTAGGTGTATACTCTCCAAATGTTGGCACAATGGTGAAATGATAACCATGGATGCAAGAGGAACGACAAGGGAGGCTTGCGATCCTCTAGAATCCTAACTCGATGGAGATCCATAATTCCTTCTCCACCCACTGGACGATCTCAATCAATTTCAAGGTACTAGAATCAGAAGTTCAAGGAGTGCTAACCAATGCATATGGACTCCGGACCCTACCAAAGAAGCTACACTTCTTCCAGAACCTAAAATATATCAAGGAAGTAGCAAGAAAGTGCCACTAGATCATCGATGAAGACTACAACATGATCACCTCCTTGGATGAAAATTCGAGGGGCGTACGGCGGTTAGAGATGGACAGCATTGAATTCGACAATATCATCCAATATCTACACCTAATTGATCTGGAAACTACCAATGACATATGAATATGGAGCAACAGACAATTAGGATCGCAGCAGTGTGCATGCCATCTAGATAGGTATCTGGTTTGTGACTCTTTCTTCATGACTAGCATTTCTATGAAAGCCTCCATTATTCCCTTCAGTGGATTTGATCACTGGCCCATAAGCCTAACTGTTGATATTGGAGGTCCTATGTTGTACAGGCCCTTTAGATTCGAGAAATTCTAGCTTAACAACAAGGAATTTCAAGACAAGATCAACACTTGGTGGGAGGAATCGGTTGTGCACAAAGGCTCCTTGATGCACAGATTCCATCAAAAGTTCCAACGCTTCAAGCAGAAAATCAAACATTGGAACAAAACAAGTTTTGGAAATATATTCCAAGCTCAGAGGGACCTGGATTCCCATATGAGACAAATATAATAGGACCTCATCACCATGGGAAGGACGGACGATGTCATTGAAAAAGAACAATCCCTAGCTCAACAAATTGCATAGCGTAACCTGCAAGGGGAAGTCCTGTGGCACCAAAAGTCAAGGGTCCAATGGCTTCAAGAAGGCGAATGTAACACCAAATTCTTCCACCAATCTACCATCCAGCGAAGGCATGTCAACCAAATTCATAAATTAAGAACTTCTCAAGGTGTGATGGTTACTGAGTGAAAGGACATCGAGAAGGAATTAATGCATTTCTTCAAGGACCTAATGACTGAACCAATGGAGGACCGAGCATAAGCTACCAGCAAAATCACCTGCCACATACCCCATTATGTTTCGGGGGAGCAGAATGTGGCCTTGATGAGGCCCATCCCTCAGGAGGAAGTGGACATCACGATGAAGGAAATGTCTCTAAGGATAGCGCCTGACCCAGTTGGCTTCACTGCAGACTTCTTCCACCACTGTTGGCCCCTTGTCAAGGAAGAGGTATGGAGTCTTGTTGAGGATTCCGAACGCACGCAGGGTGTTTTATCAACTTTAAATGACACTTTCATCACCCTCATCCCTAAGGAAGATAAGATGGATGATCCAAAAAAAGTTAGGCCAATAGCCCTCTGCAGTGTAATCTACAAGGTCATCATGAAGGTGATAGCTCTAAGGCTGAAACCTCTACTGCCCCACCTTATTTCACCAAAGAAGACAGGATATGTGGAAGGAAGACAGATCATGGACAGCGTTATCATGGCACACAAAGTGATTCACTCACTACATACCACTAGAACACTTGGTATGCTTATCAAAATTGACCTTTCAAAAGCTTTTGACAAGTTGAGCTAGCAATATGTGAAGGTTGTTCTCATAACTTTTGGTTTTGACAATCATTGGATAAATTGAGTAATGGCTCTTACCTCTTTTGCTTTCTTCTCCATTTTGCTTAATGGTTCGTCAACTGAAACCTTTTCCCGCTCCAGGGGAATTCGTCAAGGAGACCCTATCTCGCCTTTTTATTTTATCCTTATGGTAGAAGGTCTAAGTAGAAGAATCAGGGCCAAAATTCACTCTCACAACCTGGTTGGTCTTCCCCTGCATGGCTTGGATCCCCCTCCTTCACACAATCAATTTATTGATGACACCCTTAGTATGGGGGCCCTCAGTTGGAGAAGTTATTTCCATCCAAACAATCCTCAGCGATTTTAGTGAAGCCCCGGGAACTTCAATCAATAAAGCCAAATCACATATTTTCTTCTTCAATACTCTCATTTCCATATAGCGTCATATTTCTTGACTTTTATCCTTTACTAGGAGCACCCTTCCATCCAAATACCTTGGCATACCTCTCATCGACAATGCCCTCAAAAATATCTCTTGGGATGACCTTTTAACCTCTTTGGGGTAAAGGCTTTCTTCCTAGACCCTCTGCACCTTGAATCTACCTAGTCACATAACTCTGCTCAAATCAGTCTCGCAAGCCATTGCCCTTTACCTTTTCTCGGCTTTGGCTACTCCCAAGGCTATCTTAAAGACTATACGCAAAATTTAAAGAAGATTTTGTGGAGTGGGGCTGGGGAAGGTAGAAAGTGGGCACTTATTAAATGGGGATATCTCTACCAGCCCAAGTGCTCTAGAGGTCTCAGCCTCGGGGATCTAGAAACAATGAACGAGGTTCTAAGTGCCAAAATTTGGTGGTGTTGTCTAAAAAGGCTAAATGATTAATGGGAAAAAATGTGGAGGGAAAAGTATTGCCCCAACGTGGAAGATAGCAGCCTGATCCAGTGGGAAGAGCCTCTGCATGGTTCTATGATCTGGAATGTTGCATGGCAACAACGTGGACTAGTCCATTAACACTGCTTCTGGGAGATCAAAGATGGTAACTCTACCCCCTTTTGGGAAGACTCATGGAAACAGCTTCCCCTCCTCTAGGACACGGAATCTCTGCAGGACATTACGCAAAATATGGACAGCCATCTTGACCACACAGTCTCTCTTTACTGGCAACAAACCCAACAGGAAAGTAACTGGAGGGAATGGAAAGATATGAATGAAGAGCTAGGAATCTTGGTTCATGTAAATACTCGGCCTTGGATTGAGGAAGCTAGAAGGCGAAGGATCATAATCAAATAAGGTCTTGACATTCTAAGATGGGGACACTCGCCATTAGGAAATTTCTCAATCAAAGAGCCTCGCACACTGGAAACTGGGACTCATCAACTGAACAAGGACGTGTTGTGGGAGAAAAAATGGCACTCAAGCTACTGGCCCAAAATATGCTCTTTTATCTGGCTTGTAGGACATGGGAGAATACTCACCTAGGAAAACCTACAGAGTCATGGATTCATTGGGCCCTCAACATGTCATCTATGCTCGTAGGACTCGGAAACAATCAATCACCTCTTGGATAGCTACTCCTTCAGCGCTCAACTTTGGGACCAAGCGGTAGCCATCATGCACCAATCAGATAGACAACACAATAATGCTACAGGCACCTTGATTATATGGCATGCTAAATCCTACAAGAATCCCTCCCTCAATAAGATCCAGTAGTTAATCCCAAGTTTCATCATGTGGGAGGTCTGGAAGGAAAGAAATAGAATAATCATCGAGCAATCCAATCTTTCATGGCCAGATGTATGGATAATTATCTATAGACACATCGGAAACTGTCACTCTCACATTGGTCAAAAGAAGACTTTGATGGCAACTTAGTGAAAAAAACGATTTTGACTCACTGGTCGGCTAGTCCTCCAACATACTATGCTTTAAAGCGTCCCCCCCCTCCTTTCTCCTAGTGCCACCTCTTGGAGTGCTCGTGCTTAGGGATTCTTCAAGTTGAATTTTGACGAGGCTTCTAAGGACAACCCAGGTTAGGAGGGCTTCGAAGGAGGGCTTCGAAGGAGTGTTTAGAAACTCGGCCAGTGCAATTATGTGCACATATGCAAGAATCCTTGGAATCAAATCAAATAATGCAGCTGAACTTTGGGCATTACATAATGGCATCATGTTGGCTATCCAGCATAGATTCTTTCAACTTGTGGTTGAGGACTACAAACTAATAATAGACATGGTCATATGTATTGAGAATGGCACGCCTCCCTCCAAACCCTCTTCCCGCTGGTGTTTGGAGCACCTCCTTGTCTCTATTGCAAATATGATCCAATCCCCGTTGGTTATTGCTCCTTCTCATGTCAAACGCTCTGCCAACAAGGTGGCACACCATCCAGAAAACTCAGGCGTGGACCTTCAAGAAGAATGCATAAGTCAATCATGGCCATTGGAACAACACACGTCACTTTCTTTCTCACGTCACTTTCTTTCTCTTGCCAATCTCTAGCTAAGTAAGACTGGGATCCCGCATATGGGATGCTATCAAATCAATCCTGAGGCATTATTGGTGAAGGGACATCGCAATAGTTGGTGGCGTATGTGAAAGGTGGGCATTTACCAATTACTATGCCCCCCTCCCGCCCGAGAGCCGGCATGCTTGACGTCACATGGCACATTCAATTTGCAATTATGGCCACGAGGAGGAATGAAGGGATGGAAGCCTCGCCACCTGGTAATGGAGAAGGGTTATATAGTGGGAACTGGGAAGCTAAAGCCCCAAGTGTCCAAATTTCAGCGACAATACCACTATAACAAATGTCATTCTATTTGCAATTATGGCCACGGGGAGGAATGAAGGGATGGAAGCCTCGCCACCTGGTAATGGAGAAGGGTTATATAGTGGGAACTGGGAAGCTAAAGCCCCAAGTGTCCAAATTTCAGCGACAATACCACTATAACAAATGTCAATGTATAGACTAAGAAGGAGTGCTAGGGTGGTACACGATTGTGAGGGAACACCACTGCGATCCCACGCGAAGTGGTGATTCTCGTCCCACTTGCACCAAAAAGGCAAGGGAAGTGACCTTGGCTCGAGAATTAGAATCCATGACGGACACGTTAGATATCATGCATGAAATACGTGACCTGGATGGTGACATGCAGACCAAAATGCACGAGCTGGAGCACAAAGTTCAAGTGATGATAGATTGGTGTGCCGACCTGGCAGAGTTGTTTAACCTCCCTTCTATGCTCCTTGCGATGGTCATGGAGCCTGAAGAGGGAAATTCGAGCCTAGTTGTGGCGATGGAGAAGATGCATATTCAAACCCAACAAACCTGGGCATTGGGCATTGGTGGGCAAGACATTAAGGAAGAGGAACCAAAACCAGAGGTAGTCACTCCAACGATGGACGTCAAGGCAACTAGGCCTCCCTCTGGGGGCGTCAAGCACAAGGCTCCGGACCCTTCCCAAGCTAGTGAAGAGCCACCCCTGCAACGACAAATATTGGATCCTAGCACCTCAGAAAAGCCCCAATAGCTTCGGCACTGTAGCATTTTGATGGGTTCGACATGGCTGCTTCTCTATGGACTTTGTTAGCATTTTACATTAATAGTTTTTTCTGAGTTTTTTCTGAGTTTTTTCTGTGAATGATTGTTAATTTGGAAAAAAAATGACTATATTAGTCTTTATGTATATCACCCTGTTTTTTCTGTTAATGATTGTCAATTTGGAAAAAAAAATGACTATATTAGTCTTTATGTATATCACCCAACTAGGAGAGCTTTTCTTAACGATGTTAGCAGTGTCATTTTGACTCACAACGCTGAACATTTTCTCTATCACAGAGGTTCAGTGCCTAGTTTATATGTACACTTACGTATTTTTTTTGTGAAAATGTAATGTAAGAGCTATAAAAAAATAAAAATAAATAAAATAAAGCAAGTTTGCTCTTCTGTTTGCAAATAAGGATCATATCTTAAATGAGTATGTCATCTTACATAAACATGAACACAACTCACAACACTAACTTAAATCTTTTACTCCCGTAGTTTCTATTAACTAGTATAGATTCGATCTAAACGCAAATCTATCAAGCATCGAGAGGCATCCAATTTTTTAAGGTGTTATTTTTTAATGACATTTTATTTCGTTTTAAATTTTTATTTTATGAGCGAAGAAAGATTTTTTAATTATATTTTATTTGGTTTTCATTTTTTTTTATTTTTACCACATCTCCCCTGTACTTGCAAGCACGGTGAGGGACCCAATTTCGTTGGTTTTATTTTTTTTATTTTGAGTGAACATGGATATTCCAATTTTTTGAGGTGTTATTTTTTAATGACATTTTATTTCGTTTTAAATTTTTATTTTATGAGCGAAGAAAGATTTTTTAATTATATTTTATTTGGTTTTCATTTTTTTATTTTTACCACATCTCCCCTGTACTTGTAAGCAGGGTGAGGGACCCAATTTTGTTGGTTTTTTTTTTTTTTTTTTGAGTGAACATGGATATTTTTAATTACTTTTTATTTGGTTTTAAATTTTAATTTAATGAGTCAACATAAAAAAAAATTAATTACTTTTATTTTGTTGTATTATACAACATCACCCCATACTAAATACTAAATTGTAGATCACCTCACTACTTTCGAAATATTTCATTTCAGAAAATAATAAATAAAAAAAGAATTAAAATTCAATATATAGAAGCCACAAGAAACCTATTCAATTCGATTATGATGTTTAATTACTGGGAGGTTAGAAGAATGGAAATTATCATTCCAGATCTTACCGGAAGCATTATTTTTACCAGAATGGCAATAACTCTGTAATGTAGATGTAGTAATTCCAATGGTTTTAGAGTTACATCAGAATCACAATAACTCTGCAATGTAGATGTAGTAACTCCAATGGTTTTAAAGTCTAAGAACCATATACTACCATTTAGAAAAAATTAATTTAATTTTAAAATTATGAATGTTTAAAGTCATAAACTTTTACATAATAATGCTGTTTTTATAAATGTCCAACAGACTCTGGCAGATGCTGTTCGGTGTTCACTGATCGGGTGTAATCTTTGTATTTACACTCAGCTCTGGTTTCTACATATCTGCTGGTGATGCCTTTGGTGATTGGCATTTGTGGTTATCTATACATTGGACCTATTATGTGACATGTGTATTTTTTGATGATGTAGCATTTGATTTCTATTATGTTACTGGACACATATCTGGTTTGTCTTATGGGAGATTTTAGGGACATGTGGCAACTTTTATTGACATTTTCAGAACAGTTTATTGACATATTATGATGATGTAACCAGTATGTCCAGGGGTATACTTCTGACAGCTTTGTATGGCTTTGATTTGGTCTGACAGTTGGACATATTTACTATTTCGTATATTAATAGTAAGTTGCATTTTTCTATGAAAAAATATTGTTTTTAAAATTTTATAATAATAATTTTAATAGTATATGAGATATAATATGAAAAATAAAATAATAAAATAATATATTTTTTAATTTTTATATTTATGATATTATTTAATATTTAATTATCTATTTAATATTTAATGGTACGTAATGAATTAGTCATTTTTATTAGTATAGTCACGAACAATTTATTTGTTACTTATTATTAATGTTTAGTTGTAATCACATGTTGTTTATGACTTAATTTTCTGTTATATTCTTTAGTTATTTAACTGGGTTAATTGTCACTGCCTGTTATTCATGCATGAACTATCAGTTATTGTATATTATAGAGAGAGAGAGAGATCACCCATAGGTTACAAGTTAAATGTCATGAATAAGTTATTTGTTTACTTATTCTTCATGTTTAATTGTAATCACATGTTGTCTATGCCTTGACTAGTGTTACATTCTTCAATTATTTAAATGGGTGGTTTGTCTATCACTACATGCTATTCATGCATTGGCTATGAGTTATCCATGCATAACAACCAGTTATTATATATATTAATTATTTATTTTGAATTTTGGACAACAACCAGAAAATCAATCTCAACAATTTATTATATATATTAATTGTTTATTTGAATTTTGGAATTAATCTCAACAATACAATTCATCTAAGAAAAGCATAGATGGTAGTTGTAAATATTCAGTTATATATAATGAATTAATTATATATATTTAATATTCAGTTATATGTAATTAATTAGTTGTACATTTCTGTTTATGTAATAAGCTGCCCTGTCTGTCTATGTTTTATTACCATTGCTAATGTTCAGACATCATATTTTTATTTTTCTGGTTCAGCCTAAACAGTATATTATTAGCAGACTCCCAGCTTGTCTTGTGAAGAATATATGCTGCTTCAAGCATATCTATATAATTGTCAACAATCAGCGAGAAGATACAATAAGGATGATTAAAAAGGATGCAATGGCATCTATCGGTGCAATTGATTAAAAATGTAAAAAGGATGCAGTAGCAACATATATATCAAATAATGTCTGTATTGGCTGTTGGCTGTATCAGATTTATTACATATGATTAATAATGTGATTGTATTAGTTGTATCACATTCATTCAATATGGTTAACTACTTTTAATAATATGGAATGGTTGTACTTGTTGCATCCCATTCATTGTATCACATTCATTCGCTGATATTGCAAGGCATTCTTTGTATCACATTCATTCTCTGATATTGCAAGGCAGTGTATCCATTTACTTGAATCGCTGATATTTTAAGGCGGTGCATTCATTTACTTGAATCGTATTCATTTGCTGAATATTACCAGGCAGTAACGGCTATGAAACTATGGTGAAGACTTCGCAATTCATCGTGACAAAATATAATAACTAAAGAGCAATTTAACATAAAGAAGCACAATCCAGTATATACAATTATTGAACCAACTTTTTAATGTACAAAGTTTTCTGATGTTTAGGACTCATTTCGTCCCAAACACCATACGAGCAGTGCAAACAATTCTACTCGATAATTCCGGGAGATGAGAACGAATTTCTATAAGTGCAGTGTACAATCATTCACAGTAACCTCGGCCACAAATACAATAATCATAGGATTCACAGATGGGCAGCCGAACAATTGTCACGTGAAATCTTCTCTGAAAAAATGACGTCTCAGAGCCTCTTAAGCTTCAAAGCGTTCCAAATGTTCGGACTTGAAAAGGACCTCCTAATTGTACATGTGGATTTTTCAACCAAATCTGTAATGTACAAAGTTTTATGAAGCAAGAACTCATTTCGTCTCAAACACCGCATGATCACTGCACAGTTTACTACTGAGCCATTCCCCAAACCTCCATTTTATAATACATGACCAGCTAGACAAGCGTCAGAAGCTGAGATGGAATTTTTTCATGAATTGCATACTCATTTAACTGTTTGCGCAATAGTCAAATCTTCTTGAATCTTCTCTGAAAAATGGATGTCTTAAAGCCTCTGAAGCTTCCAAGCGTTCTGATGGTTCAAACTTAAGAAGACCCTGCAACAAGTCTATAAATAAACCTGCAGAGTGGTCTGCATGCTGCATTATTAAATCCTGCAAACAGGAGAGTAACATGTTATAACTCAACTAGGTGAAACAAATCGCAAATCATCAAGAGAATATTTCAAGATGACGTTTCATGCGCATCCAGGTAGTCATATAATAAGCATACCCTAAGTTTTGGTAACTTCCTGACTGCTCTGATGCTCTCTCTAGAGGCTGCTCCTTCAGGCCAATTCAATCGTGTTCCATGTCTAAAATATTTCACATATCTTCTACTGTTGACAGGATGACATTGAAAATTACGGTTTACCATGGGCATATTGAATTTTATAGCGTGTCTAATAATCTGATTGAGGTAACAGTTCCTCGGCAAACATAAAAATACTCACTCTGATTTCTTAATCATATGATGTGGCAAAGGCCCTAAGACCCTTTCCATCATGGCAAGATGTTCCAAGTTCTCATGGGTTTGAAACAAAGTCTCACCCTGAAAATTTAAAATGCAGGTAGCATAAATATCATTCCTGCAGGTATTTATGTAAAATTTTAACATAAGATAAACTAGTCTAAAAAGTTTACCGAGCAGAGCTCCACAAGTATGCACCCTACACTCCAAATATCACAGGGGTAGTTCCATCCAAGACCTGTTGTAAAACATAAATTGTAAATACAAAGGGGTTTGGATTCAACATGATTGAATTGACATTGGTCCTTTCAAACTGCTGGCTAAACCATAGAACAATCTTTCTAAGCTCACCCAAAATAACTTCAGGGGCCCGATAATGCCTTGTTGAGACCACTGAGGTGTGATCTTGATCTTCATATGTGGTGCTTCCAAAATCAATTAACTTTATTGCACTTGACTTTGGCAACCTTTTAAAGTCATCTGGAGATCCCTTCACACCCTTTTGAACAACAATAATGTTATCAGAGTTAATTCATTGAGATAAATGCATGTTAAAATGTTGATCTTAGCAATATGTTAAAATGTTTGATCGTAACGATTGTTAACAGTAGAAGGCATAAAAATACAAAGAAACAATATGTTATTTCATACACCAGCTTTTTGCTGGAGCTACTATAATAATAAACAATATTATCAACTGAGTTGAGCCATGTCGGCAAGATATAATATGCCAACCATGACAAATTCAATTATATTCAGTAACAACACGCGAGCAATCTACCTTGCAATCTGGAACCTTCACATAGTCTGAAGAAACAAAAAGTATATTTTCAGGCTTTAAATCCGTGTGAACGAGTTTCAACTCATGCATATCTGCCACAGATCATTGGCAATATTAGGAGAAGAAAATCCTAGACAGATGTTATGAACACCCTTATAAAGGCCCAATCTAGCCTCATAAAATGTGAGCTAACATGACCAACGAAGCAATCTAGTTATGGCAGTGGACAAGCAATCCTTAAAAAATTAAATTATATGTTTAAGCCCTCCCACATCAAATGTAAAGATAAGTGCAAGTATCGTCTACACACATGCTACAGATTCCAACAGTTGCCTTCCAACCTCCCGTACAAGATCAATGGGAAATGGGCTGTAATTGTTTTTCCGTAGGAAATCATATAAGCTTGGGCCAAGCTTCTCAAAGACCTGTTTTTACATCCATCCACAACCTTAAACACACACTCTAACAACCATATACATAATGCAGACTACTCTTAGGCGTTTGTAAAGAAAAAAAGAATTAAGGTATGAATTGCTACAGAATACTGACTATGCAAGTGTGATTCCGATAGTCAAACCATTCGCGCATCTGCACACAGCTGTATTGGGAAAGGCCATACATCTCAGGTTTGAATAAAGAAAATAAAGATCATTTGAAAGTTCTAAGAATATATGTTTAAATCAAGAAATCCTTATAGCATATTACCCAACAAATCCATTTATTAAATTGTGCATGTAAAAATAGCACAGCAAAGTACAGCATCAGAAAATAAGATACTCTCTCATACCGTGTGCCATTTCTATCGTATTTGCCAACTTGACGAAGCACATCAACTTCTATCATTGCAGCCTCTCGGTACTTTTGTAAGCCGCGTACGATTTTAATGGCCACGAGATCTTTTAATTTTCGATCCCAACATTCCAAAACTTGACCAAATGTTCCTGTAAACATTGGACATGCTTCCGTCATATAAAATTTATCCAATGTTCAAGCACCCAAAATTTTATCTACGTATTCGAGAAACAAAAAAAGGCTCAGTTTCAGAAATTAAAACACGTCTCTACATGTTTGCCTCTTGAGACTCTAGTGTGCCAACCCTCCATCACCTATTAAAGAGATGAGATTTATGGGTGTGACCGCACGACCTAACTTAACAGCCATAAAAACCCTTTGTATCAGTGTGATAACCAATGAGGCGATAACGTGTGTCACTTCTTTAGAGACTTCAAACCCTGGGAGGCCAATAACAAAACCCCTCCTTCACCGACAGAGAAAACCCCTGCGACATGTTCGCTAATAATTAAAAGCCAAAATAAGGCTCCCAGTTTCAAAAATTAAAACATGTCCACATGTTTCACCTTGAGACTCTAGTGTGCCAGCCATCCATCACCTATTACAGAGGTGAGATTTCTTGTCACACTTTATGGGTGTGACCAACCGGCCTAACTTAACAGGCATAAAAACCCTTTCTATCAGGGAGCTGAGCAATGAAGCAATAACGTGTCACTTCTTTAGAGACTTGAAACCCTGGGAGGGCAATAACAAAACGCCTCCTTCACCGACAGAGGAAACCCCTGTGGCATGTTCGATAATAATAAAAAGACAGAGGAAACCCCTGTGGCATGTTCGATAATAATAAAAAGACAGAGGAAACCCCTGTGACATATTCCATAATAATATAAAGCCAAAAAAAGGCTCTCAATTTCAAAAATTAAAACATATCTCTGAATGTTGCCTCTTGAGTCTTTAGTGTGCCAGCCATTCATTCACCTACTAAAGAGGTGAGATTTCTTGTCACGCTTTATGGATGTGACCACCCGGCCTAACTTAACAGCCATAAAAAAACCTTTGTATCAGGGTGCTGACCAATGAGGCGATAACGTGTCACTTCTTTAGAGACTTGAAACCCTGGGAGGGTAATAACAAAACCCCTCATTCACCCAGAGGAAAACCCTGTGGCATGTTCGATAATAATAAAAAGCCAACAAAAAGGGTCTCAGTCATATCTCTACATGTTGCCACTTGAGACTCTAGTGTGCCAGCTATCCATCACCTATTAAAGAGGTGAGATTTCTTGTCACACGTTTTGGGTGTGACCACACATCCTAGCTTAACAGCCATAAAAACCCTTTGTCAGGGTGCTGATGAATGAGGCGATATCGTGTCACTACTTTGAGACTTGAAACCCTGGGAGGGCAATAATAAAACCCCCTCCTTCACCGACAGATGAAACCCCTGTGGCATGTTCGATAATAATAAAAAGCCAAAAAAAGGCTCTCAATCATGTCTCTACATGTTGCCACTTGAGACTCTAGTGTGCCAGCTATCCATCACCTATTAAAGATTTCTTGTCACACGTTTTGGGAGTGACCACACGGCCTAGCTTAACAGCCATAAAAACCCTTTGTCAGGGTGCTGACAAATGAGGCGATATCGTGTCACTACTTTGAGACTTGAAACCCTGGGAGGGCAATAATAAAACCCCCTCCTTCACCGACAGATGAAACCACTGTCACATGCTCGATAATAATGAAAAACCAACAAAAAGCCAACAAATCCGGACTAATAGATGCTTACCTTCGCCCATTTTACTGAGTATTTTATCTGCAAAACGACAGCAGAAAATATTTTCACCAGATTAGAAGAATAGATTAGGTTAAAGGGTAATTTGTAAAGAACGTTTTGATATCATCAGTAAAACCCTCGCTTAGATCTAAGACTCCAAAAAGGGCCAAAACCCTCAAAATCAAAATAAAAAAGAGAGCAGTGAAATATATGTTCTTACATCGAGGCGTCAAATTCTCTCCCAGTTGAAACATGTAATGCCCATCCTTGTCATCACTGCGCCATGGTGGGGAGCCAGTGCGAGAGCCCTCTTCTTTGGATTTTACATTTGAAGACGTAGACCGACTACAGTCTGAGGAGGATATGGAGGGTTGCGCCCCTGTTAACAAAGGGGTGTCCTCCACTTCTCCATTTATCTTTCCGATACAAAAATCCTTGCCCGTAAATACCAGTGTTGGCTGGACCTACACACAGCCGCTTATCATTTTTCCTAAAACTTTGCAAAACCCTCTTGACCATACAATGAAAACCCTGTGATCTAAACACTGACAATCAGATCTACAAGGAAAACAATTACAGGCACAAATACAAAACTAACCTGGAGTTGAGAAGGAAGGACATCCCACGACGAGGTTAACTTGCGGCGTTTCCTGGGATTTTCATCAAGCATGTGAGGAGGACGATGATATTTTGCAACACAAGCCATGGCCGCCGCTCGCAATCTGAACCCTTCAGTCGCAACACCCACCAGGAATATTGAGTCGCTGGGGTTAGGGTTTCAAGGGTTTGTAGGTAGAATAATAAGATGGAGCTTCAGAGGGCCGAAATAAACGCTCTAATGTGCTGCCGCACTCGATTTGAACGCACTCGATCTGAACCCTTGAGTCGCAACACCTGCGGAAGAAATTTAATCGCTGGGGCTAGGGTTTCAAGGATTTGTAGGTAGAAGAATAAGAAAATAGCGTTATCAGAGTGCCGAAACAAACGCTCTCAAGTGACCTTATCAGAAATGTGTGCTTCCTTAGACGATTTAAAGGTTTTATAGTCTCTTTTTAGGGCACCAAGATAAGTTTCTCCCCGGGTCCACGGAAGCCACGTGGAAATTTTGTTATCTTGGTGCCCTGGATTGAACCTTTTTGGGGAGGGCTAAAGCCTAACATGGATCAGTTTGACGACCCCCAACCAATTTGACGACCCCCAAACCTAAGGGCACTTTGAAAGTGATCGAATGTGTTTTCTTGTGTTTGAGGCCATGAATCGATTCCACGACCCCCCAAACCCTAAGGGAGGGCACTCGGACACATATGGGAATTGGTAATTGACAAGTGATTTGAGTTAGATCTTGGATTAATTTATTTGATTACCATTATAAACCAAAAGTATATAAAATAATGCACAAGTTAAATATATTAATAATTTGGGACTTGGCAAGTGTTGAGACATCTCCAAGATACACCTAATGGGACTTATATCCGAGGTATTTATCCGTTCATTTCAACCTTATCACAATATGTTAATATGTTATTAAGGATTTATGTATGTGTGGGGTAGTGTGAAACTTAGCTTCTTCTTATTCAAGTTGTTGACCATCCCACAAAAATAAATTATCTTGAGTTAATTGTATGTATATATTTTATAGGTGTAATCTAATAATTTTTTACTACAAAATTTATAAAAAAATTGGAGTAAGCTAATCTTGTAACAAAGAGACTATCATCATCATTACAAAGAGCAAGTTGTATCATACTATGATACAAGATCTGTGGATGATGAAACAATACCCTTAAAAATATTACCCAATTATACATCAACTTAGATCGTCAAAAATCTAATTAAAGTTTTGGATAAATGAAAATTTCAACTTTTTAAATTTTTCAATTCAAATCACTATAAAAAAAAATTGTTACGAGCTTTTTAAATATCATAAACCTTAAACACTAAACAAATTGTTACGAGCTTTTTAAATATCATAAACCTTAAACACTAAACAAATTTAAAATAAATATTTAACAAAAATTTTATATTCCAAAAATTTTACTTAAAACCTTCTTATAAAACATTAGAATCCCACTTATATTTAAACATCAGATTTTCACTTATATTTATAATAAATATATCCTGTATATAAAAATTACCCTTAAAAGTAGCTAGCCATGTGTGCATGTTTAAAAAAAACAAAATTTTGAATATATTCTTAAAAATGGGAGAAATGATATTGTATTTTCCCAAGTATATAACAAGTTGTATTTTAAAACTTAGAATCCATGAGCACAATTTACTATAAATTACCAAGCTCTCACAAAACCAGCTCATATTGACTTTGGGCAAGTGGAATGTTCTCCTTTAAATTTGGTTGGTGGATATAAAATGTTAATGATTTTATATTGGGCAAGTTGGAGGTTGAGTGACCAACACTCCTATCAAAGTTGTCATCCAAAGGCAATTTCAAAGGAAAGAAAGATTCGGCATCACTCCATTTACCTTCCCATTCACCAAGAACTTTGAACATCATCAAAAGGAGGCCATGAGATCCATTGACCCATCTTTTCAAAATGGTTTTCGGTTTATGAAAATAAGTTGTTTTTAAAAAAGGATGAGGGAGCCACACATCAACCCCCTCTCACTCTCTTTAATCACCATCTCAACCCTTCCATGTCCTTTTCTTTGTATCCCGTATCTTCTTATTCATCAACCTTTATTATCTCATTTTTTCCATGTTCCTATGTGCATTTCATTCACCAAGCATATTCAACATCATCCAAAGGAGCACATGTATCCCATCTCTCCTTATCTGTAAACCTTTATTATCTCAATTCTTCAATATTGCTATGTGCATTTTATTCACAAGCATCTTCAACATTGTCCAAAGGAGCACATGAGGTTCATTGACCCATCTTTTCAAATGGTTTTGGATTATTATGAAAAGGTTTATTGAAAGAGAAAAAAAATCCAAAGGAGCACATGTATCCCATCTCTTCTTATTTATCAATCTTTATTATCTCAATTGTTCCATTTTGCTATGTGTATTTCATTTACCGAGCATCTTCAACATCATCCAAAGGAGCACATGAGGTTAATTGACCCATCTTTCCAAATGGTTTTGGATTATTATGAAAAGGATGATTGAAAAAAAAAACATAAGAGAGATGAAGAATCCACCTATGCACCTTTTCATCTCCTTTTCTTTATGATTATGTTTCCTTTTATGTATTAATCTGTATTATTTCAATTTTCCCATCTTACTGTGTGCATCTGATTCGAATTGGATCAATATATAATTTGTCATCTATTTTGGTGCTTTCTAGGTAGAAGAATTGGATGAATTGGCTTATAGGGTCCATTTTAGGGGCAGGTCTTACTTTGCATATTTGGAGTCTGGAACCTTTTGAGGCTCGTTTGAGGGCTTAAACAATGTTTTTTGGGATCAAAAGTTTGCAAGCATAGCTTTCACCCCCTTAATGTTATCCTACACTCTGAGACATTTCCAATAGTTGAAGAATCACCTCAATCATAATTTGTACGAGGAAGTTATGCCTCCCGCAAGTTGACATATCCAGTTGACCACCATGGTACCGAGTGGATTCCATGTCAACTCTCATTACCCACACATGTGGAGCTAGTCATGTGTGGACTTGCAAGAATATTCTAGAGCATCCAAAACCCTAACCCTAATCGAGAGTTGAGGCATGTACAAACCCTAAAACAAACCCTAGACATCTATCGTGCTATGTTAAACACCAGGTCGTTGAGAGGAAAAGGGGTTCCATTTCTAATGATGTTATCAAGTATTGTTCCATAGTTGAGCAACAATAAGGGAGTGGATATTAAAGCATAACAGAGGAAGTAGGAGATCCTATAAGAGTCATGCAGGCCATAGTGTTAAAGGTAACTCCATAGTGACTATCACTTCTTTGTATTTGCATTTCACTATGGAAAAGAAAAGAGCAAGGCATAGTCCTCACTTATGGTTGGGTTTTTCCCCATAGTGGGTTTTTACAAGGTATATCTTGTGTTATTTGTGTGGATGTGTTATTTTTATGTAGTTGTTTTCCCTTTGGTTCTAGTTTATTTACCATTATGTGGAATTAAGCTAACAAAATGAATTAAGTTGTAAAATTCGTTGTGACGGACTATTCCAATGGAATCTCGACTGCAATTTATGGATCATATTGGCATCATAGCAGGTTTATTTTGGGTTTTGTGGGGAATTGTAGGATGTAGGAGTTGGCGAAATAAAGAAAGTATTCAAACCCTAGCCATGGAAGATGAGTCTAGTGAAGAACCGAGGGATGAATACGAACCAATGATTTACAAAGTTGGAAATGCAAGTCATTGATATCTCATGCAATATGTCAATCCTCAAGCTGGCTATGGAGAGTATGTTTGGACCTTTCGGTGATTTTGGAGGCTCTAACTCATAGATCACATCAAAGGGGAAATCAGGAGGCAAAGACGACCCAAAAAAGGAGTTGAGGAAAGAGCACGAGAAAAAGCATCCAAGTTCTAGTGTCTCTCATACCTGGTAGCCTCTTTACTCTATCGAGACCATGGGGTACTCAAATCTATGTATAATTTATGCTCTCGAAAACAGATTCGTATTTTTCTTTCCAGTGGCTTTTTATAATGTGAATTTTAGTATAAAAATATAGCAATCCTTTAAACTAAATGACACGTTCGGATTATGCAAACCTTTCTACCATGAATGCATTCATACCATGCTCAATTGTTCGTGCATATAAATAATTCGATTACAGTAACTAAATAAAATCATAACAAAAAATAGGCCATGGTAATCATTCACAGTTGTCGCTTGTCTTGTAAATGTCCTCCAACCATCTGTAAGTGAAGGAAGTTCCTCCCAATCGCAAGCACTCTGTCCATATGTCTCCTTCTTTGACACATGCCACCCTCGAGCCGGGGTTATCAATCCACAAGGGGCGAACTACCAAGTATTCAATTCACCACCACACTCATTTCAAAGCACTCTTCATCCAAGGACATCTATCCTCTACCCAAGTGGTGCAATAAAACCCATCCACAACTGACCCCAACCTCTCACTCATTCCCCATCAACCTGCACAACGCTAGGGAAGGTACCCCCTTCTCTGCAATATAGTTCCTTTGGTTGTCCCCTTCCCCTTCTAATGCTCTAATGCAAGTCGGCCAAGAAATCTTCGTGACAAGGCTCTGTGGATGTCAAACTGCAGGTCATGTTCCCTAATCTCTAGGAACCAATTTATTAGGGTAGCTAGGTTGTCGTTTATCAAAGTGGGTTCTAGTGATAGATTATGGAAACTACTCTTCTTTTGGATTACCAACCAAAACTAACATAGCATGGATGATCTTTCTCTCTAGATGTTGGAGTGAATGAAAAATAAATCAAACAATATTTTCCCACAAGATAAATGGATGACTAAGGCTTGACAAGTGGCTTCCCCATAAGTGACCACTTTCCCCTTTTTAATTTCACTTAGGATAAATAATCCCATAATTAATTAAAGTGACACACCAAGGTTAGGAACATTGGTCAAAAAAGTTGATGAAGGCTAATGACATTAGCTAGCGTTATCACCCCTTAGCCCCTTCACTTCCCCCACTTGTGGAATCCTTGTTCGTCCTTCATTTGTAGCTATTAGGCATTTTTTATATTAAAAAGTATATACATCATTTACAATATCCATGGACTTCAAGACCATATAATTTTGGCATATAGCATTTGCTTAATTACATCACATTTACATCTTGGAGTAAAAAATGGGGTATTACATCCCTCCCCCTTAATTTATGCATCGTCCTCGTTGCACATCAACACTATGTACATGTACAAAAACATTACAATAAAATATGTCAAAACAATTGCGGGTATGCCTCCCACGTCACATCCTCCAATTACCACATTGCTTCTTTGGGGTCATAGTACGTCCATTGAACCTTTACCTGCCCCATGGCTATGTTCCTGAGCAATGTTACCTTCCAGTAGAGGATACGTACTGGCTGCAGCGAAATATCTCCTTTTGATTCCACCTAAATTACAACTCAATCAATAATGTGGTTAGGCTCGGGTATATTTTTTCAACAATGACACATGAAACACATTTTGCACTTTTATGAAAGCAAGCGATGCAAGATTATATGTAGCATGTCCTATCCTAGCTAAGATTTCAAATGACCTGCAATATCTAAGCGCTAGCTTATGACAAATTCTAAGTTTCAATGAACTCCTCTTTGACCTAATTTTCAAATACACATGTTCACCAATTTTGAATTCTCTTGTTACTCTACCCTTATCTACATAACTTTGATGTCTATCACTTGCCGTCTTTAAATTTTGTATGATATTTACAATCTGCTCTTCCATTTCCTTAAGTAATTATGGCCCAATTACTATTTTGTCTATTGGATTGTCCCAACTTATTGGAGTATTATATTTTTTGTCATACAAGACTTCAAATGGACTCACCCTCGATGAAGTATGATATATATTATCATATGCAAACTCCACCGAGCACAAATAATCTCTCCATTTAAATGGTTGATCCATCACATATGTTCTCAGCATACCTTCAATAACTTGATTAACTCTCCCAGTCTGCATATCTCTTAGTGGGTGGAATGTTGTACTTAGATTCATATTTGTTCCAAATCCTTTAAATAACCATTTCCAAAAGTTTGAAGTAAACTTGGAAACCTATTTGAAACAATGGCCTCTGGTATCCCATGCAATCTGGCAATATCTTTCATATAAATATATGTTATGCTAGCTACCTTATGCTTTGACTTGATTGGAATAAAGTGGGCAGCCTTTATTGACTTGTCCACCATTACCATCATGGAATCGCGTTGCTTTGTTGTCCTGAGCAACTTAGTGGCGAAATCAATGGTCATCGCATCCCATTTCCACTCTAGTATTCGTAGTGGTTGTAGTAAATATGTTGGATTTATGTGCCCCACTTTTACCTTCTGACATTCCATGCACCTAGCTATATACACAACAATGTTTTTTCTTCATTCCCGACCAAAAATATTGACTTCCTACTACTACAATTGTATTTTGATATCCAGGGTATCTTGTATATGGAACCTTATGCATCCCATTCATTACCAATTTCCTTAATCCAACAACATTAGGAACATAAAATCTATTTTTATGCACAATAAGTCTATCATCTTCCAACTTGTATCTTTCATGTTGCAATCCTTCTTTTACTTGTAGATAATGTTCATCTGAGGTAATAGCCTAAAGAGTTGTGGTTCTTAAATATGATCTACACATGCCAATGGTTGTAGCATGCATTGCATGTACTCTCCTGATAAGTGCATCTACAACCTGTTCTCTTCCCCTTTTATATGTTTGATATCAAAATCAAACTCACAAATAAATTATAGCCATCTTGCTTTCCTGACATTCAAAGTCATTTTTTTCAAACAAGTACTTCAAACCATTGTGATATTTCCTTAATTCAAGTTTCATGCCCATGAAATAATGTCTCCACATCTTTAAGGCGTGCACTATAGCATCCAACTCAAATCATGTGTGACATCATTTTTCTCATGTTATTTCAACTTCATGGACTTGTAACAAACCACAAGCCCATTTTGCATAAGCACTCCACCAATTCCTTCTTTGCAAGCATTTGTGCATACCACAAAAACTTCACTTGGATCGATAATTTTGAGAGTTGGTATACTTGTGAGCAATCTCTTTAGTTGTTGGAAACTTTCTTCACACTGTGGAGTCCATTCAAATTTAATTCCTTTCCTTTTCAATGAGGTAATTGGATGTGCTACGTTTGAGAAACCTTCTATGATATTTTGTAATATACAACCAATCCCATAAATGATCTTACTTCGTATACATTGTTGGGTGTATGCCATCTCAAGATAGCTTAAATCTTTTGTGGATCTACTACTATCCATTCCTCGTATATAATGTGTTCCAAATATTGAATATACTTATGATAAAATGGACATTTACTAAACTTAGCATAACGTTGTTTATCTCTTAGTACTTGTAGTACTAATTTGCTCCTCATTCTCCTCCTCTTATTTTGAATAAATAAGAATGTCATGTAAGAATACAATGATAAAGTTATCCAAAACCTATCTAAATATGTCATTTATCAAGCACACAAAGGTAGTTGGTGTATTTGTTAACCCAAATGGCAGCACCACATACTCAAAATGACCATATGTGGTTCTAAAAGTTGCGTTGTTGATGTCTTCATCCTTTATCCTCACTTGATGATAACCTGATCTCAAATCTATCTTTGAGAATATCCTTGCTCCCTTCAATTGATCAAACAATTCATCAATTATGGGAAAAAGATATTCATTCTTCACACTGACTTTATTTAACTACTTTGAGACAATACACAGCCTCAGTGTTCCATCCTTCTTATTTATAAAGAGTATTGGTGCTCCCCAAGGAGACACACTTGGACATATGTATCCTTTCTTCAACAGTTCTTTCGATTGCATCTATAATTCCTTCAACACAGGTGTACTCATTCTATATAAAATTTTGGAAACTGAGGTAACTCTAGGTACCAAGTCAATAGAGAAATCAACATCTATTTTAGGTGGAAAACATGGTATTTCCTCAAACACATCTATGAATTCCCGTAATACTGGAATATCTTCAAAGATGGGGCCTTTACCCTTTTCTGGATCCTCCACATGAGCTGCATACAACTGACATCATTTCCTTAAACACATTTTAAACAGGTGCCATGTTGAAATCTTCCTTATTGAAATAGGCTTTGGAATGCCTTTCACTATCTTATGCTCTTCTTCTTCATCGGGACAAGTGAGACCCTTGTTATGGCAACCCAAAATAACATGGTGTGTACCCAACCAATCCATCCCAATAAGCACATCATAGGAACTAAGAGGTATTATGTTCAAATATGCAAATGTATGGAATCCACTCATATCTAATGGACAACCCTTTACTATCTCGTTGATTTTTTTGGCTCGAATAGCCAATTGAACCAACCATGCTTTATCATGCTTACTTTGCTTTGACTTAAATATTGCAACCAAGTTGGGAGCAATATAACTATGACTTGGCCCTGAATCAATTAAAATGGAAATAGGTTGATTTGCAATCTCACCTTCAACCTCAATCACATTGGACTAGTGTTCTTCTTATCTAAGGATACATAGATTACAGGAATGTCATTGGAAACATCCTCCACTATACTTGCTTCTTGAATGTTGTGCACGGCCTTCATTATGTCTCCCTTACAAGGACAATCTTTGTGCATATGATAGCTTTCACATCCTCGACACTTGAGTTATTGCCTTGTTCCTTTTTCCCAATACTCTACCATCCTGGGTCCCTATTGGATTGCTTTCTTGATATGAACTTGATTGATTCTTGAAGAATGGTGGCTTAAATCCGTTTTTCCTCTTATCTTGCTTGTCTCTATTCTTATCTCTCCATAACTTCTGCAAATTAGCTTTGCCTTTGCTCTAGTCATACATGCATTTGGCCTTTTGAATTGCTTCTTCAAGTACCTCGGGCTCATCAAGTTGAAGTCTGTCTCTATAAAATGAAGGTAATCCACTAAAAAATCTCAATATTTTAACCTTCTCGTCTCTAAGAAACCCAACATACCGAAGTTTCCTTTCATGATGTTCCATAGTCATGTTTCCAAGCTTGATTTCAAAGAACTCCTCCCTCTTCTTTTCATAATAGTGTTGAGACAGATACTTTTGCCAAAATTAATTCCTGAATTACTTCCATGTGATCTTATTTTCATTTATATGTTTTATTTGGACAAGTTGATCTCACCAAATGGAAGTCTTTCCTTGCAAATTTTAAGTGGCAATTCTTGCTTCCATATTAGAGGAGTAGTTATGTGACAAGAGATATTTTATCATTTCCAATAACCAAGCTTCAACATCACATCCCTTCTTATGCTCACTATGAAAAGTGGGTGGCTTAATCTTCCTAATCTCCCCTTGCAGCTCTTTCTCCACATGTCTTATTTTATGATGTCTGGATGAATACATTTATGGGTTGCTCCCTAATTCTTCATATGAGTAAGACTTTTGGTTGCATAAGGTGGAGAGGCATAATGTCTAGGAATCCTAATAACACTCTTGGAGTGTATAGATATTTGACAGGATCTCTTTCTAGAGTGTTCTCTATCTTCTTTCTCATGGAATAAGGTTGATCCAACCTACATTTGCCTCTGTAGTAAATTCAAACTCTGCATTAGTTGGGTATTCAACTAGTTTTGCTACTCATGAGCCCTCAACATTCTTTCATTATCAACTCTACAACTCTGTACTTTCATCCTCAAGATTTTCATGGTTTCCACCAGCTCTATTGGTTCAATGTTAGCTCTATGGCCATTAGGCTTTGTTTCCTCATTTCCCACATTGATATTTTGTCCCCTGGCTTCTTCTTCAAAGCTACATGGAAGTTCCCCTTCTGCCATTTTACTTTCTCATATTTGTTCTATATTGTATCTAATGCAACCCCGAAACCTGTAATATGTAGTATATTATTGTAATCGGTATGTACAATGTGTTCATACATCAAATATATTAGTTAAACTTTATTTCCAGAATTCAATAAAAATTGTATGCATGTATAAGAATTATGGAAACTATTAATTTGACGATTTTGTCAGATTATATCCACAGGCCCTATTATCTCCAAAATTAGAATTTTTACCCAATTTTACCTTATTCCTATAGCTCCACTTAATCTCGGAGACCAACTTTAGAGATCTGTAGAGGAAAATATGTGAAGAACTATAATTTTTTTTATATCAAGCACTTATAGCCCATAAGATTCTAAGTACTCAGAGACTTTCAGATTTTTTATCCGATGCACCAACCAATTTCTATTAAATTATGGAATGGTTAACTGTAACATCCCATATTTTCGTAAAAATTTAAAATTTTTATTAACGGCAATATTAGCTTAATTTATAATAATTTATAATTGCGGAAGATAACAATTGTTGAATGTAACAATGTTAACTAACAGCTGTTTGTACTAAACACCAATATATTTTCTGAAGAAACTAATACGACAGTGACAACTTAAATACATTTGTATTCCCTATCATTAACATAGTCAAATGCATGGTTAGATTAGACTTTTGATGCGACACTTTTTAAAGCAATGCAATGTATGAAATATGTAATAATGAAATGCCAGGTTAGAAGTGTGATGTGGTACTATTTCTTTGAGACGATACTGACAGTTTGCTTCTTTGCTGCTCAAGGGAGCCCTATGAGGGACCCCGAAGCTTACTTAGCTAATATGCCAAAACATTGGACCTGTTCTATGTGCAGACAACAGGTAAGAAGTTTCATGATTGCCATAAATTCCAAATAGTGTGAGTTCAACTTCATCGTATAAAAATAAAATAGAATCAAATAGAGGTTGTTGCAAATGTATAAGCATACAGGTACGGTTCACGCACTTGCTCTTCAACTTTCCAGGGTTCGTCTTTTATCAATTTAATAAACATCGTCACTGTAGTCGTCATTATACTTAGCTGGTTCTATTATCGTCATTGTGCTAGCTGCTTTGTCGTCGTCATTGTACTAGCTGCTTTGTTTGTCGTCATTATGCTAGCTGCTTTTTGTCGTCATTGTATTAGTAGTACTAGGATAATACTGTACCAAAAGTGGATAGGAATCCGGAGAACTTATTGTTCTAAGATACCAAACTATATGTGATAGCATATTTGTATGTGAGTTTTATACAACACTTTTAATTAACTTTAAAGACTTATGGTTAATCATTCCTATTCTCTACTATAATTAAATAATCAAAATTAGTCCTTCCCAAGGACTAGGCATTTGTAACAAATGAATAATAAACATTTACACAATAGATTAACTATTATTTCAAATTAAAACTTTGAACTATTAATTATTATTCCATATTGTGGTCTATTCAAGTCCTATGTACATAGTTATATATCTATATCGATTTCTTGGTTCATTATCGACATTATAAAATCAAATCGAAACTTAAGGTAATAAAGAGGAAACATTTGATTATCCCTAAACTATATAAATAGTTTGTAATTTGTTATTACATTCTATTATATCGAAACTATAATAATAAGTGCAATGATATAGTGAATTCTTTGCATAGTATTTCTAAAACTGCGGTGAATTAAATGCAGGGTTTTGAAGTCACGTCGAGGATGCTGACAGGCATTTAAAATGAAACTTAACAGGTTGTCGGTTCATTTAATGGCACTGGTCTCGAGCTGTGGTAGAGATCATGTATTGATCCTGTATTAAAGGTTCGGTGTCGTGTCTTTGCCGAGTTGGATGTCCATTGTTCCAGGTAGACATGATTGTCTCCAAAGCTCGTCGATGTGTAGGATTAATACACCATGCGTTAGTTGTGCATGCTCCATTGTGTTCCATGGTGGCGTTGTCAACCTGTAAGGTAGGTTGGGTATTTATTGCAGAGATTGTTTGTACCAAGGCTTAGTTTGCTGGCAATGTGGAGACCGTCGATGGTGATGAACCTAAACCGTCGGATGAAACCCTAATACACTTCGTGGAAAAGAGTTCAGACTTGGTAATTGATTCACTACGCTATTGTTTTGGCTGGGGTGGCCGACAAGCTGCCGAAGTCTGGGTAGGAAGTCTACAAGGGTTTCGAACCCGAGACCTTCTCCTTAAGTTGACGTTGCAGGTTTATTTACTGTGATGGTGAAGTGGTTTTAAAAAGATACTCTCTCTGGTTTGAAGGTTATAGTTTTATATTTTAATATCTTTGATACAAGCAAGAGTGAAAACGAGGGAAAAATACAGAGTTTAGGCGAGGATAGTGGCTTCTTGGTGTCGTTCGTGACAATGTCCTCGTCAAGCTATGGAGGTAAGCTTTTCGTTTTAGCAAAGTTATTTGCATTTCAAAAATCGGTTTATAAAAGTATCAGATGTCTAACTCTGGTTTAATGTCAGTTGCAGGGTGTTAACAGGACGTCTGGCTAGGGTATGGCGAAAGGGAAGCTTCGCACTCTTAAACTGGTAAGCTTCGGGTCTTCCATACCCTCATAGTGCCCTTCGTCTATGCCGTGGCTCTGTCATTGAAGGTGGTTTGGGAAGTCTTCGAAACACGATTGTTAACAGTGATACTTCGGTGTTTATAATTTGCAAACTTGTTATTTGACGACTGGAGATTTAACTCGTCGATTAGAATGTTCGGGCTCTTCTTCCTATTGGAAAATTTTGGGATAAACCCTGTGTAACTTCGTTTCTTGTTAAAAACATATTATAAACGTTGCTCGAGCTTCGTCTTTGTTTTAGAAGTTATGCTGTGGTAATGTTGAGGTTTTTATGAGATTCGACTTGTTTTTCGAAATGTTTGTGACCGTAAGACAGAGAGCCGAGGGCTCAATCTGTGTGTAAGAATAATACTCCTTTTGTAATACATTGTATGTTTAAAACGTTGTAAAGCTATCTGATTTGTTAGCTTGGAAACTGTAAGTTGATGTTGTAAATCGTATTCATGCTAAAGGTTACTACAATGTTTATCAAGCTAGTTTAGGGTTTGGATAATTTGTGGATGATAAGGGTTCTGTGTAAATAATCTTCAACGTTAAGATGAGAAAAGTGTGTTGAACCCTTCATATAAGTATGTGGTTTGCTTTAAAACTGTAGGTTGGTAATGTGTATTCTTATTTGTTGATGTTTGAACAAAAGAGTATAAGGTTGAACTGATAACTTAGTAATAATTTTGCAAGGAAGACGAAATAGGGTCAAACCCTAATTCATGTTTTGTTGAAGTGATAATCTGATCGTTTGTTTAAGTTACTAGCTTGGTTTCGATCTCAGGGAAGAGTGTAGAGTTTTGTTATGAACAAAATGAATCTAGCTAGGGTTTTCCTTTGATATGAAACTCAGAGTTACAATATTTGCAACCAATGTTAGCAGATCCAAAGAAAGAATAAATACATGATGTTGATAGTTGTGTTCGATAAATTCTTATCTTTTATTGAATTTCTAGATAATACAACAGTACTATAGATTATGAAAGAAATATGAATGCATAATGCAGAAAACCGTGAAGAGTGTGTAAACTATAATTCTATCTATAAATTAATTTCCTATAAATAAAATGCTGGTGTAATAATTATAATGAAACTGTGTGTGAGTGACATATATGCATATGAAATCTATGTGAAAAACTATTGTTTTCTAGCTTATAATCAATAATATTTTATTCAATGTTAGTAATCTCTAAACAATGTATAGTGTGTAATTCATCTACCTTTCATGGACATAATTTATGTGTCTTGTAGGATGATTGCATGAGAATTATTTAATTGTCTGATTATTATAATAATGAGGAATATTATATATATTAAATATTATACAGACCTTCTACAATTAGTTAACTTAAGAACACAAACTGATGCATACCAGATTATTATCTAGCTATCGAATTCAATGGCACAATTTGCCTATCTTCTATTCTATTTTAATTTGCATATCTCTACTAGAGTACGATGTTGCCAAATAGCATGTGGAAAAATGGGGATATTGATTTATCAATTCATCTTTGCCATTAAACTTAAACATTCAGATTTAGAACAATTCTAGGATTAGATTTTTTTTTTAAAAACAGAAACACAGAAAATACTGTTAAAACATAACATAAATTAAATAAGAAGAAATTGTAGAACCTGATTAAACCTGTAGAGCAACAAACAACTCAGGAAGACCGTTCCACCCAACCAAACTCCTGAAAATAGTCAAATACTGTCTTAGGACCCCCGAGCCTGTTCGCTGAACCACCAGGAGGAAGAAGCTTCAGGAATATGGGCTTCTTCTTGTTGTAGTAATCTTCTGAATCTTCAATACGTAGCAGTCCAAAAGACTTGCTCCTGCAACTCTGTTTCTCTTCAATAATAAGTAAAAACTCAGTTTTCAATCACCACTAATCTCCCTTATTCGAATCTCTCTTGAAATCACCTGATTTGCAAGAGGAAAACATTATGCAGAAATGTTGATTAAGGGCTGCTTGCCCAATTCGAATTTGCCTTTATAGGCTGCCTAGGCCTTTTCAGATGTTACTGGGTCATTAAATGAGCTGCTTGGTCACTCCCTCCACCTGGGGATAATGCCCTATTTAAGGGGAAGTTGTCCCATAACCAATAGTTAGTGGTGTGATGTAACTGGTGCCATGTGTCCCATTCATTCCAACAACTTCCATTCCTCCTAGTGGGTCAGTGAACACTCATTCAACAGTCCTCCTGAGTGTTTGTCTCCTAATTAATTTGTTTAAATAATAATATTCAGTAATTACATTCATCCATGATCAAAACTGATCATAATTACAAAACTTGTAATTAATTTTAACATAAAGTATTTTTGTAAATAAATAATAATGTCCATAAATTTGGGTAGGTGACATTAACATTTGCAAATTTTGGATCATGTTAGACACTAGACTTACAAAGGACAAGTCAGAACCCACAATAACAATTATGAGATTTGGTATCACAACCTCTTAGCAATAAATCTAATAACGATGTTTACATAAGTCAATATTTGATCATAGGATGTACATCGGAACATCGATGTCCTTTGCTTTCTAATCGATGACTGAATGATGAGCGTGCAATGGAATGGTTTCGACTATGGGTTTATGTCGGGTAGACGTCAGAATTTCGACCCCTATTTGATGAGCTTGCAATGGTTTTAGCAATGGGGTCACGTTGAGGAGATGTCAAAATTCTAACACTAATTCAACAAGCTCGTCATTGTTTCAACAATGAGGCAATGATGGAATTACATTAGAAGTTCAATACCCAGTCAATCAACTTAATATTTTTCCAATAACAGAGGGATGCTGGAGAGCCATTAGAATTTTGCCACATGGTCGACAATCTTATAAGGGTTTCCATGCTAGAGTGACGATGATGTCATGTCAAAAGACTGATAATGTGTCAAAACAATCTTCTCCCACAAAAATTCCACATAGTCAATCGACAACGTCGTAAGTCCGACTAGGTAATGACAAGTATATCATACTTCGAAATTCTGACACAATATATGCAATGTTCCAAAGAAAGTGTGCTCCACTGTTCATACGTAAAAGGTGTTGTTGTTATACAGTTTTAATTTGGACCCTTTTGTACTAGTGTTACTCCATGCTTCTTTCGATGTTATATATTTTATAGCTTTTTTTGGAGTGCGATTAACTATGTAATTGGCACAATTAATGGCTTCAACCCAAACATAAAAACTCACTCCCTTAGCTTGGATCATACAATTGGCCATTTCCTTTAACATGCAATTATTTCTCTGAGCAACACCAGTTTGCTACGGTGTATATGGAACAATATGCTGCATCTGAATTCCTCGTGCAATGCAATAGTTTGTGAATTGATTGTTTACATATTCACCTCCATTATATATTCTTAAATTTTGTATTTGATGCCCATATTGTTTTTATACAAGGGCCTTGTAGGACAAAAACATGTCAAAAAATTCACTCCTAAGTTTAAGAAGTAAACCCAAATGCATTTGGAGAAGTCATAAATGAAAGTTATGAAGTACTTGAAACCAAAGAAAGAAGCAAAATGAAGCGAACTACATAAATCACTACGAACAAGCTGCAAGGGGTTTAGGCGTGCCAAGAGGGACGTCTGTTAAAACTTTTATGATGATGTTTGTCAATAACACACCCAAGACAAACACCATTTTTGCAAGAAACGAGAGGAAAGGTGACCACCATGTCGCCCAATGGTTTAAATGACCATATCGCCCATGCCAAATTTTGCTCAAGCCATCGCTACGAGTAGTAAAAATCGAGGGAAAGGTGATGACCCAAAGTTGTTGAATCTGTACAACCTAGCAATACCATCAACAATTTTGGTTGTTAGGATATGCTTATGGTCTTTGAAATTCTTGATTACAACTTAGTGAGGTGTAAACTCTATAATCTTGCCTTCACCATAATGAGTGATCTGATAGATTGACAACAAATTGCAGGAAATACTTGGAACATATAATACATCTTTGAACTAACCAGC
Source organism: Larix kaempferi (assembly GCA_027924585.1). Lineage (NCBI taxonomy): Eukaryota > Viridiplantae > Streptophyta > Pinopsida > Pinales > Pinaceae > Larix > Larix kaempferi. The sequence continues at coordinate 9,735,116 of BSBM01000764.1, read as the reverse complement.
ATCTAACTTAATTGTTCCAAATCCTACAACATTAAGAGATCTATCATCACTAGCAAATATTTGTTTGGTTATTACATTCATTTAGAGTAGAAAAAATAGCTTTATCCTTAGACATATGATAAGATGCTCTTGAATCAATGAGCCACTCATTAGAAGAAGATGAATTAAAGGAAAAACAAAAGTAGAGAGTGCATGTCCATGGAAAGAATAGTTATAAGAAGAATCAAGATTGATGTTGTGCTTCTTCATTGGTGTTTCCAAGGCTTCCATCTTCTTGAAACATGTAGATTCCACATGACCATATTTGTCGCAAAAATTGCAATTGCACTTAGTCTTCTTCCTTTCTATTTAGTGCCATTATCACCATTGGAGGATGAATTGGCTAAGAGGGGTTGGGACCCTTTTTTTGTTTATTGTTGGGATGTTGCTTCTTGGAATGTTGGGATTTGTCCTTCTATTGTGCCACTGAGGCTTTTCTAGATGTAATGGTAGTGTTGATCACTCTAAGATGTAGGAGCTTATCTTGCTATCTAATCAAGGCATCACAAAAAACTTCAAGAGTGGGTTCTTTGTAAGTAGCCCCTAGAGCTTATTTGATGGAGTACAAACTAGATACAAAAACATAATAATGAGGACCAAGCTTAACAAAAATATGATAGATACATTGCTTTCCAGGCTTATATATCTTACATTTTTCAACTAAGAGTCTAAGGGTTTTGAACTAAGATAGATAAACTTGAATGCAAGAGAAATCAATTGGATTTAGGCAACCAACTGATTTTCCAGTTGGTGACCTCGAATCTCATTGTGTTTACCAAATACAGTTTCCAACTTTTCCCAAGATGCATATGGTGCATCAATTCCTTGAAGGTGGAATATTAACTCATTAGAGATGGATATCTGGATTAATCCCACGGGCTTCATCATTTTTACTATCCCATTTAACTTTCTTGTTGGAATTAGTAGGGAAATTTATTTTCCTAAGGTAATTCAATAAAGTCCCCTATTTCGTAGGACATCCTCCATACAAGCTCTCCATGAAAAACAATTGCTACTAGTAACCAGGATATCACTTGGACTAGCCACATTAAGCAGTTAAAAGATAAACCGATGATTTAAATGCAAAGATCTTGAAAAAATAAGCAGTTAAAAAGCTGACACTAAAAATGCACTTTGGATGTCAAAGTTATGCATTTTTTAAGAAAGGCATAAAATGGAACTAGGGAGTCGCGTGGCGAGTAGAGGTTGAACCACATGGTAATGGGTGCAAAAAAACAGTTAAGAAAGCCCCCCCCCACCCAACTAACTTTGCATATAAGCTCACTTTTACAAACAAGTTACTTTAAAACAAGTGACCCACTTTATAAAACAAGTGGGAAGCACTTTTACAATGTAGTTACTTTCAAACAAGTGAGTTAGAAAAAGGTTTAGTAATATTATGGAGGAGAATGGGGGTGTTGTTGTTGTTGGAGAGCGTTCCTACCCCAAAAAACCTTGATTTTTGGCCCACAAGACACTTTACACAACCACACAAAAAAAACTAAAATTTGAAATTGGAATTTCTCAAATTTAGGGTTAGTCCTTGGTTAGCTTACCTAAAAAATGTATTTTTTCTCACTATTTCTAGTTTGTCATGTGTGCACAAGGTGCAAGTCAAAGAGCAGGCGTAGTCAAGAAAACCCTTTCTGCTATATTTACGATTTGTTGAGTTCACACAGAGTGCGCGGCAAAGAGCATATGTAGACTAAATAAGTAACATAACGGAAATAAAAATAGAAAACCATGGTAAAATATGGAAGAATATGAGAAGAATTTTCAAAAAATCTGTAAATGTACATAAGATACATCTAGATCTAGTAAAATGGTTGTATCTTAGGCAAATAAAAACATTTTCGGGTGAAATGAAAAGTGTTTCCAATTGAATGCAATGCATTGGACGCAATGAAACACCTCTCTCAACCCAAAAAAAAGCAAAAATATCATATTCAATAAATTCTTTGATGCACATCACTACATCTATTCAAGATCTCAATCAACAAAAAAAACAAGTCTTCATAAGCGCTCATGCCATGTTCAACTAAAACAAGGTATTTCCACAAGGTCAAACACCTTAAGCAACCACCCACACAAATAGATCATAAAACAACACACCGATGTTTTACATGGTTAAAATCCTTGAAGAGAGAAACAATCCATGACCCTAGCCAAACAACTACTCGAGAATTATATTAATGCAAAATGAAAGAATTTACATATGAGTTTCTCATAATCTATCATCAAGCAAATGACCCTCCATGATTTTTAAATAGAGATCATCGACCAATCAGATGTTAAACCATGGATCAAAATCCATTAAGATCAAGGTGAAGTGAACCATTGTATCACTTATGTCTATAACATATCATGACCATCAAATTACATAAGTACAAATGCATACTAAAGAAATATGCTTTGTCGAAAGACACTTTGGACCAAGTTGATCTTAATGAACTCTTGCATGTCTAAATATCCTAACAATCTTTTTTCTTGGAATAAATTGGTTGTCCTCTATTCTTACCCACATTCTCTAGATACTACGCTCGCACACATGCATCATCAATTGTCCTGGGTTTAAAGCGAAACACTTGCTTATGTAAATTAATATGTACTACCTAGATACTTTAGGAGTATATTTGGATTCTTGGGATATATACCCAACATGATAGCCATTTTTCTAACTCGGAGGTGTACTCTTTAACACTCTACCCTCGATTTTATTGGAAGTAATGGCAACAGATTCATTGGTCCTCTTCATACCCAATAGGGTAGAGCTAGGAATTCACCCTGCGGCCTAAGCATCTCTATGTGACTTTCACACCAAGTTTCGGCATGGCCATCTAACTTCAGTTGGGCAAATGAATTATGTTGCTCTTCTCCTATGTCATGAACACTAAAATAAAATTATAACTATTACAACCAATGATTCAACTTAACAACATCAATCTCACCTCAATATGGTTTGATGTCCACTTTTTCTCCCACTTTAAACAAATTTTGAGAAGAAGTGATGGCAATAGAACTTGGTCTCTCTGCCTCTGGCTCTTTATCAAATCCTTTTATGGGTCTTCATTATTCCCACATTTACTGTATAATCCAGCTTCTCAGTTAGAGTTTCCAAACTCCATGAGAGGTCCAAACTTGTTGTCTAGAGCTGCCACGAGAATGGTCGTGTTGCGAGAGATGTTAGTGACTCGAGCTTCTAGCTTTGAAAATATCTCCTCTAACTCATCCCTTGAATTGTTATTATTGTACACATTCACCATGGCTAGGGTTTAAAGACTTATTTCTTATGCTATGATATGGGAAAACCCCATTCATAATATGAGTTCTACACTAAAGGTGTGAACAAAACCAAATCCTTGATTGATCTATTATTGACAATCATGTGCTTATATAACTTTACATAAAGAAAAGAAACTCAACAAATCATGGAGAGATTAACTTACAGGATCCTAGAAACTAGTAATTAAATATAATAATAGAACTAAGCAACAGGACATGATCCCAACTCTCCATGGGAATATGATACAATCCCATATACTCTTTGAGAATAGGAACCCAAAAGGCTATGTACAACAAAACCATAATAACAATAATAATAAACACCATACAAATAAAATTACGAGATTAATATATCACGTGAAAACATAGGATAAAATAAATCATCAGCTAAAAATAAATTGCTATAAATCCCTATCATTCCTCCCAACAACAGAAGCATTGGCCTCCAATGCTTTCTTTTCGAAGAGAGGGAAATAATTAATTCATATGATGCTGAGAAATCCAAGGAGCATGATCTACCACGAACATAAGTTGATAATCTAGAACAATAGTTGCATCATGATATTTGTTGATGAAATCGTAAATGCTCAACTTCTGCTTATGATAAAGATGGAGAGCATTGTAAACCACAAGGGAAGCTTCATGTGATAGACGATGTTGAATTGGTTTGTCAATCAATGCAGAGAGGTTATTGATTTTGAACCTGCAAGGAAAGAGAGAACTCTATGATAAGTAAGAAACTTTAAAGTTTATAAAAGGTCCTCTTAATGAGGTATCTTGAGTCAATTGAGGCCGATGAGAGAACAAACTACAAAGAAAATGATGAAGGAGGAGGTGTACATGAGTCCTTGGAATCTGTTAAATGAACATATGGCTACACACATTCAACATAATGATGTTGTGGATAAAGTTTCCAGATGCTTATTTTATAGGATCAATCTAATGTGGTAGTTTAAGTGTACTATGGATAAGAGATTGAGCATTATATTTATGTAGTAAGTGTTGTTCAATGCATCATATTGGACCTTATGATCATACTGATAAGGTTGGCCAACCAATAGACCACAACAATCCATATTAGTCACATCATAGGTGACTTTATCCACCAGCATAGATCCATCTTAAACCCGTATCTATCAAGCACCAAGAGGGATCCAATTTCTTGAGTTGTATTTCTTTTTTCAAATTTAAACTCAAGAAATTTGATCTCTCTTGATTGATAGATCCCGGTTTAAGTTTTAAGTTTTTATTTTATAAACGGACATCTATTTTTTAATTACTTTTTCATAATATTTTAATTTATGAACCATCGTGGATTTTTTTTAAATACTTTCCATAATTTTTATTTTATGAACTGACATGAATTTTTTTAATTATTTTGTTAGTAACAAACGTTACATCACAAACGATACAACATCTCCCCCATATTGGGCTGCAGAGCACCTCGTTTCACTCGGTGCAAAAAATTTAGGACCCAAAGCAAATGAGATAGTGCATGTGTGCATGATCCAAGAAGATGAACCATGATCCTTCCATCCAAGTACACAAGGATGAGGATTTTATTGATGACGTGGATCCACATGTAGTGCCTTGAGCTGCCAGATATGCACAAAATTTATACATATCAAGGATAAGCTGCCACTTTACGAAAAGTGATTTCATCGCTCCAAAATTGGATCAAAAGGAGGGCATGGTTGTTTGTGAATATCTCAGAGCCTAGTTGCTTCACTATAGGCAAATATTATTTCAATATAAAGTTGTAAGGTGCAACTTAGACATGATTTACATTAGAAATGAAAACATATAGGGTAAGGGTAATTAGTGGAAAATTACGAGATGATATAAGAAGTCCAAATATTCAACAATGCATGTTTTGATAGAAGCCACTATTATTGCTATGTGAGAATCCGTAGACCTAGGGGTGGAGTTACAGGATAGAGAGGGACTACTGCAACAACTTCATTCTCTCGCTATAAAGAAGTTGCTAAAGTGTGGCCATCTGTTATTTACTATAATGAACTGTCGATCGTTGACAAAGGGTAGGTTGTGGTCTTGGGTAGTGAAGTGCTACTGAAGTTGAAGTATCTCAGACTCGATCTTGGCCACAAAACAGGACATGATCCTCAAAATGTGTGTATAGTAGCATGAGTTGATGTTGTGTTCTAGTTAAATGGAATGGCATGACATGTGCAATGTAGTGACAAAACCATGATGATAGGCCCTAAAGACAAGTTATTCCCACAAAATGTTGAAGTGCAAATCTATTGAGGGTTTGATGGTGTCTGAAGGCAAGCATGTGCAATTCTATTGCACAATATAATAAATAAAGAGATTCTGGTTCTACCAATACTGTCTAGAAGTGTGCAATCCACTTATGTTTACTATATATATATATATAAGTTGTTAACTATGATCTTTGCAAAATAGGATCTATCTTTTGCAAAAAATATTGTAAAATGCCTCTATTTCATATTTGATGGCTTCTTCCCCAAGCTCCTAGCATGATCACCCAATGATGAAGGAGGAGGTGTACATGAGTCCCTAGAATCTGTTGAATGAACCTATGGCTACACACATTGAATGTAATGATGTTGTGAATAAAGTTGCCAGACAAAAGTAAAAAAATGCTTCTTTTATAGGATCAACCTAATGAGGTAGTTTAAGTGTGTTATGGATAAGATACCAAATAATATATTTATGCAGTAAGTGTTGTTCAATGCATCATATTGGGCCTTATGATCATATTGATAAGGTTGGCCAACAAATAGACCACAACAGTCCTTATTAGTCACATCACAGGTGACTTTGTCCACAAATTTAGGACCCAAAGCAAATGAGACAGTGCATGTGTGGATGATCCTAGAAGATGAACCATGATCCTTCCATCCAAGTACACAAGGATGAGGATGTTATTGATGACATGTATCCAGATGTAGTGCTTTGAGCTGCCAAATCTGCACAAAATTTATACATATCTAGGATAAGTTGTCACTTTACCAAAAGAGATTTCATAGCTCCAAAATTAGATCAAAAGGAGGGCATGGTTGATTGTGAATATCTCATAGCCTAGCTGCTTCACTATAGGCAATATTATTTCAATATAAAGTTGTAGGGTGCAACTTGGACATGATTTACATCAGAAATGAAAACATATAGGGTAAGGGTAATTAGTGGAAAATTGCGTGATGCTACAAGGAGTCCAAATATTCAACGATGCATGTTTTGATAGGAGCCAGTATTGTTGCTATGTGAGAATTTGTAGACCTAGGGGTTACATGATATAGAGGGACTACTACAACAACTTCATTCTCTTGCTACAAAGAAGTAGCTAAAGTGTGGCCATCTGTTATTTACTATAATGAACTGGAGATGGTTGAAAAAGGGGAGGTTGTGGTCTTGGGTAGTGAAGTGCTACTGAAGTTGAAGTATCTCAGACTCGATCTTGGCCATGAAGCAAGTGTGGACATGATCCTCAAAATATGTGTATAGTAGCATCAATTGGTGTTGTTTTCGAGTTAAATGGAATGGCATGACATGTGCGATGCAGTAATAAAGCCATGATTATAGTCCCTAAAGACAAGTTATTCGCACAAAATGTTGAAGTGCAGGTCTATTGAGGGTTTGATGGTGTCTGAAGCCAAGCATGTGCAATTCTATTGCAAAATATATGAAAGAAAGAGATTGTGGCTCTACCAAGATTGTCTAGATGTGTGCAATCCACTTATGTTTATATATATATATATTAGTTGTTAACTATTGTCTTTGCAAAATAGGATCTATTATTTGCAAGAACTATTGTAAAATGCCTCTATTTCATATTTGATGGCTTCTTCCCCAAACTCCTAGCATGATCACCGAATGATGAAGGAGGAGGTGTACACGAGTCCTCAGAATCTGTTGAATGAACCTATGGCTACACACATTGAACATAATGATGTTGTGGATAAAGTTGTCAAACAAAAGTTAAAAAAATGCTTCTTTTATAGGATCAACCTAATGTGGTAGTTAAGTGCACTATGGATGAGATAGCGAGCATTATATTTATGTTGTAAGTGTTGTTCAATGCATCACATTCAGCCTTTTGATCATACTGGTAAGGTTGGCCTACCAATAGACCACAACAGTCCATATTATTTACATCACATGTGACTTTGTCCACAAATTTAGGACCCAAAGCAAATGAGACAGTGCATGTGTGCATGATCCTAGAAGATGAACCATGATCCTTCCATCCAAGTACACAAGGATGAGGATGTTATTGATGACATGGATCCACATGTAGTGCCTTGAGCTGCCAAATCTGCACAAAATTTATACATATCTAGGATAAGCTACCACTTTACCAAAAGTGATTTCATGGCTCCAAAATTAGATCAAAAGGAGGGCATTGTTGATTGTGAATATCTCAGAGCCTAGCTACTTCACTATAGGCAATATTGTTTAAATATAAAGTTGTAGGGTGCAACTTGGACATGATTTACATCAGAAATGAAAACATATAGGGTAAGGGTAATTAGTGGAAAATTGTGAAATGCTACAAGGAGTCCAAATATTCAACGATGCATGCTTTGATAGGAGCAACTATTGTTGCTATGTGAGAATTTGTAGATCTAGGGGGGGGATTACAGGATAGAGAGGCACTACTCCAACAACTTCATTCTCTAGATATAAAGAAGTAGCTTAAGTGTGGCCATCTGTTATTGACTATAATGAACCGACGATTGTTGACAAAGGGGAGGTTGTGGTCTTGGGTAGTGAAGTGCTACTAAAGTTGAAGTATCTCAGACTCGATCTTGGCCATGAAGCCGGTGTGGACATGATCCTCAAAATGTGTGTGTAGTAGCATGAGTTGATGTTGTATTCTAGTTTCTTTGCAAAATAGGATCTATCTTTTGCAAGAAATATTGTAAAATGCCTCTATTTCATATTTGATGGCTTCTTCCCCAAGATCCTAGCATGATCACCCAAAGATGAAGGAGGAGGTGTACATGAGTCCTCATAATCTTTTGAATGAACCTATGGCTACACACATTGAACATAATGATGTCATGGATAAAGTTGCTAGACAAAAGTAAAAAAACGCTTCTTTTATAGGATCAACCTAATGTGGTAGTTTAAGTATACTATGGATGAGATACCGAGCATTATCTTTATGCAATAAGTGTTGTTCAATGCATCATATTGGGACTTATGATCACACTGATAAGGTTGGCCAACCAATAGACCACAACAATCCATATTAGTCACGTCACAGGTGAGTTTGTCCACAAATTTAAGACCCAAAGCAAATGAGACAGTGCATGTGTGGATGATCCTAGAAGATTAACCATGATCCCTCCATCCAAGTACACAAGGATGATGATGATATTGATGACGTGGATCCACATGTAGTGCCTTGAGCTGCTAGATCTGCACAAAATTTATACATATCCAGGACAAGCTACCACTTTACCAAAAGTGATTTCATGGCTCCAAAATTAGATCAAAATGAGGGCATGGTTGATTGTGGATATCTCAGATCGTAGTTGCTTCAGTATAGGAAATATTATTTCAATATAAAGTTGTGGGGTGCAACTTGGACATGATTTACATCGGAAATGAAAACATATAGGGTAAGGGTAATTAGTGGAAAATTACGAGATGCTATAAGGAGTCCAAATATTCAACAATGCATGTTTTGATAGAAGCCACTATTGTTTCTATGTGAGAATCTGTAGATCTAGGGCTGGAGTTACATGATAGAGAGGGACTACTACAACAACTTCATTCTCTCGCTATAAAGAAGTAGCTAAAGTGTGGCCATTTGTTATTTACTATAATGAACTGGCGATGGTTGATAAAGGGTAGATTGTGGTCTTAGGTAGTGAAGTGATACTGAAGTTGAAGTATCTTAAACTCGATCTTGGCCATGAAGTAGGTGTGGACATGATCCTCAAAGTGTGTGTATAGTAGCATGAGTTGATGTTGTGTTCTAGTTAAATGGAATGGCATGACATGTGCAATGTAGTGACAGAGCCATGATGATAGGCCCTAAAGACAAGTTATTCCCACAAAATGTTGAAGTGCAAATCTATTAAGGGTTTGATGGTATTGTAAAATGTCTCTATTTCATATTTGATGGCTTCTTCCCCAAGCTCCTAGCATGATCACCCAATGATGAAGGAAGAAGTATACACGAGTCCCCAGAATCTATTGAATGAACCTATGGCTACACACATTGAACATATGATGTTGTTGATAAACTTGCCAGACAAAAGTAAAAAAATGCTTCTTTTATAGGATCAACCTAATGTGGTAGTTTTAAGTGTACTATGAATAAGATATCAAGCATTATATTTATGCAGTAAGTGTTGTTCAATGCATCATATTGGGCCTTATGATCATACTGATAAGGGTGGCCAACCAATAGACCGCAACAATCCATATTAATCACATCACAGGTGACTTTGTCCACAAATTTAGGACCCAAAGCAAATGAGACAGTGCATGTGTGGATGACCCTAGAAGATGAACCATGATCCTTCCATCTAAGTACACAAGGATGAGGATGTTATTGATGACATGGATCCACATGTAGTGCCTCGAGCTTCCAGATCTGCACAAAATTTATACATATCTAGGATAAGCTGCCACTTTACCAAAAAAGATTTCATGGCTCCAAAATTAGATCAAAAGGAGGGCATGGTTGATTGTGAATATCTCATAGCCTAGCTGCTTCACTATAGGCAATATTATTTCAATATAAAGTTGTAGGGTGCAACTTGGACATGATTTACACCATAAATGAAAACATATAGGGTAAGTGTAATTAGTGGAAAATTGTGTGATGCTTCAAGGAGTCCAAATATTCAACAATGCATGTTTTGATAGGAGCCACTATTGTTGCTATATGAGAATCTGTAGACCTAGGGGGGTTTACAATATAGAGAGGGACTACTGCAACAACTTCATTCTCTGGCTATAAAGAAGTAGCTAAAGTGTGGCCATCTGTTATTTACTATAATGAACTAGCGATGGTTGAAAAAGGGGAGGTTGTGGTCTTGGGTAGTGAAGTGCTACTGAAGTTGAAGTATCTCATACTCGATCTTGGCCATGAAGTAGGTGTGGACATGATCCTAAAAATGTGTGTATAGTAGCATCAATTGATGTTGTGTTTGAGTTAAATGGAATGGCATGACATGTGCAATGCAGTGACAAAGCCACGATTATAGTCCCTAAAGACAAGTTATTCCCACAAAATGTTGAAGTGCATGTCTATTGAGGGTTTGATGGTGTCTGAAGGTAAGCATGTGCAATTCTATTGCAAAATATATGAAAGAAAGAGATTGTGGCTCTACCAAGATTGTCTAGATGTGTGCAATCCAGCAATCCACTTATGTTTACTACACACAGATGTGTGCAATCCAGCAATCCACTTATGTTTACTACACACAGATGTGTGCAATCCAGCAATCCACTTATGTTTACTACACACACACACACACACACACATTAGTTGTTAACTATTGTCTTTGCAAAATAGGATCTATCTCTCTCACACACACACACATATAACACACACACACACACACACACATATTAGTTGTTAACTATTGTCTTTGCAAAATAGGATCTATCTCTCTCACACACACACATATATTAGTTGTTAACTATTGTCTTTGCAAAATAGGATCTATCTTTTGCAAGAAATATTGTAAAATGCCTCTATTTCATATTTGATGGCTTCTTCCCCAAGCTCCTAGCATGATAACCCAATGATGAAGGAGGAGGTGTACATGAGTCCTCGGAATCTGTTGAATGAACCTATGGCTACACACATTGAACATAATGATGTTGTGGATAAAGTTGTAAGACAAAAGTAAAAAAAATGCTTCTTCTATAGGATCAACCTAATGCGGTAGTTAAGTGCACTATGGATGAGATAGCGAGCATTATATTTATGTTGTAAGTGTTGTTCAATGCATCACATTCAGCCTTTTGATCATATTGATAAGGTTGGCCAACCAATAGACCACAACAGTCCATATTATTTACATCACATGTGACTTTGTCCACAAATTTAGGACCTAAAGCAAATGAGACAGTGCATGTGTGCATGATCCTTCCATCCAAGTACACAAGGATGAGGATGTTATTGATGACGTGGATCCACATGTAGTGCCTTGAGCTGCCAAATCTGCACAAAATTTATACATATCCAAGATAAGCTACCACTTTACCAAAAGTGATTTCATGGCTCCAAAATTAGATCAAAAGGAGGGCATTGTTGATTATGAATATCTCATAGCCTAGCTGCTTCACTATAGGCAATATTATTTCAATATAAAGTTGTGGGGTGCAACTTGGACATGATTTACATCAGAAATGAAAACATATAGGGTAAGGGTAATTAGTGGAAAATTGTGAAATGCTACAAGGAGTCCAAATATTCAACGATGCATGTTTTGATAGGAGCCACTATTGTTGTTATATGAGAATCTATAGCCCTGGGGGGGGTTATAAGATAGAGAGGGACTACTGCAACAACTTCATTCTCTGGCTATAAAGAAGTAGCTAAAGTGTGGCCATCTTTTATTTAATATAATGAACTAGCGATAGTTGAAAAAGGGGAGGTTATGATCTTGGGTAGTGAAGTGCTATTGAAGTTGAAGTATCTCATAATCGATCTCGGCCATGAAGCAGGTGTGGACATGATCCTCAAAATGTGTGTATAGTAGCATCAATTGATGTTGTGTTCGAGTTAAATGGAATGGCATGACATGTGCAATGCAGTGACAGAGCCACGATTATAGTCCCTAAAGACAAGTTATTCCCACAAAATGTTGAAGTGCAGGTCTATTGAGGGTTTGACGGTGTCTGAAGGCAAGCATGTGCAATTCTATTGCAAAATATATGAAAGAAAGAGACTGTGGCTCTACCAAGATTGTCTAGATGTGTGCAATCCACTTCTGTTTACTATATATATACATACAAAGTTGAACTATGCAAGCAACCAAGTTGAAGTTGTAAACAAAGTTCTCAAAACTATGCTCCAACGCACAGTAAATAAAAACAAATCTAATTGGCATCACATGCTATTCCCATGTCTTTGGGATTATCGTACCTTGGTCAAGACCTCTACAGGATTGACCCCATTCCACTTTGTCCATGGAGTAGAAGTTGTCCTTCCCATAGAATGCAAAATCCCTACCCTCCAAACTACTGTAGAGTTGCTACCTGATACTCCTGCCCTTAAGCAAATATTGTTTACTTTGGAACACCTTGACAAAGAACTTTGTGACTCCCTTCAACAAAATGAGGCCATGAAGGTTCGCTCCAAAGCACACTATGACCGACATGTTCGACCTCGCACCTTAGGTGAGGGCGACTTTGTCCTTGTCTTCAACGCCAAAAAGGATAGCAAGCCAGGACTCGGTAAATTTTTATCCAAATGGGTAGGCCCTTATGTTGTTAAATAATGTCTCCCTACCTAAGGGGGCATATTTCTTAACCGACCTAGAAGGTCTCACCCTCAACAACCCCGTTAATGGGTTGTACCTTAAATGCTTCTATCCTTGATTCACGGACACCCCACAGGTGCGACATTTTGTTTGTTTTATATTTCTACATTGTCAATACTTTGGTCACATTCTTTATTGCACTTGGGTATGTGCGTCGTATGTGCAGGATCACGACCAAGACATGTAGGCGAATCTTGTTTTTGCATTATAAGAACAAGACTCCATTCCCCAGTAACGGTGTCAGGATTTTATCACAAGTATAATCACAAAACTGGCATATAGACACTGTTACCCGCTGTTTACAATGCATTTACCAGTATTCCCATTGATAACCATAGGGTCCTCATTCCCAGTCTTGATGTGCCATCAACGCCTCACTGTTAATAGCATGTTCCCCCATGGGTGTACACACCATTTCCAGCCTTGTCATAAATTGACACCCATGATGTCGAACCCCCACAAGTTCGAGGAATCTGACATAGCTTGAAAAGATCACCCCTAGTTCATCATCTTATAGTTGTGCATTTACTCCCCCACTTCTAGCAGTTGATGCCATCCAATTCCTCAGCATACGTGACGATCACTAACCACTCATACCTCCATGAGCACTCTACCCTCATCAATATTCCTCGTATGATAACCCCCGCGAAGACACCAATTGGGCCCCCAGCCTCCGAAGTAACTAATTCTATTTTAATCTTCCTGTAGGAATAATCTGCAAGGCATTGATTCATGGGGCATGCGTCTTCACATTTGCAACCCAACCCCACCTCATCTTGGAATGCGTCCCCCAACCCACTCAAAACCACGGGGACTCCGCCCATTATCACATTGGTCCCCGACACACCACCCAAAACTACGGGGACCTCACCCATTATTTTTTATGTACAAACAAGTTCCCTAATTCACATCCAGTTGCGAGAACTTCCTATTCTTTTTAGCAACAACCCATGGTCGCCTTTGATCGATGTATGTGAGTATCACTATCCCTAGCATTATATGTTTTGTCGGTCACCCTTACTCTTAGTATCGTGTCTCCATCAAAGTCTCTTCATTTGCAGTTTGTCTCCCTAGTTTCACTCCGTACCTTTCCGAAAGGAATGCTTCCATCCACACTCCTCGTGTTTACATCGATTAAAGGAATTTATGATCCCCACACTTATCAACCAGTCTTGTGTCAGGTCTATCCGTCCAACAGTTGGTTACAAAATGATCTTGTTTCTCAAGGTCAGACCCTCATCTTATCATGTAGTTTAGCTCTCGTCGACCTCAAATCACTATATTTTGTGAGTTGCAGTAGTTGCAGTCGTACATTGGGGTCCGTTTCAATCACTAGAAGGGATCACCTCGAACTCAGTAGGGAGATTCATTAGTGCTCCCTAAGTTAATAGTTTCCCCTATGCTCGACGTCAACACATCTGTCGAATCAGGGGGAAATATACTTTTTAAGGTAACAGTGTTCACATTTGCAAACCATGGTAGCAATCCATCTAGAACAATGGATTTTTCCCTCAGGCAACTTCGCCACCATTTTGGTCCCCCACCCCAGTGGGATTATCATGATCATCAGCAGTCTCGCTTCTTCAACACTCAACAACAGTCCCCAGTTCATTTACTCTCACATGGATTGAAGCCGCCTTCATCCATGTCTTAGCAGTATCTTAGAGTTGACCCCTTGGTATTCTCTTATTGTAATCACCTTCAAAACTTTTCACGAGCATGGGTATACCCGCCTCGTTTGTATAAGACATCATTCTTTATTACAGCTCCAATGGTCGTCACTAATAATATTCCCCCATGGGAGGACCCTCTCGTCCACATATGTTTTGTCCTACAAAACATGAGAGAAACACAATAAACGATGATGCATTATAGGCTCTACAGTACCCTCTAAACCTCATACATCAGGGGGCATCTGTTAACGCCTAAATCTCACACATATGTGACATTTTGGCGATTCTCGGAGTAATGCGACATCAACATAAAGAATGCTGGTCACCAAAGGCATCCTCAACAAATCCAAATGGTAACATGAGTCCAGAAGTGCCCAAGAACAATCAAAAGAAGAGGTCGCGTGGCTAAACCATTGTTAACCTGTGGTATAGCGCATGTTATCAGTTCAATCCCCGCGCAGTACTCAAGCGGCTTTTCCTTTGATAATTACGCGAGTGTAAAAACAGCGGGACCGCCTACTACTTGCGGTGCTATGAAGGCTCTTGAAAGCCCCATCATCTCCAACAATCCAAATTTAGCTCCTCGCACACTTGGTGGTGTTAACTAGCCCCCTTGGTGTACCTTGGAACTAGTTCATGGAGGGCATGAGTTCCCATTTGGATCTAGTTGTTTCTTAGCCACCTCTTGGGCCATAAAAGGAGGCCATTGACATACATTTTGTAGAGAGAAAAAAGAAAAAAGTTATGCTGGTGGATTTGTGTTAGAGCTTCCTCATAGCTCACCTCTTCCTACCTTTGTAAGCATTCCAAAGCTCCCTTTCTACCTTCCTCCAAGGGGCAAGAGTTTCTCTCCATTGCTTCACCAAATTAGCATATAGTTTGGACAAGAAGGACCTCCCTAAGGGATATTGATGGCTTCCCTTGAATCCCACACCTCCTAGGTGTTGTATCGCTTGACCATTGGGAAATACAAAGTCGTTTTGCATACATTTGGTTGTTTGAGTTTGCATTCTTTACCCATTTCCTTTTGTTATATTTTATTTAATTTTCTTTCTTTTATTTTGAATTGCACTAACAACCACTTACAGGATCATTTGGAGGACACTCACACCCCCCAAGGGGCTCCAAGGACTAAGGCCTTGCTGTAACCTACAAGGCTTAGCCCCAAGTACCAAGTGGAGGGATGCACTCTTGTGTAATTTTTCTACAACAATTCCCAAATTAAAATATTCATACATGTATATCATACATATATGAGGCAAAAAACATATCTTTAAAGGTCCACATAAGTCCAAAACAACTTTTTAAAGAAATCCCAAAAGGAAATGCATATGAAGATGAGTCATAACATCACCCCGTAAACAAAATTCTGTTGAGAAATAACTGGTGTTTAGGCATGAGTAGCATCCGACAAGTTTATAGCTTCTATAAATGGTTTATGATAAAATTCATAGACCTCACGATCCATATTTTCAGTCATCATCCATTGCTTGAAACCCATTTGAAGGCCTTCTTCAAATAATCAATTCGCCTCCTCATTCTGCTCCCTGTAGATGTGGTGGCAAGAAAAGAAATCAAATGATGCCTTGAAATGTTGAATCTTTTCAAGCAGATCAAGTAAAAGCGAATTTTGACAACGTTGTATTTTCATCACCCAATTCACAACATTCATAGAATCCCAAAAAATATGAATAAAGAGACACTCCTTTTCCCCAACAAACATGATGAGTAGTTTGAGAGCTAGCAATTCGACATAATTATTGGAACCTTGTCCTAGGCCCATTTTTATTCTAAAAAAATGATTTTCTTATAAGTACATAATAGCCCCACCCCCGTACAATTGTTTTTTCTCCTTGAGAATCCCCATCGAAGTACCCCCAAGGCGTCGATGTATCAATCTGCTCAACTTGTACAAGTCTTACAGTTGTCGCCCCCTTCTCTTTAGGGAAATTTGAAAGAATGAAGCCTTGATCAACAATTAAACTCATAATGGATGGATTTTCTTGAAATATGGCTTTATTCCAAGCAATCCAAATACCTTGACACACGATCAAAGGGAGAGATTTAATCCTATGTAAAGAAGGATTTTTGCACCATGATCTCCATGAATCCTCTATAGATACACTGTCCCATATGCAGTCCAAGCCCTCCATCCCATCTGCAGTCCAGACCCAACTAAGAAGAGCACTCCTTCCACACCGGGATTGTGAACGAGCATGAGAGAAAAAGGTGCACAATTGGTTCCTCATTATCTTTGCATAAAGAACACCATTTAGGGCCCCTTACTTGCCTTCTCTTCATTTGATCCCATGTGGGTAATCTGATTTCCATCATACACCACATGAATAGATAGGCTTTCAACAAACATTTAGATTTCCAAACTCCCTTCCACCACCATTTTGCCTCCCCCCGATCAACAGTGAGATTTAACTATAAATATCCTTGCTTAGTACTATAGGATCCTTGCGAAGCATACTTCCAAATCAGTTAATCTTCTCAATTTGTTAAATGCACGTTGTTGGCAGGAGGTTTGGTAGAGTGCTATCACAGCATCTCCGATGCTGTAACAAGGCAAAAGATGACGTGAATGGCGAGGAGCGGAAGATTAGTTATGTATTTTGGGTCAATTGTACCGCAGAATGCGGGTTTTGGGTCATTTGGACCACATATTATGTAATCTTGAGTCAGTTATACCGCAGAATGCGGGTTTTTGGTCGGTTTTGTACCAAGTTAGTTAGATATTGGGTCACTTGTCCAAATGTCGGTTAGGAAATTGTTAGTAAGTGGACAAACATTGCAATGGCGGAAGCCTATATATAGATAAGAGTCGTAGGTATTGAAGAAGGAGAAGAGAGGCGGCGAAAGAGGAGATAGGAGCAAAATCAAGGTGAAGAGAAGCGCATGTTTTTGGGTATTTTTGCGCATCTGTGATATATTGCCAAGACTTGATGTTGAGGAGATATTGTATCTAAGGTTTTGCAGTAATAATATGATATGATGAAACTGTTCTGGTGCAACCCCTGGGTTCCTTCTGTTATTTGTGGTAATACAATGTCACACTTCATGAATAATGCTATGTTTCCTTGATGTAATGTTGCTTTATTGTTATTACTGCGATGATAATGAATGTTGCGATTGAATAATGCATTACGAATATATGTCAAATGTTTGAGATTCCGATTTAGTGTTGCAATAGAGTTAGTTCATGTAGCCGCAACCCTCCTCCTTCCTTGTCGGAAACATGGTTCTGTCTGCTCTTCCTGGACGCCTCGGGCGAGACCTCATTTGCTCTACAGGTGTTGCTGGGCGGGATAAAACCTACCCGGGCTGGTGCCCAGGGAGACTGTGGCATGTGTCGACAGTGAAGTGGAACCCCTGTCGACTGGAGTCGCGTTGGTCAACAAATGCTTCCGTTACTGGGACTGTGTGAAGAGTGAAAGGAGGACATGTTGTGGCACCCGACAAAGCCGGAGATACAGAGCTGGTTTGATCAGAAGTTGCGGGAGTTTGCTGAAGAAGTAAGCCGGAACACGCGACTGACAGTAGATCACTAAGTGGGAAGGTATATTCACGACGGTCTGCACGAATGGTTTTTATGTGAATTCCCAGTCATTCTGTACGAGTGGTTATCCAAGCTTACCTTCCAGAAGAGGAATGTCCAAGGTGGTGAGCCGACGGCTTGGACCCCAGAATTGATTCAAGAGCTGCAGGAAGTCGATAACAAGGCATCGCGAGCTGTCGAAGTTTGGCTCGATAGCATCTTGGAGGGATATATCACTGAATTTGCGGTTGACACACAGAAATCCTATAGTGAAGCTGAAAGATATTTCTTCCGCGGACCAAGGGTAAGGTTTCTGCTGTTGCTCCAACTGTCGATTAAGATGCTAATCTACGAGAAGGGTATATTGCAGATGCATCTTGACCAGTAGACAACCTGGTGGGCGGAGGCCATGGGTATCGCGACTGTTGGGGAACGGTACATGGAACGGTAGGGGGTAGATGGGTGTAGACCATGAGGAGACTGTGAGCGAAGCCGAGGAAGAAAGTGGTCTTACAAGAGGAGGAGCGAGGTTTCAACAGGAGAAGAGGCAGAGGATAGGAGAAGGTCCTGCTGCAATCGAACTGCAAAACCGCGAAGGAAGACCACATGGGACGAAGCGACCTCACAATCCCGACAGGGATGACCAGGCTACACCCAGGATAGAGGCAGGACCAAACCCCGACACCAACGTACCCACACCTCCACTCACTATCTCACAAACAACAAGAAATACCACTTCGACACCGCCAAGTTCGTCAATTCCACAGAAGTTAATTGGTAGCAGCACAGCGAAAGGAGGAAGGAAGCCCAGAATGGCGGGCGATGATGCTAAGTTACCGTTGTTCCACGAAAGTGCGACAGACAACCTAGAACAGTACTGGTTTTTGTGTGAAGCGGTCTGGACCGTGAAACAGATCACTGATGCTGATGCTAAGAAAGGACAGTTAGCCACGATTCTGCGAGGTTGTGCATTAGATTGGTTCATGAAGTTTGTTCTAGTCCCTACAGGAGCCCCAAAGGAGTCACTGGATGAGATTCAGGATGGGCTGATTGCTGAATTTAGACGGCCCAAGTCCGAAGCTCAATACATCACAAAATTGAAGGAAATTAAGCAGTATCCCAATGAGACAGTATGGGATTTCGATCAGCGATTCAAGACGCCGATGGCAAAAGTTAGTTTCGATATGAGCGTCGTCCGACATAAAGAGTGGTTCACTGCGGCATTGCTCCCGCATATTCGGCTGTCGCTGATGCAACAAAACATTTCGATGCCCAGTGAAGCTCTAAAGATTGCAATGCGATTAGAGGCATCACCAATTGGAGATAATGCAGCCGGGATGTCGCAGATACCGACATAGCTCGCTAACTTGACTATACAGTTGCAAGATTTGAAGAAGGGCAAGGAACAACGTGATGAAGTATGGTGCACGCGATGCCGAGGAGAAGGGCATACAAAGGACAATTGCCCAGATTTCAACAATTATTTGGTGTCAGGTGCGCCAAACCCGTTGAATGGTGGCATCATGCAGTGGTGTCGCGTTTACCAGGTGTATGGGCACTGTCACGACAATTGCCCTTATATGCAGAAAATGGTTACAACCCCGAGAAATCTCTATTGCACATTTTGCAAATCGGTGGGTCACGATGACAAAGATTGTCGTGCATATGGGTTGCTACAAGAAAGAATGTGTGATGCATTCTACATCAAGGACGATCAGCGTGTCGTACAACAACCCTAACTGCAACCACAGGTAGTCCAGCCACTACCTCAACCGCAGATGCAGTTTGTACCGCAGCAGTTCGTGCCGCATTATGCTCCTATGCAAGTGGCTCCACAACAGCCACAGTATGTCCAACAACCACAGTATGTACCCCAGGGGTAAGGCATGCAACAGAATCCTATGCAGCCGCAGTACCAACAGCAGGGCGGATTCCGAGGAGGATACCAGGGTGGATGCGGTGGAGGATTTGGTCGAGGAGGAGGATGAGGTGGTCGTGGACCTATCCAATTCTATCACTGTGTGGTGTGGGGGCATTATCAACGAGACTGTCCACTACTACAGAATTAGTGTACATTCTGTTTTGTTAATGATCATAAAGTTGAGAATTTTCCATAGTTAATTGCACGATGGCAGGCTGGGAACGCTCCGCAGATACAAAATCAGACCCAACCGCAGCAACCAGCCCAGAACCAAGTACAACAACCAGTCCATAACCAAGTACAACAACCAGTCAAGAACCAAGTACATTAACTAGTACAAAACCAACCCCCACGACCGAATCAGAATACAAATCCAAATGGGAACCCGCAGGGGAATCTGTAGCAGACTCATATGCAGGGTGCAAATATTGCGATAATTTCTGCAGAATCGCGACCACAAGATGCTTCGGTGGCTGTTGTAACTCATGGAGGCAAAACGACTGGGGAAGATAGCTCGCGACTGATGATTCGGTTGGTAGGCCAGAAAACAATATCATTTGACATCGATGTTGAACGGGAAGCATTCCTTCAGACGCGTCGCACCTTGGAGAAAGACCGCGGTAAGGCTGTTGTTTGCGATATGCCACCTGTTTTTGACACTGCATTAGAGGGTGGTCCGTCGACACCATCAGGAAAATTGCAAAGGTTTCTAGAGAGTTGTCTGTTATTGGCTCGGGATCCAACCGCTCTTGTTGAGACTGAGGGATGGTTGCAGCGCTTTTCGAAAGGACGGCAGGAGTCGGTAGTAAACTCTCTACAATGACGGAAGACTGGAAAGGAGATGAGAATGAACATCCAGATTGGTGACTATGATGTCAATTCAGTTATTCTTGATCTTGGTTCGGATATTAACATCTTAACCAAGCAGGCATGGCAGAAAATGGGGAGTCCCCCATTGAGCTGGTCTCCTGTGCAGCTCCGGTTGGCTAACCATGCGAAAGTAACACCCATTGGGTGAGTTCCGTGGCTAACGATCAATATTGAGGGTATGAAGACTTATGCTGACTTCGATGTCATTGAAGTGGTTGAGGGAGGAAGCTCTTATCCTACGCTATTAGGGATTGGATGGGCTAACGATAGTGGAGCTGTAATCAACTTCAAGAAGCGCATGATGACCTTTGAGAATCGCGATTTCAAAGTCATAGCCCCGTTAGATCCGACAGAAGGTCGTCGATACGTTGAACTTGTAAAAGATGACGATCCCATTGGATGGGACCATGCATTCAATATTTTTGAAGACTATATTCATCCCATTGCCAACGGTGAGCTGGGTTGGCGTAGCGAGAGCTCTGCGTCTTTCGACTATGATGATGCATTAGAACATTGGCAGAACCGCTTGCACGAAGTGTCATTCCGGAAGTGTGGCTTAATTACACAATCTTTATGTCGTGTTGCGACAAAAATAGTCACACTGCCAGTCTATGAGGGGTTGCCTGGCTTAACCAACTTTTTCAAGGAATTTGAAGAACGGGTCTCAGAACCACAGCGGTTGCTGGCATTGGAGGAAGCACTGAAGGCTGCTCCAGCACGCTGGTGGGCGACACACAAGAAATCTATTGATGGTTGGTCACAGTGTCAAAGGTTGATGATGGTCTGGTTCGGTGATACTGAGGTTTATCATATTGGCAAGTATGATGGACGAAAGAATCCCAGTGATCATGTGATGGAATGCCAACGATTATGGGTAGCGCGACCCGGAGATGAGTGGGTCCATGCTTTTGTCCATACCTTAGATGAGATGCCGCACTCATGGTATACTGCAACCGAGTTGCGCCGAGAAATTACAACATGGGGGGAGTTGACAGTCTGTTTCACTCATACATTCACTTTTGCGGATGCCAACCCTGACGTCAATAACGCCTTACAGCTCATCCACGATGTGGTACTTCAGGTTGTTCCGGCAGCCTACCCTGTCGACCCGCGCACTTACTGTCAGATGCAATCTCTTATGGAATGCTTCAACAACACTGGTGGGCCAGAGGATGAGGACGATCCCCGGAATGTCAACATTCCCGAATCTGAAGGAATTCGCGACGTGGTCCCACCTGCTGCGCCAAGTAACCTGTTCGGTCAACCTTGAAGTTTCGTAAGCTCAATATCGGCACAGAGGCCACTCCCAAGTTTGCAAATGTTGGGGACTATTGGGGTGACGAGATGATGAGTAAGGTCACTGATGTACTCCATGAGTTTCAAGACTTGTTTCCTGCGAAGTTTTCCGATATAAAGGGGATCCTAGGTGATTTAGGGGAGATGGGGATTCCTTTAAAACCAGATGCTAAGCCAGTCTGACAGCGACCTTATCGGCTGAATCCGCGACATAAGGAGAAGGTCAAGGCAGAACTTGATCGCATGTTGGATGCTGGTATTATTGAACCAGTGGAAGATTTTGAATGGACCATCCCTATGGTGGTGCAGGACAAGAAAATCGGTGAGGTGCGCATTTGTGTTGACTTGCGAAAGTTAAATGATGCTTGCTTGCACGACCCTTTTTCGACCCCGTTTACTAACGAAGTACTTGAAGGGGTGGGCAGCCAGGAGATGTACTCATTCACCGATGGGTTCTCTGGCTACCATCAAATTCGCATTGCCAAAGAAGATCGCCATAAGACAACTTTCGTTACTGAATGGGGTTGCTTTCAGTACACAGTAATGCCGTTTGGTTTGAAGAATGCACCTACGATATTCTCCCGGGTCGTTGTTGCTGCATTTAAAGACTTTATTTAGAAGTTTTTGCAAGTATACATGGATGATTGGACAGTTTACGGGTTGATCTGCGATCATCTGGCCAATCTGCAGTTAATGCTTGAGCGCTGCCGACAGCACTAGATATCGCTGAACTTGAAGAAATGTAGTTTTTGTGCACCACTTGGGATATTATTGGGTCATATTGTGTGTAAGCAAGGGTTGTTGGTAGATCCAACTAAGATTGCACTCATTTTGAGTTTGCAACCACCGACCACTGTTAAGCAGTTACGAGCGACTCTGGGGCATACGAGGTATTATCGCAAGTTCATCAAGGGATATGCAGTGATCACCACCCCTATGGAGAAATTGTTGAAGAAAGATGCACTATTTCAATGGACTCCGGAATGTCAAGACAATTTCGACACACTAAAGACGAAGATGGCTTTGGCACCAATACTGGTATTTCCGGATTGGAGTAAGGAGTTCCATGTACATGTGGATGCCTCATCAATCGCATTAGGAGTCGTATTGGCTCAGCCCGGGGAAGGAGATCTTGATCACCCCATTGCTTTCGCTAGTCGGAAGTTGTTGTTCGTTGAACGCAACTACACCACCACTAAGAGGGAAGGTCTGGCAATGGTTTACGCGCTGCAGAAGTTCAGGCACTATTTGCTGGGTGGGCACTTTAAAATGTTCACTGACCATTCCGCGTTGAAATACCTAGTCAATAAGCCTGTGTTGGGGGGGAAGATATGCCACTAGCAACTTCTTTTTCAAGAGTTCGATTTTGAAGTCATTGTGAAGCTAGGCTGATTGAATGCCGGTCCTAATCATCTATCGCGGATTGATACAGGGGAGGAACCCACCAATATTGAAGACGGGTTGCCGGATGCACAACTATTTAAGGTTGACATTGCTGGTGACTATTTTGATGACATCCTCCAGTTTCTGACAATGGGTACTACATCAGATGAGTTCACTACCAGTCAGAAGAAACAATTGGTAGTCAAGGCTGCAGACTTCCAACTAATCGCAGGAGAGTTGTATAAAATGGGCGCTGATGAGATATTGCGCAGATGTGTCTTGCCGTATGAGCAAGCACCGATACTAGCTGAAGCACATGGAGGAGTAGCAAGAGGACACTATGGCGGTCGGGTGACAGCTAGGAAGGTGCTCCGTGCGGGGCTGTGGTGGCCTACCCTGCATAATGATGCGACAGACTATGCACGGTCCTGCGATGTTTGTCAGTGAATTGGCAAATCGTCCCGCCGCGATGAGATGCCGCTGATGCCTCAAATAACATTACAACCGTTCAACAAATTGGCCGTGGATTTTGTAGGACCGATCAATCCACCAGGGAAATGCACGAGTGTACGGTATATTGTCACAGCAACAGAGTATTTGACCCGATGGGCCGAGGTGGCCCCTGTAGTTGATTGTTCCGCGGCTACGGTGGCGCGATTTTTGTTTGATAACATAATCACTCGCTTCGGCTGCCCCAAGATATTGCTGAGTGATCAAGGCAGCCACTTTCTTAATTGCACCATCAGCGCATTGACGGGGGAATTGCAGATACAACATAAGAAGAGTTCACCCTATCATCCACAGGCGAATGGCACGGTGGAGGATTTTAACAAAGTATTGGAGCATGCGTTGACAAAGGTGTGTAATGCGAACCGCAACGACTGGGATCTCAAAATACCAGCAGTGTCGTGGGCCTATCGTACCACATGTAAACGGCTAACAGGTCAAACACCATTTAAGTTGGTGTATGGACAAGAAGTGATTATACCAATGGAGTATATTGCTCTGAGTCTACGAATTGCGGCTGCCACGAGCATGGATGATGTCGCAACATTAGATGAACGTTTGGCGCAATTGGTGCAGCTGGAAGAAGATCGTTTCATCGCTGGGTTCCACCAAGGGGTCGAGAAGGATTGACAGAAGGCATGGAACGATCGCCACATCAAAAATAAACAGTTTCAGCAGGGCGACTTGGTGCCGTTGTATGACAGCAAGTTTATGAAACATCCAGGAAAGTTGCAGATGCATTGGCTTGGTCCCTATCGCATCAGTAGTATTACTTCCGGAGGAGCAGTTCAGTTGCAGTAGTTGGATGGGGCGATGCTCCCTAGGATGGTAAATGGTCATAGGTTGAAGCCCTATCGTACGGGATTAGAACATCGCAATGCTTGAGTCGCATAAAATAAAAATAAATAAAAAAATGATGATGATATGTTGGCGGATGATTGGTGGCAGGATGTCGCCCCACCATGGATGGAATGCGGAAGCAAGGGGGCTTCTGCTACAAGGCTGGAGTTGTTAGCAACACCTGCGAATGTTGCGCTTGGGTCACATCCGCAATCATGACAATGATGGGACTTTTTCCTACTTTAACGGCTATGCTCATTAATCGGGTCAATCGTGATAGATGACAGCCTGGTTGGACTTAGGGATGCATCGAGGCAGTATGGCCGATTGTACTTACCAAGATGGTTCGCATGGTTGGCACGAAGTATCCAACATGCCAGCATGGCCCAAGCAATGCTTCGCATGTTTCTACATGAAGGAAACCAGGAAAAGGTACGATTCGTACGCCATTATGATAATCGGCACACAACGACTTATGATTATTTTGGGGTGTGAACAGGTGGTGCAACAGCTTGCGAGGGTTGATGTATGACAGAGTGCACCATATAAATAGAGGACCTGCAGGGAGTAAGCACACAGAGATTGTTCTAGTTAAGAAGGGTTATGCTACACAAGGTTCTGACATTTTGTTAAGTTAGGAATTCCAAGGAGGCTGTGGAAATGATCCATTTCATTTCGTGTGGTAGCACACCAGGTCGTTGAGGACCCGAACGACGAGTATGCATGAGTGCCTGGAGCAGGCTGCACCTCGGACACCCTGAGGTTACAAGCATGATGTTTCGTCCGAGATGCCTAGGCAGTTGATGATGGTTCGAAGTCTCGTGGTCCCAGCGACCACACAAACGGGGGGGGGTCGTCGCCCCCGAGTCCCTGTGACTTATGCTTACCGGTGCGAAACAGATGTGCCAGAGCCGTTGGTCTGGTTCGCACCTCGGCGTTGTTCGTAAATTTCTCCTCAGTCTGCACCAGATTCCTCGAGACTAGAGGATGAGTTTGAGAGGCACATGACAGCAAGTCGGGCGATGACCACTTTCGGGTGAGAAGTGCATGACAGCAAGTTGACGATCAGTATAGCAGAAGGAGTAGAACAACACCGCGCAATCCAAACAGCAAGAATAGTTGTAGAAACATAGTTCAGTCCAAATGCCCCATGTCCAGCAGTTGACGTGGCTCGAGGGCGAGCCACAAGATTGTGTTGGGGGCCTGTTGGCAGGCGGTTTGGTAGAGTGTTATCGCAGCATCTCCAATGCTGCAATAAGGTAAAAGATGACGTGAATGGCGAGGAGCGGAATATTAGTTATGTATTTTGGGTCAATTGTACCGCAAAATGCGGGTTTTGGGTCATTTGGACCACATATTATGTAATCTTGAGTCAGTTATACCGCAGAATGCGGGTTTTTGGTCGGTTTTGTACCAAGTTAGTTAGATATTGGGTCACTTGTCCAAATGTCGGTTAGGAAATTGTTAGTAAGTGGACAAGCATTGTAATGGCGGAAGCCTATAGATAAGAGTCGTAGGTATTGAAGAAGGAGAAGAGAGGCAGGCGGAAGAGGAGATAGGAGCGGAATCAAGGTGAAGAGAAGTGCATTTTTTGGGCATTTCTGCGCATCTGTGACGTATTGCCGAGACTTGATCTCGAGGAGATATTGTATCTAAGGTTTTGCAGTAATAATATGATATGATGAAACTGTTCTGGTGCAACCCCTGGGTTCCTTGTGTTATTTGTGGTAATACAATGTCACACTTCATGAATAATGCTATGTTTCCTTGATGCAATGTTGCTTTACTGTTATTACTGCGATGATAATGAATGCTGCGATTGAATAATGCATTACAAATACATGTCAAATGTTTGAGATTCCGGTTTAGTGTTGCAATAGAGTTAGTTCATGTAGCCGCAACCCTCCTCCTTCCTCGGCGGAAACATGGTTTCGTCTGCTCTTCTTGGACGCCTCGAGTGAGACCTCATCTGCTCTACAAGTGTTGTTGGGCGAGATAAAACCTACCCGGGCCAGTGCCCAGGGAGACTGTGGCATTTGTCGACAGTGAAGTGGAACCCTTGTCGATTGGAGTCGCGTTGGTCAACACACGTGAGATGCACTGAGTGCCCTGATGTAGAGGGACCGAGCCTCCTCTTGGTTCTCCTCCAGCCCCATCTATGGGACACTCCTCCACCCTTGGCTCCAAAGAGAGGTTTGAAAGGGGTCTGTTGCCTACCGAAGGAAGAAAATCCCTTGATGATGAAGCATTTGAATCACATTATGAGGGAGAAGGTGATTATTTTGACAACCCATCCAATGGTCAGCTCCAATACGCACCTTTGAACCATTACCAATGTGCCACATGAGACACCCCCAACAAGCGGAAAGGTTTTCACAATGGCTTTCCAAATGTTTGAGAATTTTTCCCTTTTCTTGACCGGGTTCCTTATCCAAGCCTCGATGGATTTAGGGCGGATATATTTTTCGTATAATAATTCCGACCATAGGCCCAACTTTGCCACCAATCTCCATCTTGATTTTTCACCCAGAGCATAAGAAAACATAAAGATGTTCTTTAATCCCCATCCCCCTAGCATCTTAGGTGTTCCTAGTTTTTCCCATCTGATCCAAGAGAGAATACATTTATCCTATGTGCTTCCCCTTTTATTTTTTAATTAATAATTTCATTTTTTTAAATATTTAATGCACACGTTTCCATTAGTGATGGATCCATTTGCATTTCTTTTCTTTTTGTCTGCCTTGGGATTAAAAAACTATATACTTTTTATTGTTATGTGCATTCTACTCAACTTGTGCTAAAATACAATAGACTCAAGGGTAAAAATTGGATAATTGGTTTGGTTTGAAATTCCTTAAAGGAAAGTTGCCTTGATTTTTAGAAACAATTCTCATCTTGTTTTGGTGTCAATTAAAATACTTCAACAAAGTCTTGTTACCCCTTATATCAAATATTTATAATTCTTAAAAAAAAATGGTGCCCCTCACATCGAACTTGCAAAATTGGTGTGCATAAATTTCTAATCTATTGGCTCATGTCAGTGTTACATGGTTACTTAGTTTACTCTCCTATTTTTGTGCCTTCTTAATTTGTTGTGACTTTGTGGTTTCAAATATCCTCCACAATAGTTAATTGTTAATATAATTGTCTACATGTTGCTATGAGGCATGACCACATAGTTGTTTGGTGAATGCAAACTAGTCATATTTTAAAAGGTATGATTGTTGTGTCATGGCCAACATAGTACTTGCTCAATTTCCAGACTTGCGATATGCTCCGTACATAGTTCGAAATAAGAAAATGTTGTCATACGTATAATGTAATTGCTTATGATTGCTTCTATAATAGTTTTTTTGAGCAACTACCTCAATGCTTAACATCGTACACTTACACATATTCTTTGTTGCTTTTGACACCTTGCAAAATTTTGCAATATCTTATGCTTTGGCATACTCACCAACTTGATCTTCTTCTTGTCTGCATCAATTATTTAATGTAATATGGGTGGTGGGCATGTAGTTGTGAAAGAGCTTGAAGAATCAATGCAACTTATTTTGTTGTGTTTGTTTGCAGCCCAATCCACATGAGCATTGGGCATATATTTTGTCCTCTTGCATTATTCTTTATTCAAGCTCACACACTTTTGCTATGTAGCTAGCGATTCCTATTTGACTTGTTTGTGTTGTTGTTGCATTTTCGATACACATCAATGGATATATGACAAGGGATTCTTGTGCAATTTTTAAAGTGTTATGGGAAACATATTGTAACGTTATTCTCTTCTAAATAAATGAGTTGAGTTTTGAGATATTACATT
The DNA here is from genome assembly GCA_027924585.1 of Larix kaempferi. NCBI lineage: Eukaryota > Viridiplantae > Streptophyta > Pinopsida > Pinales > Pinaceae > Larix > Larix kaempferi. The sequence continues at coordinate 9,706,447 of BSBM01000764.1, read as the reverse complement.
AATTGCTTGGTGTCAATGATCATGAAGCATACATCTAAAGAATGTTGGCATCAACATCATTGTGCCTTGAGAACAATGCCAGTGGGTTGTGGGGGGATGTTTTCTGCAAGTTGTTGAACATTTTTATTTGTGTCTAGTCCTTTGCAAAGGGCATTGTCTACCTTCATTTCAATAAAATGAACATGGGGTGTTACCATAACATATTATTCGATGAACATGATCATGCATATGGAAATTACTAGACATTGCTTTTGCATAGGTTTCATAGACCCATATTGTTAGGCCTATGTAGAGCATTGATGCTCTCCTTTAAAACACTGTCGCTCTCCATGGACCCAACCATAATGTCAATAGAAAACACGATTTCTAGTGAAATATTGTAAAGATGCCAATTTGCATTAATTACAATGCTTCTTTGTTCTATTCAATAAGTTGGTTTCGTAATGTGTCTGATCCACTCCTTGTAAAGTGTGTGGCACAAACATTTTGTAATTCATAATTTGAACATGAACGATATTGTGAAACATAATGTATGCAAGAGCACCTTCTTGAGAAAATAATAGAGATTAGAGAAGGCATTCAAATTGGAAAACATATGGTATTAATTTTGCATCACGATACAAGAAAAAATAGAGGGAGGCACTTTTGTGATTCAATGCTTGTGCAACTTTCTCAACACAAATATATCCATTTGGGAAGTTGGAATGCAAGCTTCACTTAATTTTTCTATTGTATCCAAGGCTTCTATGAGGTCTTATATATATATATATATATATGGTTGGAAACTTGTGTAGAGTTTATAAAATCCAACGTTTTGGACTGTGTGAAAGTGAGTCCATCCTCAGGGCAGGCGATCTCAATGCTTGTGATTGGGATGAGAATGAAAGGTGACTTGGTATATATTAAATGCGTAATTTGGTAGACAAAAACAAAAGAGAGGAATGAGGTCGGCTTACATGATGAAGCACATTAATTTTGTCTCTAGCTGGAATTAATTTGCAGGATCTATGTGTTTTATCTGGTTTAGGATGGGCCTCCACGTGGTACTTAGCTTCCAACCATCATCTCTATTTAGCGCATGGCTGTTTTTAATGATCTACATGGCTTCTCTTACCTTTTGTTTAATGTATTGTCCTTTTTAGCCATTAGTTTTGCCTCCTCCATACAAATGAGATGAGTGGTATTGTGAGAGTGTTCGGAAGGAGTGTCCATCAAGCATCATTGACAATGTCGAGTAATTTGTTAACAAGTATATTTCTTGCAACTTAGCATTGCTTGATGGAAACCTTACAAAAATTCAAGCTCACCACCACACCATAAGCTATGGGAGACACCACAACTCTCTCCGTGTGCTTGGTTTTCCCATCCCTCCAATCAAAATAACTTCAATATTGAAACCTTTGCAAGATGGAGACAAGAGTGCGAAGAAAAAAACATCGCAATTCCTTTGTCTTTCACAACAAAATCAATATGTTGAAAATGTGCCTTTCCATATGTTCATGTATGAAATTGAAACACAAAAAATACATATTATAGTTGCGGAATTATCTACTTCAAACCATCATATTGTTGAAGAGATGGCCAATAAACATATGGATGAATGCATTTGCAAGAAAGGTGTTACAACTTTGGAAAGAAAATATATATGCTCAGTTCATCCTTGACGCCTATGCCATGTCAACAATTGCAGCGCTTACAAGACAACGTTAGATTGCATTCTTACAAATGTGTTTAGGAAACTGCACGAGCATTGTGCAACAAATAAGGATGATAACATGGAACCAATATAAAAACTTGGGAATGCATTTTTTAACATAAAAATGTCAATCTGCCAAGCAATTTACATACTAGGCTTTGTGGAGGAACTTAATTTTCATGTTCTTCTTTTAGTTGAGGGAACTTCATTTTCATGTTCTTCTTTTAGTCAAGGTTTTTAACGGAGGCGGATGGGAAAAGGTTTTAATTTCAATACACCTAAGACAATTTGATGTGTTGGTGCTTATTGTCGTCGGATACGCACCTCAAGGGAAAGGGGGTTAGCGTGGCAGAAATATTCAAGCCACTAGGTGCATCCTTGGGGGCAAGCAAAGAGTCGAGATACCGTCACTCAACACTCGACTCCTTCGTTTAGGCCAACTCCTAGCGAAGACAAGGGGGGTGGTCCCTATGAAAACAAACTATGGCCTTTAAGCTAAGTTGAAGAAAGAAAATGATTCTAGGAGTTTGAAGATAATTTAATACTAAACCATAAATTGCAAGTAGTATTTACATCAACAACATGAAATGAATACATCCATCTAACACATGATTTAATTAAAAAAGCGTGATTGTTGTAGATTGTACCAGTGCCAAAATGGAGTCAATACAATAAGATGGAAAATGTTGTTGAAAGTAAATATTTTGCAAGTGTCTCTTGGTTGCTTTTAATTTATTAATGATTCAAAATTATTTAAGGGAAAAAGGGGGAACTCCCGAGATACCGTGAGGTACAAGGAGCAATGTCCAGAAATTGAGGGATGGTGGATCCTCACGAAGACGTGTGGCCTGGAATGGAGTCTTTAGGGAGCTGTTCAACACTACACCAACAAGGGTGTAGCTTAACTGTGCCCTGAGGTCGCCTCCCAGTTGTTCCCACTTCTTCTAAGAAATTTGCCCATGCAAATCTCAATTAATCGTAGTGTTGGATTTCCACTATGTGAAGGGTCATAGATTTTATTAGGTGAGTTGTTTAAATTAAATGTTAAAATTTAAAGAATGGTTTACAACTCTTTCTGATTTTCCACAGGGCCAGGTAGACTGCCCGCAAGGGGAAAGTGCATACTTTGAGTTATAAGCCAAATATTTATTCCGGTTTTATGCTTGAAAATAAAATGCTTTAAATGAAAGATAGAAAGAATGAAGCATTAAATCTATGTGTCACTTTTCTGATCAACCACCACTAATCAGCAATGCCTTTGTGTGGTGGTGAGAGCATACTTCGTGGCAACAAGATTTGTGTTATTTCTAAGTTAATCTTGCGAAATGAAAAATAAAGTAAAAGCAATAAAATAATGTAAGTATACAACCCTGCAGTTAAAAGTGTTTGTGTGTGAATGGTGTTTTGTTAGAAAAATTATGCCACAAAATTTTAACGCTGCAAATCTCCCCAGGGGGGTCGGGTGTGGGCGCTGTGTATCCCACTTGCTCTCGTTTAAAATATTACAAGAAAAACTCTTTAAATAAGTGCCACTTAGTCCATTTATAGTTGAATCTAAGGGCTTACAATTGTATGGAGTAATGTACAAGTATATGGGGGTCCACGGAGGGCACTGTTGCATCTTTACATATTTTGTGGTCTTACATTTTTTCTGTTGAAAGCATATTCATAAAAAAAACTATTTTGCAAACGAACTTGGATTATTGTAATCATACCTTCAAAACTCCTTAAAAAAAAATCATAACTAATTCACTGAAACATTCTAAAACCTTAGAAACATTTCGTGGGGACTACCCCCCTTGCCTTCGATTAGGAGTTGGCCTAAACGAAGGAGTCAAGATCATGTGACATCCTTGACTTGAGACTTTCCCACAAGGGGCGCACCGAGCAGTAGCATAGATTTCTACTGCGTTAACCAAGTGCACGATCCGACGGCAACAGTGCTAACACACACCAATGCACTTATACATATTAATGCACCAGGAATAACAATTCAAATAATTGCTCCCCACACTCAAATTTTATAAAACCCACCATTTTTAAAAAATTAGTTGAAGGATACGCACTAAATCTATAACAACATCGATGTGCATGCACACACAGACACACACACACACACATAGGTGCATTAAGATACAAGCGCACTATGGCAGGGTTAATACAAAAAATCACCGAATTGATTTTTCATTTTTATCATCCATTGGTGTTTCCGACACCTTCAAGTATCGATGCTCTTTGTTCTTCAATGAGCACCCATCATCCCCTATTTTTTAATTATTGTCAATCTTCATCCACAATAGATTTCATTTCATTTTGGATTTTCCAAACCCGTTTGAATTTACTTTATGATTTCCATGGAAACCATGCCTCTTTGACAAAGACAAAACCCATTAAATTTTGTACCACTCCTTAATTTACATTTTCATGGTTTTAATTTTTCATTTAAGTAGGTTTTCCTTTTTTTGAAAATTTATCATTGCTATGGCCTACAATTATTTTGCACTCGAATATGATGCATACGGTGGTACCTCTCAATCCTTCGTTGTCTGTCACGGGCCTATGAGGAGACGCTCCCTGTCATTAATCAATCATATTTGATTGACCAATGAGTTGGCAACTTTCTCATATGAAAGTCGGCTCTCAATCATATCCGTCCGTCCTTTAGGTAAGCACCCTAAGAATACCTGGCTTTGTAGCCTTGAAACACTAAACCCCTTACAGGTCGTCAAGCTTGAGTAACTAACGAGCTTGGAATTTCAAATCTTCTTACCTGTCAAATGAAAATTTGATGACCGCTACATGTTTTGGGGCTATTGAAAAATTTGGTGACGGCTACATGTTTTGGCTTGTCATTTTAAGTTTAGGAAAATTTATAAAGTGTCAATATTTTAATATGTAAATATAACTATAATTTTTTCAAATCTTATCTAAATTTTGAAAAGAGAATTTGCAACGTCGACTATATATAGTTTTTTTTGGATGAGTAGGGTGACTTGGTGAAGGAGGTCATCAAATTTAAGGTCCCTAGGCATGGTGATATGACGAGAAATTGAGATATTAGTTGAGAAAGGCCTTACAGATAGACAATTGCATGAAGCCCAAGCTTAGAGATGGCATGACTATGAGGCCCTTGAAAAGGGTATTTCACTTATCAAATCAATATTGATTAAAGGAGGCCCATTAGCCGATACTACCCAAGATACATGGATACTGAAAGACATCATTGATATTTTCAAACATTTTCCATTGGTTTTTTAGAAGGGGGGCAACAAAATTGCTAGTTGCATTCGCTCCAAATTACATTGGATTAGAAATCAATTGTTCCATCTCCAATAGAGGAGAGGCTCCATTTGGTATCAAACCTAATGAGCATTGAGATACATATATACATATTGGAGCAAAAATTTGACAAAATATTCTCAAGTCCGTGAATTTGAATTTGGAGCATTGGACGATAACCATATTCTTAATGTGAGGCATATCCCTTTTCAACCTTCCATCTCTCTCGAGATTGGAAAGGAGGAAAGTGGACATTGGTTCCCTTGGAGAGAATCCAAAATTGGGCAAGTGATAATGATTATGAGTGTTGGAAACTTATAGGAAGAAACTTGGAAATGTTTCCATGACCAACAAACATCCCCACCAAGTCCTACAAATAAACAGATCTAAGTTGTGAACTCCAAGGAAGTTGGCAAGAAGTCCAAAGCAAACCACGAGGTTAATATTCCATGGATGATCTATACACAACTCAAAGGTGCCCATCAATAAGGGAAAAACAAGCACCGCAATGACAATTCAAGTGAACTAAACAATTTGAGACATCAATTGAAAAGTTAAATGTTTACCATAATGTGTTCTTTAACCATATTAGTCTATTATGTGCCTCTCTAAACTTGACATGGCTATACTTTAGCTTTGTTGTATACTCATCCCATTGTAAAACTTCATCATTTAGTAGCCCAATACTTTCAACATTCTTCCATTCCTAACTCCAAATTATGTTTGAGGTAGTATCTACTACCTCGAACAATGTAAAGGTGTCTTTCTCACTGAACTTTCCAATTAAATTTCCTTGCAACCTAAAGAAGTCACCACACTTGACCACAATTCTTCATCATGTATGACATGATGACCATCTCCCACCTTCCATACAAGCCATTTTTCTGATAGGGAAAAGCCTTTACAGTGGCCTTCCAAATGATTGATCCATTAAGAAAATATATCGAGGGAGCTCTCATCCATTCTTTCATTATATTATGAGCTATGTACTTTTGAATAATGACCTGGAACCAGAATCCCTTACCCAATATAAGCCTCCAAATACTTTTTACAGATAGGGTAGTTCCAAATGGAATATTTTTTTCAGCCCCCAATCTCTTTCCGGGACTACTAATATTTTTCGTTTGAGAAGTGGGATGACTCTTTTATCCATACCTCCATACCATAAAAATTTATAACATAATCTTCTTAGTTTATCGAATATTCCTTTCTAATATCAACCTTCCTCCCTAAGACATCCAACGGTTGTATCAAATTGAGAGTCTCTTCTCAACTTTAGAAATAATCCATTCCCAATCCTTTTTCCATGGCCATTGGGACTAATGATAAACCCTTAGTATTTTAAGCCACGTTGCGGTTCTAATTTTTTAAATGGGAATAATTATGTAATGCATCTCTCTTCCTCTTCCTACATTCCAACAAAAGAGATGGTTGATTTCCTAATATTCATCAACATCCTAGTAGTGGGACCAATAGAGATCAAGTAATTATTTTAACTTAGTAGCATCCCTTCTTGAGCCATCACAAAACAATAAATGTTGTGTACAAATTGTGAATGTGTTAGATTTATCGATCCAATTCTACTACCCTTTAAAGACCTAGACCTTTTAGCATTCATTAGAGCCCTACTCAAACCATCTACCATAATAAGAAACAATAGAGGTGATAATGGACAACCATGTTATAGTCCTATGCCTAGCCTAAAGAATCGATATATATATATATAGAGAGAGAGAGAGAGGAGAGAGAGAGGAGAGAGAGAGAGAGAGAGAGAGAGAGGAGAGTATAGAGAGAGAGAGAGAGAGAGAGAGAGAGAGAGAGTATAGAGAGAGAGAGAGAGAGAGAGAGAGAGAGAGAGAGAGAGAGAGATGTTATAGTCCTATGCCTAGCCTAAAGAATCGAGAGAGAGAGAGAGAGAGAGAGAGAGAGAGAGAGAGAGAGAGAGAGAGAGAGAGAGAGAGAGAGAGAGAGAGAGGAGAGAGAGAGAGAGAGGAGAGAGCCCTTCTGTGCAATTTATAAACTATACACAAAACTAGGTGTTTGTGCACCATAGTAGACATCTTCTTGATTTTGATCGAATGTGAGCCCTTCTGTGCGACACTAATTGCATCATGGATATGTTTGCCTAAGAGAAAACAAAACTGCTCATTTAGTATTAACTTTGAAAGGATGTCCTTTTCCCTTAATGCTATTACCTTGGCAATTATTTTGTAGATGCAAATTTATAAAGAGATGGGTTTCTAGTCTTAAAAATACAATGGATTGTCAAAGGTTTGGTATTCAGACAATAAAGATTTTGTTGAAAGTTGCCAACATTCTTCTATTAACCATTGATTTCTCTATAACCCTCAATAAGTCTTCACCGATGATCTCATAAAATGCAAGAAAGCGTTCAAACTGACCATACATTTGGGCTAGGGATTTTATCCTTTTTGAACCTACGAAGAACTTTCTCCAATGCATCCTTTATTAGATGATCCAACAGTCGTCCATTATGTTCAAACCGAAGCAAAACTTGGAAAATAGGGAGTCATTTGAACAATTGCAACTATGTTCACCCTATTGTCTTCTTTATAAACCACTTATATTGTCAGCTTTAACATAGGCTACACTCCAAAAGATTATATGCTAATAATTATATTATTACTATTGATTAAATTAATTGATAACAACATTCAATCAATTAATTAAATAATAATTATGTCATGACTTTGACACCAAAGCAACACAAATATGATCTTATTTTGACGCAAAATGTATCTACGACACTGCTAAAATGGTGCCAATATGACATAAAGGAATAATAACGATGCATATGTTGAGGGGCAATACCTAGGTTCGAATCCTCGATGAGACATGCATGAAATAATTATTGGAATCTTCGTCAGTTAATAATTGGAGAACCAATTGTTGGGGCTCCTTGTGAGCATTGTTGACTTTGCCTTGTGCCCCTGAATGAATATGGTTTCCCCTAGGTAGCATCTTCCAAGTGAGGGGGGAGTGCCCTAGGATTTCCCTATGATAGGTATTCCAAGTAAATAAATAAATAAATAATGGCACAAACCTGACATTAACATGATATGAGTGATGCAATATGATACAGAGATGAATAATAATGACACATACATGATGCAATAATGCTGTAAAATGGTGCAAATATGACCAAAATTCCCATATTTTTACATAATTAGGAAGTTAGTAGGACTCACATATGACACAAAAAATGATGCTCCATTTGAAATATTGATTCCCATATCAACCCTATATGATTCAATAAACACACATATGGCACAAACTTGATACAAAAGTGACTTTATAAGTGTCTTATTGCAATAATGTTTGATATGGTGCGATGCTAATGCAACATAGGCAAACTTTCTACGTCATATTCTTCATGGCTAAGATGATACCTTGTAAAGTGCATATGGAAAAAAACGATGCAGGGTTGATGCAAATAATGACACCCCCTTTAACATCATGTTTTGAGTTGTACATATGTGAATTTTCATTCTATATAAAACACTAGAAGACTACACTAACGATGACTCTACAATGCCGTATTGTAGTACTGATTATGTGTAATGCCAATGTGCATTTAGTGGATCTTATGATTGTGCTAGTAATTGCATGTGTGTGCCTGCATTGTGGGAATGCATGTTTACAATGGTAATGAAGATGCAATGATTTTTTTCAATTGCAAATTAAATGTTATCAACTAAAAATGATAGAATTATTGATGCGACAATTCTATGATCATTCCATGTGTTGTTGGGAAGATAGCAATGAAAAGATTGTGTGCATGATTACTCGTGTTTTGGCTAGATGAAATCCCTATAAAAAAAGACATATTACAAGCAGAGTTGTCTTCGACATGACCATGAGACTAAGCCTATAATGAAGACTAGTTACTACAAAGGCCAACATTACGAGAGGGATCTCATATTTGTTAAATCAAATTATTGTACAAAACATAATTGAAATTATTATTGAAATTTTGATGATAATATCTCATGGTAACTATATGTCTATGATACATGTGAGAGGCCAAAATTTTCTAGTGGGGATATATGACAACTGCTAAAAGTTTGAAAGCATATATAGGATGTTATTGTGATGACACTAGAACCCAATGCTTTTCCTTGATCACATTGAGCTAATGATTGTTTTGAGGTTTCCAATGGGACTCATTGGCAGTAAAAATACAGAAGTCTACCCTCTTATTTCATGTGAATAGCCTTGATAAATGATGGATTATGTTGAGGAACTTTTTAACAAAGAATGTGGATGCTTGGGCTTGTAAAAGTCAATGGCTGCAAGGAAGAGGTTACTTGAATGAATCTTCTATGTAAGATTCACGACAAATGTTAGCTTGGATCAAGAGGCAATATATTTTGGATGTGCTAAGAGAGGAAAACAAGTTGAATTTTTCCCTATAGCATCCATTTGAAGTGAACATATATTTATACATATAACTATTGAGTTGAAATTACATACTATATAATGTATTGTGAATATATGTCCTTTGGTTATGCATTTATATATTCCCATGGATGGAATAATTGTTGCATAGAAATGGCTATGACATGCATGCTTTCCCTTGATGATTGCCATGGTTATATGTTGAAATGCTAATGCCATGGGAGCATCTCAAGGCAGTGAAAGGAATCCTTGTGCATTGTTGTCTAAGATAACTGATCAAAGGAAAGTTTTCTGATGGAGATGATATCATTGTGAGTGTGCCTAAAGAACGAAGACATGATCTCATCACTCAAAAGAAAGGTTCATTGGGGATGACGTTATTCCAAGGGGGAGGAGATTGTAATACCCCCTAACCTTGAAACCTAGAATATAATATGTTAAACCGTGCATTATTTATGTGATGGGAATTAAGCGATGTGGATTGAGTTAAGTGACCCTATATTGTGAAAATGTGAAATGCATTGTAAATATTCCTAGTGTGGAGCTTAAGGACAAGGGCCAACTGGTGAGTACATATGGGTCTCAGTGGGCTAGTATTGTAGTGTAGTTGTTGTGTTTTCATGGTGTGACTGTGTTATTGCAAACCCATGTACAAAGGGAATACACATAATAACTTAAATCCACAAAACACGTTGCTCGAGGAAGTAACAAGGGGACCATGATACTGCAAGTGGGTTCATTACTGATTTGACTTGACACTTGTCCTTTGGAGGTACTGCCACCTTTTAGCCCGAGCTTCCTTACAAACTTTCCCGTCTATCTTGGACTTCAGTTGTCTTTTTGACATCTCCCCATGCTTAATGGGAAGGATGAACTCCCCATGCAGGGCGAGTATGTATTGTGCAAATATTAGGTAAAAACATTATTTTCCATGATTGATGGTTCACTTCTCCATCCCTCCATCAGGATTTTAATCTCCTTGGTTACAAAGGAACATGCGTGAATCCCATTGTGGCTTTGGTTCTTATTCTTGCAATGGCAAATATAATCCCATGCACTCGTGGTAAGTAAGAGCTTGTGAGGGATGGAGGATTTTGTAATGGAGAACATATGAGGAAATGGAATTAATTTGAGGGAAAAACTGTGGGTGGAATGTCCATGACAACTAAAACAAACACCATTATGCATTCAACTTGGATATTGGTACTCATGGACAATTTGAACCAAGTGTTTCTCCTGCAGGTTAGGCAAACAATAGTTTGTACTCCTTTTGCATCCATTGAATAACCCGAAGAGGGGATAAGATCCTTGAGGGATTGTTGAACAAAGAAAGGGAAAATATTCATTGTGTCATGTAGGGTAGTGGCGGGGAGTGTCATGGCTGATTAATGTCTAGCTGAGGCCTTGGAGTGCTAAGTAGTGAGTAGATTGGATTTCATGTCATGAGAGTAATGGGATGGTATGAGTGTGATTAGAGCCTTCTATGAGATTTCTTTGCCCTGATGGTTTCATGGTCTGGCTTGAGGTTGGGATATTGTTGATTCTTATAATTAAGTGGTGAATCACTCATGAACAACTAGTTTGGTGGACTTCACTTGATTATAGAAAAGTATTCACAATTCATCTTCAATGCGTGGAATGTTTTGGGTTCTTAATCTACGTGTGAATCCATGGATTCAAATGCACAATGAATAAATTCAAAATGTACGTTTTTGTTTTTGTTGTTGTTTTACAATTGCATATGAATTTAGTTTTATATTACTCTAAGTTTGATTTAAGCCTAGCAATGGTTAATAGGAGAAACTTTTTCAATTTGAGTGTCCCAATGGCCAAGGGAGGCATCTAGGTACGTGGGCAATACACAATAACTCCTTAAATAATAGTAGAAAAACAACCAAGTAACTCAAATACATATAGGTTCATAAGCCAATGTGTACAATATTGACTGTTTTTATCTTATTTTTTTCTAGGTAGCATACCCTGGGGGAACCTCTTAGGCACTTCCCCTCATTCCAAGGTTGTGCCTATGGTCAACCCTAGATTCCTCAGGGCACACAATTAGGGAAACAACTCATGGATAGATCATATATAGCTCTTCAACAACTCGCTCACTAAAAACAAACATGTTACAAAGTGGGATTTGAACTGAGTGGGGAGGGTAACAAATTTTCCTCACGACCACTCAAGCTACACCAAATTGACTCTTTTAATATCTTATATATACCCATTCTTATTGATTGCCCATGTAGGTCCACTAATATGCTTACCTACTATGACATATAGATTTGACCCCTTAAATACCCTTTTGGAATCATAACATAGACCCATAGTGCATCCTCTTGCTTCATATATACAAGCATGATAAATTTTCAAATCTAATATTTAGTTGAAAGAAAGTATTCTATGTTCATTTCCATTTCCTGACCTAAACATTTGCAAGATTTTATTTCAATATGATTAAGTGCACAAGGCACTTTTTATTTTCGTTATCTCCTTAACTCTCGATCTTTTAGGAAACTGAGATCATCATTGTCTTGAGTTGATTTTTTCCCAAAGAGTCTAAGGTAAGGTCTTTAACAACCTAAAGCTTCATTATTTGTAATTTCCTTTTCTATTTATCAAACTTTTGTTTTTTTGTCTCTCCATGTTCATTCTAGTTCCTTTCTCTTTATTTAACTTATATTTTTCACCCTTTCCATGTCCTTTCGAGTTCCTTATTCAAGTTTTGTTTTTTCCCCTTTCCATGTCTTTTTTAAGTTCCTTACTTATTCAACTTTTGTTTTTTGCCCTCCATGTCAGTGTCAAGTTTCTTACTTCATAGTCTTCACCCATTTACCTTTGTAATGTGAACACAACTCTAACAAACACTATCTAAGTTTAAATTTCTGTTAATACTATACAAAAAAACACTCATTATATTAATATCAACCCACAAGGGCATATGCACAGTGTATAAAGAGTTCACAAAACATCCAAACCAAAATTTCATAAACTAGCTCATTGCCCCCAAGCAATTAAAAGTCCATTAATATCAACAAACATCATGAAGGACCTCAATAGTGGACAACCAGTCATCATAGCCCTTAGGGTTGGCATTCAATTTGAAACAACCTTTGAATCAATAATATAAGATCCCAACAATTATCATCAGGTCCATGGAACCTCTTACCCTACAAAATGATCAGATGGACAACACATTACTTATCGATTTGATATACAAATTGGAATGGATTGCTATGTTGATGCACCCTCATCTTTCTCATGGTTAAGTTCACCCCACGATGTGGCTCCTGTGGTGGTCAAACTAAATGTACTAGAGAGGTTTTAGGGGTCTCTTTTCGAATAGTACGTGAGACATTAAAAAAAAAGCTATAAAGCTATAGCGTAACGAGGCCACACCCACTTCCAACTTTTTGCACTCACACTAAATGTGATCGTAAACCTAGGACAAAAAATTCGGAAATTAAATAAAAAAAACAAATTCCGTTTTTTTAGGTTTCTTTTTCTTCCCTCATGTTCCCTATGATAGAAAATGTCAGCGATCATGTGTGTCCGAGACGCGCACAAACTTCTTCATTCCTTTGGCGCTCTACTTATCCACTGATTTCATTTCATTTCAAAGGCGTTGCCTGCATATTCGTTTTTGGGTCTCCTTGAGGACTGCAGATTCGACCACATTCTGTACCGAGGATGACGGCGTTATCAATATTCATACCCTGCAACCTCAGGGTTCATCCAAGATTGGGTCCCGGTCAATCCAACAATGGCATTCGAGGAGATTTTCCCAATGGTTTAACTCGAGCGAGAGCTATGTGCAAAGCAGAGCGCGACATCACCACTATTAAAGGTCAGGAGCTATTACCCACTTGAGATTCTTATCACAAAGTCTCTTAAAATTCAGAATACATGTGCTGAAATATTCAATCATGAAAATGGCCTTGTAAAATTCTATAGGATGCTTCTTCTAGGATAAGTTTTCTAAGGAAACTGTAGTCAATCTCTGTATAAACATGACCTCGCTACACACCCGGGCTTGAATCCCAGACACTATCAACATGAGAGAGCTACTGATCGTCAATGGATAAATTAACTGAAAAATTCAAGTAACAAATTTTTATTTTTATGTGCTTTAGCTATCTGTGGTTTTCTTGCAAACCCAACTTCTAAAAGTTGTCATATACACACACTCATGTGGACCCTGTTAACTATGACAACTCCTCTATTTGAGGTGCGTTTGAATCCAAAGAGATGAAAGGTATTGCTGAGATGCCCATTTTTTTCTTCACTTAAACTACTACTATTTCCTTTTCTTACACAACATCAAAGGGTAGGGCATGTTTCAATAATATTCATGGACATTGATATGATCAAATTTGTTGCTAATTACTTTTTTTTGCTCAAGTGCCTAGAAGCAAAGAATGTTTTGATAGCTGGCTAAAAAAAGGGGTTTGTTTTTGTGAACCGTTAAAGGGCTGGGCTGAAAAGTAACTCACCATGCTTATTGTGTATGGTGCAACCACATTCTCACCATGGTTTGGGATGTCTGTTTTGGCATTTAAGTAGATTTGATCATCACAATCTAGTCGCATATAACTTCGTTCATAGGTATATGAGATAAAAAGGTAAATATATAAGCTAACAAGTAGTTTATAAACAAGTCTTAATTTGAATGGGTGTGTAGTAGACAGGAAATTTAAGACAATTTGATACAATATTACAGTAAGTGTAATATTGGGAAGCGGGAATGGGAAGCATAATGAGAGTGGGTTTGGATCAAGAATAGAATGAAAAATCTCAGGTTCCAGGATGAGAAACAATTTAGTGTGTTTTTGATACATATGCAAGGATGCTTTAAAATTTAACCACTGAGGGGTTCACTAGTTGGTTAGGATAGGGTGGTGATATTTCCCTCACCAAGGTTTAATCTAGTCCCAAGAGTGTGGTATGTTTTATCCTAAGAAATAATGAGACGTCACAACTGCTAAGTTGTGTCAGGTGTGACATTTGCTAAACAATTTGACATACCATGTGACCTCTTGATAGGAGTTGGATGATTGCCTCTCAAGTATAAGGAAGCATCTACAAGAGTTTCTTTTAATTTAATTTTTTTTTAACCATCAATAGTCATCATAGACAATTCTTTTGAAAAGTGTTCAAATTTATACAAGTGCAAAGATATATCATATTTATATTCATAATAAAAATTAGGCAATGACTGTGACATTTGTTGTATCTTGTGCGTCTATGCATTTTGGGGAGGGTGATCATGTCTTTTCTAGCAAGAGGTGATTATTTCTAAGTTGTGATCTTTTTGTAAACAGTGATGGTGGTCATATCGTAGGGACCTTTCAATTTTTAGAGGGATGTGATTGTTTCTCAAATGAGACATTATTGTGAGTTTTACACACAAGGGTGGACATGTTTACACATACCAATGAGAAAGAGTGGAATGATTCATTATTGGGTGATGTAATGTCTCTACATAGTAGGTGTAGAGGAGTACGTTATGTAACTCCCAAGTACCATTTAGCCACTAAATTACATAACTCTTGATTACATCACTTTATTACTAAGCCTTTTTTTCCTTAAAAAAATCTTAGCTTCTTATTTAAAAAAGGTACATTTTGAACATGTTGGTATGAAACAACATTTACACAAATACACTGAAGTGATTACAATATAGCTTGAGCTCTAAAGAACACCAAAGTGCTTTTTTTAACAAAAACGGTTATATTTTATTTGAATTAAACGGTTGGGCCATAGCCTAATCAACCCTTCTTACATTTTGCCATTTGTAAGAGAAACCTTTTCCTTCTCTAACACAACTGGAAGAAACCAGCCTTCCTACGAGATAGGAGACCAAAGAGAATCATCATCATTCTTGATCATCTCAGACTGGGCTAAGAGACAACCCTTATTAGCCTTAGCATCTGCTTCCTTATTAAGACTCCGTAGAATATGGTAAAAGAAGGTGGTTCTGGAAATTTGTAGCAGCTTACGAACCCTCTGCAAAGTCTTATTGAGCACTGAATTCTTAAAATTATCTTCCGTGATTAAAATTTTAATTAAGATTTCCAAGTCCCCAAAGATTTGAATGTCTTGTCCACCAAACCCTTGGGCTAGCTGACAAGCTTTGAGCAATCCTAAAATTTTAGCCTGGTTATTAGTGCTCTGACCGAGGCCCCAACTGAAGGTGTCTTTACTGTGATCGTCCGGACCATAGATGATATCGCCAGCTCCTGCTATCCCTGGATTTCCTTTAGTTGCACCATCGAAGAAAATCGTGACTTTACCTTGATTCTGCCACCACTGCTGGAAATCAGGTTTTGTGCTCCGAAGACGCCACGCAGGATTGTTGATAGGACGAGGATAATTTGTATTCCTGGCTTGCTGCAAGGGAACTCCCAGCCAACCAATCTTGTCAGGGAGGAGCAGAATAGCTTGATTAGAGGGGCGCTTTTCTATAGTTTTCTACCAGCAAAGCTTTGGCTTTTGCAGCCACCATTGAGGGGGAGCACAAATTGTTTTGAAATATACCTTCATTCCTGGCTAACCACACTTCCCAGCAAGTGTATTTAGGGAGAGCAAGCCAGATTTTAGACCAAAGAGATTTGCTCCTAATCACGAGGGGGTATCGATCTTTCCAAGTGGAAAATAAAATGACAATAGTGCTCTGCGAAGGAATTTGAGCATTGAGCCCTTGTAGCACCTGCTTCCACACTTCCTGCGTGTAAGGGCAATCAATGAAAATATGGTCAATTGTTTCCTGGGCCATGCAACATAGAGGGATCTGTGAGGCCCAATAATACCACGCTCCACTAAGTTATCCCTAGTCAAAATTCTTTTGTGCAAAAGAATCCAACTGAAAAAATTAATTTTAGGAATGCTGAAAGGATCCCACACATGCTTCCACAAAGCGACAGAATGAGTCTGCGTGTGATGCGATTGAAGGGCAACAAAACCTCTGGCTGTTGTGTAAATTCCTGTCAGACCCCATCTCCAATTATCCCGAGCTCGAGAATGCACCGGTGCTAGCCCAGAGAGCGCAACGAGCAGAGAGTGTTCTTGAAGTTTCATCCTTTCTGGAGGTCGAGGTAGATTCCAGGCGAACCAATTTCCTCCAGGGTCCCAAGTTGAAATGTTTGCCAGTTTAAGAATGCCACGTTGAATGAGCCAGTCACGTAACTCAACAAAATCGGCTGACTGCCTGAGAGGTTGATTTCCCATAATTTTGTCATCCCATAGCCAAATTTTCTTGCCATTGCCAGGAATTCGGTAGAGGTGCTCTTTGAAGATCTCCCACCCACAACTACACAGCTTCCAGAGCGTGGTGCCTTTGCTGGATACTCCATCGTCCATGCTAGCTAGAGAAACCCCATTCAAATATTTTTTAATAAGCACTTGGCTGACCGGATGTCTTTGGTTTGAGAATAATTTCCACAGAATATTTCCTCCCATAGCCAAGTTTGCTAACCCTGGATCTCTTACCTGAAGGCCGCTTTCAGTGAAAGGCCGTTTCACAATGTCCCAACTGACAAGATGAATTTTTTTTTGGTTCCCCTTACCTCCTTGCCACAAAAAATTTCGGATAAGCTTGGACATCTGTTCGGTGATCATTTTTGGAGCCAGAAGAAACGAAGCCTGATAAATGGGCAGAGAAGAGATGACCGATTTGATCAGAGTGAGCTTTCCAGCAGTGGTGAGCCAATGTTCCCCCCCAGGCTGCCAATTTCGCTTTAATTTTGCTGATGATTTCAATCCAATGAGATGCCTTCGTTTTGCCCAGAGTTAAAGGCAATCCTAAATACTTAATGGAATCCCACTCAACAAAACCCATGAAGCCTAAGGAATGGGCAATACGGAGGATGGTAGGTTGGTCTACCTTCCAGCCATACACAACACTTTTTCTCTTGTTAACAAGGGCTCCAGAAACTATGCAGAAACTTTGAATAACATCGTTGAGAACCCTTGCAATTTTTACGGAGGCACCACCCAAGAGGAGAGAATCATCGGCGAACAGAGCATGATTTAAAGGTTTTAACTCTTTCACCACATGAATACCTAGAGCTGTCCCTGCTAACTTCTCTGCATTTAGTTTTCGGTTGAGAGAGTCTACCATCAGAATGTACAGGAATGGGGACAAGGGGCAGCCCTACCTAATGCCCCTCGTGCCCTGGAAGTTGTTGGCTGGCCTGCCATTTACCAGGGGGGCGATCCAAGGCTTCCCTATACAAGCTTTGATCAATCTTACAAATTCAGAACTAAACCCAAAGGAAAGGAGAATTTGAAAAAGATAGGAATGTCTTACCCGATCGAAGGCATTAGCCATATCTAGTTTTATAATCATTCCTTGCTCATGCCTTTGATAGCTGGAGTGGATGGTTTCCTGCACAAGAATCACATTATCCATGATATGTCTGCCTTTGACAAAACCACCTTGACTGGGAGAGATGAGTTTTTCCAACAGAGGCTTGATTCTGTTTGCTAAGAGCTTGGACAAAATTTTATAAGAAGCATTGCACAACGAAATAGGCCTGAAACGATCAAAAGTACCAGGGTTTGATTCCTTGGGGATTAAGGCGAGGAAAGTAGAATTTGTGCTGCCACCAACCTTGGCTTTTTGAAGGAAGCTTTTGATCATCCGGTATAAGTCCAGCTTAATTATATCCCAACAAATTCTATAGAAATGTATGGAAAAGCCATCAGGCCCTGGGGCTTTGTTCGACTCCATCGACGAGATGACATTGCAGATTTCAATTTCAGAGAAGGGCTGCAAAAGACTTGAGTTATCCTCCTCATCTACCAGACTCAGAATGTGAGAAAGAAATGCTGTGAATTCCTCCTCAGAGTCCATGCCTTCTTCAGTGAAGAGCTGCTGGAAATGGGAAGATGCAGCCTCTTTTAATTGGTCCAATTCTTTGTGAACAACACCGTCAGAAGAAGTGATTTCATCAATGTGATTAAGCGAAAGACGTGCTTTGAATTGGTTATGAAAGAAGGTAGTATTTCTGTCGTCCGACTTAAGCCAAAGGCTTTTGGATTTAAGCCTCCAATGCTCTTCCTCCTGTTGGTAAGAGCAAAAGGTGGTAAGTTGGGCAGCTTGCTCATTCTAAATATCTGAGAGGGTAATGCCTTTATTCTCCAACTCAAATTGCAAATCTAACAGCTGATTGGTAGTCTGCTTTCTGCGACTAGAAGGAGTGATTGTGCGATTTTTTAACCACTTTTTTAAGGCCACTTTGGTTGCTTTTAATTTATGTTCCCAAACAAAGCTGGGCGAGCCAATTACAGGAATGCACCAGGCATTCAGAACAGTGTCAACGAACCCTTCTCTTTCAGCCCAGAGGGGACTGAACCGGAAGGGAATGGGACCCAGGTTTTCTTCTTCCTCAAACTGTAATGAGATGGGCTTGTGATCAGAAGTTGATTTTTTCAGAACTTTAGTAATGATAATCTTTTTTTTTTTTTTTTTTGTTCTGTTTTTTTTTCCTGTTTCTGTCAGAAAGGTACTTTGCAATAAGAATCTATCCAGCCGAGCTGAAATATGCGACCCCCCAACTCTATTATTTGTCCAGGTGTAAAGCCCTTTTTTTGGTTTGAAGTCCAACAAATCCCACTGTTGGATTAAGTCTTCAACAAATGGGAGAAAATAATCTCTGGTCATGTTGCCTCCACGCTTTTCCTTAGGCTCAAAAACTAGATTGAAGTCTCTAGCAAGAATTAAATTCTTGGGAGGGTGCATCTCTAAAAAATCAGACAAAGAACGCCAACATTCTTTCTTTTCTGCAAACAGAACAGGAACATAAAGATTAACAAGTGCAAAGGTCATCTTACTTGCAGCATGACAGAGCTCGGTGAAGATCCAATGCTGCGTCTCGAAGGAGCTTTCCAGGTGTAATTTGTTATCCTCCCATAGAGTAGCCAACCCTTCGGAGGAGCCCCTTGCACTGACTGCTTTCCCCGCATTTTTTTCCATTTCGAATTACTGATCTCAAGGAGGGCTTACCTTCCTATTTTAGTCTCTTGGAGTAAGAGGATCTCAGGAGTTTCATATTTCAGCAAATTATTTACTACTTCGGCTTTTAAAGGATTCCCCAAGCCTCTGCAATTCCAAGAGACTAGACGCATTATTTACTAGCGGGTGAAGGAGCAGTTCCTCCCTTGGGAGGCTTGTTTCTAGTATTTATGCCTATAGACATTTTGATCGTAGACTAGCTGCCTTTCATTTTTTGCTTCTTAGCTTCTTCTGCTCTTGTCTCCCTATGAGATTTTCTCCCAACTCTTTTCGATGGCCTCTCAAAGGTCTCATCTTCTGAGGATCTTGAAATCTCCAGAGACTTCTTCCTTGCCGTGTCTGCATAGGAGAGTGGGCTAGAGACTCCTGATGGGGATCCGGCTTGTATGGGGCTAATTTCTTCCAAGTTTTTTCTTCAGCAATTTTAGTGGGCTGCTTTTCCATCTCAAGAATAGCTGAAGTTGGCTGGTCTTCTAGAGTACTAAGAGTCGCAAAGGGATTGTTAGTTATCTCTGCTCTTGGAGGAGTTGAACTCCCTTCTCCTTGGAGCTGTCCAGAGGGAGGGGCTTCACTCCCCGGAGGTGCCCCTTTACCTTTTGATCTGCTGTTCTGTTTTGCAGAGATAGGTTTCTGGACCGTAATCCATTGATCTACCTTCAATTTCTCCGCATCCTCATCCCCTTTCTTTTTGCAGTACTTGGCAAAATGGCCATAACCATGGCAGTATCGGCATTTAAATGGAAGTTGCTCGTAATCAAGCTCTTGTATGTATGACCAATCAGCCACCGCGAGTTTAATTGCTTAAGGGAGTCCTACCTCCAAATCCACCTCTATGCATATTCGTGCGTAGGTATACTGATCCTTCCGCTCTGCACGGTCTATGTATTTTCCAAGCTTGTTGCCTATAGCTTCTAGAGATTTGGGGTTCCAACAATGCAGAGGCAAATGAGGCAGGCGAACCCACACTAGGACAGCCGAGGGCACATCTTGCGTCGGATCGAAGTCCGACGTCCATTTATTCAGATATAGCCCCTAAGGGCCCATAAAATAGGGACCATTCCTAAAGATGAGATTCCTATCCTCAACGTTGTAAAAAACAAAGACAAAGAAGCCCTTACCAACCAGATAGCTTCGAATGCCATCTTGAGTCAAAGATCTCCAGTTTCGCTGCACCCAGTTGTCCACAGCTTTGGGCGAAGGCTAGAGGCCGGTGAACTGCACGATGAGGCTGCGTTCAGCCAAGTTCAAGGCAGATTTGCATGGGTCTTCAATCGGCAGGGCAACAAAGGGGATGTTGGCCAATCTTGTCACGAATTTTTGCTGTTGCACATTAGCTGGATGTTTCCCACACTCGGCCACCAATTTTTTGAAAGCTGCTAGCTCAGGAGGAAGAGGAGAGGCCTCGGGGCCCCCTCCAGGAGCCATGGCATGAGGAATCAGCAGGATCCCACCGCGCAGAGGCTACGCAGGTATTGAAAAATGCCAAGAACTCGGTTCGCTCCAAGAAAATTTGAAAATCGCTCCAAGAACTGGTTATAGTCATGACACTGCGAACACCAAAGTGCTTAACAAGGTAGCTTGAGCTTGAATAAAAGGATTATAAAATCCCACAGAAAAGCTAAAACAATAAAATCCCACGCAAGGGAAAGGATTGCAACCCACTAGAGGACCTACTGGCAAACCATCGATAATAGGTTAAAAAACACTATAGTCCATAAACACAAAAAACTCTACGCAAACACTCTTACATAGGAGAACAAATTAATCTTGAGCACCACCATAACGAAATGGTTGAAACCATTCATCCTGAAACTAGTTCAAAACAAAAAAATAAACACTAGCCCCCAACCAGCTAGGGACTAGAATCACATATATTACCAATGCCCTAGGAGAGGGAGCATACTTTTGGAGTTCGAAGAACCCACAATTTTGCACACCTCTAGTCCTAGAGTTGTCGCCACACCGAATAGTAACACCAAACATGGTTGCTATGAAGAAGAACAAAAGAATACCACTACCTTGTATAGGAACACTGTTGTCTCCCAAAATGGCATGCGTGTTTGTTGAAGCCCAAAATGTAACACACTAGTTGGATGACAACTCTCTCAGGAGAGAGGCCAATGTCACCACACTCCCGTCCTCTTCGCTTCAGGTTGGCTCTTCTCCAACTCTAGGGGGGTATCCCTAAGATAGGATCGCTAAGGCAGGTACAGTAAACGGGCAAGGTGAATTGAAGAGGCTGCCTTAGAGAAACGAATGTAACAAAAGATTTATTTTAAAATTGTGATGGGAAAGATGGGAGGATCAGTCCTCGAATAAATGGCCAGTGCCAGTATATCAGAGGGGCGAATGGAGTCAAAAAGAGAGCTTAAAGGGCCTTGTGTTATATGTGACTGAGGGGGAAAGATCGCATCATTGAGCAAACCCCGCTCAGTTTAGTGTTTGGGAAACATAAATAGTACTTCTTCTTCTCTAGCTGTGGGAGGTGCGCTACGTAAACCAAAAATCAAGATTGCACAATCAAACTAGATTAAATACAAACATCGATACCTGAATTTGCACGCTCACAAAGGGAAAGAGAAAGCTGGCTGCTAAGAGTTCTTCGCCAAAGGGAAGAAGAAAGCTGGCTGCTAAGAATCCTTCACCTTCCAATGTGGTGGATTGTCACCCTTCTATGGCCTCTCACACACAATGAAAAGAAAATGCAGAATCTGAAAAGCATTCACATTTATAAAACACTCACAAGTACTGCCACAAAGAATAGTCAATTTATCCAAAGAATCCCATGATATTTTTCATTAAGTTCACGGGGAGAAAAAGTCCCAAGTTTTTCCATCCTTACAATGAAAGAGGATTTCCTCTTTATAGGCCAAAAAGGGCTCTCCTAAAAATAATAATAAAAATAAAGAAAAAGTGATATCTACTTTTTCCTCAACTAAACTAAAGTCTAAGTCGATTTATTCATAACTGAAAAGATCATTCAGTTTGTCTTTACTGAAACCCCCCTAGCCAAAACATGTCCGTATGCAGACTCGAGTCCCCATTAAATCGGTGGCTAATGAAAACAATGTAATCGGTGGCAGGTGGCTACGCTAAAAATCTCCACGTTGCTGCTAGCTTTTGCTGAATACGAAATCAACCATTAGTGCAATCGAATCCCTTCTAAACGTGGGCGAATTTCACCAATCACGGCGTTCTCTGAAGGCAGCCGTAACAGCAGTTGGTGGTAACTTTGGCACGTTGTCAAAATCTGGAGTTAACTTCAGATACAGTGATACTCGGGTTCGACTGTATGTATTGGCGTGGAACTCTAACTTTGTACTCGGCTATTGAGGAAACTTACTGCTACAGCGAGACAATTGTTTTATCAAGCGATGCGTGGGTCTAAGCCTCGTGGGGTTACCCATGTGAAAAACAAAAGTATACCAATGTTCCACCAAGTTTCTGGGACGTGGGGACGCGGGAGCGGGGAAACGCGGGAAACGACATATGTAGAAGTACCCCCCAAATTTTAGGAAACGCCGAAGGGTACGTCGAGGTCTTCAAGATAGGAAAATTTTAAATTATAGGGGACCCCACCCAGAATACTACAAAATTAAAAAAATTTAAAATTATAATTTAAGAGTTTAAACTTTAAAGATTATTGATTACTGATTAGTAGTAACTAGTAACTATATACTAAATAGAAACAAAACAATAACATTATGATTATAACGTTAACATCATGTATTCATAAATCAGTAAAACTAAATCCACTAACATGAAACATTAACATGAACATCATGTATTCATAAATCAGTAAATCAGAATCCACTAACATGAAACATGAAACATCATATTCATAAATCAGTAAATAGTGAATACATCAGTAAATCACACTTCAATGATGCATTCCAAGAAACATCAGTAAAACTAAATCACATCATATTAGGACTTAAAAAG
This sequence comes from Larix kaempferi, assembly GCA_027924585.1. Lineage (NCBI taxonomy): Eukaryota > Viridiplantae > Streptophyta > Pinopsida > Pinales > Pinaceae > Larix > Larix kaempferi. The sequence continues at coordinate 9,683,096 of BSBM01000764.1, read as the reverse complement.
TTAAAAACTTAAAAGTTTAAAAGTTTAAAAACTTTAAAACTCAAACTCATACATCAAGATTCAACATTCATATTGGGAATTAAAAAGTTTAAACTTTAAAGTTTAAAGTTAAAGAGTCAAGTGTAATGTTAACCACTTAACAGTAACACCAAATGAAAACACAAACTAAAGTCTAAAATAGAAAGTAGAACATCAAATGAGCATCATTGCTCAAGGCAATGCCCCACTAGTCTCTGCATCAAGTTGCTGCACGAATGAATCAGGATCAACCATGGGAATGTCACCATCTGAATCAGAATCATTTGCATTCTCAAACATGCTAAGTGGCACACCAACCAAACCAAGTTGTGTCTCATTAGGTCCCTCCTCCACATCAACTTGTGCATCCTCCTCTGGATCAACATCCCATCGTGTCGCTGGTCCCTTCAAATACTCAGGTGTCTTTCTATGATCAAGTCGTAGAGAACTATGCACAACAACTAACTTCTCCGCTCTTCTAGAGGTAAGTCTGTTCCTCTTGATAGAGTGGATGAAGCTATATGTAGACCAATTCCTCTCCGCTGCAGAGGAACTAGCAATCTGAGACAACAAACGCATAGCAAGATGTTTGAGCTCTGGTGCATCATCCCCATATATCCTCCACCAACCAATCGGGTCATCCTGGGCTAAATCTATACGATCTATCCGAGCACCACGCTTGTTGAAGGGGCCAGTAAGACTTGCAAACTGAACAAATTGTCTTCAAAGTTTTGCCCCCTCCTCCTCACTGTACATCTTTTCAATTGCATCTAGAAAACCATTCTTTACCTCGGGATCATCAATGGGAGGCACTCTCCCAGGCCTTTCCACATACCATTTTGGGTTTAGTGCATATGCTGCCATGTGCAAAGGTGTGTTCATGCGGGTCCCATCTACGCTGGATGACGGGTCGAACTTGGGTTGTATAGAAATCTAATGAGGGCTCCCTTATTTGAATGGCGGCCTTCACACGACCCAACATACTATCAAAGGTCTCATAGATTTCTCCAAGACTAGGAGAATCAGAATCGGCATAGCAAATCACCTCCACAATAGGGCGCAAGAATGATACCAAATAAGAACAATCTTCCCACCAAACATTGTCCAACACCTGAGTTCTAACCTTCTTCCCCAAGTCTGTCTTGGATTCCGACCACCTTCCCCAATCTGGACTCACAACTAAGGCTTGCAATGGTGCTTGTACCTCTAGCATCCTCTCCAATAAGAGAAAATAACTAGCATATCTAGTATCAACTGGCTTGAGGAATTCCTTCCTCGTGTGAGCCCTATACATGGCTAAAGAGGTGTGATGGTTGCAGATAAACATCTGCACATCTCTAGCAGCTGTTACCAAGTCCGATATCCATTGGATTTTGCCAATGTCCTTCAATGCATTGTTGAGTGCATGCACACAACAAGGAGTCCAATAAATATGCTGATATCTACTCTGAATCAATAACCCGGCTGATTTACAAACTGCTGCTGAATTTGTCACAACCTGCACCACATTATCAACCCCAATTTCCTCTATAGCATCCCGAAGAAGCTCATATTGGAAAGATGCATCCTTGCGCTTTCCAGAACAATTAATGGCTCTAAGAAAGAATGGACCTGTTGTAGATGTCACTATGATGTTGATTAGTGGGTGCTTGCTTATGTCTGTCCACCCATCCATAACAATAGAGCACCCAAATCTCACCCATGTTTGTCTCATTTCCTCCTTTTGCACATTAATTTTTGATACCTGCCTTTCTAGAATTGTTGTTCTTATCTTATGTTCACCGGGTGGTAGATATGAAGGTCCCATTTCTGCAATTGCTTTAACCATTTCCTTATAGTAAGGAGAACGAACAACATGGAAAGGAATTCCATTAGCAAACATAAATTTGCCAATTGCATCATCTGTATCATCTCGTTTTTGCAAACTATACATGCTAGTTAATGTGGTACCTATTGCACAAGAACGAGATGTAGAACTAGAACTCTCCGACCTTTTTCTCTTTGATGTAGCACTCCCAACCCCTGATGGTGGAGACATAGCTTTGGAAGGGTCATCGTGGGAGGTGACATTTCTGCTAGAAAACATTCCTTTTCCATCTACAGCCAATTGCAGCCTCAAAAGTTCAGATTTTTGTTTTGCTGTCAGCTTGGCACAAACATGCACTCCTTTACCTGGAATCCCCAAAAGATGTTGCCTAACTCTGCTATAGCTGCCAACCCAAGCATGGTCACAAATATTGCATTTCCAATCACGTGAACCACCACCAGCGTTTGAAGCTCTTTTTGGTTGTTTGGATGCATATAATAGAAGGGGTTTTAAAGGATCAAATGTCCCCTTCGCATATTCTGACAAACTTCTAGGTGGCCCATTAGAATCTGCCCCATGCACAGGCCTATTCATGCTTGCTGCGATTCTATTACTGTTTTGATTTTTTGGGTTATCAGTATCATTGTCGCTGTCACTGTTATTGCTGTTGTGACTCATTGTTGCTATTGCTGTCACTGTTATTGCTGTTTGACTCTTGTTTGACCTGTTGAAATTTTTCAATGTCAATGAAATTTTGTAACAGTTTGAGTTTTTTTAATTTTTAATTTTTTAAACAACTGTTGTAAAATTTAAAAATTGAAAGTTAAAAATTAAATTGAATATTAAAAAATTTAATGTAATTTAAAAAAAAAATGATATTGGGGGTCGGCCTTTGGCCCTTTCGCGGGTGGCTCGGGGCTTGTCCCGTGCTGCTAACACACAGCGGCACGGGACAGGCCCTGAGCCACCCGCGAAAGGGCCAAACGGCCGACACACCACGTATCAATTTTTTAAAAATTCAGATCGATAAAAAATTAAACTTGCAACTAACCTGCAAGCTGGGAAAACACGTTCGCGCGGACTCCAGTTGACAGTGCGACGACCTCTGCAATGTGCAAACCCGAAACGCGGCCTCTGTAGTGCAAACCCGACCCGAAAATGAACGCGACGGATGAAGAAAATCTGAGGGAAACCGAAATCGGAGGGAAAACGAGGAAATCCGAGCCGCCACGTGGTTATTTTTGGGCCACAAACTCGCCGACGTTTCCGCCTTTTGAGGAAACGACCCCTATGTGCGTTTCCTGCCATTTCCGGATTTGGGTACGCGGTGGAAACGTACCCAAACTCGTTTCCTAGTTTCCGAAACGCGTGGGAGCGAGGAAACTCGTTTCCGGGGTCCGGAAACACGTACCCGTGTAACACTGAAGTATACCAAAACTCCACGCTGCATACAACGGCTGCCGCGATATCAAAGGAAGATGATTGTTTAACTCATGGCGTGAGCACTCGATTAAAATTTGCAAGTAATGCTGTAATCGGCCGCCGATGAAAACGTAGTAGGTCAAATTCCATGACTGTAAAGCCATCGTTGTCGAGCTGGGATGCTTTTGAAGTAATTGTCAATACGGTTAAGCATGGAGCAGTTCGAGACATTAGTTGTAGCCAGAATGGGACAACGCAAGTTTAACTCCACAAATCTTTTGTGATGGACGCAACTTATGCTGCGTGCTGAATAATCCGGCTGAAAAGATTAAGTATTAAACTGACCGTGGCTGGATCGGTGGCCAAGAGGAAAGTGAATTCGAGCACCATGTGAAAGATATGTGCCAGGTTTGAGTCACGGGCAGCTGGAGTAGCACCGAATCACGCCCAAAATGGCGACCGTCGTTGTCAAATAAAATCGCGGGTCCATTCAAATAACAAACAATTTAAATGCTTCTGCCATATTTGCCTTAGATAACATGTGCCAATAGCCCTCTTCATCACCATCAAATGATCCAGCGTCGGAGCCTTCTGTTGACACATGTGTTGATTCTTCTGAACTTGACTTCTCCTTTTTAGGCAGTTCATTATTCCTGAGATCATCGGTTTCTGGCGTAGGTCACTTACCAAGTTTTTTTGCAATTGTTATTTCTTCTATATTTTCCAGACCATCAATTTTCTTTAGAAATCGGTGCTCCCATTCTCGAGCAAATTGAAATTGCTATTATAAGATTGTCCCTAGCTATCATGCAAACCTTCACTCCGATACTCCTACATTCAGAAAAATCTTGTGCAACTCCAAGTCTGCAAAGATCCATCTCGGTATCTCTCTTTGTAACAATATCAGTGTTGCATTTATGGCTGCCAGAGGAAAAGATACGGGCAACAAACAGAGTCCGGATCGGTTTATAAATAACTGGACCCTTTGTATTTTGCACAGGTGGAAATTTTCTCCAGCTCGGCCTCAACCTCCACCTCAAACCTAGACACTCTGACCGTAGGTGAACCAGATAGCCTCTAAAAATAGCAACATCTCTTTTACTAGCTGCGTTGACAAAAAATTTCCTTCCTACTGCGCATGTGGACACCCATGCCAAAATGGGGGGTAACATCTGGCTCCAACTGCGGGACGTGTGCTCTCCTCGAGAGCATACGAGAACCTCAGATTCTCCTGGATACTCGCAGACCATTATGAAAAATAGAACAGTGTGGTGGGGATGGCTTGATTCACATCCCCAATTCACACATTTATTACAAAATAGAAAACAGAGAAAAACATGCTGAAAATTTTAAATGCTCCTGTAGGAGCTTTATTCATCCTACCTACCCTAACTTAATACAAGACAAGAACCAGTCAAGTGTATGCCTACAACCAGTGGAGCCATTCCAGTGTCTTATCACTGCTAACTTGCTTGGTCAAAAACAGAGATAAGGACATATAACAGAGATGTCTTAACATCCGATCATAAATAAAGTTAAACTGTAATATCAGACTGTTAGGATGTAATAACTCATCAAATCTTCGGCAGAAAATATCAGACTGTGCACAAGAAAATTCTATCCATTGACTGACAGGGATTAAATAAAAACCTTTATCATGAAGCTGCTTCGGATGATCTGTAAAATGAGCGTTGCTGTCTTCAATAAAGTGAACTTGAGGTAGATCAGAGTCTTCATTATAAAACTTTTTACGATCATCTTCAATGGTGTAATCCTGAGACAACTCCATCTTTTCATCATACTGCTGCTCACAAACTTGAGGCAGATTCGTATTATTAATGTTCTCTTCAATATTAGGGATTTCTTCAGCAATGTCTTCATCCAAAGGGCTTTGTATTTCTTCTCCAATGAGATCTTCAATGTTTTCTTTTGATTCAAGATGGAACCTAGGGATGAGGGTATCATACTCTCTAGTAAGTCGTTCAATTTCATCCACAGTTCCATCATGCTAGCGAAGGAGAAAACTCTCGAAAAACTTTGCCAATGAATCTATGGATTTATTCAGAAGACCATAAAAACAATTGTCTGCATCCCCTTCCAAAGTGAAAGCAAAAACGACCATAAGGTCATCCTCATGATAAACATTAAAATCAATCACCAATTTGCAGTAAGAGGCAATATGATGGAGGGCTGAAACATTATTATTTCCATGGAATTGTGGGAGAATGTCATGCAGCTTCTCATGGTCGTAGCATTCATTAGGAAACCCACGGATATTTGAGAAATCTAGCGCAGCGAAAGCTTCGCGCAGAGTAGTTTCGTGCAGAAGATTACGCGGTTTTTCTTTATCATCATCCATAAATCAAATAATGAGGTACAAAATCTGAAACATAGTCATACCTCATGCCAAACTGTGGAGTCACCAAGGTGAGCTTGAAAGCTTTCCAATGAGTGTGCTCACCTCTACACCCAATAGGATCTTCAAATCTGCAAAAGGACAAGGGCTCTGTCCCTTCGTGGAGTCGCCATGTGAGAAGAAGAATTTGCAATATAATCTCCCACAAATGTCGTCAATGAAGCATAGTCTTCAAATTTCGGGAACCGGACTTTGTCCCCGGCAACGGCGCCAAAAATGTTGTCTCCCAAAATGGCATGCGTGTTTATTGAAGCCCAAAATGTAACACACCAGCTGGATGACAACTCTCTCAGGAGAGAGGCCAATGTCACCACACTCCTCTCCTCTTCGCTTCAGGTTGGCTCTTCTCCAACTCTAGGGGGGTATCCCTAAGATAGGATTGCTAAGGCAGGTACAGTAAACGGGCAAGGTGAATTGAAGAGGCTGCCTTAGAGAAACGAATGTAACAAAAGATGTATTTTAAAATTGTGATGGGAAAGATGGGAGGATCAGTCCTCGAAGAAATGGCCAGTGCCAGTATATCAGAGGGGTGAATGGAGTCAAAAAGAGAGCTCAAAGGGCCTTGTGTTATATGTGATTGAGGGGGAAAGATCGCATCATTGAGCAAACCTCGCTCAGTTTAGTGTTTGGGAAACAAAAATAGTACTTCTTCTTCTCTAGCTGTGGGAGGTGCGCTACGTAAACCAAAAATCAAGATTGCACAATCAAACTAGATTAAATACAAACATCGATACCTGAATTTGCACGCTCACAAAGGGAAATAGAAAGCTGGCTGCTAAGAGTTCTTCGCCAAAGGGAAGAATAAAGCTGGCTGCTAAGAATCCTTCACCTTCCAACGTGGTGGATTGTCACCCTTCTATGGCCTCTCACACACAATGAAAAGAAAATGCAGAATCTGAAAAGCATTCACATTTATAAAACACTCACAAGTACTGCCACAAAGAATAGTCAATTTATCCAAAGAATCCCATGATATTTTTCATTAAGTTCATGGGGAGAAAAAGTCCCAAGTTTTTCCATCCTTACAATGAAAGAGGATTTCCTCTTTATAGGCCAAAAAGGGCTCTCCTAAAAATAATAATAAAAATAAAGAAAAAGTGATATCTACTTTTTCCTCAACTAAACTAAAGTCTAAGTCGATTTATTCATAATTGAAAAGATCATTCAATTTGTCTTTACTGAAAACCCCCTAGCCAAAACACGTCCGTATGCAGACTCGAGTCTCCATTAAATCGGTGGCTAATGAAAACAATGTAATCGGTGGCAGGTGGCTACGCTAAAAATCTCCACGCTGCTGCTAGCTTTTGCTGAATACGAAATCAACCATTAGTGCAATCGAATCCCTTCTAAACATGGGCGAATTTCACCAATCACGGCGTTCTCTGAAGGCAGCCGTAACAGCAGTTGGTGGTAACTTTGGCACGCTGTCAAAATTTGGAGTTAACTTCAGATACAGTGATACTCGGGTTTGACTGTATGTATCGGCGTGGAACTCTAACTCTATACTCGGTTGTCGAGGAAACTTACTGCTACAGCGAGACAATTGTTTTATCAAGCGATGCGTGGGTCTAAGCCTCGTGGGGTTACCCATGTGAAAAACAAAAGTATACCAAAACTCCACGCTGCATACAACGGCTGCCGCGATATCAAAGGAAGATGATTGTTTAACTCATGGCGTGAACACCCGATTAAAATTTGCAGGTAATGCTGTAATCGGCCGCCGATGAAAACGTAGTAGGTCAAATTCCATGACTGTAAAGCCATCGTTGTCGAGCTGGGATGCTTTTGAAGTAATTGTCAATACGGTTAAGCATGGAGCAGTTCGAGACAATAGCTGTAGCCAGAATGGGACAACGCAAGTTTAACTCCACAAATCTTTTGCGATGGATGCGACTTATGCTGCGTGCTGAATAATCCGGCTGAAAAGATTAAGTATTAAACTGACCGTGGCTGGATCGGTGACCAAGAGGAAAGTGAATTCGAGCACCACGTGAAAGATATGTGCCAGGTTTGAGTCACGGGCAGCTGGAGTAGCACTGAATCATGCCCAAAATGGCGATCGTGGTTGTCAAATAAAATTGCGGGTCCATTCAAATAACAAACAATTTAAATGCTTCTGCCATATCTGCCTTAGATAACATTTGCCAATAGTCCTCTTCATCACCATCAAATGATCCAGCATTAGAGCCTTCTGTTGACACATGTGTTGATTCTTCTGAACCCGACTTCTCCTTTTTAAGCAGTTCATTATTCCCGAGATCATCGGTTTTTGGCGTAGGTCTCTTACCAAGTTTTTTTGCAATTGTTATTTCTTCTATATTTTCCAGACCATCAATTTTCTTTTAGAAATCGGTGCTCCCATTCCCAAGCAAATTGAAATTGCTGTTATAAGATTGTCCCCAACTATCATGCAAACCTTCACTCCGATACTCCTGCATTCAGAAAAATCTTGTGCAACTCCAGGTCTGCAAAGATCCGTCTCGGTATCTCTCTTTGTAACAATATCAGTGTTGCAATTCTGGCTGCCAGAGGAAAAGATACGGGCAACAAACAAAGTCCGGATCGGTTTATAAATAATTGGACCCTTTGTATTTTGCACAGGTGGAAATTTTCTCCAGCTCGGCCTCAACCTCTACCTCAAACCTAGACACTCTGACTGTAGGTGAACCAGACAGCGTCTAAAAACAGCAACATCTCTTTTACTAGCTGTGTTGACAAAAAATTTCCTTCCTGCTGCGCATGTGGACACCCATGCCAAAATGGGGGGTAACAAACACCAAGTAGAGTAACCCACAAAATGGAACTCGCATAACTCATTTGTTAAGTAGAGTCATCAAGCAGAGAAAACCACGAAACGTAAACGCTACCAAACAAAACACTACATGGTATTGCTTTACTACGCCATCCCCAAAATCGCCATAGTTATGGATGGGAATTCGAGTTGAGTTACCCTCCATTCCTAAGAGAAGCTTGACACTTAGAAACCTCATATTGAATGATTGTTATCTTCTTGCACCCAAACCTTAGACCATGCTATGCTCCAAACCCTTCTCACTGCTAGAGCAATTCAGATCGTTAATAGACTATTAACATGGGGCATCTTATTACAAAGCTTTATTAGGCCTATTTCCTAATTATGAAGTATAAGTTATATTTATGACCGTTATATGTAATAACCTCCCATAGTTGTCATTTAACATACTTGTTCAAACCAAAAAAACGCTTTTGAAAAGCAAGATTTTTGTAGCCCCTCCAAAATAAGATCTTCAATTAATGATTGGAAGTGAACTATATCCAACAAGGTTAATGAAGTGCGAATTACATCACCATCCTTCTGTTTGACCATTGACTCACCAACTGGATGAGAGCCAATGTTGGTTGAATTGTAAGCCTTTTCACCATTGACATAGAACTTGGCTTGTTCACTAAACTCACCTTCTCCACATCTTTAGAGTCCAACATATCAAAAATTTGTGTTTGCTTCTCCGAGGAAACCATCTTGTTTTACTGCTTCATCTTCACCCTCCTTGAGGGTCTTCTTCTCATGAATCACAATAGATAAGATAATTTTATTAATGTCCAACAAATGACCACAAAAGTAGGTCAATGGGATTGTGCGGTATCATGATAACAATACAAAGTGGGAGCGTAAAAGTAGCTCCTATAAAAAGCTAAAAGCAAAACTCAACCTAAACCCTAGCTTCATAAATGGAGAGTCAATCTTGGAGAAAAATATACAAGGAGAGATATGAAGAGAGCTGGTCCAAGAAAGGAAAATGTATAAAGGGAGTGGATCTGAGAGCTATGATGCAAAAATGGAAATTGCCACTGTTATGGGTTACTAGAAGCGCTGGAAACATTGGAAGCATTGGGAGTATCTCTCCTACCGTTTGAGGCCAACTGAAGAAAGCTCAAAAGAGTACTTTGTCTGGAGGAAGAGCTAGAAGAGGAACTGTAATGGGTAGTGTGCCATTTTCTGGAGGAGGGATCTTGATGTTGCATCTTGTATTATGTTGTTTGGTTGTCGGGATCGGGCCGAGGCAGTCCCCGTTGCTGGTGTTGGGCAGAGATAGAGGTGGATTGTCGTGTCCTAATTGAGCAATCAAGATCTGTGCGACCATCTGTCTGTCTCTTTGTGCCCCTATAGGAAGGAAGCACCGGAAAGAACGAAGTGATACTCTGAGTGGAGTTTGGTCCTGGTTGAGAATGTCGCTAGAGGGTAAAGGAGCGAAGCCAGAGGGCCTCCTGCAAGTATAAGTCTAGACATATTTGATCAGGGTATTTGAAGAATCTGGTCAAAGTTTGTAGCTTTGTGAGAAGGTTCTTGAAAAGACAATGAAATCGCCTGCGGATCTCGTAGTAAATAGGACATCAAAAGATGAAGTGCTCCTTGGTCTTAACCTCTCGAAGATGACATACCTGGTAGATCTTGTCTGATCGATTGAGTTGGTGATCTATCTCTACTTGGAGACAGTGAGAGCCCACTCTGAACTAGCCTAAAGGGATACGTAGAGCATGTTCCCAATGGTGGAATGTGTAAGGGGGGCCGAACAATGAGATCTTCCCTCAGACCCAAGAAGTGCGTAGCATAGAAGGCCATCTTGGGATGTAACCCCCCTTGGAGGGTTGATCCAAGTAGCCTATGTTGTCCGCCAATATGCACACCAGCAGCGGAAATCTTTCGAAAGCTGTCTCTTCACTACAAGTGAGAGAGGTGTGGCCTTGGGGGCAAGCAATGAGCCAGGTATTGTCACCTGAATCCCAGCGCCTCCGTTTAGGCAAACTCCTAACGAAGCCAAGGGGGGTAGTCCCTAAAAGAGAGTTTCACTAAGGCTCTTGTATTTATAGTGTTTTTTGGGTGTTGTGATGCGGATGGGTGTTTTTTAGGAGTTTTTTGAGATGAGAGACAATTTAAAATTTAAATATAAGACAAGATAACGCAATCCACGTTGCAAATACAAGATGAAAGATACACTTGGGCAATAAACAGATCACTTCACGTAAATATAAGCATATACTCCAATGTTGATACTTAAGCAAGCAAAATATAAGATGAAGGACCAGTGCCTTATGGAGTCAGAAAATAAAAGTGATTGTAAACTTGACACAAGTGCTTGAAATGGAAAGTTTGTGAGAACGTTGTGCAACTTATCTTGGTAAATTCAAAGTTTTAATTGTCTTGATTATTAGGGCTAAAACCAAGGGTATTCAAAGAAAGTCCGGAAAAGACAATATCAAGTGCCTCCGTTCAAGGACCTGTCGGGCCACCCAGTGCTCTAGCCAGGCTGCGCAATGCAAGCTAGCAAACTAGAGGCTGAACATGGAATCCCGGCGCCCTCACTAAGAGATTACCCACTGAAATTATCTTATCGATCAACTCCGGATTGGTTGGTTATGGGGGTGAAAATTTTAATTAGATTTTCGCTTGTAGATTAACAAGTCTTCCACCTTTCTGAGTACTAGCCCAACCTTTTCAGGTTGGCAGAGCATACGGGTGTAGGACAGAAACCAAGATAAATTAATTAAGGGGTGTATGAGTGGAAATTTTTATTATTAGAAAACCTTGTTCAACTCTCCGACAGAGAGCGCTCTTGACTTGGTCTTATGACCACAGTTCAAGAGACTTGCTATATTAACAATGCCTAATGCAGGGAAATGCAAAAAACTAAAATGCCCTCCGATAGAGGGTGCTCTTGACTTGGATTTGGTCAAGTTCAAGAGACTTTGGTTTATTTTAAAGAGGCAAATGAATTGTAAAAGCAGTATATCTTAACTTGAAACAAGATTTAAACAATAGTACTGATCAACAAGATATGAATACTACTAACAATAATATTTGCGAAATAAAATAAAACTGAGAAAATCTAGTATTCTACCACACAAACTTTAATCTACTAGGTGGGATTGATCTCTGAACAAGATCAACCACTAGAACCGCCTGCACTTGAGAACCTCCAGCTAGCTGAAAGCTCTGCCAAGGAAACCGACGGGGAAGGAAGAGTAACCACAAATTATGTGGTCCTGCTCTTGAGACAAAATCTCAAGGATACAACTTCCGGTCGAAGGCTTTGGAAGAGAGACAAGATAATAATAAATACAAAAAATAAAGCTAAACTACCCAAGAATCTCTTTCAGGTCAAAGACCTTACTCGGGAGAGCATGGGGGTAAGTAAATATGGAAGATAACTTTAAATGACTTATTGAAGTAAAAAATAATCTAAGAGCATGAAAAGATCTAAAACTAAGCCAAACCAAACCACAAGACCCAACACTCTTCTCCAAATGGGGAAGAAGACCAAAAAGTGGAGGCCTCCTCCACTTGAAACTTTTATTAAGTGATTACAAATGTCTTGGGTTTAAAACCTCACAAGGTCTTTCGAGAAATGAAGTAAATGGAAAAACAAGGCTAGCTCTTATAAGCTTATTACAAAGGATAACAAGATTTTGTAATTTATGGCGTTCTTGTGGTTTTGCCTTGATTTCTTTGCTTCAAGACCTATCAAATATCTTTCTCTCAAATGACCTACATAAGATCAGAACATCTCAACAAGGCACCCATTAACCGTTAGCAAAATAAAACCAATTGGAAACTAGTTGAGTCTAGATTCAAAAGATTGACTCTAAAGTGGAAAATGCATGAGATTTTAACATGAAATCTTAACTATGGCGAAACGGACCAGCGAACAACAAACTCTTAAAATGTGCTAAAAAATAGATCTAAAGTATAAAAAATTTAAATATTTTTTGTGCAAAATTTCTATCTTTTGAAAGATGTAAGAGCTTGTAAACAACTAGAAGCTACATGCAACCTATCACTTCCCTATATGTTCAAATAAACTACTTAAAATGCAAGGATTAGATTCCTAATATGAGCTTTGAAATGCAAGCTAAGAGAACACAAAGCTAACAATGCTAACAAACAAGTGCAAGATCTACCACTAACAAGATAGATGAGACTAGATGATGACTAGATTTTAACCACTATCAAGTTTTTGTTTGTTTTTTGTTGTGTTTTTAGGTCACTGAGAGGATGGACGAGAAGGGAGGATGTAGCTAAGGAGTGGGGCAAAAACGAATGGGCTAAAGCGATAAGAGAGAGCTAAAAAGATCTAAGGCAAAGAGAGGTAGGACGAAAGGAGGGAAAGGGAGAAGCTAGAAGACAAAGGCGAATGGGAGAGGGGAAAAACTAGGGCAAAGGAGGATGAAAAAGCGAGACAAGGGCAAAGGGCTACAAGTGGAACACTTGGGATGGTAGAAACACCGCCTTGGAAATCCTCCGGTTAACCGGTGATACGCCGACAACGAGTGTTGAAGAGAGCACAAGGGAACAAATCCCAAGTTATTCCCCAAGGTTGAAGGAACTTCAACCTTATGGCAAACTAATCTATGGCTTGAAGACAAGAATAATCTCGGATCAAGGCTAGAGGGGCTAGAAAGGGCTTAGCACGCAAGTACAAAAAGGTTTCAAGGAGCAGATGAGAAGGCTTGAAGAAGAGAAGCCTAAAGTAACAAGGTTTTAAAAGTAGAGTTTTTTGTTGATGAGAAACCTGAGAAGAGCTTTTCCTAGCTTTCTTAAGATGAAAAGATCTTGAGATTATTGCAGATCCTGCAACCACAAAGTGTTAGGCCAAAACTTGAAGATGAACAAGGGTTTGATGCAACCAAGCTCTTACCCCTCTTCACTTTGAGCAACACCTAATCACAACCCAAACCACTCAACCAACAAGTGAGATCAACAATGCTAGTATGTTAGAAATATCAAGATTAGATCAACAATTTGTATAACCAACTACTCATGTCCATTTAGATCTTGATAAACTATGCATAAATAACCAACTTAAATTATAAATGGTTACTCTATTGTACTAAAAATAGTCCTCACAAGCTAGCCATTGATCAAATACTATGCATAATCAAGAGATGGGTTTAGAGAAGATGTCACCTCAACAAGAGATGAATTCACACCAAAGATTGAAAGCTCATGGACCTCCAAAGTCGAAATCTTTATTGAAAATATTAAGCCAAAGCATATTACAAATTTGTGTAGAGTAATCTTGCATCAAAGTCTCCATGAGATAATAACCCCTAATGGGCCTCTCTTTATAGTAAAACACACTAGAAAACTAAGCCTAAACCCTAGGTCGAATTAGTAATGAGCATGGAGGTCGAATCCCAATCAATTAGTGGCTTGGCACAAGATAGAGTCGAGTTTGAGGCTGGTAAGGGCGAATAGGTGGCAAACTCGAGTGGTAGATGGCATGGGAAGTAACATCCAACTAATGGGCAAGCTACAACAAGGAAGGGCGTGATCCATGTGGGAGATGCGAGCTCTTAGGTAGGATTGACGTGAGCCATGTGGAGGGGTGAGTGGGTTGTGGTAGGTTGCAAGCGAGCTCAAAGGATGGCAAGTGGCAAAGGTAGGTACCAACTCGAGTTTAGATGAGAGCCAAGCCTTCGTGATTGCAATTAACCAACCCATAAACTCCAACAAGGATAAACGCGAGTCAATGGAGATTAACGTGAGGGTTTAAGGGGATGCGAATTAGTTGTGGGGAATACACGTGGTAGCTAGTAGGTGAAGCTCGAATCACAAAGGGAGCCAAGCTTTGGTGGATAAGGTGAGTCATGAGGGCGCCCTCCTCTACATAAATACAAAAACCACCAACCCAAACATCAAGTGACACTTCAACAAATCGATTTTTTACATGGAGAGGGCGAATTTACTTGAGAGGATAATGATTTGGTGACTGGATGGATGACTGGGAGGGCTTGGAGTTGATTGGAATCTTCCTAAATGCTCATTGCCATGTCATTTAGCCCTTTATTTTAATCAAATTGATTAATTTTGGAGAGATTTGGATTATCTCCAAAATATTCAATTTTATTATTTTAATTAATAATTTCTCTGTAAATGACTTTTCAGAGAAAATATTAATTATGAGGTTGAATCGACATCCGAAAGTTGGGTTTAGCTGCTCCACGGGTCATGTGTGATTTTTGGCTTATGAAACGAGCCATCAAACACTAAGTTCGGACCCCGGATGACTGACATAATTACAGACTCAAATTTCTCTATTTAAACTATAGAGAAGTTAAATTAAAATTTAAAAAATAATTAAAAATTAAAAAACCCCAATTTCGACGCGTCCGGTAAAAATTTTTCGAAATTTTTTCTGGGGGTCCTAGAGACCTAGGACATGACCAAAACCTATTCTAATAGTGTCTAGTAGGTTTATACATTATAGTTGGACCCTAATAACCCCCCATGGCCAAATTTCCAAAATCGGGCATTCCAGCTTTGGAGGAAGCGGGAGAAAAACCAAGAGATTATATTTCGCCTGAAGCAAAGTATAATCTGACGGTGAAAAAACTCCCTGGAATACCTTAGTTGTTTAATCCAGTCATGGGGAACCGAGCCACTCAGACCCTACTAGCACACTTTGATACAAACCCCCATGGGGCCATGGTCATGTCGACTCAAAAACAAAACCGGCTAGCCAAAACTGGCTAGACCCAAATATAATGAAACCCAGATACTCTGGAAGTGAACACTGATGTGTTCCAACACTGGCGGCTCAATAAGGTTTCAACTATTGTACAATTCAGTTGATAACAACCTACACAAACTGTCTATAAATGTCATCTCTAATGATTCTGTTAAGCTCCTTGCTGGTAGGTGTTAACCCCTAGATTTGCTCCATAGCAATCTGGATGGGTTAAGGGCTAGCACATTCCATTACGTTGGTATTTAGACAACATCTCTAGAGACAGTTTGTTAGAGCCAAGGTTGTTTCCCATTGAGTTTAGATATATGATTGGTACAATGATGCTTCCTTGGCACAGATACATATATTTCACAAGTTTTAAGTTTTGAGAAGATTCCTATTTTTTAGGAAGTTTTCCTACTTTTTAGGAAGCAGGGTTTGTAGGATCACATGACAGAGATGATCACCATTTTTGCATCCTTGCGAGCTCAGGTTTCCAATAAGACTTTTCTGGGCAACATGTAAGATACTTCAATTTTAGGGTTAGGGTTTTGACTTGCATGGCATTGCATGGCACCCGCACATACATGCATCACTTTGCATGGCACATGCGTTAACTTGAGAAAACATGGTAGTTAACTATAGTGCATGCATGGACCATTGCAGTTTCAAGAGCACATCTAGGGATGTACTTCACTTAGATAGGGCGCTTGCATGGATCACTAGAGCCTTCAAGAGTGCATGTAGGGATTTGTTTTAGTTAATCAAGCAACATGAATGGACCACTAGAGTGATCTAAGGTGCATGCATGAGTGAGTTGGTATCGATATGAGTTAAACCAGAGTCATAATCAGTTAACTAATGCGCCCCTCAGAAGACTGGAGTGAGGAGCACTTCACATCAATGCACATGGATTTCGGTCATTTCATTGGAGTTCTAACTGAAAGAAACTCCTTCTGTGCATGACCTATCCATGTCCCTCTTCCTCCTTGACCTAATGTGCCCCCCTCTCTTGACCTAAAAGTTATTCATGCTATAAAAGAGGAGGAGCACACACATTAACGGTCGAATCTTTTTCAGCAGGAGCGCGTTCTCTTCCTCGTTTTCGTCTCTTCTCTTCTAGCTTCTATGTTTTTGTGCAGGGAATATCATTGTATCGGTTATATGTCCATCTCTTTGGCGCAATCAACCTTTTGATTTATGCAGAATAAAGATTTGATATGCTTGTATCCGACTCTCGGGGTTTGATAGTATTTTGATGTGTTTTTTATGCAATAATTTAGAAGTTTTTAGCCTTTTTATCTAGGTGAAACCTACCATTTAGAAATGCCTTCTATTTCTTATTTTCCATTTTAATTGAGTTGGTTTTAAAGAGATCTCGCACAACTATCAACAAATTTTTAAACAATTTCTTTGCTTGCATTTAGTTGCGTGCCAAAGACAAAATAAACACTGCTGTTATAATATTTAGTTCGCTGATTTTAACGGTGCAACAGTCTAAAAATCACATTTTACATGTTGTTTTTCAAATTAGAACACAGATTTGAGTGGTTGCATGTTGGAAATATCAGTGTATTTAAGTAGATTTACAATCTTTTGAATTGGATGTATGCTGGTATGTTTATTTTATTCTCATATTTATTATTTTGGGCACTTACAATAACAAGTATTCGCTATTTTTAAAGCAATTTACAGTCATACCTTTGTTGTATAACAATTTTTGGGTAGATTTGAAGCTTTTCTGGATAGTGTAAGGATATTAAGGTACCCCCCCCGAGGGTGAATTCACGTCACCTCGAATGAAGAGGAGTTTTATTAGTGAAACATTGGATAATATTCTTAGAAGTTGCATGCATTTTTCCCACGGATTTTATTGTCTTACTTGGGTTTTATAGGTACATTTTGCATGTTAATAGTAGGTAAGAGGTAGCCAGGCATGTCCAAGGAATACCCAAAAGGAGGAAGCCGATCTATCGCAATATTGACAGATGCTTAAAGATCCGCAACACCCGCAAACCAACACCTAGAGTAGCCTGAAGGGTTGGTTGAGGTGATGACCTCTGAAGAGAGATAGGCCAAGTATGGGTACTGATCACGTCCCTTCACTATGTCAGCGAAGCTCCGAAGGCGGTGTAAGAGAGCGACAAGTTTGAACATAGCCTCAAGCCGAAAAGGTCAAGCACCAAACTCTGCGAGTACGATGGGCTAGGGTACTGTCTGTTTGCATTTGATGATGCGATGGAGGAGGAGGATCTGCACTCTCTCTGTTGAGGCCCAGTCATAGTCAAGTAGGTATCGGCCCCCACACCTTAGAGCCATAGAGGACTATGGGTCGGATGAAAGTATCCACAAGAAACATTTTGGATGAGATGTCCTGAAAATGGTGTCTTAAGCACTATCTCTCTAGAAGAGCTAGGGATCCATATTCTTTATTAACTCTGGGTTGAAGAGCATGTCGTAGGCTGAAACGAGGTCCTGTGAATTGAACCCCCAAATAGGTATAGGTGCTAGTAATCTCGATCTCCTCCCCTCTAAAGAAGAAATGAAGATTTGTGAGTAGCCTCTTCAATTTGTTGAAGATCATAACCATGGTTTTACCCAAGTTGATTGTCAATTGATGAAGATCACAATGTTAAAGTTAATGTAGCTGCGAGAGCCATTCCCTGGGAGGATGGCACCATAGTCAGTTAACTAGGGTTCCTGGTCAGTTAACCAGGTAGTATAAGTCCCTAGCCGGTATCTAGGGCCCCTAGTAGTCTATTGGGGTTCTTGGTCTCGGTCCAAGCAGGTTGGAGCCATGGCAAAGTCCCTAGCATGTGGCTAGGGCCCCTATCTGTCTCTAGGGCATTCTGGTTAGGGACCTGACAGTTTCTTGGTCATGAGAACCAAGCAGATCCTGCAGGTTGAGACAGAGACATCTTGGTCTGGGACCAGGCAGATTCTTGGTCTGGGACCAAGCAGGTCCTGCAGGTACAGACCTGGTCAGTTAACCAGGTGGATCTTGGTCAGGTAACCAAGATGATGATGTGTGATGCCCTCCTCTCCTAGGTCTTCGAGATGGTTGAGCTAGGTTGTCTTCTCAAGGGACTGGCCACCCCTTGATGGAGTCACTAGCACTTGACCTCAGGAGCAGTCAGGAGGACCACAGGGACACATCATCTAGTATTGAACCTTCCCTATATGGTGATGATGAACTTTCAGTTATTGTATGGAACACTTGTACATTTGAGAGAGAGATAAATGGGTTGTCCTCCCACCTTGTTATTAAACCCTTGGTCTTCTTGTCTTCCCACCTTGATGTTTTTGGTCTTGTGGGTAAAAGGGTTGTCTACCCACCTTGTTGTTACACCTTTGGTCTTGTAATACCCCCAATTCGACCCTTAGGATGTAATGTGTACTTGGGATGTATGTTTTCCTAGCGTGGAGCTCAAGGCCAAGGCCCCGCTAGTGAAAGCCGAATTTTATTTAAAAGGCAAGTATTTGATATTTTGATACCATGTGCTCTTAAGCCATGGAAATTGTAATAGGATGTAAATAAACATCAGGCAATATAAAATGTCCAAAGCTGGCTACGGAGGCAACAAATGAGAAGGGGCCACGTGTATCCACTAGGGAGTGGTGAGGGGACTATGGGAGTGACCCATAGGTTGCCATTTGTCATTATGTGAACCCATTGACTTCCTTAGGTGACATTTATTCCTGTTGTAAGAGAGTGGTTGAGATTTCAGCCCAAGACTTTGATGGAGTATGGGCAGCCCTGAAATTCGTATGGGAAGGTATGGGCTCTTTTGACTTGTCCCACAAGTCACTCTACATCTTGGGGGTTGCTCCATCCTTATCCCCATTCCATTGTGGAAGTATGGGACATCTTTTCTCCACCCAAAAACGAGCTCCCAACAGTGAGAAAACCGAAAATCGCGACTGTGAGAGAACCCCTGTTTTGGGAAGCCAAAAACGTCCCGATTTGGTATTGGACAGAAAAATCCAATGGGGGATCCATTGGTAGGAACCTTGGGGCGAATTTGGGAGCAATAGCTACCCCAAAAGCCATGGAAAAACCCAGTTTTTGCAGCTCAGAAAACGAGTGACGGATTTGGGTTATTTGCTGAACGAAGCTGTGAGAAATCCGATTGTGGATGTGTGAATAGAGGATGGGATTGCTGAGTCTAGTTTGAAGGGTATGTGGCTCTGGGTTGAGCTTAGTGGACTAGCATCCTCCTCCATCTCCTATTACATGCTTGAGAAACCCAATCGTGTGTTGGCTTAGCATGGCTGTTTGAGTGAAACCCTGACTGTGAGTGAGCCATCTAGTTCCTCCTTAGTGGATACACAGCCCAGCTCGGGGGTGATCTCTCAGCTGAAAGAATACAGGCTGGACAGAGATCTATGGTTGGGTGGAACGTTGCTCTCACGTAGCCAGTTGTTTGGGCCATTATAATTCGAGATAAGTATTCTTGATGTTAATTCTATGCCCTGCAAGCATTTTAAATAATGATTGTTGTTTATATGTTGAATGCATGATAAAACTGTGTGCATATGTATTGTTAATTCCGCTGTGTTTATATTGAATTGAATCTGTATAGAGAAGTTTTAAAATGTTAGTTATTTATGTGCAAAAATTATTGGGGCTAAATTTACAAAAGCCCGGTTTGTTGTTAATGTCTCCTTCCCTGTTGTTCTAAGGAGAAGGGGACGTTACAGAGTGGTATCAGAGCTCTAGGTTCAACCCTACGGCTGTTGGACCCTTCACAGAAATTTAAGTCATTGTGTGTGTGTACATGCATTTTATAATTGGAACAAAAATGCATTAAAGAAACCTCAAGATCGCATGACTGTTTGGGGATTTTTGCAAGCTGCTTGCATTAGTTGCATTGATGGCATTTTACGAAACAGAGAAAGGAGCATGGGCAATCTCTGCCATCTTAAGCTGTTTTGTTGTTTTGTTGTTGTTGATTATTGTTAAGCATGGCTGGAAATAAGTTATGTTTGTTAATTTCCTGGATAACAGCATGAACAGTCAGTTGTTAGGAAAGCTTGCAATTACGCCTTATACTCATGAGTTTCCTTGCCCATGATTGTTGGTTGTTTGGAGATTAATGGTGAATACATTGGTTGGATTGTCGAATGTTAAATGAATGAAAGATTTCAAATTTTTCCTAAGTCTGTTTGAAAAATTCGTTTAAGTCTGTTTCGGAAAGAATTCCCGAATGTCTTCCGCAGTTGCGGAAGCATTCGGCGAATTGCTCCGAAACTGCGGAAGCATTCCGCGAGTTTTTCCGCAGCGCGGAAGAATTCGGGAAAGTCTTCCGAAACAGCGGAAGGATTCCGCGAACGGTTCCGCAACTGCGGAAGAGTTCGGGAAAGTCTTCCGAAACTGCGGAAGAGTTCGGGAAAGTCTTCCGAAACTGCGGAAGAATTCGGGAAAGTCTTCCGAAACTGCGGAAGGATTCCGCGAACGGTTCCGAAATTGCGGAAGAGTTCGGGAAAGTCTTCCGAAACGGCGGAAGGATTCCGCGAAGGGCTCCGAAATCGCGGAAGGATTCGGGAAAGTCTTCCGAAACGGCGGAAGCCTTCGCCGAATGGCTCCGCAGTTGCGGGAGCATTCGCCGAATGGCTCCGTAGTTGCGGGAGAATTCAGCGAATCGCTCCGCCATTGCGGAAGCATTCGCCGAACTGCTCCGCAATTGCGGAAGCGTTCGACGAACTGCTCCGCATTGCGGAAGCGTTCGGAGAACCGGCCCGCACGCCCGGACGCGAAAAAAAAGAAAAAAAAAAAAAGAGTAAAGTGGCTAAAACTTGATTTTTTGATAGCAGGAGCATCCGGACTCAGAATGCGATGATTCCTGTGGGGCTCGGAGGCCATTGACGAGGGCCATGAAAAGACCAGTGAAGACCCGTAGCCCAATACACTCCGATTTGACAGAAAATGGATAATAGTGACTTTTGAAGGACAGAGTCCCGAGGCTTGACAGAAGGCCGGTTTAAGCTGAAATTGATACGAGGCAGTCATAAAGCAGGCACAATGTTAAGTTCCGAATCTTGGAGCCAAACTCCAAAGGATATGGTGCCGGGGTGATCAAGAAGGCCAAAAAGCACTGTTCCGGGCCACTTTTTCGGGATTTTGAAAAGCTTGTGGGCAGTAAAAGTGACCCTATATGTGGGAATCAGAAATTTTACTGAACTAGACATTTCATATTCTCATTAAGACGGACAGCTTCCGTTAGACGAAGATTTTCCAGAAATGCACCGTTTGGGAGATAGCCGTTTTTGGCCCAAAATTTGGAATTTTGGGAAAATGTGAAAAATGAGAAGTAGCAAAACCCAGAAATTCATAGAAGATGAATGGTGCATCGGAATTGAAATCCGTGAATTGCAGAGTGTTCCTTGTTATATGGACTAACTTCGCCCGATAGATAAGTTTTTGTGATTCCTCATAGATTTTCTTCCACAGGTGGCTGAAGTTGGCATTCGGGACCAAAATGCAACTGTGTAAAATGTGCAAAAACTGGAGTGAAAACTTGTCATTTTTGAAGGGATGCAGTTTCCGCACCTGATGTCGGAATGGAGCATGAAGACAGGCATTGGAAAGCTTGTCCAGCAGGGAACCATGATACATGAACAGAGTTCAGATGAGGTCTGCATGTATCATAGATATTTAGTGCAGAAGAGTGCCAGCGGCGGTTTTGACAAACAAATTTTGTTGTCAATATGGGCAAATTCTATAAATGCATGATATGGAAGAGAAATTCCATGATACGAGGAGGGATCGAAAAGGGAATAATTCCTTAAACCCCTGTTTGTTATCATACTTATAATTATGAAATTGTCATATGGCATAAAAATGTTAAAAATGTAAGGGATTACATAGATGTATATGCACTAGATGACATCTTAACAAACATTGCATAGTGCATATGGAAATGCTTGTGCATGAATGAGATATTGCATATTGGTAAAAGAATGAAGTCTGCACATGCAATGAACCGTTAATAGAGAATATTGTGGTTGATAGTCACTATTGATGTTGGTATTGGTTGTAGGACCAAAGATAACAAAGAGCATGGCTAAACATGTTGGGGATGTTGTTGCATGAAGCCAGCAACCTTATGCAGAAAGGATGGTGCAACAAATCTATGATCATAAAGTTGGCAAAAGGACCGAGCAGCCTTGGTAAGAGGCCAACTGATCAGGTAACATCAGGCGATGCTAATGGTAACCATGCAGGTAATGATTATTGGTTCCAAATTGCATGAATGTGGAAAGGGGATTTGGTAAGATCTCTTCAACTATGTTTGAGTTATGTTGAGATAGTTTGCATGTGATACTGGTTACCAATTGGGACTGTTAACCTACCAAGCTTGGTGAGGTGTGGGTAAGTGAAGGAAATGATCCTTACACCCTATGACTGTTTAGAAATATCAATGCATTCATATGAATTTATATAATTCCATGTGTATGTTGGTTATGTGCTTAATAACCAAGGCAAGTGAGGATGAGTGATCCTGATTATGGTAATACAAGTTATATGAGATAGTCATGTCTCGATCATAATATGCTTGAATGCATAGTACTCATGAAACAATGCAAGGTGGCATTGAGTAGATGTGCATTAAGAGATTTTATAAATCTTGTGAGGCATTGTATGAATGCATAGGGATGATGCATATGTTATTGCAAAATAAATAATGGATAAAATGATGAATTGATGATAATTCTAGGATCATTTCATGGGCTATTATGAATGCAAAATAGTAAGTGCATGAAGAGCTCAATCATGATTGATGGGCTGCTAGAATGCTCTGTGGAAGGACAGAGTTGTATGAATGATATGACTGTGGAATAATGAGTATTTACGATTTATTTAAGTTGCATGAATATGGTGACTATGTCTTGAAATTCTATTGTGATAATGACGCATATATATAGAAGTGTAAATATTTCATTGCATTTCAAATGTAACAGCTGAAGGTGTTTGAATTATTGAGTGTTATAATTCTGAGATCACTTCAGTGACTATTATGGCAATGAATGATTATGTGCGTAGATACTCACAACGTGTTTGGCTGATTGGAGTTTCAGTTTCAGGTAGGAAGGTCTTACATATGGCAATGAGGATAAGTCCATAGTAGAGACCGGGATCTACCACATGTAGAAGCCAAAGGTTATGAGAAGGTTCTCATGGTTGAGAGCTCTAAGATCTGAGGACATGCTGTAAGTGGATGCTCATGTAGGGCGGCAGGCATAAGACCATAACGGGTAGAGTGGTGTCACTTACAAGATCCAAACAATATGAGGATAGCCTCATGGATAAGAAAACCAATTTCTGTAGTAGACAGAGTTGCAAATGCATACTGAATTTAATTATTAGTGCCATGGATTGGTTATGGAGCAATCGGATTTGAAATTGTATTGCTAAATGTTGCTGACTGTTTGGCTGTTTAGTAAGTGTGCCAGGAAGACACATTGCAGGAATACCATGACAGAGGTCCTGCAGAAGCCAAACTTCATGGGAAGGGATTCCATGATTTGAAAATGGGTTCCAGGTGGAATGCCATAAGACATTATTAATGTTTCATCTGCACTACATGATTGGTAAACAATATGAGTGGGATGGTGAAGAATATGTCAGTAAGACATATGAAGGTTAAGTAACATCAAAAGGAATTGGGATGGCAAACCGAGGGACTGTCAACTCAGAGAAGGAGCCTCCATTCCTCATTAAAGAAGGGAAATAACATCGGCAAAATGGATAAGTTTTCCATAAACCCTGAATGATAGATATATATGTGTCTAATTGCTAGAGTTAATATGCAGAGCATGTTTTGATTTTATTTCCATCATGAAAGACTGCTTGAAGTATGATTAGGACCTTCATAGCTCACATCAGTAAGGAGTGCACACCTTTCTGGTGCTGAGTTATGTTAGGGATGCCAATATTGACTACGCCTTAAGGGAATGGACGCATTCCTGGTGTTTCAAAGTTGGATAGTGGATGTTATGAAATAGGTTTACAATTCTAGAGCAGCGATACTAATGAGCTCGCTATCCATTTTGTGTTGACAGATTATACATATGAAACTAAGTGTTGCACCTGAAAGAGAAAAGTGAAGAAAATAGTACTCAAGAAGACTGTATAAGCAGTGGTAACCCTTGCATAGGGTGAGTGGGTATCATGGGGCCATGATAGCCTGCAGTTAAGAAAGTTGCCTAAAGAATTCCTAAATGGAACCGCCGGCTTACATAAGAGAAGAAGTGCCACCCTTGTGTGGGTGAAGAATTGTTATGCGCATTGAGGGATTGTGATACCGTGAAAGGCTGATGCAAGCCTAAGGCAGAGTAGTGAAGCCTTGACCTGTAATGGTCGGTGGCGCAGTTACCTTCCATTGGTCGATGACCCAGACGTATGTGCTGGCTCGGCAATGGAGAGGGCCAACCAGGTATGGGACTGGTTGGGCACCACCAAATGCTTGGTAAACCCAGTCGGCGTGAAGGTGTACTGGTAGGGCATTAATTATTTGATGATTTGGAACAGCCTGCGTGCTGGCCAAACATCTTAGTCCGCAGAAGGATCCCAAGGCTTATAAAGTAAAAGCAGGACCCTGTGGACCAGAGAGGAAATGCACAGTACAGATAAGTATTCATTTTCATTCATTTCTTAATTGAAATAATGAAGGTTTCAAGCATAAAGCTTGTAACAGTGAGCTGATGCATTATTGTTTCTTTGTTGGAAACCTTGGTCAATACAGGAAGCAAGGACCCTGAAAGAAATAAAAGTTGCTTGGTAAATCCAGAAAGTGGCTGGTTGTGCGAGATGGTTGATGATTTGGAGCAGCCTGCGTGCTGGCCAAACATGCGAGATTATTGATGATTTGGAGCAGCCTGCGTGCTGGCCAAACATGCGAGATTATTGATGATTTGGAACAGCCTGCGTGCTGGCCAGACATGCGAGATTGTTGATGATTTGGAGCAGCCTGCGTGCTGACCAGACATACGAGATTGTTGATGATTTGGAGCAGCCTGCGTGCTGACCAGACATACAATACTGTTAGATGTTGAGGGGCAGCCTGCGCGCTGGCCAAACACCCAAATCCATAGGCGATTCCAAGGCTTGTAAAGCAAAGAAGGACCCTATGGAATAAAGTGAAGACATCTAGTGCAGATAAGTATTTGGTTATCTTGTAATTTCTTGCTTATGAATATACATGTGTATATGATTTGGTTATGATTTCCTATGAAAATAAACTAAACATGCGAATTAATTCAATGTTTGAGTGTAGGTATTGTTGGAAGCAATGACTATGGAAGCATCTTAAGGATGCATGTGGGCATGTAACCACCCTAAAGAGCTCAGCATGAGCAGTAATGAAAGATGGGGCTAGTGGAACTGTGTGAGTCCTAGCAGCTAGGAATTAGACCAACCAAGTGGAGGAACTCCATGGTTGAGAGATCTGGAATAGACCATAGACACTACGTGTCTTAGCCAAGAAGGGCAGGTCAAGCATTCGCGTTGAAGTGAAAGAGGACAGGAGCATGGAAACCATAGTGGTGGTGTGGGCTCCAGAATGGAACAAAACCAAGAGGAGAAACTCTTACTGCTCCCTCTCTTTCCTTTTTATTGATGCATTTATAAAATTAGAAAATTGTTGAATGCATGCATGATTGAAAGTAAAAGTGGGTTTATTTAATTAGTGAATTGTGAATGCTAAGTAATGAATTGTGAATGGATGAAAATGAAGGAATTCATGTGTATGTTGGGCAAGCATAAAAAGTGTGGAAGTCTCATGAGTAAAGCATGGACTATCCATGTCAACTGGGGATAAACCATTGACTTATTTTTAAATGTTCGGGTTATGCTTGGCCTAACGAGAATTGTAATGATGAATTTCACAGGTGGAAATTGAATCGATTGGTTGCAGCCGGTGCAGGCAAGTGTTGCTAGTGAGCAAAGCGTGGTCAGTTGTTTCCATTGACCATGGCAGCAGACCAAGGGCTATCAGGATTGGCTGGAAGTCTTCTTCAAACAATTGCCAAGACCCAAGAAAATCTTGGAGAGATACTCAAGATGCAAAAGCAGCAGAACGAGATGAACCACAAGGTCTTGCAGGACACTCTTCGTCTGCAGAAAGAGGTAAAAAGCATTATGAAAGCAATCAGTAAGGGAGAGAAAAGTGGATCAATGAAGAAGCATTCATCCAATCGTCCGATTAAGAGACGCTCCAGGTGGGAAGACTCAAAGGAAATCGAGCAGGTAAAGATGAAGCAACCAATGAAGTGTTGGAAATGTGGAGGGGATCATTGCCTCCGCAATTGCCCAACAAGAGAACCTCAAGAGGGTAGCAGCCATAAAGTTTTCAGACTTGTGGACGAGCTGGAAGATCCGAATCAGCAGGAGCAGCTCGTGAAAATCAAAGGACTTGGTCCTGAAAGTTCAAAGTAAAGGATAGAATGCAGGGCAAATCTGCAAAGTTTTGAAGTTTTGGATATATGTAAATTGTATATATATATGCCTAGGTCTTGGAACACCGAGGACGGTGTTGTTCTAAGGGGGAGGGGAATGTAATACCCCCAATTCGACCCTTAGGATGTAATGTGTACTTGGGATGTATGTTTTCCTAGCGTGGAGCTCAAGGCCAAGGCCCCGCTAGTGAAAGCCGAATTTTATTTAAAAGGCAAGTATTTGATATTTTGATACCATGTGCTCTTAAGCCATGGAAATTGTAATAGGATGTAAATAAACATCAGGCAATATAAAATGTCCAAAGCTGGCTACGGAGGCAACAAATGAGAAGGGGCCACGTGTATCCACTAGGGAGTGGTGAGGGGACTATGGGAGTGACCCATAGGTTGCCATTTGTCATTATGTGAACCCATTGACTTCCTTAGGTGACATTTATTCCTGTTGTAAGAGAGTGGTTGAGATTTCAGCCCAAGACTTTGATGGAGTATGGGCAGCCCTGAAATTCGTATGGGAAGGTATGGGCTCTTTTGACTTGTCCCACAAGTCACTCTACATCTTGGGGGTTGCTCCATCCTTATCCCCATTCCATTGTGGAAGTATGGGACATCTTTTCTCCACCCAAAAACGAGCTCCCAACAGTGAGAAAACCGAAAATCGCGACTGTGAGAGAACCCCTGTTTTGGGAAGCCAAAAACGTCCCGATTTGGTATTGGACAGAAAAATCCAATGGGGGATCCATTGGTAGGAACCTTGGGGCGAATTTGGGAGCAATAGCTACCCCAAAAGCCATGGAAAAACCCAGTTTTTGCAGCTCAGAAAACGAGTGACGGATTTGGGTTATTTGCTGAACGAAGCTGTGAGAAATCCGATTGTGGATGTGTGAATAGAGGATGAGATTGCTGAGTCTAGTTTGAAGGGTATGTGGCTCTGGGTTGAGCTTAGTGGACTAGCATCCTCCTCCATCTCCTATTACATGCTTGAGAAACCCAATCGTGTGTTGGCTTAGCATGGCTGTTTGAGTGAAACCCTGACTGTGAGTGAGCCATCTAGTTCCTCCTTAGTGGATACACAGCCCAGCTCGGGGGTGATCTCTCAGCTGAAAGAATACAGGCTGGACAGAGATCTATGGTTGGGTGGAACGTTGCTCTCACGTAGCCAGTTGTTTGGGCCATTATAATTCGAGATAAGTATTCTTGATGTTAATTCTATGCCCTGCAAGCATTTTAAATAATGATTGTTGTTTATATGTTGAATGCATGATAAAACTGTGTGCATATGTATTGTTAATTCCGCTGTGTTTATATTGAATTGAATCTGTATAGAGAAGTTTTAAAATGTTAGTTATTTATGTGCAAAAATTATTGGGGCTAAATTTACAAAAGCCCGGTTTGTTGTTAATGTCTCCTTCCCTGTTGTTCTAAGGAGAAGGGGACGTTACAGGTCTTGTGGTTAGAAGGGTTGTTTACCCATCCTTGATTTATGGATTACCTTGTGTTTGGTTTGGTCTTGTGTTGACCCCTCCCTTGTTGGTCCTATGTGCCACCACCCCCCTTTTATGTTGACCTACCCCTCGTTATGACTTTGTTACCCTCTCCTAAGGCGTCGTAACATTAAATTATATTTTATGTTTGGTAACCCTCCTAAAAGATAAGATCTCTTGAATTAGTTTGAGTAACCCTAAGTCAATGGAGATTTAGAAGGAAGAAACTTTTAGAAGACATTAAAAGGTTATAAATACAAGTCTAATACTTCATTATATCATCATCTTGTGGTGGCAATTCAGATCTGATTTTTGTGACAGATCTAGGGTTTTATAGCAACCTTGTGTGGGTGACGTCTAGGGTTTCTACCTTCTCTATGCTTGGGTGCTCTCTTGTTTTATGCTCTACTACTCCTAGCTATCCCACCCACTTGAAGGTTGATCTCTCTTGCTCTCCCTCACACGTGTGAGCTGTGGACTGTTATTGGACTGATAAAGGAGGCCGCTGCCCATGTGGACTATCTTAGGGGTTGCCATCTGTCATGTGAGGCTACCATTTGTTGTGTAAGGCTGCTCGTTTCCTGTGAGAACTGTTTTGAGGGTTTCATCTGCCATCTTGGGACTGCTGCAGCCTAGGTTGACTATCTTGAGGGGGGGTGATACTTGTGTGGAGCCTGTTGCTCACTGCTTGACTGTGTTAGAGAGGGCCGAGGTCTGTTCTGAGCCTACTGCTATTCATTATGAGTACGCCGCTGCTTGTTTAGGGCTGCCACAGCCTACCAAGGTCTTGTTAAAGGCTGCCTCCACCTACTGAGGCTTGTTTAGGCCTGTTAAAGGCTGCTGCTATCTTGTTTAGGCCTGTTAATAGGTGCTGTTATCTTGTTGAGGCCTGTTTAGACTTGTTTGGGGCTGCCGCTACCTCTAGTGAGAGGTCTGTCCACTGTCGTGAGGGTTTGGCGGTTGCTGCTGCCACTTAGGTCTGCTATGAGGTGTCCATACACTGTTTTATGGGTTTTGTGATTGCCACTTATTGTTGGGTACTTGTTGGGTCTGATCTTGGAGCTTCTATTGTAATTGTCTAACCCTATCCTACAACACTTTATCTCTCTCTCTCTCTCTCAGGTTTGTACATACCCTCAGGTAAGGGTCAGTTTTTGTTCCATTTGTTGACTTGCCTCTGAGAGGCAAAGTCTGATCTGAAAGCTAAATTTTGAGTATAAGGAAGGTTCCAACTCATACCTATTTCTTTTATGCTGATTAGTTAGATGTCTTACTTTTATCTTTCAGTACGGATTAATTTTGTTAATTGGTTTACTTTACTACTGCTGCTGCTACTGGTTATAACTATTATTGTCCTATTGATTATAATTTACTAGTATTAGTTACTGTTTACGATTTTTCTTCAGTAGTACTTTATATTTCTGCATTTAGTTAAATTTTGTCTCAAACCCTAACCTTAACACAATGAATTTTTGATTTAATTTTCTGCTAAAGTTGAAAGAGATGAAAATTATATAAAATTCAACACACAAAAGAGGGCTAAGGCATTTAATTGTCTCTGTAAACCCTTCGGATATGAGGCTAAGAGGACCATGTCGTCAACAAAGAGCATAATAGAGATCAAGACCTGGTGAAGAGGGCACCCGTCGCCATCCTGGATGTGTGCTCCTGTAAGAAAGACTCTAGCTTTTCCCTTGCTTAACCCCAATGGTGCTCTTTTTGTAATCTGAAATCTCGCGGGTTGTGCAAAGACGACCAAAGACTGACTCATATAATCTTATAATGGTAGTCAGAAGGGTTTCGGAAATGCCAATGTCTTGGAGCCTTTGAAATAATGCCACTCTAGGGATAGAGTCAAACAACTTTCGGAAGCCTACAACGCAACAATAGACTTTTGAAGAGCAGTGACTAGTCTCCTCAATGATGGCTTGGAGTTTAAGAATATGATCAATGGTTTGGTGTACCGGTCTGAAGCTCGCCTGTCCTCTAGCTCTGAGTTCTCTCCTCTCAAGCTCCCCAAAAAGTTGCATATGGAGAACTGTAGCATATAGCTTGGAGAAAGTGTGGCCACCATGATCGTTCTGTAGTTATTGGGTTCGGTATTAGGGATTGATTTATGGATCGGGTGAATAATATGATGTGACCACGGTTTAGGGAAGCTAGTACATACCACGTGATTAAATAGATTGGCCAAGTAACAGTCAAGTGCTTGAAGGCCACGTTTGAAGAGTTCAACCTGGAAATTGTCCTCATCTGCTGCTCTACTAGAACTCATGGCCCAAACAACCTCTCGGACATCATGGGGGGTGAATAAGTAACAAGAGGGAGGGGGAGAGGTAACATGGATAAGGGTTTGCCCCTAGATGTCATACAGAGAAGAGTTGTGGGAGAACATGGCTTTTGGATTGAGATCAAGCGGGAGATGGTAGTGGGGAGGGAAGATGGTACGCCATAAATGTTTAGGGGAATGAATGAGGGAAGTACTCAGCTCTCGTCGCCTACGAGAGATGAAGAGGCATTTCTTGTATTGGAGGAGACAACGATAGGAAGCTTTGAGAATTGTGTAGGAGGGGTGACCAAGGTTGAAGGTGCATTGAAGTTGGGTGTGGAGGTGCTTGCAGTTGTTGTCATACCACTGGTTCATGGGGTAGGACCCAGGCTTTTGGGGGAGGGGGGTGGATCGAGTGGAGTGGTGGTAAATTTTAAGGGTAGTCTCCCAGAGGATAGAAGAAAGACAAGTGTACTTGGTGGATGTAGACTCGAGGGGAGCAAATTGAGATACGAAAGGGAGCATCTGATAGAAGGTGGAAGTAAAGGTGTCAAGGTCTCCCTTAACAAAGAGAATAGTGGTTCGACGTGGGCCTGAGGGTGGGGGAGGGGGGTCGAGGGGTGCCAATTTGGAGGGAGAAGCAGAGGAGAGCATGATCAACAAGAGGGATGGGGTTTATGACAAGATGAATGAGGGGGAGAAGGTCTTGACTATAAATGACATAATCCACCACACTCCGACGACCATCGTGAGGCTGACAAGTGAAAGAGTTGGAAGTTGGGAAGCAGGGGAGGCCATTAAGGGTCAGAAGCCCATGGGATTCTCCAAGCCGTACACTATCAGAGGTCCCAAAATATCATCAGATGATCGGTGAAGTCCCACAAAAGCTGGATTTATCTCCTGAACACAGAACACGTCCTCAGAGCGGTCATGCAAAGAGACCTGGAGGGTTTTGGTGCATGCATTAAAGTCACCCAATAGGATGACCTCTCCCACTGCGGAATGCTGCATGATGCCAACGTATAGATCCAAATATGGGTCGCTATTAGGTTTGCCATGGATAGCGAACTGTGATGAGGCTGGGGGAAAGTAACAAACTGCTATGAGGATATCTCTAAGGAGAGGGGGTGATCTGCTAAGCCAGAGCCACAAAAACTTGGAAAATTCATCAGCTGTGACCAAAGAAACTCTACCCTAAAGAGACTACCGCTCTAAGCATGCCACACCACCAAAAGGGTTTCTTGACGACAAGCAGATAACCAGTGATAACTTGTAATATCTGAAAGTGGCTTGATTGGATTCTCATGGGTTTAGGTAATAAAAAGGAGATCAGGACAACCAAGAGTATCTTGTAGCATGCTCGACGAAGACCAAAGAGACCCATTACCATTCCAACATCCCACTGAAATCCCACCCCCATACTGCCTCCATCTAGCTAGTCATTTAGAGAACCCAGATCGAGAGTACCTAGGAGGCGAGGAATCTCAAATGATGCTCGAAGGTCTTGGATGACTTCCCATTTACCCGCTCGTCGAGCTGTGGCAACAAGCTCCCTAGAGCGTTTAAGCTCCGCCCCTTGGGACCTAGTAAGATCGACATCTAGAAAAATCTTAATAGGGAGAGAGAACAACCTACACTTAGCCTGAAGAGCCCAAAGTAGGTCATTGATTGATCTGAATTGGATAAACAATGTAAAATCATGACCAAACCAAGCTCTCTAAACGGGAATATCAGTAAGCTCGAGGTAGTCTAGGAGAAACATGGCACCAACTTGTATGGGATCCTGGGAAGGAGAGGGTAAGGGAAGCCCTTTGACCTTCAAATTCAATTCACGAGCCCGCCGATTATGCTCTTCAAGTAGCTTGGCTTGTACAACTTCTTCGACCGCAACAAGAGGGGTTCTATCCCCACCTTTGACAACCTCCACCCAAGAATTAGTGTGTTTCTGTCTCTTGTTTGAAAGTAACCTGTTGTTGGTAGATCTCCTCATGTTTGTTTTTAAGGTCGCGGATTTCAACATGTAAGGCATTGTTTGGAGATTGAAGGGCTTCCTGTACTTTCCCATCATCTAGTAATTTCCCGAGGGAGAGGTTTTCCAATTCCACTTTCAATAACTGGTTTGAAAGGGTGAGGATTTCTTGTTAAGCTTGTTGCAGTTCGGATTGACACTTGCGGTTTTCTGTTTCCAGGTATTCCGTCCGTTTTAACAGATTTTTAATTTGGGAGGTTCGTAACGAAAAGTCTGACTACATGTTATTTGCCTTTTCTTCTTTGCTGATTTGGACTTGTTTTAGTAGAAACATCATCGAGGGCTTCATTCTTGAAGATCTGTCTCACCTGACACGTATTATGGTCGAGTCTTCAGGGAAATTACAATCATCTTTTTGCAGAACCAATCCCACATTCTCATCTTCTATCAATTGGAATAAGCCTCGTTCTTCCATAGCAACCATCTTTTGCTATTCTTGTCAATAATAAAACACTTGTTATTTCGGAAAGTTATGCCTAAGTGTGGACCATGCTTCATTTATATTAGTAATCAAAAGTAGGTTTTTCTCCAAACAAGGAACATAGTATGTATCTTTAATTATTACATTCTCACGTTTTAGTTGAAGTAGGATATTTCCCTTTCATCTAACATTGTATTATTCTCCGCCTCTCAACACAAGAATTAGAGTGTAATTCATCCTTTACAAAATCAACATACCAATCAATATTGTTAGTAAAATGTCTAGATGCCCTGAATCCATGTACAAATCATCCTTACTGCTCTTTGAATTCTTCGTTTTTGGCCATGAACACATGAATCTTCCTCCTTGTGTTCAACTATATTACCATGTTTCTTTCTAGATTGATCATTGAAAATATGCTCTTGCTTGTGGTTTTCATCCCACAACCGCTTTTTATGAACTTTGCTTATATGGCCTAACTTGCCGCAGTTAAAGCATTTAATAACTTTTCTATATTTACCAAACTTGGAAGATTTATTTCCATCATTCTCTTCTCTCTGTTTGCTGCCCTTGCTTTTAAACTTTGCTGCAAGTTCCATCTTAGAATCCTCATTCACCCAACTACTCCCAAATTGCCTTTTGTATTTGTCTTGCAAATAGAGCTTAGTGCTCAATTGCTCAAATGTTAGATCTTTATCAATATTAGTAACGTACAAGGTTCCAATAAAATTTGCACAGGAAGGAGGTAAGCTTTCAAAGTTGTAACCACCATATCTTCTTCTTCCATTTTCCTTTCAATTGATCTCTATTATCCTTAGTTTTATCAAATGGTCTTCCAAGGAGTTAAATTCCTACATTTCAATTAAAAATAACAAATTTTTAAAGAAGAAGGCTCTACCTTTGTCCGAGGTACGTTAAAAATAACTGTTGCCGCCTAATACACACCTGGGGGGAATGCAGCAGGAAACCTTCAAGCTGCTTGGTGTGTCCTTGGGGGCAAGTCAGAGTCAAGTGCTGTCACCTGATTACTCGACTCCTCCGTCTAGGATTACTCCTAGCGAAGCCAAGGGGGGTGGTCCCTATGAAATTAATCTAAGGCTTTTAACTATAAAACAAATTAAAAGTCTAATATAGAAGTTAATATGAGATGAAATGGGAAAATGTAACAACTAAGCCGAGTTTGCAAAAATAAAAATAATTAATTAATACCACACATGATAGATATGCATTCACGACATTTTATCAGTGAAACTTAAATCATGGAGAATTAAAGACTAGTGTCGAGAATGTGAAATGCGATTGCTACTGTATAGTGTCGTGACAGTATTGCAAGAGGCTTGTTGTATATTTTAGAATTATTAATGGGTATTATGGGAGTGGGTAAATTCTTGGTTTGGCCCAAAGAAATCTAACCTCTTGAACTGAGTGCTATAGCGGCTTAACCAAGTGTCCAACAAGGCGAGGATGAACTTGCTTAAAGTAGCCTTATGACTCTATGGTGTACACCCATACAACCTCCTGAGTTCTTAAAGTTGAGTTCAATTGGATTTTTCTATTAAAACTAAGTGCTTTACACCTTTTTCTGATTGACCCAACCGTTCAGACTAGGTTGCAACGGTCAAGAGCATACTTCAGGCTTTGAGTGTTGGTTTATTTTATTAAAAAATGTGAAGTGGATTGTTAGAACTATACGATGCCCCAATAGTCTCTTTTCCACACACCACAGAATGGTGCAGTACTTCGGGAGAGCAAGAAGAAAATTTTAAGTAAATTTTAGGAACAATTGTATTGTTGAAACACATAAGCATATAAAAGATAAATTGAATAAAATGGTCCTTTGAGGATGTTTGTGTGCTTTAGTGTTGTTATTTAATTACTAAGAACATAATGAAACTAATCTAAAAAAAAAACCAAAAATAAAAAAACGACGCGAATCCCCCCCTCGGGGGATGGAGGCAGGCGTTGTAATAGCCTACAAAGCTCTTTTATTTATTTATTTTTGATTACAATCAAGATACACGGAGAACTACTGCTTGCCCTTTATCATTAGGGAACAAGACAATTTACAATAAAAGATAGAAAGGAAAGGTGCTTGAAGGGGGTTCTCCAAGTGGTCCTGGAAGCTCCAAATCCAAATTTTTAAGCCTTTTATTACTCAAACCAGAATAAATATGAGAAGTAGGATCGAGAAGTTGTGAACCCAAGGGGGTTAAGCTTTGAAGATGGGCTATGGAGTCTGCTTTCTGATGCACCGGTGGGATTGACCTCTTTGTTTAAGTTTGTTGGAGGAAAGGAAGATCTAACATGTTCATCTACTTGTCCAGCTTAAGCAACCTGTAAGATCAAAATACCACTAGCAAAGGGATTAAAAGCACCTGTGTGAATAATTAAAAGAAAACGTGAGAGGTGATAGATTCAAACAAGAATTTTTTGTACCTTTAGCATTCTAATGTTATTCACAATAGCAAATAGTCTATAAAGCACCACCTACTATTCTTATGAAAAATACTTTCCCTTCAAAGACAGATAAATCCAACAATCACTAGCATGCTATGATGATACAGATTTACCTCATAAGGAGCAAAGAATAGAACAATCCAACACCGTAGACAACACCAGGGTAGCCTCCAAAGCCTTCTTATTAACTCAGTACAAAAATATTACAATTGTAAGCAGAGGTTCGACCTTCTGATGAGAATAATGGAGCAAAATCCTCCCTTAAATAAGGCATCTCATGCAAACTAGGGCGCAATTCCCAAGGAGGCCGCAAGAGATGAGAGGGAGTTAACTAGATCTTGCTCGGCTTGGTTGGAATCATCTAATTTGGAGCTTAGTTCATCCCCAATTGACTGTACAATCACTTTAGTTCATCCTCAGCTCAACTCCGGACACTTTCCTTTGATTTAGGAATTTGTCTTTTTTTTATTTGATGTCTTTTTTGACATTTATTTTGTCTTTTTTTTTGAGTTTCTGAGTAAATATCAATTTTTGAAATAAATACTTACTCAAAACTAAGGAAAAGTGGGTTTATGGGTTAAATGGGTGCTCTGGCTTAGAAAACAAGCATCCCATTGTCAAAATCCAGCTACAAACCACTTAAATTATTACATTTTGGAAATTTTCAATTAAACCATAGGAAAAATGGTTTAATTAATTGAAAATTTTATATTTTAATAAAACCAAAAAAATGGTCCACGGTCGCGATTTTTTTTAAAAGTTGAAAACAACCACCTAGGGACCTAGTACATGACCATATGAATTTATTTTAGTGTCTAGCATGTTTATATATGTTGAAAAATGGACTTTAATAACCCCCCAAGGCCTAACCACCATTTTGGGCATT
Organism: Larix kaempferi; assembly: GCA_027924585.1. Classification (NCBI taxonomy): domain Eukaryota; kingdom Viridiplantae; phylum Streptophyta; class Pinopsida; order Pinales; family Pinaceae; genus Larix; species Larix kaempferi. The sequence goes on along the minus strand of BSBM01000764.1, from coordinate 9,646,948 downwards.
CCAGCTTTGGAGGTGTAGGAGAAAAACTCATCAATTATACTCGGCTAAAGGCAAAACATAATTGACAAGGGAAAAAACTCCTTGGAATATTTTCATTGGTTGTTAAGTCCTAGGGAGCCAAGTCACTCAAAAGACCACCATGCTAGTACACTTTATGACAAACTCCGTGGGGCATGGACATGCATTACAAATTTAAAAAGGAGGCCCTGAAAAGGCTGGATTTGGAACTTCTGAACCTTGAAATGCACAAGTGTTTGTGCAAGCTTTGGCGGCTCTCTGGAAGTCCAACTGAGTGCAACTCAGGTGGTAACAGTAACGTACAAGGTTCTAATAAAATTTGCACAGGAAGGAGGTAAGCTTTCAAAGTTGTAACCACCATATCTTCTTCTTCCATTTTCCTTTCAATTGATCTCTATTATCCTTAGTTTTATCAAATGATCTTCCAAGGAGTTAAATTCCTACATTTCAATTAAAACATAACAGATTTTTAAAGAAGAAGGATCTTAACAATAACTGTCTTCATTATGAATCGGCTCTTCTAAACTTGTTTGCTGCCCCAAATGACTTTTAAAACCAGCAAGAAGCCCTGAAAGACACGGTTGGAAAAGAGACCTCAAATCTGCCCTAGGAGAGGGCATACTTTGCTGCTCTAACCCTACAATAGAACCACCTTCTTGCTGTTCAAAACCTGCATTAGCCCTTGAGAAACACAACTGAGAAAGATGGTTGAAATCCACCGTGAGAGAGGGTAAACTCGACTGTTCAACGTCTGTGGTAGAAATTTCCATATGTAACGCTATATCATCATCAATGGTGAGCGAGTACGGCTGAACCCAATCATGAGAGATTTTATCAAATATCGGTTCTCCAAGGTTTTCAAAATTTACACTCCCCTCCTCATAAAAGTCATATATGGGACGCCAACAAATTTCCAATTTTCACTACCCATATCGTGATCAAAATGGGGAAAATGCACATCAACGTATTCATGGCAACCATTTTCAAGAGCAAAAAGATCCTCGAACCTATCATCCTCAAAATATTCATCATCAAGGGTAGAGGAGAGAGGAAGACTCACCAAACCCTCATCATAAGGAGAGCTAGGAGAAGCATTGACCACACTTCCATCAACCATGTTTTCAACAATCTTTTCAATGGGGGGATGGTTCTTCACGAGCTTCTTCATTTTGTTCCAAATCTACATAAAGAACTTGCTTTGGCTGATCCAAATTGACAACCTCTTCACTTCCGCACGACGAGTAAAGATCATAGACATCTTCCTCGGAACATGTGTGGCGCAAAGGCTCAAGTACAACACTCTCGTCCCTTGAAGAATCATAGATGGGAAGGCACAAAAACCTCCAATAATCATTATCTTTTTCATCACGCAAAGGAACCTTGCCATTTTCTTCCAAAAGGCCCAAGACATCATAGGAATCTTCAACACAATGGTAAGGAGAACTCACCATTTCTTCACATTCTTCAATTGGGGCTTCTTGGTCTTCATGTGCTTCTTCTTCAATCTGTTTCTCTAGATCTTCACCATGGACTCTTTTCTCTTCATCGTCGTGAACATCTTTATCTTCCTCTTCAAAAGTACCATCCTCTTCAAGCATAGGGCTCAAGATGTAGTCTTCCTTGGCTTCTTTAACAAAATCCTCAACGAGAGATTCTTCAACAATAGCTTTTTTATGAAAGCTTTCTAGGGGTTGATCTTCGTCACAACATTCTTTGACAATATCTTCATCTTCAAGCAATGGACTAGAAGCATCTTCTTCCTTCAAGGGTGGTCTAGAACCCTCTTCAACATTTTTTTGTGCATCACAGAATGTCTCGACCTCTTGAACTTTAGGTGGTGATTGATCAATGTCGTTGGGGCACCAATGTTTACAAAATGCTTCCAAAAAGATTGCAAAAGATGTAATTGTTCCCTTTCCAAGACAGTTATACCAACACTTGGCATAGTCCTCGAAGCCAAATGAGAAATAATTCATCATATCCTTTTCATAAAGGATGCTATTATCCCCCTCAAATTTGAAAAAGGATACAAGCTAAACCAAACTCGAATCTTTGTCACTGTGAAACTTTGGAGTTTCCCTTATGTATACGTCTGGTTCTTCATGAGCGGGAGCCCAAATATTTGAAAAATCTAAAAGGCCATAGATTTCAGGAAGTCAATCAGGGTATTATCAGAATAAAGGTTTATTTTCCAAATTTGCCTTTACTCATTTGCTTAGCTTATTAATTCTGGAAATTGCATTTATATTTTTGCATTTTATTCATTTCCAGATTTTTTCTTTTCTTTTGTAAGTTCCACATAATCATTCAAGTACAAGAGGAAATAATAGTGGTTTTAACCACTAGGCCTTTGAGTCTAATCACTAAGTAATATAATTTAATTGCTTATCTAATTTATAGCTATTTATCATTCATCTTATCTAAGTGGTGGTTATCTCGAGTAACCTAAGCCATTCAAGTTTCTATCTAATTCTAAGTTAATTTATAATTTCTTGATGGCTTAGTTTCATTGGATGATTAAGGCATATATCTCACTTCACTCAAATTAATCATTCTCGAACCTATTACGAGCACTAGGGGCTTTACCTTAGACTTTGTCATAAGCCTTGGATTCATTATTTATTCATACTCTTGATGATCATATTATTTATGAATTAGTAATAAGTCTTGTCCATGCTTTTTGCTTTACATTTCATATCTATTGGAAACATTCTCCTTTGAATCTATCATGCCTGTTACCTCCCCACTGTTACAGGGATGTCCACAAAGCAGCATCCGAGGCATGTTCTGTTAAGGAGAGAAAAAGCTGAAGTTTGAGAAGTTACAACAGAGTGTTTTGTAGACATGTTCGGGCTTGGCACAGGGTCTTGAGATGAGCAAGTGCAACCTCATTTATTGACTAACCTTTTTACCTCAGCTGGACTGAATCCAAGCAGTATCTTCTCTTGCAACTCTGTCTGAAAACATACATCTAGGGCTTATCAATAATGAGGGAAAACCTAGACCTGTGGATAAAACTGTTTCTGCGGAACCTTGTCTTATGCCTATTCAAAAGCTTAGTTGTGAAAGGAGGCAGCACCCTGGACTTAGGAAGGAGACACCTGCTGGAGTTTGTGATGGCACCTAAACTTGCATTGGCCTGACACTATGTTTACCCTTGACCGTGAAGCCGGAATTCTATTCACTTGTGATGCATTAGGGATGCACTTTTATAAAGGAGTTGACTGAAAAGATTGATGCTAGGACACAAACATGCCCTTTTATTGACTAATCCAGGATTACTTCCAATGATATTATGCTTAGTACATGGTTATGAACTATCTGCTGCAGAGTCAGATTTCTTTCGGTTTCCTTGTGCTCGTGGTGCTTCCAAGTTTGTTTTATTTCGAGCTATAACAGGAGGAAATCGGGATGATAACATTATGACTATAGAGGGAAAATAGTTATGATGACCAATGAAGCTGTATCAGCATTGTTGCTGAGGCCCCTGAATACTGAGCAGCGTTTAAAATTGAGCAAGACAGAACACGAAGACTATAAATTCAAAACAGGAAGAATTGGCAAACGTCAGGGCTTCTATTCATGAGATATACCAGAGAATTACAAACAATTGTCAGTGAACAGCAGAAGAGAAATTCCGCGTCTATTTTTTATGGGAAACTGCCATTCTCTCCATGGATCACTCGTCGTCAACAGGGGCTTTCCTACAGTTCCGCGCAGAAGTTAATGTCTCCGGCAGCAATCAGAAAGGGTCGTGGTCAGCACAATCGAGGGTGAAGACGGATCGGTGGAAATCGTGATGGAACCGCCTTTCTGGCCACAGGTCATCCCCTCGTGGTTTATAAAGAACATACATAAAAAATAAAACCGCTTTGGTTTGTTGCTGATGGGCCACGGGTCACTCGACAACCGATCCGCAGGGTTGAATACACACCAAATCGCAGAGGATAGCTGTTCGCATGAGGCATGGGCTCGTGTTTTTGCTAACAACTGTATGCATAAGGTTAACTCCGGACTAATCAAATTTTTGACACTTGCATTAAAATCGCGATTTATTTAAACCATTACTATCACCGCCATCCGGCCGCTATGGGAGAGAGTCGTGGTTCATCGCCTGAGCTCGGGTTTCGACGGGTTGTTAGCATGCAGCCGTTTGATTAACACAGTGAGAGTTAAAGCTAATCGATGGGCTATTTTAAATAAAAATAAATAAAAAATTCAGAGCTCGGGTTTCAAAAGTCTGTCAAACCGCAGATTTCGGGTTGTACTGTCAACTGCTGCCATCACAAGCACGGTTTTCTTGATTTACTTCCGGATCCGGCCATTGCTAGTTTGGAAATCGTATTCATCGACAGCATGTACCCCGGTGGTAGCAGTTTGGGTTTCAGCAAAGTTTGACACAGGGAAATAGTATTCTACTGGCTCGTTAAATGGATGCCACGACAGCAAGTCAGAGAAAGAGTTTGAGTTCATCACTTGCAGCTCGCCAATTGCAAATTGGAGCTTAGACAGCGAGTTTGAGAAATTTGGCAATCGGTCAATCAAACCGCCGATGCGGTGATACGAGCTGGAGCTAACGGTTCATTGGGAGCTCCTGATTGGCAGTTGGTAGGTTCTCTTCTGAAGTGTGGAGTTTGAGAGGCCCATCCTCAGCCACCTGTTGACCCACGCGTCATATTCGTTAGCAGCCAGTTTTGGAAAAGTCGACTTCATGTTAGAAATCAGGATATACGTGGCTGTTGGAGCATACATCAGTCGACTGTATGGTTGGCTTTTCACTTTAATAAAAATAAAGCTTTGGGGGATTCGATTGGAGAGAAAAGTGGATCTAGGATCCCACCTTTCCTCCAATATTTTATTGTTTTTATTTTTCCTTTATTGTCATGAGAGGTTTTTTTTGCCTATTTAAGGGGCCAGCCTTCTCCATTGTAAACCATGGAAAAACCTTGGGAGCTTTTCTTCCCATGAGCTTAATGAAAAATGTTATGGGCCTTTTGGGATAAACTGAGTATTTTTGTGGCGTGATCTTGTGATTTTTTAGACGAGTGTGAGTAAATCTAGATTCTGCGTCTTCTTTTCTTTGTGTAAGAGGCCATAGAAGGGTGAAAATCCGTCATGTTGGAAGGTGAAGAACTCTTAGCAGCTGCCTTCTTTTCTTTGTGTAAGAGGCCATAGAAGGGTGACAATCCGTCATGTTGGAAGGTGAAGAACTCTTAGCAGCTGCCTTCTTTTTCCCTTTGGCGAAAAACTCTTGACATCTGCTTTCTTTTTCCCTTTGGCGAAGAACTCTTGACATCTGCTTTCTTTTTCCCTTTGTGAGCGTGCATACACAGGTAATGATCTTTGCATTTAATCTAGTTTGATTGTGTAATTGGTCTTTGGTTTGCATAGCGCACCTCCCGCAGTTAGAGAAGAAGAAGTACTCTTTCTGATTGCCAAACACTAGACTGAGCAGGGTTTGCTCAATAATGCGATCTTTCCCCTCAGTCACATATGACACAAGGCCCTTTGATCTTTCTTTTGACTCCATTCGCCCCTCTAATATACTGGCACTGGCCTTTCCTCGAGGACTGATCCTCCCAACTTTCCCATCACCCAATTGAAATTATCTTATTTTGTTACAATCGTTACCTAAGGCAGCCTCTTCATTTCACCTTGCCATCCGTTGCACCTGCCTTAGCGATCCTATCTTAGGGATACCCACCTTGAGTTGGAGAAGATCCAACCTGAAGCGAGAGGAGAGAAGTGTGGTGACATTGGCCTTTCTCCTGAGAGTTGTCATCCAGCTGGTGTGTTACATTTTGGGCTTCAGCACACGCATGTCAGTTTTGGGCGACAACAATGCCTTAAGTACATATTGTTATGGTTATATCTTTATAGTGTTTAAGCTTCGTTCATTAATTGCATGTTATCTAATTGCTTATATTTTACATTATACTTGGTTAATCTAGACAACTCTAATTGATAAATATTCCATTTAAACTTTAAATCATCAATTCATTTGAGTCACCCCTCTAGGTTTTGGAGTAAAGAGTTAGGCTTGAAGTGAGAGGTTGTATGTGTTGAGGTGACAGTGACACCCAACCTTTGTTGCCATCTAGGTTGTGCTAGTGGGTTGAAACTTTTCCCACTCATGTACAGGTTGGGCGGTAACAGGTTCTTGGGCCTTGGTTCATAAGATAGAGAGAATGGATTTTGGAGATACTTGTGTTGACTAATACTTGCAAATTCTAAATTTTTATATGAGTTCCGAGTAATTACTGCTTTTTTGATATGTGAAATTTAATGTTTAAGCTTAAAAGTTTCCAAGAAGTATACAAGGCTGTCAAACACTTTGGTCAACTGGAGTTCAGAGATGTGCAACTTGAACGACATAACAATAGACTAAGGAAGTTGTGAAACTGCTCTAAGCTTTTGACCTTTTGGGGTGTGAGCCCTTAAGTGTACTGAAAATTACCCCAAAGTTTGTAGCGACTCTGCCTGTGATCTCTTACCTCTCTTTTTCTTTCGAGAAGTCCCAAAGAAAATAATCCTGGAACTGTTTGGGGATTTTTTTTTATTCTGAGCACCCCTGTAGGATTTGGGAGCTAAGAACTTTCTTACTCTTCACAATTATCTTGCATATCTTGATCTTGACAACAATTGAATTTGCATTTGGTCCATCGAGGAATTCTTCTGAGGTAATTAGGCATGGGCTCGATGTAGGCCAGTTTCAGATTGAGTAATGCTCTGCTGATTAAAGTTTGGGTCTAAAGAAATTTCTACTACAGGGGCTGGCTTCTCCTAGGTGCTTTGTCTCGGATCCATTGTAACTTTAGAAGACAGACTTGGAATTTAGGTGTGAACCTTTGGGGGAATAACTTCTGGCTTATTCCTTAGAGGTGGATCTGATCTCAAGCCTGCCAAGGCTTGAAATGGGTTCGGATCTGCAGATTTTACTTTAGTGGGTTGCATAGCATTTGTGGTCTTTGAACCTCTGTGCCTCTTTTTGACTTGTTTGCATTCTGTCAATGGTTGTGATGGGGGAGGGGTGGGAGACAAAAGTTGCCTGATCCTGCTTCTGAGGTTGAGATACCTATGGATTGGATTGGGGAGTGATGGAACCAGGAGTTGCCTCCTGTTTCTGAGGTTGTTGAAGGCAAATGCATGTCAGATGGCCAGTTTTGCAGCAGGTCCTGTAGGAAAATGTAATATTCTCATATTCTCAGGGTTACTCATAAGAGTATTCCAACATATTCAGAATTACTGAGGTTGGTAGGGGCTTGCGAAGGTCCAGATCTATGCAGATTCAAGGATATGCTTGATTGGTACGGTCTGTGGTGATCTTTGAGGGCATTGGATAAGTACCTATGGAGTTTCATATCTGAGTGAAGACTGAATCGTGCCAAATTCATAGTGCAGACCCATCAACCTTGCCCACAGTGGAACAGATAAAGGGGTTTCTTCAAAGGGATTGAAACCGATGTTCCACAGGTTCATGAAGATGTCTGCTCTGCCCATCATCCAGGCCCCTCCTTCAGAGACTCTGAGCCTGCCCTGAGGGTTGAAAAATATTCAAGAAAATATCCTTTTGGGAGAAACGTAATAGCCATTTATGATTTATTCTGGACTTTCCAGTGCTGTTGAACCCATTTGGCAGTTGTTTTTATGTCTGCTGAAGGCCAGATGCCCATATGCCTGCAGATACGGCAGAAGAAAGCACGGTCTCGCTATGGTCTGCAAGTGGCTCTGGTTTAAGAATAACAAATACAGATTCTGCTAGCTGGAAGGAACTGTAATGCTTAGGAGATGGGCAAGCTTCCAACCTGACACTCCCTTCCTCAATGAAGAGCAAGTGACTGAATCTATCTGTTAAGGTAAAGGCCCCAAAGAGGCTGCTGATGATCCTTTTTTTCCCTTGAAAAACATATCCTGGGGAAACCCACCCGGGTACTTCCCCTTATTTCAACGATGGTACCCAGTATAAACTAGACTCTTCAGAAGCTTGAGGCTTTGTCAACATAGAGCTCAAGGCCATTACGACAATATACTCATTTAAGAGCTCAACATGTCACTTGTGGCAATTGAACCTAGGCGGGGCGGATAACAATAATTCCTTTCAACCACCTGAGCTAGACCCAATTGACAAGCTGCTGAAGATCCTGTCCAGCTAGTGCTTCCTTTGCAGCTCCAGAAGCAGATCTGAAGCAGCTGCGCTGCTGCACAAACAGGCGTTAACATGAAAATATTGCAAATACAACCAGCACGAGTTACAATAGAGAAACCAGACAACAAAGAAAGGCAAAACCAAACCAAATACAGTAGAAACAAGCAGAATAAACTGGCATCGATTTAGCAGGAAATAGTGCAGTTGAGATTCTCAAGAATCTACAAAAGAATTGAGGGAAATACATCCAATAATTTAGGATTTTATAAGTTGTCGTTCAAATTACTGAAAGGTAAGATATGATGTAAATGCTTATTGATGATTATTATAAGACCTAATTTTGTTTTAAAGAATGAATATGGAAGTATGCTACCACAAACATAAAGGCATATTATTAATTTACATTTACATCCCTTCTGCATAAAGGTTTTATTCTATAATCACATCTAAAAACTTTCTTAACACTTCCTAGGCCTCGTATAGATTTGATTGACTATTAAGAAAGCAATATGAAAATTGCATGACATCCATCTACAAGTCTTGCATTTAGTCATATATTATAGGACATGTGTGGAACTTCTTTTCAGGTACATGTTTTTTAACAGAAACGAGAAAAGGATTTATATTATATAAAAAGTGAATTTACATACATCCCCAGGGCTGCAAAAAAGGTCAAAAGTCCAAAATATAAAGCAACAGTGCAGTACATAGCTACAGAGACTTCCATCTGCTCAGCAGTTTTACATAATTTAGCAAAATTTGACCTCCTACTTTTGACTGTGTAAACTCTTATAAACTGTCCTATCAGGATCATACAAAAAAACATCTAGAGCCTTAAAACATAAGGGAGAGATAAAAGACTTAATTCCTGAGCATTTGCTTCTTCAACTTCGGGCTGAGAGACCGATGCATCGTCCATAGGGGAGGCTTCTGCACGTTCTCCTTCTGGTTCATGGTTCCAGGGGTAGGGGCCATTCACGTCGTTTTGCACAGCTTCCATTGTCTCTTTCAACTGATTGAACCGGCTCTTGTGACGTTCAGTAGCATTCATGCTAATGTTCTGAATATTCTGATGCAGCTCCGCCAACTTCCCATTGACCCCGTCCAGCTTTGCGCTCAAAACTTGTTCCATTTCTGCCAGTCCTTTTCAATTCTTCCACCTCCCCAGTCTGAACACGATAACCGGTCTCAGCATCCTCCAAGCGTGTTTCAAAACACATCAATTCCAAGCCTGTTTGCTTTGATTCCTCCAAGCAAGCCTTTGCCACTTCATAAATGCAACGGCTCATCTTCCGTAGGTCCATCATTCCTTCTTTAAGAGCACTTATCTCCTGCGTAACATAGTTCAATCCAGAATCTTCCTCAGGGTGACTTGGGTTCGAGCCTTTCTTCCTCATAGAGCCTCTCTCCGCCATCTCAATGTCCTTAATGACCAGAGAATTCTCGCTGCAAGCAGTGTTTTCAAAACATAGCAAATGAGGAAAGAGCAACCGGATCTCCCATATATCCTCCCTTTCCATTATCAAGGGTGGGAATGCCATCATTCTGCTGCAGCTTTCGTACCAACTTCCCATCTGCTGAGCACGGCAGGGAATGTGCGAAGTTATTGGTAAATAGATGAGTCTAGATCCATTCGTGCCAGAGATAAACTTTAGCCTTCCATCTGTCGAGCTGCATAACTGGCTGCGACCTCCGCCTTTATGGCACATTCTCTTGGGCAGTGAGTGTATTAAAGAGGGCTTCAAAAATTGCAACACCATTTGAGTGTGGTGTGATGTCTGTCAAGGGATAGTTCCCCCTCCCTAAGCCTAGCTCCGACGTTGGCCAAACGATCCGCCTTGGAGTTTAGCTCCCTTCTTATATGATAAAAGTTGATGTGAGAAAAGTTAGGATAAGAATAGATAATTCTTTTTTGAATGCTATTTTTTGCTGCTTTCCTATGTATAAGGTTGTTCATGGATTGAATGACGATTCGAGAGTCACCACAAACAATGAAGTCCTCTACCTGAAGGTCATACATGCACTCTATTCCTTGAGACAGTGCCATCCATTCAGCATAATTGTTCGTTCACTTACCCAGACCCCAAGCATAAGTTCTAATGATGTTTCCACCTGGATCAAAGATGACTCCGCCTGCACCTGCCTCCCCTTTTTCTGCATCCAGGTAGCTAGCAATATCTTCAAACCATTTCTTTTCAGGTACATCATATACACAACCTTGGCACCATTCTAACTTCTAGGATAAAATAGCAGCCCAGAGTCCAGACTAAAAAAACGTCAGACCTTGGCTGAAAATTCAAAATACCAAGCATGACACAATATAATATTTTCAAGCATATTTATGCTTTCAAGACCTTATAAAACCACACTAATGAGCTGAACAATTTTTATATACAAAACACTAGTACATGGTATGTTCAAGTTGGACAAATGACAAGATTCAGATGGAACACACTGATTTATGCTTTCTAACAATAAGGACAACAAAAAGGAATCAATAATTCATCCAGGGAGATTATGATTAATATGTGCCTCTTAAAATGGATAATCAACTGGCTTTGCATTCTCATTCTTACATCAACCAAGCCTCTATGATGATATCCGAGAAGCATTCATCTACAAAGACAATCAGGTGTGTGATTTGCCAAGGCATCAGAGGTATGCAATCCAGAGCTTTGTAGTAGCTGACACAATTTTATTGACCATGCATTTCCCATACTTTATCTCCATGTTGTTGACAAGTACTTGGCTTGAACTATACTATAGGTTAACGAGGAAGATCATTCACTGCATTGTTTTTCGGGAGATCATAATTCTAGCATTGCAGATAATCTATTTTGTTTCAGAGGATAAATTTTGTCCTGTCTTTTTCAAGGAAGTTGTATCTGGCCTCTGGGTCATTTATTAGCAGCTGAGGCATCATTTTTGATGCAGCTTGTTGAACTTGGCAGAGCTTGCAGATGGGAGTCTCATGTTTTCTTTTGGAGCATCTCATTCATCAGGAAACAGGAGGAGAGCAACCGATCTTTCCTCATCACATGCTGAGCACATGGCATTAAGCAATATCTCTTTCCCAAAGAGAATGCCCTCTAATTTTAAAAGGCAGTCCCCAATTCCAGTTTCTGCAGTTAAAAAGGAAGGAAGGCGTCTTCGGAACCGAAAGCAGGAGAATACTGGTGTCGAAAAGGTGCAAGATAATTTTGATTCAGAGAGTGTGACTGGAGAAACTGATAATGTAAACCACAGCAAAAGAGGTCATCGCCTTTCTCAAAGATCATCATCTACATATGCAAGGAGATCTTCTATGTCATCTTCTAATGATGGATCCAGTCCAGATCTGAACAAATCATCTAACTCATCTGTTGAAGATGACATTGTTGCTCTCTTTAGGCGAATACAATCTGAGTCTACTGTTTCAAAAGAAATTCCAGGAAATGATAAGAAAAATAGTAATATTTTTTCAAAATCTATGAAATCTGCAGATTCTGTTTTAAGAGTGTTGCGTCAATACCCTGACAAACCTAAGGAGGAAATCGAAGAAGAGACTAACCAAAAAATGTCATCAATGGGAGGATATGAGAAAATGGCTACAAAAATAGATTCTTCAAGAAAACAATCAAAAAAGTCCAAGGAAATCGAAGAAGAGCCTAACCAAAACATATCATCAATGGGAGGATATGAGAAAATGGCTACAAAAAAAGATTCTTCAAGAAGGCAGTCAAAAAGGTCAGAATCTCAAAGGATAACAAAAAATATGGAGGAGTCTAAAATTTTTCTTTTGTCAAGACCTGCATCAAAGTTTGTCCACAGGTCACCAATTCCCTTATCAGCAATCAAGAAAGAAGTTCGTCCAGTTCCTGGAATTCAACAGTCAGATGAACAGAACGGGGGCACATCAAGAGATTCAAAAGGAACATTTTCAACTGTGTTGAATGGTTCTCTTCTTAGGGATTCGGCAGGATTATCAGAAAACCAGCCAGATGACTTAAGCCAACTAAACCTGTCGGAGTTGAAAAAGACTGCTAAATCTTATGGTCTGAAAGGGTACTCAAAGCTGAAAAAAGCAGAACTATTAGAGATGCTGAGAAATGTAGTCAAACAATCTTAGTACACTCCACGTGATTGCTTATTTTAGTAGATCACATTTGCCAATAGTACTTGATTGGATAGCTTTTGTTTTCCAGTTTGGCTTTCTACAGAGCCGTTCTTTCTTCCACGTCTACGAGAAATGGCTTGAAATGAAGAACTACATGTTTGAAGAGGGAAATACTTAAGTTGCGGATTGATGTTTACAACCAAGGTTTACATTTACCCATTGAATCAACTTGTCGGTTGTAAGCTGCCCTTAGACTTGAGTAAAAAGGTTCCTGGTGCTTAAATGAGAGTTCTTATTGGAAAGATGAATGCTCAATTGCTTGAGTAACTTGTAGACAATCACGAGCTACGCTCTTACCCAAGTTTACTTCCTGTCCATTTTGATAGAATGCTCGTGTTTGGACAATGAAATTTGGCACATATGTAATTTTGGGAACTCTCAAAGTCATGTATCTTTCTATTGTATCTTTATCCAGTCAATTTTGTTTATATATAAAATTGCCAGAACAGTTGTTGCTCATCAGTGTTTCAGTTTAATCTATGCAATTGACAAACTGTGCCACAAATATAAGTTTTGCACAATCTAGTAATTGCTTGCACAATTCCTTCTCTATGTTCATACTCTGGTTGTGTTAGTGTGTTAAAAGAGTATTTTTCCACTTTTGGTTCAATCATACATCTTGAATTTTCTTGTATGATGAAACATGTAAACTGGAAATGGATGCTGATTAATTTTTGACATGTCATTTACAATTGAACTGCACTTGGCTGATCACATCCTAATATGCTGGATATACGGCATTAGTTTTAAATGAATTCAACCAGGACTTCCAAGTTCCAATGAACTGATGTCTGTGGACGTTGATAATTTATATGCCTGCTTGTACATTGAATGTGGATATGGATACAACTTGAAATTTTAGAGAAATGAATATGAATCTCAGTGGTAATTCGATTTAGAATGAGAACTACACCAATGCAAAGTAGAGATTTACTGATGATATTCTGAGATCTGAATGACATGAAATTCCTCAATGCCATCCCTTGGAAAGTAACAGTTTACTCATCTCATTTATTCGTTACCAATTGCTCTGCCCCTCGTGGGCTGTCTGGATGTTGACTTTGATTATACCTGTACATGTACATTTTTTATCACTAGTTCAAACATAATCTGATTTTTCTCTGAAAGTGGCACATTTTACCTTACCGTTTTTGGTGAAGCCAATCTTAAATATTATATGATAATCTAACTAATCATTTTCTGAAACCCATTCTCATGGTAGAGAATACCTTGATTGATGCCTTTACTGCAGTTTCACGAGCATAAACTAGTTTCCCTTGAACCAAGAAAATGCATCTGATGGCATGGCTCCACCCAAATGCAGTTGCATTGCAAAATATGGTGCATGATATATAAAAGGGAGCTACATTGCAGAATGTGGTGCATCATATGTAAGAGGCAGCCACAATCGTAATTGTGTAAAGTGTATGCAAATGCATCACTGACATTTTTATGTATTGAATCATCCAACAGTAGATGATAACCATAAAGGCCCATGGGCTGGTCAAAGCCATTGATCGTTATCAAATAACATCATCAGGAGAACCTAGAGTAAGCAAGGCTAACATTTGCATCAATAAGTGCCACAAACATCACATCATAAAATTTTATTTGACCTTGAAAGATTTGATGAGTGTTTACCATGTTTGTGGAGTAGTGTTTTCTACTACTTATAGAATTAGACCATCTCCTATCTTGACAGTGTGAGATATTTTATCCTTGATTAAATAGTGAATGGGGAAGTTGTGCTGAAGAGTAAGACTCGCGATGTCAATGGCCCCCAGTGATGGCACAATCCATCACTAATTTTGCATTCTGACTTTTTATCAACTGGTACATAAGGAGTAAAAGTTGCCATCTCAACACAATTGATATGCAAGCATTTGAAAGATCTTATAGTACGTGGTAATGCAATTACTGGAATCTATGTTAGATTTGCAGCAGGTGCCCCTAGAATCCATCTTGCATATATTTGTGAGCTGTAAGCTTCATTAAATTTCCACAAGAAACCTCCTAATGCAATGACCAGACTATGTGTTGGAGAAGGGCCCTATAATCTTCTTGCATGTTTTGAACTGTATGCAAGCTTCATAAAAAAAATAGTCTATAGAATTCCGTAAGGAACCTCCTTCAAAAGGGGAACCGTATGCATCAAACCGACCATTTTTGTTCACCACATGGTAATGGGCTTGAATATCCAATGAACATGGCATAAAATTTAGATTGGAAAGAAGACAAGACCTTTACAGAGATTTATCATCTGAATGAGAAGCTGCTGACAGAGCTCATGACTTATTAAACCAGATACTTGTAGCGAAAGCTCATAACTACTTCCACAAAAAGTTTCAAATAAAATTAACATGATCATCACTACCAGTGAAACAATTTAATAAGAATAGAATACTCCCTTCTGCTACCCTAGTCAGCGATAAACACTTTAAATTACAGTCCCGTACTGAGCCATGATTGTTGCTGGATGCAAATAAGCTGTTTAAAAACATAAAGGTTTATTCACAGTAAATATTTACTAATTAACAAGAAGTGGAGCCTGCAGCTGGTTCTCGTCTCCATAGAAGGAATGACAAATATCCTATCTCCTGCCACCCTGTTCATTCTTCCCATCTTGGCCATGGTGTACTTGGTCATGCTATTCGAGTGCACAAATTGCTTCAAGGGACTGCAAGGTTGGAAGATTGTCTATGTTACTTCCTCCATGTGGATCACTATTTTGTTCAAGTTGATGTGGTGTCGGTTTCATGGAATTCTTTACCCTCTACATCATCTCCAGGACATTCTCCATTGCCATTTATTATACATACTGATTTTTTTGCTGAGAATCTTGAGCTGAGATTGATTTTTTTTTCCAGTCTCCTCCATGGTTTGCATGTTATCTTTCATCATCCCTGCTACCATGTATTAAGCAGCTTATTGAGTATCCACAACTGCGTACTATATTGAACTCCCACTATTGTTCTATGGATCTGTCAGTGAACAAACAGAGGGACCCTTCATGCCTTCATCTCCTGATGAGCCTCTTTACTCAACATCCTTCTTTCATAATTCCTAGACCCTAGACCCTATAGGAGAGTAGTGATGAACTCTATTGTTTCTTTGATGAACTTCAAATCGCTCTGAATATTAATGTTGAGAATTCTGTTTGCTCGTGGCAGGGGAATGTTTCCTCTCTATAGCAGCAGAGCTATTTCCCTTGGTGGAATGCACAGTGGTCTTCCTGCCAAACAATGCATGTCCTCACTTACCTGCCTCTTTTCCAAAAGGCCCCCTTCCCCCTTTCTTAGCCTGCATTATTCTTTTTGCCAGAGCAGATGTCATTTCTGCTTCTTTTGTGTTGCAGCCAAGATCCCAGATAACTTGGTGTCCCTAAACATTCAAAGTTGAGTGTTGGCTTCATCTTGAGGATGTGTGGAGTAATGCTTCGCTTTCAGACTAAATTTCCTTCCGAGTCTTAGTTTCACCCTCCATAAGAAGACTAATGTCACCTATCAACTATTGACACTGGTATAACTCAAATTAGCACCTAAATGGAGAAGTCCTAATCCACTAGTGCTACAGAATGCAACTTCTAAAGAAGAATACAACTGTCAACTACGTATTAATCTTTCCATGTTTTAAGCCAACTCTCAAGGCCAAGGGAGACTTCTCTATAGGATGATTCAATTTCGGTTTAGGAGAGCTTTAAGGGAAAATAAGTCTTAACTTGATTGAATATGTGGATTATGTTTTAAATTATATTTTCCCATAAAGTGTTATGATCATCAATATATGAAATAGGCAACTTGTCAACAGTTCAAATTAATTTGCTCGTGCATAAGATTAAACTTGAACCATGGACATTTAAAGAAAATAACTCATGGAAGCAAAATACCACAATGTTTAGGAAAATATAATATTTTATTAATTGGTCATTTACCCAAACACATTTACAAGTAAAGATCCTCAATGAGACCAGTTTGTAAAATTGATCTTTGAATGAGGTCCTCTTGGAGAGAGCATCTCTGCAAAGAGATGTCATCCAAATTTAATGAATGCTAAACCTTGTAGACGTGATTAAAATTACTTCAACAAATGAAGCTTAGAATTTATGTGTTTGGTTATCACAAACTTAGATTTAATTTATTCAGTGATTTGCGTTAGGTGTTCATGATCCGTATACATCATTACGAGTATTATGCAAATAAAGGTGAACCAGTGAAATTTTGCATAACATAAATTTCTAGAATACTACATCAAATGATTATGAAGATAAACACTTGAAATTTAAACCATATACCTTTAAGACATTTCCAAAAATTAAGAGGCATGAATACTTAACAGAGATATGAAATTAAACCGTCATTTGTTCCAGCATCAATACTTAAGATATCTTGCTGTTCATAGGGTTTTCAACAATATATATTTTCGAGAATTAAATAACAGCCATTTGAGCCAATAAACACATGATTTTCTTAACCCAAATTACTCATTAGTCTCGAATAAAATTTTAGAAATCGAATGTTGGCCTCGTTAATTTTAGTGAACAAAATAGTAAGATATATGAAGCAAAAACTCAGATTTAGCCCAACATTGTATGCATAAATTTGTACCATGAAGAATCCAAGTCATATCAACTCAAAATACTTTCCGGATTTGTATATTATGCAGAAATAATTTTCTAGATTTAAGTTTATGAGTTAAATCACTTGAAATACTTTAAGAATTTAAGGAAAAGAAATGATTACATGCCCATAAATTTTTAAGATTAGTTCCAACAATAGAAAAACTCTTATTAGTGATTAGAAAGTGAAGATTTATGGCTGTTTTATCATCTAAAAAATGCAGAAAATTAAAAGCAAGCTTCATAAAATTTAAAACCAACAATCTAATCCTAAGAACTAACAAGATTTAAACTAAGAAAATTCCTAAAGTATTTTTGGAATATTTTCAGAAATTTTCTACCCTAAGAAAGCAATTAAATTTAAGGATTTTGATTAGTTTTGGTTGTAGAAAATTGAAGTAGAGACTAGTGCCTTTTAACCTTTCTTGGGATCAAATATTTTAATCCTTGAAGTGTGAATGGTTGGCTGAAATTTTTGCAGCAAAAAGTGAGATAAATTTCTACCAAAATTGTTTGCGATATTCTACTAATTCCCACCAAGGGAGGATGGTATAGAAAATCACTACTCCAATCTAGATACTAGCTTGCACCCTAGCTTCTGCTCCTTGATTTGAAACTCTTTTGAAGATTGCTAAGCCATAAGACAAACAACAACACTAACATGCAAAATCTTAAATTTCATTTGAGTAAGACTGCCCTTTGAAGTGAACCAAGAAATAAATTTGACAATGGCATATGTTACACCCAAAATCTGGCCATCATGAGACCTATGTAACCTCAGTACCTAAATCCCCGAATCCTATGATCAAGCTAGTCATTTAGAGTAAGTTGATGTCCTTTATCCACACTCCTAATTAGGTCGGTGCAGGTTGTCTTTGGGCAAAGTGCGCCGGCGCAGGTTGCCTTCATGCAACATGTGCCGGAGTCAGTTTCATGGGAGAAAGGTAGCTTTCGAGCGAATTCTAGAAGTTGGATGAGGTGGATCTCTATCCCTAACTCCTAGGTGAGCTGGCCTTCGGTTCCCTAGCCTTTGGGAAGGATCCCTTAACCCTCTCCCCATGATCCTCAACCTACTCTATCCACTTAGTCCTATAAATATAAGAGCCCTCTTTATTCCAAAGGGAGGAAGTCTATGGTACTCTTATGCTGGTGAAATTAGCTCAGTAGTTCAGCACCCTAGTCTTGGAGGCACCTACTCCTCTCTAGGAGCTTTGGTTTGGCTTGTCGGAAGGAGATCGCGACGTTGGTGCATCGGTTGTAATCCTCTCTTCTATTGTATTTCCCACTTTTTATATCCATAAATGTTATTGTGTTGATGATATTTATAGTTTACCTCCTCAACTGTTTACTTAGACTAGTTAGTGTTTGGGCATGTTTTACTGCTTGTATTGTTCCTATGTGTTTTGACAGGTCTTACAGCCATAGATCTGACGACTGCGGAACTCGGAACAACCATGAGGAGAAAGATCTACGAATCTGAGGTAAGATGCTTAATTACCTGATCTCTAACTAGATCTAGGAGAGTAGTTTCATATTCTGTCCCATTTGTTTTGGACTTACATCGAGCTAGGGAGATCACGCCTTAAGTCCGCTTTTGGTAGATTGTCCGATAACAGCATAAATAAAATAAATTACCTCAACATGTGATCCATCAAGTATTACTCCATGAGAATAAACCCCAATAAACAAAGATCTTTTGATGCAAAAATGTCATAGTATTTTTCTCCAATACTCAACAACAAATGAGACTGAGAAGTGAGCACTCTTATTTAGGAGAAAAACTCAACTTATTCTACAATAAAATAATAATAGATGTGCTAAATCCTTAGATCTATTCTAGGGACTCTTCAAGATATAGTAAAAAAAAAAATATGCTCAACCTCTCGACAATCTCTTCAAAGAGAGAAGGCACCCCAATAGTCATGCTAAAAAAATGGGCAAACAATACAATACAGTGCCCAAAAGAGAGGGTGCTCCAAGATAAAGGGTCCATAATCCAACTAAGTGCAATGACCAAGACCCAAAACCTAGGGCGCTCTCTTCAAAGGTTCAAAAAGACAAACATGGAAAAATTATGGTGTGACATTTTAAACGATAGTTTTGGATATTCCAACTTTCTCAATATTTATCAGATTTTCTATTTGAACCACTATTTGAAAATCGTGTGGCCATTCTGCATTCAATGGTGTTGAGATGACACAATTTTTGGCACTCTGCCAAAATATAATTGCTCCTGAAGTTAGGACGCCCCCTCAAGTGTGCTAGGAACATCACCAAATGTTGCGCTCCAAGTATAGGTGCCTAATGGTCATCCAACATACCAATCAAGTCATAGCATGTGTGTAATTAAAATCACTATTGTAATAAAGTTAACCATCATCAAAACTTAGGCAAATGTTAATATAATATGACAATAAACACAAGATATATGTTGCAAATACACATTTTTTAACAACTCAATGATTATAATTTTTTAACTCATCTAGTCGAACATTAGTGTGACCTTTATAGCCCCTTTACATGTGAAAGTTTTAAGCCAACATGGATAGCTTAGTTACCTAAGTCAAGTGAGGGTATACAAATGAAGTACGTACATAGGGAAGAAAGGGGTTCTTTGTGAAATAACCATCATAGTAATGTAAGAGGGTTGGTCTATCCTTAATGTTCAAGAGTTAGGATTTTATAGATGTTTCTTCCAAATGTGTGCCTAGGAAGCGTTGTCATGAGTCATCCATTCTCACTCCTTCATATTGCGATCCATTTATTTCATTTTTCTTTGATATCTCATTCATTTACATTTCATTTAGCCCCAGCATTGGCTTAGTCCCTTGTTTTAGATGTGGCTTTGATAACCTTGGACAAGGGAATCTGACTTTTGCGATGGGGAATATCAACAAGTCCTTTTTGGAGAGTGCAAGACTCTTTTGGCTTTATTTGAGGCATACATACATTGGAATAGTAATGAGACCATATGCTATTACTAATGGCAGATCATTCACAAAGGAGAAAGTGAAGGGGATGGGTGAATTGGTTTGTGAAATGAAAAATGGCTAGGTGAAAAGTGTTGAATTGGATGAAATCACTTGACTTAGTTCACCAAGGTACAAAATCAACCTTTGTACTAACACACTTATTAAGCTAGAAGGATAACACTAAGGTTAGACTAAGAGACAAATAATGGTTTAAGTATACGAGTCATCATAAAATCATACATGTAACATTTCGTGCTAACATATTGTCATACCATAAAACACGTTAAGAGTAAATAAAGGTTAAGATATTACATCACTAGAGGATAAGACACTATCTTTGACTAGGTACATCAAGGCACATATACCATATGATAAAATGGAAGGACCTCTGACCAATGATATATGGTGAAGCCTCAAATCTAATCTCAGGAATTATTGATTAAAATCAACCCTGCTAAAAGAGGGGTAGCATCTGGATTCAATTGTAGGGCATGTACTCAGTGTGAGAGTGCATGAGAACCCCATAATCTCAACTTGTCTCTTGCACAACCCACTCAAAGTGCATATCTAATCCCATTGAGGGATCAAGACACAAGTGCATTGTCCTTGTCTACATATACCAAAGCATAATGAAACTTGTAGATTAGTTTTATTTAACAAGTAAAGTAAAGTGCATGAAATGATTGACATCAAATGAAATGAAATGCAACTCAATCAATTGCATATATCAAGATTTAAATCAAAATGGATTTCATATATAATTCAATATATGTAAAGCAATATGTAAATCAAATGCATATTTAGATGTGAATATATCTTAGTCAGTCAAAATACAATGCAATCCTAAATGCTTATGTTAAAAAGCTTATTCATCCTAAACTACTCTCAGCATGAGATGAAACAATCACTAGGTAAAGTCATAAAGCCAATGTAACTAGGTGCTCATTTCATCAAGACCATGATACCTTCCTTTATGCTTGGTTACCAACCAAAACAAGGATATATCAAAGGTTGAATGAATGCATGCTAGAATCTCCATCAGATGTAAGTTGAAAAATAAGGTGTACTCATGGAGAAGGCCCAAGTATCAAGATCATGCGAAGGAAGGAGTGCATTACTACAAGAACACACTATCCAAGCTTGGACATGACTCGTGTAAGCAGGGTTATGGCTGAATACATCATAATTCCTACCTTCAAGCAATAAGGGCCCATCACAAATATCCTCAAGGAACTCAGTCAAGCATAAGATATGACAAAATTTTTCAGAATTAGAAAAAAAATTTAGCCCCAATTTCAAGGTTTGAAACCACCACCTGATTTGTTGGAAACTTTTACAATTAATTCTTAGATGGAAAGATTATTTCCCCAACCAAATTTATGCTCTAAAAGGAAACTTTCCAACTAAAGATACATGCTAAAAATGAGAAAAAATGAAAGAATGAGGTGACTTGAAATTGGTGTCATAAAAACCCCTGTGGTACCATGCAATTTCTAGCCCCTAAATCATCTTTTATACTTGAGAATTTAGGAACAACAATATTGAAAGAAGGTCACAAAATTTCTATACCTTTAGGCTTAGAAAAATGACTTGGAAAGCATGCATCAAAACTCTTCAAACATGGTTGGAAATTACACTGAAAAATTTGTTCCAATACAACCTTAAAATTGGAGGAGATGGTTGGAATAAATCTGCAAAAATGTGCTCAACATGATGCCCAAAATCAACATTACAAATGGAAGCATATGGTTGCAAATCCTCTTCCATTCTTGGCTATTCTAAAGTATCTAAATCTCCAAGTTTATAATTGGATGCTTCACTATATGAATCATATATGGGATCCCCAAAGCTATGATTACCAATCTGAAATCTTACATCCATTGAACTCTTCATGAAATGGAGAAATGCATGCATTTGCTATTTCAACATCAAACAAGGGGTTGTTTAAAAAAATGTCTTCCTCAAAATTTTTAACAAGGTGGATCATCTAATTCATGTTTTTGAGATGAGCTAAAGCTTACCAAGCCCTCATCATCATGAGGAAAGAGAATACGATGGGTTCTCTCATCCATAGGGCTTTCCTCAAAGTAATCCTCATGGATTTCTTCTTGGTCATGCTCTTCTTCATGATCTTCAATGAAGTTAGGGGAATCTTGTTCATGCACATATTCTTGAGATATCTCATGCAATTCATCTTGCCCTCGAACCCCACATTTTTCTTTAGCAAAATAACCCAAATAAAACAATTAAATGTGGAAGGTGCATTAGTAAGGCCAAATGGCATCACCAAAAACTCATAATGACCTTCATGTATTTTAAATGCCAGTTTGGCAATTCCTTCTTCCCTCATTCTAATTTGATGATAACATGAACAAAGATCCAAATTGGTAAAGAAAATTGCTCCTTACAATTGCTCTAATAATTAATCAATGACATGAATATGAAACTTATCTTTAGTGGTTATCTTGTTGAGCTCTTTATAATCTAGACACATACACCACAAATTATCCCTTTTTATAAACCATAACCACTGGTGAAGAGAAAACATTTTGGCTAGGTCGAATGATGCCAACCCCTAACATTTCTTGAACCATACACTTAATCTCACTCTTTTGGGCATATGCATATCTATAAGTTTTGATGTTAAGTGGTGCACTTCTCAGTTGTAAGTAAATAACATGATCATGCTCTTCAGTGGGTGGAAGACCTTTGGGAATCTATGAAAATACCATGGAATTATCTTCAATAATTCTTTGGAGATCCAATGGAATGGAGAGTTTATCTGTTTGAACTTCTAGTGAGCACAATTGTGCAATTATACCATGGTATCCATTTTTTAACAATTTTTCCATGCTATTAGAGATTATCACTTTGGATGGTTTCCCTTGAATACCTTTGAGTCAATTTCCTTTCCTTCCAAGGAAAATCTCATGAAAAGTTCCTGTAAATTAAGAGCCACAGTTCTCATTGATTGCAACAATTCGACCATTAATATAACATCAACACCTCCCATTTGGATCACGATCAATGGACTATCCAATAAATACTCCCCCATAAATATCTTAATGCTATGATACTTTCTTGAACAATTTATGGTACCTCCATCTGGAATCATTGTATTAAATCCTGGTATTGGATATATAAAGCAATCGAGAAGTTTAGATAATTTGTAGTTAACAAAGTTATGGGGACTACTAAAATCAATCAACACTATCACCTTTTTATATTTGATATATCCTTTACCAAATCAGTTAATAAATACTAATTTTGGCCCCTCTTCAAGGGGGTTTAGATTGGAATTAATCCAAATGATTTGAAATAGGGGTTATGTGTAGACATCATTCTCACCTTTGCAAGGCCGAAAAACAAGTTATACAACTTGACGAGAACTTGACATTGTTCTCATTTTTTTATAGGCGTCAAAACCACCAAAAAACAACTCCGAATCGAAAAGTGGTGCTATTGGTAGCACCACTTTTTTTTTCGGGGCTAAAATTACAACTTTTTGGTAACACCGTCCAGTGCAGCACGGTGTCGTTGTAATAAAACCATAATATCAACCCCTGAAACGAAAAATGGCAGAACACATTTTTCTTTCCGGGGCTAAAATTACAACTCGTTTGACATGGTCGCCTTAAGAGGCAACAACTTTGCAATGCAAATGCTAAAATAAGCCGCCAACTCAAAAAGAGGTGCTACCAATGGCATCCCTTTCTTTTTTCGGGTTACATTTTCAGGCATTTTTAAACTATAGCCAAAAAATATTTAAATTAGAAAAAACCTTTGTAAAAAAAAGTTAAAAAAAATCAAAATTGTAACAATTTTTACCAAACTAATTCATTTTTTTTTTCAAAAAATAAAACCATTAAAACAAACACAATTTAAACAAAAAAAACAAAAAAAACAACAACACATTATAAAGTGGTGGTGGAGTGGTGGCGAGAGGGTGGTGAGGAGGGGGTTGGATGGTGGCGCGATTCTCAGAATCACGCCCCCATCCAAACCCCTCCTCACCACCCTCTCGCCCCCTCCCCACACGCTCACTCCACCTCACTCCCCTCCCTATCCAACCCATGCGCCTCCCTCCCTCCCTACCCACTACCCCCCCTCTCACTACCCACTACACCCTCCCCCTAACCACTACCCCCACATCACCCCCACCCACCTAACCTATGAAATGTCTTACCCCATAAGTGTGCAAATAACATTCTAACTCTTCCACACCCAAACACACTTGATGCATCTATTGGAACACAATTTTGATGCCCAGTGTGGTTTTTTCACCCTTAAGAGAAAAATGGTCATTGTCCTTGAACGGTTGCTTGTTGTGAGTTGGGCTTGCAATAAAATACAAAATGATGGATGGTTCGACGAGTTTTAAATTTTGTTGAACTTGTGTATGAAATACCACTAGGGATGTCCATATCACATAAGTTCCTTCCTTAAAACTATATTTTCAAACAATTTCAAAAACTAAGATTTTACCCAATCAAAGCCAATGCAAAAATTGCATTGGAAGGTCAAAGTATGAAATGTATACCCCAGAAGCATGTAGGTAATGTCCTCACATTTTTCATGCCCAAACATAATTGATTAAACTAAGAAAACATAGTTGTGATGCTATGTCTATTTTTTCACCCCTAAGAGTAAAATGACCATTGTCCCTCCATTGCTCCAAACTACAAGCTAGGACATGTGGTGACATGCAAACCAATGGATGGATTGATAAAAAAATGGTTCCATTGGAATTATGTACATATAATAGCACCACATGCACCTAACACAAGCTTCACCAACCTAAAACACTTTTGATGAATGATCTGAAAGTTACGGTTTTTCCAAGTGAGAGTGAATGCAAAGGTTGCATTATAAGGTCAAAGTAGTAAATGCCTACCTGGGAACAATGGAGACATTATTATTACCTCAACCACCACCAAACAAACTTGGAAAACCCAACATAACACAATTACAATGCTCAGTGTGGATTTTTCACCCCTAAGAGCAATGGCCATTGTTCCTCACTAGCTCTAGGCTGCAAGCTAGGGCATGTGAGAAACTAAAAACTAGTAAATCAGTCAATGAGTTATTTTTTTGTTGGAATCATGTGCACGTAATAGAACTAGGTACTACTATATCGTAGGAGTTCCAGTGCCTTAGAATTGTTTTCTTAAACAATCTTGAAAACTAGGATTTTTCCAACTAAAGGTAATGCACAAATTTCATTTGAAGGTCAAAGTATCAAATCTATACTTTGGAAGTGTGCAAACAATGTTCTCACATAACCACACCCAAACACACTTCATAGAGATGATGGAAAGCAATTTTGATGCTCGATTTTGTTTTTTCTACATTGAGATAAAAACAAGCATTATCCCTCAATAACTCAGCTAGTTTGTGAAATAAGGCTCCGATAAAATGAAAATCAACGGATCGGTTGATTATATGTTAGTTCCATTGAACTCATCTACACAAAATTTCACTTGGAACACTCATCTCATAGGAGTTCGACTACCATAAAATTGTTTTCTTGGATAATTTTGAAAACTAGGATTTTGTAGTGAGAGGCAATGCAAAAATAACATTGGAAGGTTAAAGTAGGAAATGTATGTCCCAAAAGCACGGGGACAATGTTCTCACCTATATGAAGTCCAAAAAAACTTCACAAAGATGGAAACATGCAACTGCAATGCTCAATGTGGTTTTATCACCTTTGGGAGGAAAATGGGCATTTTCTTGGCTCAATGTCTCTAAACCACAAGCGAGGGAAAGAAATAAAATGCAATGGATTCATATACATTGAATTGTGATAGGGATGACCATCTGACAAGAGTTCCATTGCCCCAAAATATATTCTCTAATGGTATTTAAAACTAGGATTTTACCAAGTAAGAGGTACTACAAAAATTGCGTTGGAAGGTTAGAGTATGAAATGTCTACCTATCAAGCATGTGGATGGTTTTCTTTTCTCCACTAGTCTTGCACACATTTTATAGAGATGAAAAAATGCAATTGCAATCTTCATTGTGGTGTTTTTCACCCATGAGAGAAAAATGGTAATTGTCCCTTAATGGATGTAGTCTACGAGCTAAGGCATGCGATAAAAGTAAAATTGGGTGAAAGATACATGACATGTTGGTTCCATTGGACTCATGTACACATAATATCATAAGGGATTCCCATCTAACATAAGTTCCATTGTTTTAAAACTATTTTCTCACAGGATTTTGAAATCTAGCATTTTGCCCAATACGAGGCAATGCAAAAATTGCATTGGAAGGTCAAAGAATGAAATGTTTGCCCCATAAGAATTTGTAAAACCACTTTAGACACACTTGACCACACATGATGGAGCTAATGGAATGAAATTGTGCTTCTTGATGTGATTTTTCAACCCTCAGGAACAAAATGGTCATTGTCTTTCAATGGCTCCAATCATGAGCTAGGGCTTGTGATAAAATGAAAATAGTTGGATTGATCAATGAGTTGTCATTTCCACTAGAATATTCTACATATAATTACACTAGGGACACCCTTATCATAAGAGTTCCACAACTCTAAAAATATTTTTTCTTAAATGATTTCAAAAACTAGGATTTTACCCAATGAGAGACATTGCAAAAAATGCATTGGAAGGTCAAAGTATGAAATATTTACCTCAAAAATGCGGGGACAATGTTCACATATCTAATAAGCTCACACACAATTTATAGAGCCATCAAAACTTAGTTTTGATGCTCAGTGTGGTTTTTTCATTCCCGGAGGAAAAACGACCATTATCTCTCAATGGCTATGAGTTGCACATGAGTTGTCAGCTATGACATGCAATAAAATTCAAATTGGTTGAAGGATCAATGAGTTATCAATTTATTTGGATCCATGTACCCTCTCCCAAGGGTTCCACTACCCTAAAACTATTTTCTAGGACCCTTTAAAAAACTAGGAATTTGCCTAGTGAGAGGCAATGCAAAATTTGCATTGAAAGGTGAAAGTATGAAATGTATACACCAAACGTATACACATAATATTATCACATAAATAATTCCCAAGCACACCCTATTAAGCTAATGGAATGCAACTACAATGCTCAACGTGTTTTTTTCACCCCATAAGCAAAATGGCCATTGTCCCTT
Organism: Larix kaempferi; assembly: GCA_027924585.1. NCBI lineage: Eukaryota > Viridiplantae > Streptophyta > Pinopsida > Pinales > Pinaceae > Larix > Larix kaempferi. The sequence goes on along the minus strand of BSBM01000764.1, from coordinate 9,619,911 downwards.
AATGGCTATAGGCCACGAGCTAGGCTTGCAATAGAATGAAAACTAGTGGATGGGTCAATATGATTCTAGTTCCATTGGACTCATATACATGGAATTTCTATAAGGATTCCCATCTCATAGGAGTTCCACTTCCCTAAAACAATTTTCCAGGACAATTTTGAAAACTCGGATTTAGCTTAGTGAGAGGCACTACAAAAGTTACATTGGAAGGTTAAAGCATGAAATGTCTACCTAGGAAATGTGCAATTTTTTTTCTCACTTATACTAGGCCCATACGCACTTTCCAAAGCTCATGAAATTGATTTGTGATTCTTAGTGTGGTTTTTTCATCCCTGGGATAAAAATGGCCATCATTCCTTAAGTCTCCCCGGGGCTTTAAAACTACACCGAGTATCTAATTGTAATTTATATTCAATGGGTTTGTTTTGACATAGAAAAGGTGATCATGGTGTCCACACGCTTTATAGGTATTCATTTCCAAGTTTAATCACCAAGTGCATTTTTATAGTGCTCCCATTTGAAATAGCACATCGAATAGTAAGATATTTAATGAGACCAAGAAATGATGAAAAAAATTATGATCCATTATGTTGTATTCACAAAATAAATTATAATATATAGTACAATCATGATAATCACCATATAACTATCAATGTTACCTAATAGAAAAGATCAAAACCAGAACCCTAAAATAGAAGTAAGAATATGTTACATAGGATAAGGGCTATATCCTAAGGTATACAAATATGGTCAAGAACTTAGGATCAAAGGGATTCAAAAGCTAATAATCACCCCCTTAATAATAGGTTTGTACAACTAGCTAGGAAACAACTACTAGTGTGAAAATTGGTAACATCTTTAAGTATTCAATTTGATATTCATGGTTTGAAACCTCATGAGTCTCAATGAAGATCCACCTGAAAAACTATACCAAGTCTAGAAATCTCATTATGCACAAATGAGTCAAATAACTTGTAAGTGTTCATTGATGTGAACTTAGAGTTCGATGAGAAAAAAACCTTATGGGAAGAAAATTGGATAGAAGTCCAACACATCCCAAATCTTGTAAATGCCTAACAATCCAATGTGCCAAGCAAAACTGCAAAAGAATCAGTTGTCTTCTACTAGGTCCAAAGACCATGCATATAAGCTTGAACACTATCAAACAAACAAAGATGTTTACAAAACTGCTCTAAGCAAATGACACAATTTTTTTTTTATTATCAATAGGTCCAAAGACCATCATAAGCTTGAAGACTATCAGACAAACAAAGATGTTTACAAAACTGTTCTAAGCAAATGACACAATTTTTTTTTATTACCAATAAACCTATTGATAGGAAAATGTGTTGATCAACATCCCAATCCTATATTCAGAGAAGTTGGTATATAAAAACCTATGAATTATTCAACAATGACTAAATCATAATCCTACCAAAAAATATTGAGAAGTAAATAAACCATTTGAACTCCTGAAATCCTGAAACCAAATTGTAAATAAAAAATGTTTTTTTATTCAATATAAAAAAGAAGCTGTGGCAAAATTGTCCAGCCAAAGATGATACAAAAACTAGGGCCAATAATTCAGTCTTTCCAATTTAAAAAATTCCATACTTTCTGGATTTTATCCATCTATTCCTGTTTCTATAATCTACTTCTGCTAGCTTGTTAGTATATATTCTTATAAAACTATTACACACAAATTGACACTTGATTTAGAGAAACTCGGAAGTCTTGAATTTTGACGCGAAGCTGCAGAATGATTAATACTGGGCTGAGGGTGCATGTAATGAGCCACATTCTTGTTTACTGAAGGTTCTTCTCGCTCTGGGCCTTGAAATGTCTCCGAGAAACCCACTGATGATTCCACTCGGTGCTCCACTCTTCTGAACCTTGGTGCTAACTCCCTTTTCAGTCTGCAAACGATCTCATGAAGTTCTCTAATTTTCTCTCCTTGTTCTCGTCCTCTCCTAAGAAGCTAGCGAATCTCCACTTCTATCAATGCAATTTTTGGTTTCATTCTCTCCAATTGGGAACTGGAAACCTCATAACGCTGCCTTGCCCTCCTGATCTCTTCCTCAATATGCTGTTCCATGCCGTTCTTCCACCCTTCAATGCTGCTAAGAACAAAACCCAACTTCTCTAATTTTGCAATGCGTCGCTCATGCTATATAGGAGACACCATGGTGAAGAGCTGGAGCCTGCCATTACGATGCCAACTCTATCCAAATCAAAGATGCGGACCCTGACACCCACCACCAACCGATTTCTGCTGCAATACCAGCGTAATTTACCCTCTGCGATTCTTCCTTTTCGCTCAGCCTCCGGTCCTGGATAAGATTTATGAAATGTTCACCAACATTCTGTGACGCCATATTTGACAGACTCCCACACGCTTTGGGGGAGGGACGAGGGGACTTACACATTTTTGAATCCCCAGAGATGGTTATTTTCTTACAACCTTTTTCCACTACAAGCTCAACTCCCTTCCATAGGGCTAGTGCCTCCGCTGGATTGTTCGAAGCAATGCCAAGTCCTCATGCGTACTTCATTTCTGGAAGTTCTTCGAGGCCTAGAAGCACCCCTCACTCCTGCCACAAATTGTAAAAAAAAATGTTGAACAATCATGCAAGTCACATATGTACAATAAATGATTGTATTCTCAAATGCTAAAATGGTAAATTATCCAACAAAATATCATCCATGTCAATATCCTCGTAATCATGAAAACTCTCAAAAAAATCAACAAAATATCATCTATGTCAATATCCTCATAATCATGAAAATTCTCAAAAAAATCCAGTGTTGAGTTGTTTTGGTGAATATCCCGTGAAGGTCAAATGAACCAATCCAAAAAATCCATGTGAGAACTTGAACTCTTACAACCATCATCAATATCTCCCCCGTGCCAATTGAAAGGTGAGAAAACCTAGGACTTGGAAATCGACAACATCAATATACCCCCCGCCAAAATAAAATTGGAAAGGGTAACCATACTAATTTTGAGTAGACTCTAAAGACTCAATACTCAAGTCAAAATACATCCTCAATTGGGCCATGATCATGACCTAAACCATCAATTCCTTCACTTGAAAAATCCATGTTCATCTATTTTAAAAACCATTCTTATCAAACATGTTTGTACCTATGTATGAACTTTCGAGTAACTTGCTTCCAAATTCTATTAACAAGTACCAAACCATCCAAAATGTACATGTTTCCAATGAACCTTCATTTGTTTCTGACACCTTTTAGAAAGATGGTTTGTCTTACCACAAACACTAAATGGGTTAAAATCAAAATACTTAAACTCCTTTTGGCCAATTCAATGATAGTGCATGCACTATTAAGGTACTCAATAAAATTCTTCATCATCAACTTCATCATCTTGTTCCTCAAGCTTCTACTTCTGATATTCAACTCCATGCATCTACAAATCATCATCAATAAAATTGGCACTCACAAACTTAACATGTTGGAAGTAATTGATAATATGAAAGAAGTCAAATTGATTCTATTCATACCCTAAGGTATGTTTGTTCCTTTTCAACTATGACTTCCAAATGTCTCACAATATCGTTTTTATTTTGTTTCTCCTTAGTGTCTTCATCCATGTCATCCTTAGTTGTATGTTGTTGAAGGTCTTCTTGTTCACTATCCAAAATTGTTAATCCAAACAATGGATTACGTTGAACAAGTATGGGATCAAAATGTTGAAGCAATTCCTGATTTTGAAGAATTCTTAACTCATTAGTTAACATGTTGCGGTTTTTAAGAATATCATACCTTTTGTGTATTACTTGCATACAAGTAGCTATAGTATTGAATGAATATTTTCCAATCTCAATTGTTGTTCTTGGTGCATTGTTAACTAAATTGTTAACTAATGAATTTCTAAAGAAGTGCTATAGGTGTTGCAATGAATAATAAGCCTTCAATTGTCGCACACCAAAAAAATGAGAAATCATCAACACGACGTACTCATTACACAATTATCATCATCACCACACACCTTTGATCCCCCTATTCAATGTCGGGCCAAATTAAAATCACTAAGAAAGTAACACTAAATATAAGTTGTGAGATTATCAAAGACCTCATAATTGATGTGAAAAATGTATTCTTGCAAATCCACCCTCTTCAACAATTGCAATTGAGACTCAATTAGAATGGACTCAATTTTGTCATGTTCATTGCAAAAAACTAAAAACTCAAATTACTCAAACTTATAGCCACCAAATGTACCAAAATCATTCTCCATGCAAGAAAAATCTTCGTCACATATGAGCACATGGTTCCTTTGATTCCCCTATTCCATTTTGAGATAGATTAAGGGCATAATTGAAAAAAACTTCAATTTTATTATCCTTCTTACTACCACATTGGAAGCAAATTTAGACAGGATCCCTTTGTAGCCAATTTGGATGGGTTGCACAATTGCATAAGAGTTCAAGGTTTTATGAAACATCATATATTCCCTTTTTTTTTTTTGATTAATATGGTATATCTTTCAATTTGAAAAATACAATACATTTTAGTACCATTTTACAAATTTAAAAAAAAAATGTGATTTCCACTTTCTTCCAACTAACTTTAATATTCAAATTTGGAATTAAACCACTTGTCATCCCCTTCAATTTTATTATCCTCCTTAGTGCCACACTAGAAGCAAATTGAGATAGAACCCATTTGTAGTCAATTTGGTTGGGTTTTACAATTACAAAAGAGTTCAAGGTTTTATGAAATACTTTATATCCCTTTTTTACAATTTTGCTATCAAAATGTTATATCTTTCACTTTGAAAAATACTATACCTTATAGTACCATTTTACAAAAATACATCTTTAATGTGATTTTTTCATATGACTTCCACTTTCTTATAGCTAAGTTTAGCATTCAATTTAGAATTAAACCACTTCACATCCCTTTTCATTAAACCAACTTTATAAAATATTTGTAATATTCAAATAAGTTCCACTTTCTTACAACTAACTTTAATATTCAAATTTAATATCAAATTGATTGTCATTGCTTTCATAAAACCAACTTTATAGATATTTGTAATATAAAAAGTTAAAACCAACTTTATAGATATTTGTAATATCTATAATATTAGTGAATTACTCATAGAATTAACTTTAACATTCAAATTTAATATTAAGCCACTTGACATCCCTTTCATAAAACCAAATTTATAGATCTTTGTAATATTCAAATAAATTCCACTTTCTTATAACTAACTTTAACATTCAAATTTAAAATCAAAACATTTGACATCCCCATTCATAAAACCAAATTTAGAGACCTTTGTAGTATTAAAAAAAATACTAGTAAACTACCCATAGAACTAACTTTAACATTCAAATTTAGAATTAAACCACATGATATCCCTTTCATAAAACCAACTTTATGGATCTTTGTAATATTTGACTCAACTTCCACTTTCTTACAACTACTTTTAATATTCAAATTTAAAATTAAATGACTTGACATCCTCTGTCACAAAACTAACTTTGTAGGTGTTTGTAATATTAAAAAAATATATTAGTAAACCATCCATAGAACTAAATTTAACATTTAAATTTAGAATTAAACCACTTGACATCCTTTCCTAAAACCAACTTTGTAGATCTTTATAAAACTAACTTTGTAGATCTTTATAAAACCAACTTTGTAGATATTTATAATATTCGAATAGCCTCCACTTTCTTACAACTAACTTTAATTTTCAAATTTAGAATTAAACCACTTGCCATCCTCTATCACAAAACCAAATTTGTAATATTTTTAGTATTCAAATAATACTATTACTAAACCGTCCATAGAATTAAACCGCTTGACATCTCCTTTCATAAAACAAAATTTATAAATATTTATAATATTCAAATAATACTAGTAAACCAACCATAGAATTAGACTACTTGACATCCCCTTTCATAAAACCAACTTTATAGATCTTTGTAATTTTCAAATAATACTAGTAAACCACCCATAGAATTAAAGTACTTGAAATCCCTTTCACAAAACCAACTTCATAAATCTTTGTAATACTCAAATACTAGTATTAAACCACCCTTTGAAAACGAATATCATAGTGACATCCCCTTTCATGAAACCAACTTCATAAATCTTTGTAATATTCAAATAATACTATTAAACCACCATTTGAAAACAAATATCATAGTGACATCCCCTTTCGCGAAACCAACTTCATAAATCTTTGTAATATTCAAATAATACTACTAAACCACCCTTTGAAAACAAATACCATAGTGACATCTCCTTTCATAAAACCAACTTCATAAATATTTGTAATATTCAAATAATACCAGTAATCCCCTAGTATAAGACCAACTTTATAGATGTTTGTAATATCCAAATAATACTAGTAAACCACCCTTTGAAACAAATATCATAGAATAAAGAGGACTTATTAAGGTTCAATTTTAATATATCCATATCATTTCATTAACCAACCACCCATCTAATATCTTTGTATTTTTTCTTTAGTTCATTATAAGGATATCAAACTAAATTCATCCTCAAAATGTTGGATAAAGAAAGAAAACACCAAAAGTTATAAAATTTATACCTCCATTTCGAGTTTTGATTTTCTTTCCAAAGTGTATTTATCACCTTGATTAGAACGATTTGAAGAAAGTTCCTCAACCACTCAACATCTTGATCCTCTGATAATGGAATTCCTTGGCTCCAAATTATTGAAGCACAAAAAACTAGAGAAAGTACCAATGATCCAACACACAGTAGAATTTAGCACAATGAATACAAAAATTGAGTAAGAATGTCTTTCAATACAAAAATTGTTTGTTTTACACTTAAAATTCCAAGCATGAGATGCTACGATGTGTTCGACTAACACAGGAAACTTCCAAAATATCGAACACCTTGAGTATCCACTCACACAAACATATCACAGATCAACACACCGATGTTTTGATGTGGTTTAAACCCTCTAAAGGGAAACACTCCATGGCCCTGGCCAAATAGCTACTTGAGGCAATTTACTATGCAAAGAAAAGAATGTTACAAATGGGCTTCTCGTATTCGATTAACTAGCAAATGACCCTCCATGCTCTTTAAATAGAGATAATGGACCAATCGGGTGTTAAGCCACATATCAATGGTCGTTAAGATCGAGGAGAAGTTGAACTGTTAGATAACTCTATGTGAAGATCATATCGTGACTGTCAGATTAAATATTTGCAAATGCATACTAACTTGCATACTAAAGAAACACACTTGACCTAACGTATATATTATGACAAGATCTTAACTAACTCCTAAGTGTCTAAATATCCTAACATCCCCCGATAAGAATAACTTGGGATAGGATTGAAGCATTTAGAAAAGTGACACTATAGGAGAATGAAGGAGGCATTAAATCCTACCCCCCCTTAATGACAACTTCTTGAACTCCTAACATAGATTGAAGTTTAGAAAACTTCGCTTCTGTAAGAGACTTTATGAAGATGTCTACAAATTGATCATCTGTAGGGAAAAAGAGCACTTCAAGAACATGATCATGAACAAGCTTTCTAATGAAGTGCATATGTAGCTCAATGTGTTTGTTGTGTTGATGTTGAACTGGATCTTTGGCGAGATTTATGGCACTCTGATTGTCACACCAAAGGGTATTTAGATAGTGTTGGTCGAATCCAAACTCTGAAAGGATCCGTCGAAGCCACAAAGCTTCCTGATCGACATTAACTATGGCTTGATACTTTGGTTTTGCTGAAGAAAGAGCAAGAGCTTGCTGTTTCTTACAATCCCAAGTTACAGGTCTGGAAACAAGACTGAAAACATAACATACAGTAGACTTCCGATAATCAAGATCGCCAACCCAATGCGAATATTTGAAATCAACCAACAAAGGAGTCCCTCCTGAACTATAATGAATCCCAAATTGAACTGTACCCCGAATATATCGAAGTCTATTTTTTACATCTTTCCAATGGATTTTATGGGGTGTCTGTGTATAGCGTGCAACAAGACCAACAACAAAGGAAAGATTAGGATGGGTATGAGTCAAGTATACGAGACTACTGTTGACACAGTTCTGTCGACAGGGGTTCACTTCGCATTGCTGTCACCAAGCACCGACCAAACACCGACCACACACCCTAAAGCATCGGCCCAAAAAGGTTTTACCCTTTCCAGCAACACTCGTAGAGCGAGTGAGGTCTCACCGGAGATGGTTAAGGGGTGTTGCAGGAACCAAGATTCCACGGTAGGGAGAAGACATGCATTAACCCTTACCCAATCACTACAGAAACCATAGATCTTGTCTTTACGCTAACACATCAAAGATATATATATTCGACATCCACATCATCAATATATAATCACCATTCCCATCAACATTATATAATTGACAGTCGCATCAACTAGCATTATAGATTAATCGACAGATCAAAAAAACCTTAAACACATCGCATCATTGAGATAACATTCATCATAAAAAATAAATAGAAACATAAACCAAAGACATAACCAAACATCCTCATGCATTAGCTCATCCCAAATTTGCGGTACAACCTTCGCAAGAACAGTTCCAAGCGACTTATCGCGAATCCATACAAACATAATGAAACTTGCCGAAGGAAGAGAAAAACATAGATGCGAGATATCACAATATACAATCGATGCCCTTAGGCTTACAATCATGGTTCTATTTATATACAACTAAGGTTGTTACAAAATGGTACAAATGACCCATTCTAACTAACTAAACCATAACTTGTGCTTTCGTCGGCTTCCTTGTTCTCCGCGAATGGTCTTTTCTTCCGCGAATGATCCTTTTTTCGTTATCGGGTTCCACACTTTATGCGCTCTAATCTAGTGCCAACAGGACCTCGACACAAACTTGTGGCTCTCCCTCGAGCTAACTCAGCTGGACACCTCTGGTACTGCTCAGGTTCGCTGTTGTGTACTTCTCGAACTCATCCTATAGTCTTTTGATCGCTGTTATGTACTTATTGAACTCATCCTCCAGTCTTTTGATCGCTGTTATGTACTTCTCGAACTCATGCTTTAGTCTCTTGAAACATTCATCATCTATCCCTGCTCGGCCATCTATTTATCTCGATCCTGGTTTTTGATTGGACAAAAGTTCATCAACATCACCAAAGTGTGAAACAGGCCAAATGCTCTGGCAGATCTGTTTCGCACATTTGATTATCCTTTGCTGGGACCAGTGTGCCCTTTCCCTTGGTGTTTCTGTGGTCGGAGGGACCACGATTCTTCCAAATACTACAACTCGCTTAAACATCTCGGGTGAGACTTCATCTCTTTCCTTCGGGATTGTCTGTGCATCTTCATCCATCGGTTGCTCATGAACACTTGTTGTCCTTGCCCTTAGCGCACCCTGGGTGCTTTCGTGGGAAATGAAATGCACCATTGCAACCCTCTAATCTCAGACCTTTATCTCACAACTTCCTTACTTCCCGACCCTTCTATCCTTAATGCCTGACTCTGCAACTTCCTAGAGTTGCATATTCGGCTCAATAACTCTTCATAATGCTATCCATCCATCTGCGTGGATATTTATAACTTAACTCGTTCGGTTCCTATCCATCATGGCATCTTTGAGGAATGATTACCAAGTCATTCGTCGAATCTTTTCCCGATTTACCAAATTCTACCATCGAGTGTGTCATCGTCCGTCTCCATCGCCTTCGATGCTTAATTTCTATGATTATGGTATGATTTGACTGCCATGTGCTAACCGTTTACAAGCTTCAACTCCCGACGCTTACTCTTTCCTCTGCGATAGACAAATATTAAATGCCTTTTTCTTATATATATATATATATTTTATAGAACTGGTGTGAACCCTATTTCAGTCTCCATGCACCTGACTATGGAATTAGGGATTCAATCGGATTCCATTCACTAGATTTTTCATTAGTGTCGCATATAGCTTTTGTAATTGTACTGCACCTCCATCAGTGATAAAATTTATAATATAGGGGGCCCAACCAATGCATCTGCAGCTTACCTGGATGCTTCACAAACTTACTGTCATATAGCAGCACCATATCTCTACACTAGAAGTTCTTGGCCTTGATGTGGCGATCGTGCCAAGCCTTCTGGCGATCCTTTTCTACCCGTTGCTAGAATCCTGCGATAAACCTGTTCTCGTCAAGCTCTACTAACTGCACCAACGATTCTTCGATTGCTCCGTCGTCTCTCATACCTGTGGCTGTTGCGATGCGAAGACTGGGAACAATATACTCCATTGGCATCACAGCTTCTTGTCCGTAAACTAACTTGAATGGTGTCTGGCCTGTCAAACATTTACAAGTTGTTCTATAGGCCCACAATATTGCTGGAATCTTCAAATCCCAGTCGTCGCGGTTCTTGTTGCATACCTTTGTTAGCGCATGCTCTAATACCTTGTTAAATGATTCCACCACACCATTTTCCTGTGGGTGATATGGGGTACTTTTGCGATGCTGAATTTGGAATTCTTCTGTCATTACCTTGATATTTTGGTTGATGAAGTGAGTACCTTGGTCGCTCATTAGTATCTTCGGACATCCAAACCTGGTGACCACGTTCTCAAAGAGAAATATTGTTATTGTTGCAACTGTGCAATCTTTTACTAGTGCAGCTTCAACCCATCGCGTTAAATAATCCGTCGTAGTAATTATGTACCGCAACCATGTTCGTTTTCCTGGTGGGTTGATAGGCCCTACAAAGTCGACCGCCCATTTGTTGAAAGCTTGTAGTGTTAGTTGAGGTACTAACGACATTTCATCCCTTCGCGATGGTTTTCCTGTTCTTTGGCACACATCGCAGCTCTTGGCATAATCTGTGGCATCTCCATGCATCGTCGACCACCATAATCCAACTCTAAGTATCTTCCTAATAGTTGCACGTCCTCCATAGTGTCCTCCTGCGATCCCATCTTCTGCTAGTATCCTTTCCTGCTCATGCGGAAGAACGTATCAGCGAAGGATCTTGTCTGGCCCCATTTTGTAAAGTTGTCTTGCAATTAGCTGAAAGTCAGCAACCCTCGCCACTAACTGCTTTTTCTGGCTGGTATTGAATTTTTCTGGTGTGCATCCGGTAGTCAAGAAATCAATGATTTGCTTGTAATGGTGATCGACCATTCCAATCCGAAATAATTGTGCATCTGGTAAGCCTTCATCAATGCTTCTGGGTTCTTCTCCTAACTCAATTTGGGACAGGTGATCAGGCCCGACATTCAAGCGTCCTGGTTTCACAATAATCTTAAAGTCAAATTCTTGAAATAAAAGCATCCAACGACAAATCCCCCCCCCAACATAGGCTTGTTGACCAAATATTTCAATGTCGAATGGTCAGTAAACATTTTGAAATGGCCTCCAAGTAGGTAGTGGCGGAATTTCTGCAGTGCGTAGACCATTGCTATCCCTTCCCTCTCTGTTGTTGTGTAGTTTTTCTCTGCAATGGATAGCTTCCTGTTGGCGAATGCGATTAGGTGATTAATCACCCCTTCTCCTGGCTGAGCCAATACAACCCCTAGTGCCACTGATGACACATCGACATCGACATGAACATGGAATTCTTTTGTCCAATCGGGAAACGTAGTATTGGTTCTGCAACCATCTTTGCTTTCAGTATATCAAGGCTATTCTGGCATTCTTCATTCCATTCGAACTTGGAATCCTTTTTCAACATTTTTTTCATGGGTGCTGTGATCGCTGCATATCCTCTGATAAAATTTCTGGAATATCCAATATGTCCCAACGTTGCCCTTAGTTTCTTTATTGTCGTTGGTGGTGGCAAGTCGACGATGATCGCGATCTTCGCAAGGTCAACTAGCATCCCTTCCTTGCATACAATGTGTCCCAACAAAATCCCAAATGGGGCACAGGAGATGCATTTCTTCAAGTTTAGCGAAATTTGGTGTTGTCGACATCTCTCCAGCATCAACCTCAGATTCGCAACGTGATACTTAACCAATCCATATACTATCTAATCATCCATGTATACTGCGAGGAATTTATGAATGAAATCCTTGAATGCAGCGACAACCAGTCTTGAAAAGATCATTGGTGCATTTTTCAGACCGAACGACATTACTGTATATTGAAAACAAGCCCATTATATTATGAACGTTGTCTTGTGTCGATCCTCCTTCAAAATTTTTATCTGGTGGTACCCTGAGAAGCCATCTGTAAATGAGTAGATCTCTTGACCTCCGAATCCTTCTAGTACTTCGTCTGTGAACGGTGTAGGGAATGGATCATGCAAACATGCGTCGTTCAATTTCCTTAAGTCGACGCAAATCCTGACTTTGCCAGTATTTATTTATTTATTTATTTTTATTTTTTTAATCTTGGACCACCATCAGACTGATCCATTCAGATTCTTCTACTGGTTCTATGATACCTGCATCCAACATTCACTCTCGTTCATCTTTCACGCGTTCCTTGTACCTGGGATTCAATCTGTAAGGTTGCTGCTTCATTGGTTTCGCATCAGGCTTCAGTGGGATCTTCATTTTGCCCAGTTCCCTGGACATGCCTTTCATTTCTGAAAATTTTGTTGGGAACAGATCCTGAAATTCGTGTAGTAGATTCATGACTTTTGCGATTGTCGCGTCATCCCAATAATATCCGAAACTTGCAAATTTGGGTTTTCCTTCGACCCAATATTAACTTTCTTTATTCGCAATGGTTGTTGAAATTTGTCGAAGGGTATCTCAGGTTCCTCGACATTCTGGATTCCTTCCGACTATGGTATATAAATGGCTCGTGGGTCATCCTTGTCATCGGGTTCTCCTGTCAAGTTGTAGCATTCCATCGACATTTCTGGTGTCGTAGTCCACTGTAATCCCATTGGTGGTTCTGTCAGAATTGCTTTGAGTACCTTCTCCCGTATCACCTATAGCGCACTATGGATGAAGGGGTTTTCATTCGAGAAGCTGAAGGTCCGGCTAAAGTTGATAGTTATCTCCTCCCACGTAGTCATTCCATGTTGCAGTTCTTGTGCGACATACCAGTTTCGCGGTACCTCATCTAGTGTATGGATGAATGCATGGACCCATTCTTGTTGTGGTCTAACTGCCCATGTGCTTTGGCATTCCTCCAAGTGATCCCTTGGGTCACTTCGTCTGCTGTACTTATTTCCACAGTATCCTTTATCTTTGCTGAATCTAGCTTCCATTAGTTGTCGACATAGTGGACAATTTGTTATTTTCAACTTATGTGTTTCCCACCAGTGCACTGGTGTGGCCATCAATGCTTCCTCCAATGCTAGCAGTATTTGGGGTTATGCTACCTTTTCTTCGAACTTGGCGATAAATTAATTCAGGTTAGGAAAACCTTCGTATGTTGGAAGTTCTCATACTTCTGTCGCCACCCGTTGTAGTGATTGGGTAATCCGTCCGCACCTTCTGAACGTCACTTCATGTAGTCGGTTCTTCCAATTCTCAAGTGCTTCGTTAGAATCTGATGATGCTGAGCTAACACTCCGCCATCCCAATTCTCCATCAGCGGTAGGATTGATGTAGTCCTCTGATATGTTGTAAACGCTGTCCCATCCTTCAGTGATTCATCATTCATCAACTCGACATACCTCTGCCCTTCTGCTGGATACAAGGGTGCGACTACCCTCATGTTGCGATTCTCAAATGACATGGTTCTTTCTTAAAGTTGATGACGACCTGATTTTCCATTGCCCAGTCTATCCCTAGAAACACCAGATAGGGGCTTGTGTTATCAACTATCTCTATCACATCAACATCTGCATAGGTCTTCAGGCCCTCTATTTCAACTGGGATGTGACACAACCGACTGATAGGCGTGACCTTGCTCTGGTTCTCTAATCAAAGCTGTACAGGGGACCATTGCAGCTGTGGTTTCCCCAATACCTCCCATGTCTTCTTTGTTAAGATGTTGACATCTGACCCCAAGTCGAGAATAATATTGTCGATGTCGAATTCACCAATTTGCGCAGTCATCCTCATCTCTTTCCCTGTCTTCCTCCTGTGCAGTCGATTTACTGTTTGAATTTGTCGTCCGTCCTCCTTTCGGTGTAGTAGGATGGCTATCTTTGCAATGCGTCCTGATCTTTTTCCATCTCCAAGCAGCTCTCTAGGAAGTCTCTTAAGGTGTTAATATTTTTCTGTGAGTTCGTTGTGTCGAATATCGGCGGCATGTCATAGGTGGATTCGTTTTTCCTAGTAGGTGGCTGCCTCATCCGTCTCATTGTCTCTTGCGCTTCCAAGAAAGTCTCCCTTTCTGCTTCCACATCGAATTGGACTTGTTTTCTCGCTGTCGGTCGGACACTCGACTGTGGCCTGTCTTCCCCTGTCGCAGCTCCTCCCCTGGTCACTACTTCAACGTTCGCCTATCTACTTATTATTTCTGCCGAAATATTCTCTACGTTTGGAGGTGGATTTTGACCCTGATTCGTATTCGGCTGAGGTTGGGGTGTTTTCTTATTTTTCCACTTCGCAATCAGCTGGGGACAGTCCTCCACACTGTGGTCTGGTGTGCTACAATATGTACACTGTGGAGCTGGGATTTGATAATCTCTTTATAATGCCCGAGTTGAACACAATTGTGGCATACAACTGGCCCTCGACCTCGTCCAAAAGTTCCTCCCCGACCAACACCTCCACCTCAACCTCCATATGGTTGTTGGTTATATTGTGTAGTATGATACTGTGGTTGGCCGCACTACGGTGGGGTTTGACTGTACACTGGATGCGGTTGGATATAATGGAGCTGTGGTTGGTTATACTGCTGATTGTAGTGCGGTTTTTGCTGCGCCTGGGGTTGCTCCTCCTCCTTCATAAAATATGTATCTACGGTCCTTTCCTAGAGTAAGTCATATGCCCTACAATCCTTTTCTTCATGCCCAACCGATCGACATAAATTGCATTAAATATTTTCCAGTTTTGACACCATCTTCTGTAAATATACGCAATCTTCCGACCGATGCCCCCTTGTCTGGAAGATTCTACACCACGACATCCCTCCCCGGCTCAGTGGATTCGGTGTGCCAGACTCTAAATATTCGCGGGACTCCACGCACTGGTCCTTATGGTGTCCTTCCAATTTGCAGCGGGTGCACCATATTTCCTCTCGCACCTCTTTTCCCTTCTTAATGTCTTGGAGCTGGATCGTCAGATTTTCCAACTGTGCTTGAATGTGATTCATGCCTAATCTTGCTTCTCCAACTGGTGAAGCCTCCAACTTCATTGCAATTTCCAGTGCCTCTACTTGGGATGTGACTTTTTGCTGTATCAACAGTCCACGAATGTGTGGGACTAATCCTATGATGAACCATTATTTGTGCTGTACGTCGCTCATCCCAAAGATGACTTTTGCCATCAAATTTTTATATCTCTAGTTGAACTCCCACACAGATTCATTTGGAAACTACTTAATCTCCTATAGTTCTGTGATGTATTGCGACTTAGATTTCAGCTTCCTGAATTAATCAATTAATCCTGCCTTGATCTGCGATAGTGACTTCTCTCGACTTCCTGTAGGCACTTGTATGAATTTCATGACTAGTCTAGCGCACGACCCCTAAAGGTTGTCGTTAGCTGTCCCTTTTTGATATCTTCATCTTGGACTTGCTTCACTGTCCACACCGCTTCGCATAAAAACCAATACTGTTCAGGATCCTCAGTCCTGTTACCATGGAAAATTGGCATTTTCACGTTGTCACCTGCCATCCTTGATCCCCTACTATTATTTACAGACCCACTAATTTTACCACTGTTCTGACACTTCGGACAACAGTGCGATGAACTTATGTTTCTTCCTCCGAAATTCGGCGTAGTGCGCAGGGTTGTGGGTATGTTGTAACTTTGGGTCTGTCATGCTTTGGCTTCACGGGTAGCCTGGTCACTTTCTTCGTCACAGTAGGGTCGCTTCATCCCTTGTGGCCTCGTTTCGTAGTTCTTTGCTCCAGTCACCTCAGGAGACTCTCTCTCAATCTCAGTCTTCCTCTTCTTCTCTGGCCGCCGGAACCTCACTCCACTTCGCAGGGTACCACAACCTTCCTCATCCTCCATTAAGAACTCATAGCCGCTCATGTCCATCTAACCCACATCATTCTATCATAACCACATTTACGCAGTATTCGCAACCTCCACACACCGGGATTTACTCGTTATAATTCATCTTCAGTATACCCTTTTCGCAGATAAGCTTCTTAATCCACAATTTCAGCGATAGTAGAAACCTTCCATGGGGTCCCTTGAAAAATTTCCTTTCTGTGTCACTGTGTGATTTGATCGTGTCGACAACGAACTTAGTGATATATTCCTCTAGAACACTATCCACCCAGAAGTCGACAACCCTCGATGTCTTGTTATCCACTCGCTTCAATTGATGGATTAACTCAGGTGTCAAATGTTCAGGTTCACCACCTTGGAAATTCTTCTTTTGGAATGTCGGTTGTGCCAACCAATCATGCAGTAGTATTGGGAATTCACATAAAAATATCTCATGGATGTCGGAGATATGTATTTCTGTAACCACTCAGTTGTCGACCATCTGGGTTGGCGATTCTCTTCTTCAACAAACTCTCGTGCCTTCTTGTCGAACCAATCCTCGATCTCCAGTTTCATCGGATTCCACAAACATGTCCTCTCTTTTTCTCTTCGCACTATGGTCTCGGAAACGAAACCATTTGTTGACATCTAGTTATGTTGACAGGGGTTCACTTCGCACTGCTGTCAACAAAAACTGACCAAACACCCTTAAGCATCGGCCCATAAAGGTTTTACCCTTTCCATCATCACTCACAGAGCGAGTGAGGTCTCACCCTAGATGGTTAAGGGGTGCTTCAGGAACCAAGTTTCCGCAGTAGGGAGAAGACATGAGTTAACCCTTACCCAATCGCTACAGAAACCAGAGATCTTGTCTTTACGCTAACAAATCAAATATATATATATATTCGACATCCGCATCATCAATATATAATCACCATTCTTATCAACATTATATAATTGGCAGTCGCATCAACTAGCATTATAGATTAATCGACAAAGAAAAAAAACCTTAAACACATCGCATCATTGAAATAAAATTTATCATAAAACATAAATAGAAACATAAAATAGAGACATAACCGAACATCCTCATGCATTAACTCATACCAAAATATGCGGTACAACCTTCACAGGAACAGTTCCAAGCGACTTATCGCGAATCCATACAAACATAATGAAACTTGCTGAAGGTAGAGAGAACTATAGATGCGAGATATCACAATCTACAATCGATGCCCTTAGGATTACAATTATGGTTCTATTTATAGACAACTAAGGTTGTTACAAAATGGTCCAAATGACCCATTCTAACTAACTAAACCATAACTTGCGCTTTCGTCGGCTTCCTTGTTCTCCGTGAATGATCCTTTATTCTGCGAATGATCCTTTTGTTGCCATTGGCTTCCGCACTTTATGCGCTCTAATCCCGTGCCAACAACTACCAACAAGCTGACGATACAAGATGGCATCTCGTTCGGGTGAAGCACAAGTGTTCGAAAGTTTGACTCCAGACTGGAAGGGAGAAGGGGTTGGTTTACAACATTCCATGTGAAAACGACAAAGGTCACAATCATACTTGGATTGAGAAATAAATATTCCTTCTTTGGTTTGCAAGACTTGGAGGCCAAGAAAATAATGCAAATGTACTAAGTCAGTCATTTCAAATTTTTGCTTAAGACTATATTTCACATGGGTTAAAAGTTTATGGTCACTACCAGTAAGAATAAGGTCATCAACATAAATAAGAGGTATGATGAGATGGTTTCCTATTGTCTTGGTATAGACATTGTGGTCATAATGGCATCTAGAAAAACCAGTGACAAGGAGAAATATATCCATTTTGGCATACCAAGCTCAAGGAGCTTGCTTAAGGTCATATAAGGATTTCTTAAGGTGACAGACAAGGCTATAGTCATTCTGAACATATCTAGGAGGTTTTTCCATGTAAATTTATTCCTGTAAATACCCATGCAAGAAGGCAGACTTGACATGCATTTGATGGACCTTCCATTTATGTAAGGCTACAAGGGAAAGAACAAGGCAGATGGAGTTCATTTTGGCGATAGGGGAAAAGGTTTCATTGTATTCAATTCCTTCTACATGGGAAAATCCTTTAGCAACTAACCTTGCCTTCAATATTTCAACACTTCCATTTGATGCATACTTAGACCTTTAAACCCATTAATATCTGACAAGTTTTCTTCCTTTTGGAAGAGGCACATGCTTTTAAGTATCATTCACCATTAAGGAATGATATTCTTCATCCATAGTTGCATCCCAATATGGATTCCCTTAATATTTTGCAAATGTCTCTGGATCATGATTCTCTAAAACTTGAGACAAAAGAGAAGTGGCTTGCTGGAAATGAGAACGTGTTCGACCCTGATATCTAGGATCACCAACAATATCATTAGCTGCTTTGCATGTTGAACGAGTCCGTCGAGGAAGTGGTTGTATTAGTGCAACTGGAGGAAAATGAGTAGGAAGAGGTGGATTTTCATCCTCATTATCATCATCAGAAGTTGGAGTAGTAATACTTTCAAGAAAGTTGGAAGTAGAAGATGAAACACACGTCGAATTAGTCTCATATGCCACAATGACGAACTTGGCTCACAGGCCAAGATATTTTCTTGAAATTTAACATCTCTTATAATAATTATATCTTTGGAATATGGTTGAAGAAGTCTATAACCTTTGAAATATTCAAAATATCCAACAAATATACACTTTTCACTTTTAGGCTGCAATGCTTTCCATTTTTCATGAGGAATATGAGCCCATGCTTCACTGCCAAACACATGAAAGTGACTTACATTTGGTTTAATTATACCTCCATGCTTCTTCCGGTGTAACACCTTGTAAATATTTAGTGGGGCTGTGATTAACTATGTAATTTGCACAATTTATGGCTTCAACCCAAAATTGAAGACTTAGTCCCTTAGCTTGGAGCATATAATTAGCCATTTCTTTTAAGGTGCGGTTCTTCCACTCAACTACACCATTTTTCTGTGGTGTATATGGAACAGTGTGTTGTTGTTGGATTCCATGTTCAATACATAAAGTAGTTAACTTGTTTTTAACATAATCTCCCCCATTATGAGATCTTAACTTAAGAAGTTGATGACCAGGTTGCTTCTTAACAAAGGCCTTGTAAGCTAAGAACTTGTCATTAATACTTCTCTCTTAAGCTTTAAGAAATAAACCCAAGTGCATCTAGAGTAATCATCAATGAAAGTTAAGAAATATTTGAAACCAGAAAGGGAAGCAAAAGGAAGAGGACCACACAAGTCACTATGCACAAGCTCCAAAGGAGTCGAGGCGTGCCAAGAGGTACGTTTGTAAAAAATGTCCCGATGATGTTTTCCGAGTACACAACCAGAATAAACACTATCCCTGCAAGATACCATCAGAAGACTTGCCACCATTTTTTATTTACATAGTTCTTGCAATGAGTGATAATTTAAGTGACCAAATTGCTCATGCCAAAGTTTGCTCAAGTCATTGCTATGAGAAACAAAAATTGAGGGAAAATGTGATGACCCAAAGTTGTTAAATTTGTACAACCTGGTAATATCATCAACAATTCCAGTGGCAAGGACATGCTTAGGATCTTTTAAATCCTTGATTACAACTTGGCGAGGTGTAAATATTATAGTCTTACGTTCACGAGAATGAGGAAATTGATAGACTAACAACAAACTGTAGGAAATTCTTGGAACACATAGTACATAAATAAACTAATCATCTTCCACTTGAAATTTTCCAGATCCTACAACACTAAGAGAGCTATCATCACCAACAAATATTTGTTTGGTGTTACCTTCATTCGTAGTAGAAAATATGGCTTTATCCTTAGCCATATAATAAGATGCTCCAGAATCAATGAGCCACTCATTCGAAGAAGAAGAAGAAGACGAAGAAGAAGAAGAAGACACATTAAAGGCAAAACTAGAAGCACAAAGTGCATATTCGTGAGATGTATATTCTGAAGACGAATCAAGGTTGATGTTGTGGTTCTTCATTTATGCTTCCAAGTCTTCCATCTTCTTGAAACATTTAGATTCACCATGATTATTTTTCCCGCAAAAGTTGCAATGACGCTCGATCTTCTTACCTTTTGATTTGGTTCCTTTGTCATTTTTGGAAGGATGAGCTAGATGAGAGGGTTTGGGACCCTTGTTTTGTTTATGTTACGAGGACGTTGCTTCTTGGGATGCTTGGTCTTCTCTTTCTGTTGTGCCACTAAGACCTTACTTGATGTATTTGCATTGCTAATTATCCCAAGATGTATGAGCTTATCTTGCTCTCTAATCAAGGAATCAAAAAATGATTCAAGAGTGGGTTCTTTATAGTTAGTAGGACCCAAGGATTATTTCATGGAGTAAAATGTATATACAAAAAGATAATATGTAGGTCCAAATTTGGAAAGAATATGAAAAATACATTGTTTGTCTTCCCTTTTAATTTTGCATTCCTCAACTAAGAGCCCAAGAGTTTTGTACTTAGATAGATAGACTTGAATGCAAGAAAAATCAATTGGATTTAATACAATCAACTCATTTTCCAGTTGATGACCTCAAATCTCATTGATTTACCAAACACAACTTCCAAATTTTCCCAAGCTTTATCTGGTTCATTAATTCTAGATAGGTGGAATCATAAATAAGTATAAATTGACATCCCAATCGGTCCACTAGTTTCATCACATTTATTATCCCATTTGATTTTCTTATAATCATTAGTGGTTTCTTTTTCTCCCCTTGAGTTAATTCGGTAAAGTCCCCTACTTCGTAGGACATCCTCCATATGAGATTTCCATGAGAAGTAGTTGGAACTAGTAAGCATAATATCATATGGGGAGGCCATACTTTAATATTCAGGATGAAAAATAGAAACTGATTGTTTGGATGCAAATATATCGAAAAATTAGGTGGTTTAAAAAAACGACACTGAAAACGGACTCCGAATGAGGAAGTTATGCCCTTTTTAAGAAAGACATAGAAGGGAACCAATTGGCCATGTGGCAGGAAAAGGTTGAACAATGTGGTAAATGGAAGACAATGCAGTAAATACTCCCGCTTACTAACTTTTCTTATTAGTTCACTTTTACAAATAATTTGCTTCAAAACAAGTGACCCACTTTTATAAAACAAGTGGTAAGCACTATTACAATATGGTTACTTTATAACTTAAAGTTACATGAAATTAAAAAGAAGTAACAAAAGGAAGGACTTGAACCCATGACCTCTAATATTTTTTAAAGTAACTTTTAACTAAGTGAGCTAAGCAAAATATTTAATAATATTATGGAAGAGAATAGGGAGATGTTGTTGCTTGGAGAGCGTTCCTACACAAAAAAAGCGTGCCTTTTTTTCTGTAAGACACATTAAACAACCACCCAAAAAACAAAAACCAAAGTTCCGAAACTAAAATGTTTAGAATTGGGGTTAGTCCTTTGTTAGCCTTCTCGGAAATGCAAGTTTTCTCATTGTTTTTGATTTATTGAGTTTGCACAAAGCACACGACAAAGAGCATACGCAGTAAATAAAACCCTTTCCACTATGTTTTTGATTTGCCGAGTTCGCATAGAGCACATGACATAGAGCATACGTAGAATGAAAAGGTAGTAGATTAGAAATAAAACAAAAAACATGAAGAAATATGAAAGAATATAAGAAGCAATTTTAAAAATGCGTAGCTGTAAATAGTTTACCTCTGGATTTGGTAAAATGGTGGTATCTTGGGAAAATGGAAACCTTTTTTCGGTGAAACAAATTTTTTTTCCAATTGGAAACGACGCTCCAAAAAAATGCAACACCTCTCACAACCCATAAATGCACAAAAATATCAAAACCAAAAAACCATTCATAGCCCCAACAACGCCAATTCAAGATCTAGATCACCAACGGAAGCGAAACTTCATGAGCGCTTTGATACCATGTTCAACTAACACAAGAAACTTCCAAAAGATCGAACACCTTAAGTATCCGCTCACAAAAACAAATCATAGATGAGCACACTAATGTTTTGATGTGGTTTAAACCATCGAAAGGGAAACACTCCACAACCCCATCCAAATAGCTACTCGACGCAATTTATTATGCAAAGAAAATAATATGACAAATGAGCTTCTCATAATCGATTGACTAGAAAATGACCCTCCATGCTCTTTAAATAGAGATCATGGACCAATTGGGTTCTAAGCCACATATCAACGGTTGTTAAGATAGAGGATAAGTTGAACCATTGCATCACTCTATGTCAAGATCATATTGTGACTGTTGGATTAGATATTTACAAATGCATACTAATGCATACGAAAGAAACACACTTTACCTAATGGATATATTATGACAAGTTGATCTTAACTAACTCCTAAGTGTCTAAATATCCTAACACGATGTGGTCTTAATATAAAGCAAAGCATCCTCCTCTTCCTTGGATTGGTAGTGATCTGTGTCGTGGTATTTGGCTTCTCTTCCAACAATCAAGTTTTTATTGTCAAGATAGTCACAAAATGTCTTCAAATCATTTGAATTTCTTACAATTTTGATGTTAAGATAGTTTGCTTCTCAACCACATCAAATGTACTCATATCACCAAATGAATAATCAATACGCTTACAGATATTATTGAACTCCAACAATGATTTCTTAGAGATATTTTCTCCTTTTGTCATATGTGATA
Organism: Larix kaempferi; assembly: GCA_027924585.1. Taxonomy (NCBI): domain Eukaryota; kingdom Viridiplantae; phylum Streptophyta; class Pinopsida; order Pinales; family Pinaceae; genus Larix; species Larix kaempferi. Next base: position 9,597,200 of record BSBM01000764.1, on the reverse strand, counting down.
TGCCCCTCTACACATACACGATCATAATATTCAACATGTTATTCAATATAGTGTCCCTTGTAAAGGAAATTCTAATAATTATTTCCTTTAGACCTTGATAGGGTGCCTCACTCCAACTATTATAATCACTCCAACAAATCATCATTTGCTACAATAGAACGATATTGATACCCTAATATCAATGCATTATCCCATAATTAATAAGTGCAATCTTCCATAGTTGATTATTACAAGAAAGAGTTTTCAAGTCTATGCACATTTCCAACCTCATGTGCTTATCCCTTGGGTCTTTAAATCCATCTTGCAATGGATATTTTAAGCAACAACCTTTATCTTCTCCATCAATAAATTATAAGCATATCTTCAGGAAAGGTTTCTCAACATTCTACACAAGAATAACATGCCACTACGGCACATCAAGGTGATTGAGCCCAAATTATTCATGGGGATATATTCCAAACAATGATAATTCTCGTCTCCCCATTTATCTAGACTTAGTAAGAAATCTTTTGGGATGGACACATTGATAAAGTAGAGAAAGTAGTTGTGATTTAAAAGGCACCGTGCTCCAAATTGTATAAACTACTATCCACTCATCCTTCAAACTACACTAAGGTTTTCTTGAACTTTGAGATAGTGACTAAGTTTTCCTTGAAATTTGAGATAGTGACTAAATGGATTGCTTTGACAAAACCCATGTAACAATATCCAATTTATGATTAATTACGTAATTTTTTTTAATTGCAAAATCACTTTTCCTAGACAACCATACAAGATAGATCTCTTGTCAGAAAGCATTAAAAAAAATGTCTTTGCATATTTTATAGTCACATCAACCAAAGAGGAGTTAAAGGAGATGCACGTTTAAAATTTTTATTTCAATAAAATTTAAATACTTATCTTTCATTTCTTTTGTAAGAAAATTTCCAAACAACAATTTCTTTCACTATGCACTTTTCCTCATCAACTCTTTTGTTAAAAAAAGCCCAAAATCAGTGGAATCAAAATTGCTACATTAAATGCATTCTCCCAAGATTGTATAATGTTTCAATTATTTAAATCACAACCCTTAAGACCATCAGTGATCTGGTAGAAATGGACAACACACAAAGAATTAATAACATGCCCATATATATTGTTTGATTATTTGATCATATGTGGCTTTATACTAATTGAAAGAATATAAAGAACAGGATGATTTTCAATAAAACCAAGAAATGGTGGAAAAGATTAGAAGCCAATCTATCGTATCCATGTGCTAACGTACAATAGATAGTACAATCACGATAACCACCATATAATGGTTAATGTTATCTAATTGAGAAGATTAGAACTATAACCCTAAAACATAACTAAGAACATGTTACCTAGGATAAGACTATATCCTAAGGTATATATAAAGGTGGCCAAGGACTTAAGATTAGAGGGAACCAAAGGCTAACACCAATGTGAAAAAGCCTATTTTTATTTGTCATATGAGAAAACACCTTTGGGGCGGTCAAATTGGTGAATGATGTCCCTAGTGCTATTCCATATAGATGATTCCAATAAAATTGATGAATCATTGATAAGTGGGTATGTGTGTATTTTATAATGAATTGCAACTTGTGGCCTAGAACCATTACTGGACAAAGGAAACATTAGTCCCAAGGGAATTAAAAACACATTGAGCATCAAAATTACATTATGTAAGCTTTTGCAAGTATGTTTGGGCATGACAGAGATGAGAAAATTGTCCATGCACTTATGGGGAATCCATTTTCAAGTTTGAGCATCAAATGCAGTTTTCTAATGCCTCCCATTGTGCTAAACCCTAATTTATTTCTTCCTACAAGAAAATACCTTCAGGGAAGTGAAGATCATGGGTGAGAACCATACCTGGACAAAGGCAACATTGGTCCCAAGGGAATTAAAAACAAATTGAGCATCAAAATTACATTATGTAAGATTTTGGAAGTATGTTTGAGCATGACGAATATGAGAAAATTTTCCATGCGCTTATGGGGAATCCATTTTCAATTTTGAGCATCAAATGCAATTTTCTAATGCCTCCCATTGTGCTAAACCCTAATTTATTTCTTCCTACAAGAAAATACCTTCAAGGAAGTGAAGCTCATGGGTGAAAAAATCCCCTAGCGCTACTCCATGTCGCCGAGTCCAACAAAATCAATGATTCATCAATCCATGGGCCCATTTGAATTTTAAAATGAGTTTCAACTTGTAGCCTAGATCCATTCAAGGATAAATGCAACATAAGTCTCAGGGGCATAAAAAACACAACATGCATCAAAACTGCATTTTGTAAGCTTCAAAAGGTGTGTTTGGACATGGTGAAGGTGAGAACATTGTTCACATGCTTCAAAAGGCATACAAAAAAATTGAACGTCAAAACTATGTTATATAATCTATGACAAGTGTGTTTTTGCATGACATAGATGAGACTACAAGAGTTAGAATGAATAATCAACCATAATCAAACCAATAAAATGAGTTTTACCTCTATGAAATGGTTGAGTTGGGGCATTTCAATGATAGAACCTTAATGTTTCAATTGTCTATTTTTTAATGCTTAGTAAATGAAATGGATGGAATTCTTGTAGTGATTTTACCTAATGGTTCAACTCATGACATGGTTCATGGTGGTTCACTAATTAGTTTATGCATGCCAAGCATTTTTTTCTAACTCTAGTTTTTTTTTTTTTACTTCTAAAAGTATGAGCATTCAACTACTACAATTCAACTAGATTCTACCACCACTCCAGACATTATACAACCCCAAAAATAGGTACTATTAAATATAATGTCATAATGGTTCATTGATTTGTCTATGCATGACAAGCAATTTTTTTTAAAGGATTGTTTTTCTATCTTTAGTTTCTTTTACTTTTAAAAATAGGAGCACCTAGCTACTACAGTTATGTCAGAGTATTTTTCCACCCTAGGCATTGAATAACACCAAAAACAAGTACTACCAAATATAATGACATGAGTGTTCATGATTGTTCACTAATTGGTCTATGCATGTCAAGTATTTAAAAGCATTTTTTTTTAACTCTAGTTTCTTTGACTTTTAAAAATAGGAGCAGATAGCTACTAAAATTTTGCCCAATTCTGCTATTGCCTCAAGAATCAAACAACCCCAGACCTAAGTACTATGAAATATTATGCCATTATGATATATTATGTAGATTTTTTAAACCAAATATATGTTTTAACACTTTTTTTTAATAATTTAATGATCTATATCTAATTTTTACTATATTATGCAATGATTAAATAATAATGCAGGGAAGGAGATGAATAATCACTTTGTTTGGAAAGGTTATCCAAAGCCATCAAGGTTGAGGTTGTGAGTGAGGATCCAAACATAGTGTGGCACAATAACACAAATGAAGAGGGATTTTATAAAATAAAATTCCTCAAATGCATTGTCACAAGTGTGATATTAGCTGCTCCGACGAAGGAGGAGAAAATGGTTAAGGATGTAGAGGGACACTTCAACAAATGGTACAATAATGAGATCACATGGGTCTGATCCATTAGGTATATATGCAAGTACAAATGTTAATGAAACAATGAATTATTTTATGAAGCATTCAATTTTAAAAACAATTCTAATTGTCATTTCTTTATAATTATTCAAGTACAACCACATCAGAGACCTCTACATCCTACATTGTTCCTTCATACTAGTACTTTCTTATTCTTATTTTGATTTATATTCATGACTATAGACATGAACCCAGGTAAATTGCTTTTGTATACTGGTGATGGCATTATACGATACATTACTAAGCCTACTTACCAAGACAACCAACATTACGAAGACTCATGTATTACTAAATATTGTATATTGTTGACATTAATATAATTTATGTAGTATTGAATTAAGTATGATGTGAAGTTTTGTTTATATTTTCCCTTAGTGTTTAATGTTTTTTTGTCACAACAATAATTTCATTATGTCTAATAGGCAAGCAAATGACTTTATTTAATGAGAGAAACTTATTCATTCATTGTCAATAGAGCTCATGACTCCGGTCCTTAATTTTTTGACCAGATCTTGGGACCTCAACCTTGTGAGAGCTAAAAACAAGGATTAGGACCAGGACCTTAGTACTAGAGCTTTTCACTAGGATCTTTATTGCTTAGGGAGAGATTGGTAAAAGGATCCAAGCACGAGACTAGGACCCGAGCTTAAGATTGGGACCCAATGTCAATACTAGGACCACAGATTAGGACCAAGACCCAAGCTAAAAATTGGGACCTGATCTTAGGATTAGTATTTTCCCTATGATTAAGACTAAGATCTTATCTGAGCTCAATACTAGGAACCTTTTCTTTTAATAAGAATTTTGATCAATATCTCCTAGTAGTTTTTGACATTAATGTTAACCACATTAATAATAATTTTGCTACAATTTTTTACCACAAAGAAACTCCTTTTCAATCTATTTAACCACTATATTTTCAACATGCTTATCCACCCATATGTCAACCTATTGTCCCACCTACTTTTCAAGAGGGTTAGCCTTCTACTTTTTGACCTAGTTTTCCTCCTATATTTTGACCTAAATTACCTCTTGTTTTTGACCTTAGTTTCCTCCTTGTTTGTGGTCAAAATTAAGCTTGGAATTCGAATAAAAAATACTAGTCAAAGTAAAATTTCAACCTATATTTCAAGCAACAAAAAATATTAGGCTATCTAGGTGGAGTTTTAGGTCAAAAATATGGCCTATGGATGTAGTGTGGTCATTGCATCATAGATTTAATTTTGTTAGGGTCTAACTTGACACCCTCATGATATACAATACTCCCAAAATATTCCAAATCCTAAACCCCAAAAGAACACTTGGAAGGTTTCAAATATAGTTGTTTCCCCTCATGTAGTTTTAATACCATGTCAAAATGTTGTACATGCTCTTCCAAATATGTTTTATAAATTAGTACATCATAAAAAAATAACAACACAAATTTTCTTAGGAAGGTCTTGAAAGTAGATTTCATTGAGATTTGAAATTGGAAGGTGTATTATTAAGTCCATGAATATCCAACTTAGTACACGTCATTGCTTAATCTTGTAATTCATCTAATAATTTACCAATGATGAGAATATGAAGCTTATGTTTATGGTAATCAAGTTGAATTCTCTATAACATGGACATATACACCATAACTACTCTTTTTTGTAAACCATCACCATTGGTGAAGAGAAATCATAGTGTCCAGGTTGAATGATGACAATCTATAGCATTTCTTTAACCACTTTCTTAATGTCACTCTTATGTGCATAGGGATATTTGTAAAGTTGGATGTTAAGAGGAAGATTCCGAGGATAAGTTGAATAGCATGATCATGCTCTTGTGTAAAAGGAATATCTTTTTGCATCTCAACAAATACCATGGAATGACTATTGCTAACTCTTTGGAGATCCAAATGCATAAAGGGATTAAATGTTTGAACATATATTGAGCACAATTTTGCAGTGACTCCTAGGTATCTGATGTTGTTTTAGCTTATCAATTTAGATGATTCCGTTGTATACCTATAAGATTAATTTCCTTTCTTTTTGAGAAAAAAACTCATGAATTTTTTTTGAAAATTAATCGAAAATTAATCACTATTCCAAATGGTTTTAACCATTGGACCTCTAAGGCCAAATAAACACCACCCATTTGGATTCCAATCATTAGGTTGTCCAAGAAATAACCCCCCACAGTGCTTAATATTGTGGTACTTTCTTCAGCAATTAAAGGTACCCCCATCTACTGTCATTACTTGAAATTTGAGTGTTAGATATATAAATAAATTGTGAAATTTTAGCTAATTCGTGGTTAATGAAATTATGAGCACCACCACAATAAATCATTATTGTTACCTTTTTCCTTGATATATCCTTCCATATTGAGAGTTTGGAAGTGTTAATGCCAACTAAAGCATGGCATGCTATGGTTGGAGTAGTATCGTATGGTTTTGGATCTTGAGAAGGTTCCATATCTTGTTCTTCCTCTTCACAATAAATGTAAAATAATTTCTTCTCACCACACTTCCCCCCAACAATAGTTCTTCGTCATCACAACCTATGTCAAAATAATTTCTTTTCAACACACTTATTCCCCTTACTATACTACTTGTTGTGACAATTGTAACGTGGTCCCTTTAGTATTCCTTCATCTAATTGTTAAGGTATTAACCATGTAGGTTGAGTGAGGTTAGAAGTGGAAATATTGCACTCCATGTAAGTATTAGTGGAAAATATTTCAATATCCATATTTTTACTTTCAACTCTCTTTTCCACATTAAAATATTTATATGCCATGGATTGAGACTTAAAGAGATGCACCTCATGTTGAATTCTCTCATATAAACTACTCATAAAGAGATTCAACAATTTATCCTCTAAAAGGTTCTCGAGTCTAACTAAGACTCAATTTTTCAAATTACTCAATGTGCTTTGTAACTAGACCTCAATTGAATAAAGAAAGTGTTATTCATACTATATCCATAATGTGTTTTTAATTCATCCATAAAAATGGACAAGGAGATAACAGAGTCCTTTATGCATTCACAAATCCATGAATACCACATAGAGTGATCAAGTTATAAATTGAAGGATGCAATAGTAACATTTTGTATAGCTAGCACTTGATCTAGATCAAATAATCACTCCTTATGAAATATCCATTTTATGCATTCATTACATTAAACTTCCTCATATTGATCTTGATATGACTGAAGGGGGGAATGTGTGGTGGTAAATGTATATGATATGACTCCAAATAGGGCATACATGGGATTAAATTTATATATAATGGGGTAAATGTATACACAATAGTGATAAGAATAATAATGGTATCACATGTGCATTGAGTGGATAGATATAAATATATTCCATGTAGTCATTATTGCTATGAACATGTGATTTGGATATATGAATGTAGTTGAGTGTTTGGAGAAGGTTCTCCTATTTTTTAAGGAGTTATTGCATAACTCATCTATCTATATCTATTTTGGATTTGTGATCCACACTCACATTTTGTGTACATGGTGTGAAATCTTGTTTATTAGTCTATCTCAAGTATTTGGCACATAAGATTTGGTTTCAAAGCGTATGGTCCTTGGCTAGCTCCATCAAAATGAGACATCTTTGCATTTTTTCTATAATTTTTTTCCTAGGAAGTTTTGAACAACAAATATTTAGAGAATTGAGTAAACTGTGAATTATCTATGGTAAAAAAAATTAAGTTCTAGTTCATTACAATTTCAAAGATAGAATCAGGGGAAATTAGGGTTTTTTGCTAGCCTTGACACTGGTCTCACAAATGTTCATAGTAAAATAATCATATCTAATTCTAACGAGACCAAAATGCAGTTCCACTAATTGCATTGAATATTGGTATGCGAGAGAGAGAGAGAGAGAGAGAGAGAGAGAGAGAGAGAGAGAGAGAGAGAGAGAGCCAATGCTTTGAGATTGATATAAAGACATGAATAGGAATCCTCTTCAGGGGAGAAACTTGCATTTACAATGTATCAACTGCACAAAACAAGATGAGATGATCACTAAAACTAGGTCTCCTTGGTATATATAAGAGACAAAGGTTAGAATTACAATTAAGGTCCTAGTTGACCATACAATTACAATTAATGTCCTATCCGACCAATAAATACAATACTAATATAATATATAAATGTAATGTCACAAGATATAGGGATTACCATGTCACTCCCCTTCAAACAAGTGGTGTCCTCAACATTTAATTAACTATGGATGTTTTTGCATGAAGAGATCCTCTTTCCATGCCACCTCCTCTATTGACAAGTTCTTCCACTTGATGAAGTACACAATAATTACTTGATTTCATAGTTTCTTGATTCATGTGTCAAGGATTTTTTTGGTTTATATTATAATTTTTTCCCTTCTTCAACAATCTATGGAAAAATAGTCTAGACTAGGATCTTGTCACCAATTACCTTTTTTACGCAAGAAACATGGATAATGGATTTACATGTGAAGATGGAGGAAACTCTAATTTGTAATCCATACTTCCAATCATTTGAAACACCTTATAGGGACCATAGTAGTACTTTGATGCTATTTTACTGCCCTTCTTTTGTTGCTTGAGGGACATCTATTTGTATGGCCGTTGTAGACCGAAAAACTCCCAAGCCCCCACTTCAAATTTCCTTTCACTACAATGTTGATTCACTTGTTATTTCATCCTATTTTTTCTATACTCAATTTTTATTTCAATAACATCTTGTTGGTGTTCTATGTGATCCTCCACTGCTTGAAACTTAGCTTTCTCTTTTAAGGATGATGTGATGGATGGAGGACGATAGCCATAAAGTTCCATAAATGGGGTCATTTTTTTATGAAGTATGGAAATATGTGTTGTACCACCAATCTACCAAGGGAAACCACTTGACCCATTGTGTTTGTTTATCAGATACAAAGCAATGAAGATGCCCTTCTAGGAATTTATTCACAATCTCAATTTTCCCATCGGATTGAGGATGGTAAGATGAGTTGTAGTAAATTTTCACACCATGGGTGACTATTGTCTTGTGTTTCTCTTTATTAAAGAAATCAAATTTGAACTTACTTAACCATGTAAATAAACATTTCTGAATATGCAACAATCATACATATGACTGAAAATGAACAAAAAAAGCATAAACATGATACATGAATTATTCCCTTCAAATCATCTTGTCATTTAATAATAAAAACTTATAAGGACACCTCAACCTAAGCTTTACAACCCATTGAAAAGAAATAGTAAACCTACATAGAAATCTAAAGAACTGTTGTACCTTGTACGCCATTGTATTATACAACAATCATACATATGACTGAAAATGAACAATGGAAGCATAGACATGATACATGAATTATGTCCTTAAAATAAGCTTGTCATTTAATAATCAAAACTTACAAGGACACCTCAACTTGAGGTTTACAACCTACTGAAAAGAAACAGTACACATACATAGAAATATGAAGAAATGTTGTACCTTGTACGACATTGTACAATACTATCCTAGAAATTTCCACCTTGTTGGTCGATCTTATTCCTGCTATGTGCATTCTCTCCTCCTTGGATTCACTTGTGTGTGTTCCTCACACAAATTCTCTTCCAATATTATCCTATTTATGCTTTGGGAGAGATAACTAATCTCCTCAATTCTAGTAACCGAATCCTTGATTATAGCAACCAATTTCACCTAATCTCCTTAATCATAACAACCACCTTATCTTGACAATGTGTTGTATGGATAATATTATATCAAATCCAACTGAGTAATATTCTAGAATCTCTAGAACATTTCATTTACATTTCCAAGACTAAGAAATCTAAAGAATTTAGACTTTCACTTTTATTTATTAAGTTAAATTACAAAATGATATTACTGCTCCCTTTTGAATCTTGTCTCATATAAATTTGCATCTGATTTGTTTTTGCTTGGATCGATCATGAAATACTGGATTCTCAGAGAGTTTGACACAACTCTCATGGGTAAATTTGAACCCAAAATATGACGGCATATATGTGTTGATGTATATGTAACTTCGGAATGTATTTCACATATATGTATATTGTATTCCTATAGAGATGGTATTATTCCTCTATAAGGAAGTGTCGTCATTTATATTGTAAGTGTCGTAACTTATACTTGATGGGTTATTAGACCACCTTATTTGGGGTCGGCCCTGTATAAGTCATGTGGGTCAAAGGGTTATTAGACCACCCTATTGGGGGTAGGCCATGCGGGTCAAAGGGTTATTAGACCACCCTATTGGGGGTCGGCCCACTCAGCATTATGTTATGTGGTAAAGTTCGAGCCTACATGAGTTAGGTAAAAAGGCAAGTCAAGTCAAGTATAAATAGAGTGCGGGAGGCACTCTATTTGCTCACTCACTTCTCACACATGCACTCAAGGAGGAGTGGAACACTTATGGAGGAGGAGGATCTGCTGCTAGGTTATGTCTATCTCTCATGGTTGTATCATTGCTCTATCTATCTCTGAGGAAGTTATTGGGGTTTTTCACCTTTATGGTTTTCCCCAAGTAAATCTTTGTGTCTCTTGTGTGGTTGTATTATTGTCTCCATGATTGATATGTTGTAGATATGCTGTACATGTTGTTCTCTCAGTTAAGATCCTAGATCAGATTGAATTAAATTCTGAAAATTTATCATGGTATCAGAGCTATCCTGAAAGAAGGCATGATATGGCATGTATGACACTTGTTGCACTTACGATGCTAGGGCTTGATATAGCAAAAACCAGTCATCGTAGCACTTTCTCTATAAATCCGTTTTGGTGAAGTTTTCGGATCTAAAATTGTTACAGGACGAAGCTAAGATCTCCATGTACCTTGTGTCCAAAGGAAAACCTATAATTCGTTGTACTTTGTGATTTATGATCTGTACAATATAGGGTTTCTGCCTCTTCCAGATCTGAGTCAAAATCAGGTGACCTTGGGAAAAAGGTCATAACCTGGGCTAGGAAGCTCCAAATGAAATTTCGTAAAAAGTGCCAGGTAGTACACGGACTGTACTATCTCATAAAACTTTTTCAGAGGCCGAAGATGAACCAGTGACACGTGGCACGCTGTACAATTTTGATCTCCTGTATTATCCCATAAACAGGTCATGTTGCGACACTTGGAATAACTCTCTCTTAGAGAGTCCAATTGAGGTCAGACCTGTCAAGATGGAAAGATAACAGGCCGAGCTATCTCAAGAAATGTTTTCAGAGGCCGAAGTTCAAACAGTGACACGTGGAAAGCCGTACAAGTTCGCTCTTCTGTTTTATCCCAAAACAGGTCACGTTGCGACATTTGACATAACTCTCTCTCAGAGAGTCCAATTGAGGTCAGACCTGTCAGGATGGAAAGATAACAGGTCAGGATATCTCAGAAAATGTTTTCAGACCCTGTGGATCAAAAATTTTGGAGGTACACCAGAAACAATCAGGTACATATTTATGTCAAAACCGAATTATTTTTGAGTACCTTCATTCATGGCTTCCGGAATTTAGGGCTTTGGAGAAAGTTGAAATTTTTGTAATCGGAGACCATGGCTGAATGCTACTCATCAAAATAGAAATTTAGAGACCAAGATCAGAATTTTTGGTTGGGAAAAAGGCCGGGCTTGATCAAACCCTAGTTCAGGACTTTGATCAGAAAAGTGGAAAATTAGGGCTTCTGTAAAAATGGGAATTTTTGCAATCTGTGACCACGGCTGGAAGCTCCTCAGGAAAATAGAAGCTTAGAGCTTTGGATCAAACCTTTTGATGGGGCAAAAGAGTGGGCTTCATCAAACCCCAGTTCAGGGTCATGTCCAGTGAATCCGGAAGTTTCAAAGGCAAAATTGAGGAGTGAAACTTTGCAGTTTTCAAATTCTGAATATACCAGTTTGATCAGCTCATCAAGGCACATATTTCTATCCTTTCGGAAGTTTGAAATTCAAAGTTTGAATTTTTGGGGTTTCTCTGACAAACCCATATCCAGCTCCAGGTCCAGTTCTTGCAAATCAAGTGGATTGGGTTAATCCTAGAAGAAGATGGATTGATCATCTGCATGAGTGAAGAAGTTCCTGTTTCAGAGGGAGATGAGGCTAAGGCCTTACATAAGAAGATTACAAGCGATCTTGACAGGTATGACTCATCGAGGTATGTTTCGATATTTGTCCATGATTAAGTTTATGGTATGTTTGTCTTCATGTTATTACGGTTAGTACAATTTTGATTTTAGATTTGTCGTATCACCTTAACAAAATTATGAATGCATGATAGAAGATATTCATTGGTTAGGGTGTTGACACTTATGATTGTACTAATGCATTATGGTGTTGTATGAGGTTTATGTTGTCTACTAACATGAAAGGTACACCAAGAAAGACAAATCATGTTTTGGTCCAAGAACATATGATCATGATAACATGAGGACAAAGATTCATCCATTGTCATGGATCTCATAGAAGATCCATTTACGAGGTATGTATAACTTGGTTTTGTAATAGTTAACCTATGAGATATACAGGTTACTAGCACAAGTCATTGAAGAAGAACAAGAAGACATCATGTGAGTATGTTAGACATAAATAGCTAGCATTCTAATCCAGGTATGTTTTTCCTATATCAAGATAGAATCCTACCTTGTGTTAGGATCTTATACTGTTGTTGATAATGATTATTCATGAAGTCATAGGTTTGAATAATCATGATTGTATGCATATTATGTTTCTTACCATAATTGATGATATGACTAACCAGAAGAATCATGAAGGTATAGGTTTGAATAACCACAGGTTTTATGCATATTATATCTCTTATCTTGATTGATGATTCAACTAACCCGAAGAGTCATAGGTTTGAGTAATTACAGGTTTAGACATGTTATGACTAACCATAAGAACCCTACATAAACCTTGAATGCTAATGCTTATTATTTTTCGTTTGAAATGATCATGACTACACATGCTTGAGATTATTGTGTTTTAATAGTATACTAATGAATGTATGATTTTATATGAGTTCAAAAGGATAACACAATCATGATACTAATAAGCATGCATAGGGACCAAGGATGCATATGAGTTCAAGAACAGGTAACTCAGGAAGCAAAGATCAAGAGGGAGTACACTCCAGTGGTTTATGCAAGGATGCAGATATTCAGAGGGAGTTGACCATCTCTCTACACTCCACAATAGAAAGGTGTAGAAGAAGCTACTTCAGATTAGGACTCCAGCAGCTCCTACAAGGAAGCGAAGACTCAGAGGGAGTCCACCCAACAAACAAAGATAAGTATTTTAATTTCTTGCATATTTGTCTGTTTAAATAAAATTGTTCAATGATGTATATGCTCATGATCCTAGACTTAGGATATGTATTGTGCATATTAGAATAGTTGCATTGATGAACAATATACTACTAATATACATGTGTAAGTGGCCTATGGCACTGTACAACATTCCATTGCTACTTATCTAGAATGAAACCTCTTTGCTGACATGTTGGGAGTTGTGCACACTCTTAACAATGTTCTGGTAGAGATTGGAAGGCATCTAGAAAGTTACGGGATATGGATAAATGTTGTATTGAAGCATTGGTTAAGCTAATTGCACGACTGTATGACATATTTCTTTATGTGTAAGAATTTGTTCTGAAAATTATGAGATGTTTCTAATCATGCAATTTAACCTGTTTTGTAGGAAAGACCGTATATCTTCACCTACAAAAGGACTACAACATTTGTTCCAGCAACAAAGATATCTATTGAAGATGTTGAAGTTCCCAGGATCTGGGATGAAGAAATGGAATGCCATGATCCGTCGATCATGAAGAATGATGTTTGGGATGTAGTCCCAAGACGTGAAGGGAAGTTTGTTATGACTTCCAAATGGAACTATCAGATCAAGCATGTTGCAGATGGCAGCATAGAGAAATATAAAAGTGATGAAATAGAAGATACACCAGATGGATTCAAGACAGCTTCCTTGAATGGTGTAGTTGAAGAAGAAGTGTATGTGGAGCAGCCACTTGGTTCTGAGACACATGATAGGAAATCATATATGTGTAGAACTTGGTATGGTGAAGATAGATTGATTGCCGACACGCAGCGGAAGCTTACTACCGAGTTCGAGATGAAGAACTTGGGGATGATGCACTATTTGTTTTTGGCATGGAGGTGTGGCAGAGTGCAGAAGGAATCTTCCTTGGACAAGGGAAGTATGCAGTAGAGATCCTGAAGAGGTTCGGGATGATGGATTGCAAGGCCATGGCCACACCTATGGCATCGAATCTGAAGCTTCTATGTGATGCTTCATCTGAGCTGGTTGATGTCTCTATGTATCGTCAGATGATTGGGTCATTGATGTACCTGACGAACACGAGACCAGACATTTGCTTTGTTGTGAACACATTGAGCCAGTTCCTGACGGATTCGAGGAGTGTTCACCTGGTTGCTGTAAAGCATGTTCTGAGGTACCTGAAGGGTACAGTGGATTATGGGCTCAAGTATGAGGTGAATCAAAAGTTTAAACCTCCAGGGTTATGTTGATTCAGATTGGGCTGGCAGTGCTGCAGATAGGAAGAGCACATCTGGGTGTTGCTTCAGTATGGGATCAGGTGTGATCTCTTGGTTTAGCAGGAAGCAGTCCTGCGTAGCACTGAGTACAGCTGAGGCAGAGTATGTTGCATCCTGTTCAACTAGTTGTGAGGCAGTATGGCTACGGAAGCTACTGTCTGAGTTATTTGATCTCCCGTTGGAGGCTACTGGTATCTTCTGTGATAACCAGAGTTGTGTGAAGCTGTCCGAGAACCCAGTGTTTCATGACAGGTCGAAACACATAGAGATCAAATATCACTATATCAGGGATATGGTGCAGAGAGGAGCTGTGAAGCTCCTGTATGTTGCGACGGACGAGCAGATTGCAGATGTGCTGACGAAGCCACTAGCTAGGGTGAAGTTTGAGTACTTCAGAGAGAGGCTTGGCGTGCTTCAGATCGAGGATACTTCGAGGAAGAAGTGATGGACACATTTGCTGAAGCCATTCCAAGCATGTTGGAAGGGGGGTCCTTCACATGGCTGTGGATGTAAGCGCTGGATGATGAGCATCATGATGATGTTCTGGTTTCTGCTTGGATATGATCAGTTGGATCATTTATGTATGTACGCATCATGTTGGATGCTGGATATGATCAGTTGGATCATTTATGTATGTATGCATCATGTTGGATGCTGGATATGATCAGTTGGATCATTTATGTATGTATGCATCATGTTGGATGCTGGATATGATCAGTTGGATCATGTGTATGTATTTTGTATATTCATCATGTTGGATGCTTGGACCATGTATCTGTATATGTATCAGGTAGATACATTGTATGATCAGGTGGATCATGTATGGTGATATGTATCATGTATCAGGTGGATACATTGTATGATCAGGAGGATCATGTATGATGATATGTATCAGGTAGATACTTGGTATGCATCAGGTGGATGCATTGATGATCAGGTGGATCATGCAGCAGGATGTTGCAGTGATGATCAGGATGATCATGGATGATGAGCTTCAGGATGTTGCTCCAGATGACATGCAGCAGGACGTTGCAGTGATGATGATCAGGACGATCATGAGTACATCAGGATGATGTATGGTGAGTATCAGGTTGATACTCTGTGGCCGTGGATCAGGTTGTGTAGATGAGCATGTCTGGAAGATCCTATAGGTCGGAGTTGTGTACCCGTAACATCCTGGGATGCTCTTTCGAGACATTGCTCTGGGAGGACATGTAATTTGTGCCCTGGGAGATTTCAGGTCGGAATTGTGTACCTGTAACATCCTGAGATGCTCTTGCGAGGTTTTGTCCTATGGCATGTAATTTGGGCCCTGGGAGATTTCAGGTCGGAGTTGTGTACCCGTAACATCCTGAGATGCTCTTTCGAGGTTTTTCCATGACCACATGTAATTTGTGCCCTGGGAGATTTCAGGTCAGAGTTGTGTACCCGTAACATCCTGAGATGCTCTTGCTAGGTTTTGTGGTGGACCACATGTAATTTGTGCCCTGGGAGATTTCAGGTCGGAGTTGTGTACCCGTAACATCCTGAGATGCTCTTTCGAGGTTTTGTGGTGGGGTCACATGTAATAGCGCCCTGGGAGATCCTACAGGTCGGAGTTGTGTACCCGTAACATCCTGGGATGCTCTTTCGAGGTTTTGTGACGCACGTAATAAGTCCTGAGGATTCCACAGTATGGCCAGTGATGATGAAGACCTGCAGGTGGTGGGCCTATATCCAGTATGAAAAAGGACTGGCTCTGTAGAACTTCCTATGACGAGTAGATTCAGAGATTGATTGAGATAGCAGCAGCAGTGACGATGATGATGACTCGATGACAATTATCTAGTGACGATGATCCAGAGAAGATGACTTGTGCTAGAAGAACTGTGCTGAGAAATACCTTCCTAGTTAAGAGGGAGTGTTGATGTATATGTAACTTCGGAATGTATTTCACATATATGTATATTGTATTCCTATAGAGATGGTATTATTCCTCTATAAGGAAGTGTCGTAACTTATACTTGATGGGTTATTAGACCACCTTATTTGGGGTCGGCCCTGTATAAGTCATGTGGGTCAAAGGGTTATTAGACCACCCTATTGGGGGTCGGCCATGTGGGTCAAAGGGTTATTAGACCACCCTATTGGGGGTCGGCCCACTCAGCATTATGTTATGTGGTAAAGTTCGAGCCTACATGAGTTAGGTAAAAAGGCAAGTCAAGTCAAGTATTAATAGAGTGCGGGAGGCACTCTATTTGCTCACTCACTTCTCACACATGCACTCAAGGAGGAGTGGCACACTTATGGAGGAGGAGGATCTGCTTCTAGGTTATGTCTATCTCTCATGGTTGTATCATTGCTCTATCTATCTCTGAGGAAGTTATTGGGGTTTTTCACCTTTATGGTTTTCCCCAAGTAAATCTTTGTGTCTCTTGTGTGGTTGTATTATTGTCTCCATGATTGATATGCTGTAGATATGCTGTACATGTTGTTCTCTCAGTTAAGATCCTAGATCATATTGAAGTAAATTATGAAAATTTAACAATATGTCTGAATTTCGACAACACTCCATCTAAATTTTGACAAAGTATTCTTTTTTTAAACATCGGTTAAACTTCAACAGATATCTAATAGCAACAACGTCTCGTCAAATAACTGACAACACATTGTCGAATAACTTATGCATTTCTTTTAATAAATACGTCGCATAACCAACGCAAATAATGTCGAAGATCCGACAACATGTTTTTACCACAAGGTTGGATAACCAACCATGAAAACATCGAATATCCGACATACTCGTAGTCGATTGACCGACAACATTTACTTAACACAAGGTCGGATAATTGACCAAGATATCGTCGAATATCTGACAACATGTTTTTGCCACAAGGTCGGATAACCGACCAAGAAACCGTCGAATATCTGACACATTTGACCACAACCAGACAAAAAAATCCGACGACAATTGCCGTCAGAGGTATAGCAACCTCGTCGGAGCTAGTTGAGTTGGCTTTAGATGTGCAGCGACATTTAGGAATTAAAAAAAAACCCTTGTGAATTCTTTGAAGGAGAAGGTTATTATAGATAAACTATATGATGATTGTGAACACTTGGGAGAAATCGAAGTCATATTCCAAAGAATTCCTTCCCTTTCATATGACCAATATATACAATTGGACATAATAGAAATAAAAATGCGATTAATTATGTATATCCAATAGGACATGATCGAAAATGCATTGCTATCTATTCAAGCAAGGCCCTCCTTCTTTGTAGGATTCCTCATCATCAAGCTAGGTCTACAAGAGATGAAGAGAAGAGGATTGATATAGCTGACATTTGGGTAAGGCCACTGTTAGCACCTAGTTTTTCAGCGTAAGAACTAAGGTGAAATGCATAGATATCTTGAAAATTCCCCAGGAGAAAGCTTTAAATTGCCTTTATTTCCCATGGCTAGGTGCTAAATGTGAGAGGAGTTAATAAACTTGAAGAAATTGCAAGAGAAAATGCAAAAATGTGACCAAAATGACCAGAAGGAGGTAAAAAGACTGTAGCTCGAGGACAAAAATTGAAATTGTTAAGAACCGTGCCAGTTTTGCCGTTGATTATGTGCGCAAGAGAAATCAACGGTTCTCGTTGACCGTCGCATCACCAAGATGCGTGGGAGAAAGGGGCGCAGGTGGTTGTGACGGGGAAAACCGGGTGCTACGTGTCATACACAGAGGGTATCACCAACAGGAAAGGCGGTACGCAAAACCAACTGGAGAGGATGCGATACCGCCGAAGTAAAGGGGTATGCTACTGACCACATCAACCGCTAAGATGAGCCAAGGAAGATCTTGCGGCTAAAATTCAAAGTTTTGAAAAGGTGCATGTGCGGCAGAGTAAAAGAGCGGTCCAGATTATTGCATGGTAGATCGACAGTTCGCGATGATAGTCGCACAAGGGAGATGCACGATAGTTAAAGGATGTGGTGGTCGCGATAAATGAAACCACTGGACAGGTGTCGACTCCATGCTTTGTCGCAAGGAGAGAAAGTGGTATTTGAAACCACTTTGGAGGTTCGCGATGCCACTTTGTAGACATGACGTGTTGATGATAGACGACGGATATTGAAGCACAGAAAGTGATTCGACGACAGATATGGAAGGGGTGTCAAATAAATAAAAAGGGATCAGATCTAACGACCAAGATCATTGCATAAGAGATCAACGGATGAAAAAGATGGACAACTGGAAAAGAAGACAAAAGTTTAAAAGGAAAAGGGTTATATATATAAGAGTCGGCATGAGAAGTTGACATTTGTTCTGGAACCTGTCGGAGCCGGAAGCTTCCGGGCGTGCAGAAGACGAAGAAGGTGACAGGAGGAGTTGTTCTCAGAGTTTTCAATGATAGGTAAGGCCTCATAACCGCTGCTAGTAGCAAATCTAAGTCTATTTACAACAAGAAAATGGATGAAGAACCAGTTTCTGGGAATGTTAGGGTTAAATTGCTCTAGAAGATAGGGATTTCGATGTATTTGATACATAAGTTCGGCTGTCTGTGCTTGAAATCAAGAGAAGATGGGGGGTTTTGCTTGAAGAGGGTTTAGACATGCATAGAATGTTTCAATCATCTTTTACCCCTTTTTGCATTGAACAGATTACACCTTTCCCCGAGTTCGTGTCATGGTATGAATCAAATTATTCTGAACCCCAGAGAGTCAGTATGAATTCCCAGAACTTTGAGATTGTTTGCACAGTAAATTCCTCAATCGTTAGAATTTATTTTGGAATCCCTACATCCCAAATACCCGAGTCTGAGAGTTTTTCCTGAAGAGTCTGTTATCGCTACATATAGACAGTTTTCCCTTGAGAACCGCCAAGCTTTTTTAGCCACCTGTCTTAACCCTGACTTAGAAGTCAAATCCAGTGCCAGACGTGATCAACTTGCACAAAGAAACATGAGAGGTTATTTACATCAAGCTGCTCAAGTATGCCCTCGATCTATCAGAGGCACAAACCAACAAAGCTAGGGTGCAAGTTCAAATGGCCTAGATGTGATGGAGCTAAGATCTACGGCTGAGATCTAGTTCGCAGATCTTACTTGTGTAGGCGATTAACTACCCTAAAGTTTGTGAACATGGTATGACCCGTGCCATTCGATGGTCGAGATGAAAATGAGGTTAAGATCTATGGTGTAGATTTGACCATGTGGATAGATGGCTTAAATGCATCTCTACTGCCACCAAAATGATTGCAAATAGGACGGGGGCCACCTCAGCGCCGTCGTATACTTTTCCACCTATCCTAAAATCATGGCTAGGCATGTTTCACGTCAGCTCAAGCCTTAGACATCATTGTTTCTCGAATGGGAGATTCGGTCAGGTCATCATGGCGAAGGTGATCGCGCATAGCTTCCATCATCGTCACGACCGTTATAGACATGGTCCATGAGTCCCCTGTTCGAAATCAATGCATGGGAAAGGTGGTGCACTTGGCAGCCCAGGTATATTTTAGTTAGAGTCTGGTCATGGAGAAGGATCAATGATCCGAAGTGCTCTTTATGCCCGAGCAGGCGTGGCCTGAGGTGGAGGAAGAACACTCTCCTTCATCTCCTGTGGTATTCGACCACCTAGAACTAGCACCACCAGCAAAGATGAAGAGCCCGAAGAGCGACAGGTGTGTAGAAGGGTTCGACGTCAGGGGAAGAAGGAGACCCCTGAAGATGAGCGAGACATCCACCAGGACATGGAGATTCTCAAGGATTTCATAATCTCCACTGAGGAAGCGACACCTCCCCCTCCAACAAAATAATTGCAGGTAGAAAACTCTTTGAGAATAGAGAATTTCTTTGATCCGCAGGTCCAATTATAGGTTCAGGAGTAAGGTGGTGCCCTTCTCATAGTATTCTTGTTTCCCATTTTAATCAATCTGTTTTGAGCTTGACACGTATGTAATGATTCCCAATTTTGAGGCTGTCAAGGTGGCAACATAGTTTTAACTGTTTCCTGATGACCAATTCGAGGCCTAAGAGCCTATAAATATCATTGTAATAGAAGAGCAAAAGGCTGGAAAACCATTTGGCTAAGGCTTGGGGATCAAACTCTGTTTTGAAACTTTTTTCATTAATACAATTGGCAGTGCCTATGGTAGACATTTTGTAGAGATTCATGTGTTGCTTTACTTATAGTCTGTTTTTTCCCTCTTCTTCATGTGATCGTGTTTCCTGTTATACATTTACATTATGTTTTCTCTTTCATATCTGAGATCAGTGTATAATAGCTTAGAATTCTTGGAAACAAGCTCTGGTTATTATCTAAGGTGTTCACTCAATATTGCTACTAAAATTGATATCGAATTCATCTTTGCTGGGTGCTTGTATCAATGGTATGTACTTTCTTTCTTCTTTTATCACTAGAAAATAGCATTACGACGGTAAGAGGGTAGCTACCTTGCCTCTATTTTAATAGTTTGCACCGCAGCACTGCTGTCCGATTTACGTGTAACGCCTTGAATCCATCGCCAAACATTTTTTCTCTTATGATTATCTAATCTGGATTTTATGAGCAGAAAAAAATGAATACAGATTATTACCAGATGCTTAACACAAAATAACAGACTACAATAAAACTGGTTTTCTATTCAATAAGGAAATAAGCTAAAACTGTAAAATGCAGCGGAAAACAAGCTTGCTGGAATGGTGGCGGCTTATCTCTGAGAAGAGATGTGACGGCAGCGCTCGTTCAGAACAAGATGGTTACAATGAGGCTATAAGGCCTTTTACAATAAACAAGAATGTCAAAAACCCTAGACATCGAAAAACCTAACCCTAGGAGACAAAGCGCCAAAAGTCATGTGGGCCCCGTTTGGGTAAGTTAGTACATCAACTTCTCGGGGTTGTAACTTTTGCATACAATCTCCGTTTAGGGCGCACGATAGCTCGTTGGAAAGATATATCCGACGAATATATCTCAAGGATACATTTGATGATCAAATTTATTGGTAAAAGATACCCCAAAAACGTCGTTTAGGGCCTCAAAATGGCTCCGGAAGTTCAGGACCCGAAAAACTGCTAAAAATAGTAAATTACCAAAATTGCCAGAAGACTGTTTTGAACCAGTTCAAAGAGGTGGGACGCCACCGATATCCACCTGGATCAATCCTCCCTCCTTAGGAAGCAATGGTCTCCATTGCGTTGAGTTCCTCCATTAGATGAGGAAATTTCTGCTGAATTTGGCCTCGGGTGAGCCACTTGCCTTGGTGCAGGAGCTGCCCTGCTTTAACAACTCGATAAAGTTGGATCCTTTGATGTCAAGTTCCCTTGATCTGTTTATCTGCAATATGATCACTGGATTCCTGTTGCAGGCAGTCAGGGTTGAGCTCTGTTGGTGTCAACTGCTCTGCTATCTCTGAGGTGTCTAATAATGGTGGGAAATATGGTCGAAGGAAAGCCACGTTGAAGACTGGATGCAGACCAAGGAAGGGGGTAATGTTGAGCTCAAAAGCATTGTCACCCACCGCCTTGGTGATGGTGTATAGCCCATAACGGAGTGGGCGAAGCTTCCGATGGGGCCCTGTAAGGCGTTCTTTCTGCAAATGCAACCAAACTTTGTCCCCCACCTGAAACTTATGTGGCACCCGATGTTGATCATGGTGCTGCTTGTACTTGGCATTAGACTTCTGTTGAATATCCTGAACCTATTGGCGGATATGCTGGATCCGTTCAATGAACCGGGTGGCTTTGTCAGCTTCTAGGGATGAGTCGGCCGAGGTGGTTTCCAAGGGAAGTGCAACATCCATGTGGCCCAATGGTTGGAATCCCAACCCCACCTGAAAGGGGCTGTGTCCAGTTGAGCTATGCAGGGCTCGGTTGTAGCTATGCTGGACATAGGGAAGACTCTCATCCCATGTGCGGGGGTGTGTTGAATTGTACATGCGCAGGATATGTACGACCAATCGGTTGATGACCTCGGTTTGGCCGTTTGTCTGGGGGTGGAAGGTAGTGGATTTGGTGAGCTTGGAATCTAGCAGGGACCAGAGGCTCAAATAGAATGAGATAAGGAACCGATTGTCACGGTATGAGATAATGGTATGTGGGATCCCAAAATGTACCCATACTCGTTCAAAGAAGAGCTTGGCAGTTGCTTCTGCTGTGATGTTCTTCTTGCAGGCGGCTAGAATCGCCATCTTGGAAAAGCGATCAAAAACCACAAAAACACAGTCGTTTCCCCTCTTGGTGGACGAGAGGCCTGACATGTACTCCATTGAGATGGATTCCCACGGCCTGTGAGGAGTAGGTATAGGAGTGTACAAGCCCTGTTTCTTAGTGGCCGGTTTGGCAATAATGCAAGCGGTGTAGGACCTGATATACTTGCCGACATCCTGGCGATGTTTCGGCCAGTAGAAATGTTTTTGCAGCACTGCCACTGTATTTTCGATGCCAAAGTGTCCTGCCACCCGACTGTAGTGAGCTTCCCAAATCAACTTTGCGCACTCGCTTGATGGAACGTAGAGATGGCCCAGACGGCACAACAACCCGTCTTGAAGATGGAAATTAGCGACCACTGAGTTATTGCCCAACATTTTGTAGGTGGTGGAGAAATCAGGGTCTGTCTCGTAGAGGTGGGGCCATCCGGAGGTATCGTGGCCGCAAGAGTCTAGAACCGTGGTGAGTGCCGCGACTGGTGAGGTCGACTGAGGCAGTCAGCAACTCGGTTGGTACTCCTTGTTTTACATTTGATGTTGAGGTGGAATTGCTGTAAGTATGTTGACCACTTCTGATGGCGGTCATTCTGCAACTTTCCTTGGGTCTGCATGAACTACAGTGGCTTGTGATCAGTGTGGATGACTATCTCCTTCCCAAGAATGTAATGTCTCCACTGGCAGCAAGATTGCACAATGGAGTACATTTCTTTGTCGTAAGTAGGGTACTTACGGACAACATTTGATAGTGTCTCACTATGATATGCCATGGGGTGGCCGTGTTGAGTGAGAACGATGCCCACAACATAGTCTGGAGCATATGTCTCGATCTCAAAGGGATGTTACAGGTCCGGTAATGAGAGTACCGGTGATGAGCAAAAACGCATCTTCAAGTCATCGAAGGCTTGTTGTTGGGACAGGCCCCACATAAATTTTTCCTTACCGCCACCCTTGGTTACTTGGCTGAGGGCCCATGCAATATGAGACAATCCTAGAACGAACCGACGATAGAAATTGGCGAGGCCCAAGAAGCTTCGAAGTTCAGTGAGTGTGGTTGGGGCGGGCCATTCACGAATGACTTGGATCTTGGCTGGATCGACATGCACACCATGTCGATCAATGATGTAGCCTAAGTAATGGACCCTGTCCATGCCGAAGGAGCATTTTTCCAAGTTTGCATATATTTTGTGCTGCCGCAGGGTGTGCAAAACCTGCTGAATATGTTGCAAGTGTTCCGCCCAAGTATTGCTGTAGATGAGGATGTCATCCAGATACACCACTACAAAATTATTGGCGAAAGGTCGTAGGATATCGTCCATGATCCTCATAAAAGTTGATGGAGCATTTGTCAAACCAAATGGCATGACCAACCATTCAAAAAGACCTTCTTTTGACTTGAAGGTAGTCTTCCATACATCTGTCTATTCTATTGGGACCTGGTGGTAGCCATAATTCAGATCAATCTTACTGAAGTATTTGGCCCTCGTGAGCTGATCGAGGAGGTCGTCGATTCGGGGAATCGGGGTACCGGTTGCCGACTGTGATTTTATTCAGGGCCTGGTAATAAATGCAAAGTTGCCAGGACCCATCTTTCTTTTGCACTAGCACAATTGGGATCACACAACGTGATGAGTTGGGGCGGATGTGCCCCTTATGGAGAAATTCTTGGATCTGCCTCTTGATCTCCTCTTTTTCCAACAGAGAGCGACGATAGACTGGCCCATTAGGTAGCGGTGCGCTTGGGGTTAGATCGATGGGATGCTTGACCTGGTAGTGTAGAGGTACCCCGGTAGGAGAGGAGAAGATATCTGAGTATTCTTCCACCACCTTATCCACTTGCTTCTGTTGTGTAGAGAGATCGGTCGCGGAGGCACTGGATGTGGCTACAATCTTTGTCTCACTCTGAGAGCGAATCATGAAGAAGACAAATTTCCCGGTCTGAGAGATGACCTTCCTGCATTGCTTGGCAGAGATCAAGGAAATAACACTAGGAGGGACTGCCTCGAGTATCCTGTACAATTTCCTGTTCAAAGAAATAATAACACTACGAGGCCTGGACTCATATACAACATGACGTTTCCATAAATAAGGTTGGCCCAAAAGAACATCTGAAACTTTGAGAGGAGCAACATCGCACAATACCTCGTCCTTGAAGGGCTTGATGTCGTACGACAGTCGAAACTTTTGGCTGACGCCTAGATCTCTTCCTTTGCAAAGCCATCCAATGGTGTAGGGTTGTGGGTGCGGTGTTGTCGGAAGGGCCAGGCGCTTGAAGACCTCTGCTGAGATGAGGTTCTTCTGGCTACCGCTATCAACGATGAAGTGCAGTGGGGTGCCTTTTACCCACATCAGTGAATGGAAGAGGCATTCTCCTTCTTCTGGCTTGTCTGGCTCATCAGGATGGAGCTTGGTGGTAGAAATGGTGGCACTGGGTTCTGCGTCAATGATCCATCTTCCCCTTTCTGGTTTGGACTTAGAGTCAGAATCCGCATTTGATTCAGATGCTTTCACTTCGGCCACCAGCGACTGCTTTGAGCGACAGTCAACAGTGTTATGCCAAGGGCTCTTATGGAAGTCGCACCACTTCCCAGTATCTTTCTTTTTCTTTCTAGTGTCCTTCTTTGCTTGTGGCTTGGACTGGTTGTCCTGATACTGTCCATCTTTTCTCTGTCCTTTATTCTGTGGGTTGGGGCCGCCCTTTCCTATCTTTTGCTGTGATGGGTTCCTAGGCCCAATCTGCCGTGTCTTTTGTTTGAGCTTCTGCTTGAATTTGACGGCATATCGGTAGGCCGCGACCAAGGAAGAGATGTCCATAGATTCCATTTCGGTCTAGATGTATCTATGTAGACCACCGCGATACTTGAGCACCAGATGTTGCTCTGAATCCTTGATACCCAGCTTGGTGCACAGGGTATGGAAGATATTTGTGAACTTTGGCACTACTTTGTCTCTTTCCTGTCGCAGCGTGGTCCATTTGGTATACAAGTCGTCATAACTTCCAACAGGGTAGTATTGTTCCTTAATAGCATCCTTGAAGGATTCCTAGGTGGCCGTGACTGAAAATAATGAGGTTTCATCTGTGTCCTTTTGTTCGCAGACAGTTTCCCACTAATCTTTGACATGGTGAACGGCTTTGAGGAGCGCAAAAGTAATCTTTTCTCTATTCGAGAAGTTATGGACAGAAAAATACCTTCTATTAGGTTCAACCACTTATCTACAACATCTGCGTCTATCTGACCTTCAAACATAGGAATATCGAAGTTGATTTGTACCTTGAAGGGGGCGGCACCTCCGCTCGAGGAGGATGCGTCGCTTGTTGGTAGTCATCGAAGGATTTGCGTGAAACTATCCATCATCTCATTCCTTTGTTGCGTGAGGGCTTCCTCAAGCAACATTTTAAAACGATATCCTGTCCCGTCATCCTTCTTTGCTCCTGCCATGAGAGGTCGCTTGGGTGTGTGAGAGCTTTTGTCCTCAAGAGAAACAAGCTCGAGACCCAATTCTTTGTACCCTGACCTCGTTGGGGACATCCATTAAGATGACAAGGAGAAGACCGCTCTGATACCACTGATCCGGATTTTATGAGCAGAACGAAATGAATACAGATTATTACTAGATGCTTAACACAAAATAACATAGTACAGTAAAACTGGTTTTCTATCCAATAAGGAAATAAGCTAAAACTGTAAAATGCAGCGGAAAACAAGCTTGCTGGAATGGTGGCGGCTTATCTCTGAGAAGAGATGTGACGGCTGCGCTCATTCAGAACAAGATGGTTACAATGAGGCTCTCAAAGCATTTTACAATAAACAGGAATGTCAAAAACCCTAGACATCCAACAACCTAACCCTAGGAGACGAAGCGCCAAAAGTCATGTGGGCCCCGTTTGGGTAAGTTAGTACATCAAATTCCTGGGGTCGTAGATTTTGCATACAATCTCCGTTTAGGGCGCACGATAGCTCGTTGGAAATATATATCCGGGGACTACAACATAAAACATGAATTTGATGATCAAAATTGTTGGTAAGAGATACCCCAAAAATGTCATTTAGGGCCTCAAAACAGCTCCGGAAGTTCAGGACCCAAAAAACTACTAAAAATAGTAAATTACCAAAATTGCCAGAAGACTGTTTTGATCCAATTGGAAGAGGTGGGATGCCACCGATATCCACCTGGATCATTATCCTGCCACACGTTTACACAATTTGTCCGTTCCAGAAATCTGACCTTCTGAGTTCGCGTTGATTGAACATCTTAGGTAAGAAGGCCGTGTGTCTATCTTTGATTAGTTTTCAGTATTCTTTGTGTGTCCCTCATGGCTGCAACATTATTGAGTATTTTCAGTATTTTATGAATAGTAAGAGAGAGCCCTGTCTGCTTGTGCTGGGTCAGTAGCATAAGCTAAAGTGGTTTTGATGTTACCCCGATTCTGCCTCTCCACAACCTTGGGGTACATTTTGGGTGTTAACAGCCACTCCTCTAAATATTGGTGAAAATAACATAAACCTAAATGAAAATATATCTTTAGAATCACTACTCCCTTCGATCATAGCAATAGTTATGAAGAAATCAAGTATAAAGAGAGAAAGGAACTTGAAGCCAAGGGATCAACAATTTTGAGATGTAAAGTATTTCTACTTATCAAGATTTAAGTTCAAAGGAGGATATCTCATAAAATATTTTAAGAATAGACATGAGTTGTATATAATTTGGAAATATTTTATATTTTCCCTTAAACTTGTATCAGCTTATAATTCTTGATGTTATATATTTTTCTCTTTACCCACAAAATTTTTAGATTCAATTTTTTTGAGGTGTTGAACTTTATGGATATAAATATTGATTTTTTCAATTCGGTACAACCTCCCTTGTTTTGAATATTTTGTATGGCGATTTTTTGAATTGTACATATTTCATGTGTTATATTGGTAGTGGTACCAAGACCTGTTTCTAGTTGCAGTGAACCAAAGTATTTTTCTTTTATGTTACTAAGTAGTTTAAATAAAGTGTTTATTTAATGTATCACTATGCTGAAAGTAAAATTACTTTACAATGTGCTATAATACATCTCAGACAAATATTGTTCTTGCAAATGAATTCTCATCAGCTCAATAGGTATTTGTATTCAATACAAGGTTAGGTTTTATTCATTAAGTTAGTACTCTAGCCTTGTGTTACTATTAAATCCTCTCAATTTCTTCTTCCCCATCACCTAAAATTTAAATCCTCTGATACATTGATTGTGGTTCCTTGGAGATAAATATTTTCCCATATATTTACTTTCTATTTCTTTGAGTATTTGCTTCAATAAAATCCAAGTGAGAGTTATAGTCCTAGTATTGCTTGAAAAATCAATCATTAAAAAAAATGCTACTATGTTGTTGGACTATTCCATGCAATCCTAAAATAGGTTTCACATTTATGGATTCCTTGGCATAATTCCCTATCCAAGAACATCTCAAAGAATGACAATTGGCTCCAACCAAAACATGGCAGAGAAATCACAACTTGGTCAATCCACAAGAAGACATTACTGTTGACAATATATGACACTTCCTATTGGCCCAAATGGATCAAATATACAAATACTCTATGGCATATGCTGTTACAATGGAGCTTAGGTTAGTGCCTATTACACTAGTGAATTCCCTTGTTTCTAACCTAGTCATTCATCCTCCACTATAATGGAAGGATCTAGAATCCCACAAACTCATTCAGGTATGAATTGTGAAGGAATCAAGGTAGGAAACACATACAATAACTCAAGAATATCAATATAGTTCACATATCCAATTTGGAATTCAACACCTAAAATATAGGAACCAAAGTGTTATATCAAGGTCTTATGTAGTGTCTTTAGACAAATCTTCTGGTTCTTGTTATAGAAGCATTGATATCACTCTAAGCACATGTAACATATCTATGGTAGATTGATCATATTTGTTACATATGGACCATGATCACCCCACAATGTACTATGTCAATTTTGATGCACTTATGCTCAAAAACCATGTTCAAATTGTCACTTATTTTCACAAAGATCATCTCTTTGCAAATACAAAAGTTACATCCTTAGCACAATATACATATGTAACATATAAAATGGCTCTTCTTTGGATTTTTTTATATTCACATGGGGTATTTGAACCAAATAGGTGTCACGTCCCCATCTTGACCCTATTTCATTAAAATGTAAATGATGTAATATTGTTATAAAATCATGGTGATGAGCTCAAGGCCAAGGCCCCGCCATCGATTTATTGATGCATATGGTTTGTGTGCTAGCCAGGCACATTGGAATTTCAAACATCATGTAAATATACATTTTAATAAAATACCCACAACTAGCTATGCAATGCAACAAGAGATGGGGGCATGATTTTACAAGGAATTGGGAGGGAAAACATTCAAACCCTTGAAGCCAATCAAGTCAAGCCAAGTGTAAATGAGAGAGCCCATCAAACCCTCAACTACCCATGTTGACTTTTGTACCCAATCATTGATTTCTCCCAAGAGTTGGTTGAGGTAGTTAATGCCTTGGGGAATGAGAGGTATGGTTGTTCAAATTCGGGTATGGGAAAGCCACCCTGCATGGGAAATCACGTTTTGATTCTTGGGCAAGAAAAGAGCCATGAATTTCTCCCCAAGCCATAATTTATCAACCATCTTTGCTCTCCCACGAGTTTAGAGCTACCTAGGCGTTTTTCTCCATGGTTTTTGCCGTGTTTCCTTCATTCTCCTAGCTGGGAAGGGTTTTTTTTGTGTTGTATAACAGTGGGGAAGAAAGGGAAATCGATTTTGGGGACCATAGAGGTTGTTTTGGCTCGCTGATTGCTTGTATATATGTGGGAGAAATTGTTTTCTTCCCCGTGGTCAATTTTCCCTCTCATAAATTCGTTTTTGGTGTGCCTACGTTTTCGGGAAAACCCATGGCCATCCTGTTTGTAAACCCCATTAATGGAAATGTGTATCCATGACCAATTTATGAGTTTTTTGTGTGTAAGAGAATGTTGGGGTTGAGATGGGTATCCATTGTTTTGGCTTGAGCTTGAGTGCAAGCATCCAGGGTTCAAATATAGCCTGTTAAACCCAGCTGTGGACTGACTTGGTTGAGATGAAATGATTAATTGGCCGTGTGTGAGCTTGAATGTCTCCTTTTCCTTGTAGAAATCATGCCCAACTCGGGGGTAGTCTCTAAATGCTAAAAGAATATAAGTTGGGCAGATACCTATGGTTGGGTGGAACGTTGTAGCAACATAGCTAGTTGTTTGGGACAATTGCACAATGAAGATAAGTGTTTTCTGTCTATGTATCTACTTCTGCAATGTTTAATTTGATGGTTATTTTGATATGTTATATGCGTATGATACGTGTATGGATGATTTTTAATTATGCTGTGCGTATTTGCTTAATTTACATCTGCACACTCTTGAAATTATATTCTTGAATCTAATGAATGGGCTGAGATTATGTGAAAGCCCCACATATTGGCATCATGTCCCCTTCCTTGCCTTGGATAGATGGGTGGGTATGTGACAATAGGTCAATCTAATGTGTTGCTAAGGATGTAAATAACAAGACATAATAGTTGTAAATAACAATGCATAAAAAACATATATATCTAAAATTCATATATGAAAATTGCTCAAGATATCTAAGATATAAAATTTATATATATTAAAGCTCAAGATGAAGTAAAGTAATTACTAGATCCTTATGTCAAGGATATTACAAAAAATCCAACTATACAAAAATCCCTAGGTAGGGTAAATCAACAAGCCTTAGCTTCACCAAGAATATCCAAGTGCTAGAATCGCTCTAATGCAGCCTCCCAGGAAATACATCCTCCTCCTCTTCTCTTCTTCACCAACCCACCCTAGGTTTTTCCCTCAAAAACCTAATATCCAATCTCCAATGGATAAACCCTAATCCTATAACTCCAAGATGCTCCAAGAAATTCCCAAAATACCAAGAAACCATGCCTCCTCGAGAGAGAAAGATATACCAAGTACACGTGAAGACTCCAAGAGAGAGAGAGAGAGAGAGAGAGAGAGAGAGAGAGAGAGAGAGAGAGGACAAGTGCATTCCTCTTCTAGGTCACATTTCTACATAAGAGTGAATATGAATGAACATACAAGTGATATGATCATCTCCACCATATTCTCCATAGGAGAAAAACCTAGTCAGAAGAATCAACCCCCAATAAAGACATATCCTCTAGACTTCATAACTCCTCCTAAGGTTCATAAGGAAACCCTAGTGACTCCTGAGAAGCTATGTACAAATAAAAGAGTAAAAATTATTATATGAATGGAAATACTATGTCATTTCTCTACTTATGTGAGAGGTATGGGATCCCAACAATATTATGTTAGCATAAAACCTTATAAGCAACCTACATGAGCCTTATAGGCAAACACAAGTAATATGTCCACTCTAAAGTACGTGTGTCATGCTCCAATGTGATATTATACAAAATACTGGCTCCAAGATGATGTAGCTACAAAAGGAAATCCCACATGCCTTCGTCACAAGCCTCCAAAGACTTTGTTGATCCTCCTAAGCGATGTAGTATATTGGGTCAACCCTAGAATTACACTATTGAATCCCCAGGTGTCCCCTGATAGGATATTCTTATACTCCATCCTAGTCCTACCAACATTATCATTATTTTGCATTTCATTCATGCATGCATTTTTGCATGTAGTCATGCAATTGCATGCATCCCAGTCATCAGTATGATGTCTCCC
Source organism: Larix kaempferi (assembly GCA_027924585.1). Taxonomy (NCBI): domain Eukaryota; kingdom Viridiplantae; phylum Streptophyta; class Pinopsida; order Pinales; family Pinaceae; genus Larix; species Larix kaempferi. The sequence goes on along the minus strand of BSBM01000764.1, from coordinate 9,566,190 downwards.
AACACCTAGTGCTTAGTTTACTAGCCCCGAGAGCCTGTTTCCACTCAGTTCCAACCCTCCTAATCTGTGATGCGCCCTCTCTCACCTACCATAGGAAGAAGTGCGCCCTCTCTCACCTACCAGCAGTGACACACTCAGTTGTTGCTTGATTTGTGGATCTGATCCTTGATTTGAGGACAGATTGACTGATACACTTAGTGAGACCTCCAGAGAGACTAGTTGATATGTTCTGAATGCAGTTAGCTCCTCATGCGCCCTCCATTAGTGCTCCATGAATCAGTTACACCTACTACATTTATTTAGAATCAGTTACATTCAGTTAGATCAGTTTGACACATGGACAACCACTTGTGATTTGATGACACCACTACTGATGTGATGGTTAGGACTCCTAGTGCAGATAAGCCATGCTCATGCATGCTAATTAGAATTGCTACCTTGGCATTCAAATCCTCTCCATTGTATTATTTATTTTTCATATTATGATTAATGAATTAGTGTGTGATGTTATTCTGCTTCTATCTGAGTTCTACTATATCATAATTCTGCTACTCTTTTACACTGCATTGTCCACTCTTCTTCTATTTTCCTGCTTAATCTTTCTTGTGAGGTGTGCATCATCTCTTAGATATGCTGTGAGGATTTTCACATCCTCAAGCCATATCCAATCCTTATAAAAAAAATCCAAGCTACCACATGCCATATAGGGATTTAATCCCTCCTCACTACTACATTTGGGTACAAATTTTGACATCTGACCAAGTGGCTGAAAATCCAAGGCAATTCATTATATGGGTCCATCATACATCTGACTTCAATTGTGCAAGGGATAAAAGTACTCATTAATGTCCATGCAAGATATTCTTTTAAGAGGTTCAATCTTGCGAGCCCTGAGATTCCAAAAATGTGTCAACTTCAAGAAGTTCCAAAAAACTATTTGGGTGCATAGAGCCAACTTTAGCCATCCCTATATAACATGCTTTACTCTTCTTATCTTTTCCTATGATAGACTTGAATACTATTTGTATGCATTTTTCCGATGCAATTATTTATGTTCTCAAGCCAACACATTTACGATCTCTCCACAAAAAGGCTCAGATTTCTTTATGCTCAACATATTTTTCTCCTGCCATAGCTCTTAAGGATTCTAAAATATGACCAAATCCATGCACCGACCCTCATTATCAATCTCTTGGAGTATGTGTGTTTTGATACTCAATAATTTCTGGTACGAGGCAAGTTTCAATGTCCATAAAGAGATTCAACATTCTCCATTGCCATTGAACCAAATTAGAAGATCAAGGTAATGAGAAGGATGAGGGTTGTTCTTCACATCTACAACAAAAAGGAATGCAAAAAGGAATGAAAAGGGATGGAACTGATATGTCATTCAATTTCTTATAGGTTATGACCGGGATGAGGATAGGAATGACATGTGGCAACCTATTCTATATTTGGGACGATGTAGTGTGCATAAGTTCAACTCTAATAAATGTGATACCACCTAATATTATAGATTCCCAAAGAAAGAATGGCAATTTAGTAAAATTTCTGAACAAGAGTTATTAGTCAAATATTGATACCTCATTCTCCATCCATATTACAAAGTTAGTCCACTTTTTGCTTTGAATCTTTTGTTTTTCAAATGGTGTTGGATGCCGGCCATGTTTCTCCTCCTGTAAAACACATGACACATGGACTAGTTAAACTAATTATTATGCAATCATTTAATTTTTTGTAGGAATTAAAAAAAAATATCATTTCACAAATTAAATATACTTACAAAAGTACAGATCAAGGCCTGTAGACCTTTATGGCCACTGTGATGCGTGGCACAAAGTTTGGCAAGCCTAGCCTTGAAGGCCTTGTCCTGAAACATATTAAATCAATTTAAGTATGCACAAATAAAACATAAAAATCATTTATTAATTATGATATAATGTTATGAGCAAATTTAATTACCTAGGTACTCTCCTCTCCGTACTTCCTCCATGCATCTGACTTCTCATATGATTTTACAAGTTTTTTTCCATATTTTAAGAGTTACAACAATTTGCCTTTGTTTAGCCTTTGCTAGGGCAGGATTTTTTTTATCTTCTTTGTTTGGTTGCACCGGAATCGCTTGCAATTTTGAGACATTTGTTTTTTTGTCTTCTTTACAGATCCTAGGTGTTCCAAATTCAGTCTCCATGTCATAAATAATTGCTTTCTGCAGGTGCATTAGTATCTTTGAGAATGACAAATGTAGATGGTTTTTGAACCGTTGAAGGCATGATTCTTTCAACCCACGAGTTCACAAAATATTTTCTAGTATGGGAAACTTTAGGAATCATAATCATGTAATCTCTATTATGGGAAAACGTATCCGGTTTTGGAAATACTATATATTGTATAGGGTAGGTTTTAGCGGTGATAAATGGACCTATTGTCTACAAGAGCACTAACGCGAAGACCTTGAGCATGGTGAGTTGCTTTGTTTGGAGGACTTAGAGATTGATGTGATGTCATGATTGATGGAGTTTGGAGAGACTCCTTTCTTGGGAATGTGATGTGATGATGTACTTGGATTTTCACTTCTTTGATACGAATGACGAAGCGGCCAAATTTGGTTGGAATTGACTTCTTATAGCTAGGGGGGTTTTATTGGTATGAAATTTCCTTCTTGCTGTTTTGAAGGCCAAATATTTCGGTTGGTGAACCTAGGAGTGGTTGTTTAATGGTGAAACCCTTGTGTGCTTGAGATGAGCACTTGCATGTTCGGAAGGATTTGGTGTGTTGAAACCTAGCGATCTTGTGATCATAATAGTGTGATCTCACTTATGATAGGTACTGAAGCTACTTCATTGATGGCATGTATAAATACCTCATTGAGATCCTCTTTGTTTCGAGAATAATTTAATATTCTCTACTGAACATGGCCAACCTTGTGAAGGTGGAATCTCTTATGGCTCTCCCCCCTCACATCACTCTCAATTCCCCATACCCAATGCATGTACTAAAAAATGTGCAAACATGTGGATTTCATCATAACGAAACATTTACTATTCATTCATTTAAATATAACATTCATTAAACGACTCTTTCATTCAGTAGGAAAAAAATAATGCATGACATTATATTATCAAAAATAAGTATACATAGTGTTTCTTCAGCCACTTCTTTCTAGGTTTTTTTCTTTTGACAAAATCAACAAGCAACTCATCTTCTACAACTTGTTGTTCAGTGCTTGTGGCATCTACAACTTGTCATATTGTCTGCCTAGTAGAGTACTCGCGACATGGATGCTGCGGAAAGGGGTTCATATTTGCTGCAATAATTTAAAAATGTTACATTGATATCTTCTGTTATTATAATGACAAGTATTTCATTAAAAAAAACATTACAGAGGTGTTTTTAACCTTATGTGTCCACATCATGTACTTCATATTCCTGTCTAGTCTCATCTTGTATAGTGTGACCCTCTACATGCTATGCAGTTGAAACATGGAAAAGTACAATTAATATTCACCATTTGCAATGCAATATTTTAAATTGTAGCATATGAATACATTCATTACCAGGATTCGAAGCATGATCTTCGATGGGTTGTTCTCCATCCTCGACATTAAGTGGATTGTTGCTTTCCTGCTCAAAACAGGGTCAATATTTTATGGCAAATATTTATAATGAATAGATTGCACAAGTAATAAATATTCATTAAACTATATTGATTTTATATACCTGTGCGCAAGATGGATCACCTGAATATTGTGTTTGCGCAGACAAGATTTTTCGGCATTCAACTATAGCTCCAAAGTCGTGCTGGAAGCCAAGCTTCAAGTCTTCCTCTGTGGGAACTTCCTTGAATCGATCGACCTGCATATTTGCATAACGTCACGAATTTACCTTTTACAGTGCAATAAAATGAAAAATAATTTGCAATTTATTATTTGAATGCAATATTGTTTTTTTGATACTTACAATTCGTGCCGCCAAATTTGAATAACCACCAGGCCCAAGCTTGTGCTAACAAATTTTTTCTTGTATTGCCTTTGTGGCGTTTGATGTGTCTAACAGCCTATGAAAATGTTGAAATACGTTAGATGTTTCAAATTTGATCTAAAAATTAATAATAATAAGGTTTATAATTACATTGTGGAAAGTATTGCATACCTTCCTATGCTCTATGGTAGCTTTCCTTCTTTTGTCAAAGCCCTCTCCTTTCCATCTTCCACTAGGGATTTCCACTCTCTTCCTGGAATCATTAAAGGGCGCTCATACCTAGGGTTCATTTTTAGATGAACCCTATACTGGTCCCTCACAATATTCATATGTTGTCCAACCTTCTTTAGGACCTTCGCTTGATTAAAGGTCTCGCTGCCGAATATGACAACCGAGCGATTAATGAGCTCATCTTTTAAATTTTTACTTTGTTTATCCCACCTTGTGTGGATGGTGGTCCCAAATATCTCCAATGGAAAATAATTTAGATGTTTATAAAAAACATCATTTCCTGCAAAACGATCATGCCATCCTTAGTTGAAAAACAATGTTTTATCAGTATATTTCAATCAAATTATAAACAATAACTTGAACAATGTATAAATACCTGGTATCTTCTCTATATTTATGGGAACAATCTCTTCGTCCACCAAAAATGTGGTATGTAGTGTACCTGTGCTAGTGACTTGGGAAGATCCAGGAAATGCTGCTTCAACAATATCAATACTAGTCTTTGCATCGACCCCTTCTTCTGCACGATCTGTTGTGCCTCGACCACTAGCGGGTGCACTCACATTTGGCCTCGGGGGGGTCACAGAATGTGTTTCCGACTGTTTAGTCAACAACAAGGGAACATGAGATGTAAGTGGAGTCATTTTCTCATGTGATGAATCTCCACGAGCATCACTAGTACCAACATCACCTTAACCACTAGTGTGTGGGCGCAAAAAATCCTATAAATACAAACCATATTTTAGTTCACCATCATATACAAGTAAAAAATATAAAATACTAAATGAATTTATATTCTAATTCAAGATCCCACAACTTAATTTCAAGGCCTGAGATCTCTTTACCAAAACATCAACCTTTGCTCTAATCTCATTTGTCTGCGACTGAATGAATAATAGACGAAGGATATCCTCATGAATTTTTTTAAGGTCTTACCTATCATATTAATTGGGTCTAGAGAAGATCCAATGCCAGCATCGCGCATGAGCTCATCCACATCAATATCTATTGATTGATCTGATGCCAGATCATACGCCGAATCAGTAGTCTGCAACAAAAATATATAAAACATCACTGACATGAAAGCAATAGACTGAGGAAAAAACCATAATAAAAAACATATTGCTCATGTTAGATTTCTAAAATTACAATTAGGTATACCTAATGCCTCGAGGATGGTGTCGTCTAATCCACAGCCGGGGACTTGCCCCGATCATCACCCTATAAAAAAATATAGAAAACATTATCATAATGAAACCAATATACACAATAAAAAGACATAACAAAAAAAAATATTGCTCATATTATATTTGTACAATTACAATGAGTTATACCTGTTGCCTCGAGGATCGTGTACTCATCTGATCAATGGTCAGGGACTTGCCCCTATCACTTCCCTTAAAAAAAAACATTATAGAAATGGAATCGGCATACTCACAAAAAAAACATAATAAAAAAATATATTGCTCATATAATTATATTTGTGCATTTACAATGAGGTATACCTACCGCCTCGAGGATGGTGTACTACTCTGATAAGTTTCCGGTGAGATGCCCCGATCACTAGCCAGTGACGAAAACATAGAATTCATTGTCGAAATGAAGCCAATATACTCATGAAAAGAAATAGTATAAAAATATATTGTGCATATTACAGTAGTACAAGTTGTTAAAATTTGAGTATTAAATCACAATACTATAGGATCTTTGCTGAGAGAATAACATCTACAGTATATCAATGCATGACAATCATAATATGACAAGCATCACAAGCATCACAAGAATCAAAAGCATAGAGACAAGAGACACAGAGTTTCCGTGGGGAAAACCCTAAGGTGAAAAACCCCACAACTTCCTCAGAGATAGAGAGAGCAATGGCTCAACCAAAATACAACCAAATAACACTGAGATAGTCTCCTAGCAGATGATCCTCCTCCTCCTCACTAGTGCGCCACTTTTCAGAGAGAGAGTGAGTTACTTTTCCGAGTGAGTAAAATAGAGATCTCCTATCTCTATTTATACTCACCTTTTTTCCCAGTGACCTACTGGGGCCGACTTGTCTACTTAGATACATCCACATTATATTATATATTAATCAGGGCCGACCCCATATGGTGGTCTAATAACCCATCGACAAGTACACACACTTGCGACACTTGTCAGTCCACATGACGACACTTCCTTATAGAGGAATAACACATCTCTTATAAGGGTACAATAAATATATATATAATACACAGATGAAATACATTCCGAAGTTACATATAAATCAACACAAGTACAACTATGTATACCTGCTATCTCGAGGCTAGTTTGGTCTGATCTACTGCTAGGTAGGTGCTCTGATCAACACCCTACAACAAAAATATAGAAAAAATGATCTAAACAAAACCAAAATACTCACGAAAAAAACATAATAAGAAAAATTATTGATCGTATTTAAATTGTACAATTACAATAAGGTATACCTGTTGCCTCAAGGCTGCTGTCGTTTGATCAACAACTGGGTAGTTTCCCCGATCAACAATCTGCAACAAATATATAGATAACATTATCTAAACGAAACAAATATACTCATGAAAAAACACAACAATTTTTTTTGTTCATATTATATTTGTACAATTACAAAGCTGTATACTTGCTGCTTGGAGGATGGTGTACTCCTCTTACCAGTTGCCGGGGAGATGCCCCAATCACTTCTCTATGAAATAAATATAGAAAATTTTAATTAAATTATAACAATATACGAAAGAAAAATACATAAGATGATAGATTCATTAATTAAAGGTTGGGTAAATTGTTAGATGTACCACTCCCATAATAACTATGTTTGTATCTATTCGATTCAAATTGTAAATAATAAGCAACTCTTCCCCTGCAGCTATTGATTTAATGGCACATACAAAGACACGGTTTCCTTCACACCCCTCAAATATGAAATTGGGTTGCTTAATTGTAGACCCTAGTTGTGTATTGTTTATAAACCCTACAATATTCCTTGTAGCTTTTGGCCTTCTGTCAATGTACATTGTTGCTCCTTTATTTTGATCCTTGTCTTTCAGCTGTAAATAATTTGCAGAAAATCCATATCTACGAATACTTCGTGTATATTGGACCAACAACATCCAATATTTGTAGTTGTAACAGGGTCCAACATACTCCATCAATTCAATACATCTTCCGTAACGAACCTTTATGCCATCCATGCAAAACAAACCCAAATCATGTAATGATGATGGTGCAATTCGATATATCCTCTCGTTCACACATAAATATGTGTTTAGTTGAGGAATATCCTTGGGTACCCATTGTTTCACTAGATGTTTGTACCTCAAGGGCACCTTGATGTCGCCTATGGTCTCATCATCATAGGAACATGACCCCCCGTCAGTGAGAAAAATTTCCATGCGTTTATGGATTTTTCTTCTAATATTTTGACATCTAGTTGATATAACTCTTGTAGACCTACTAGATGTATCACTTTCCTCTAGTCTTCCTAAACTCTCCTCACTCGAGGAAGACAAATTTGACAAATATCTGTTTGGTTTTACCTGCACCATGGGAAAAAAGTTTCTCCAATAAACAAAGCACTTAAATCACTTAGGCACATTGAAATACTCTTATAATAAAAGCATTATCACTACTATAGACAAGGAGATTGTACATAATTCAACAATGCAAGGCAGTGCTTATAAATGTGATTTATAGGGTTGTAATAAACTAGGTTTAGTTAGTTGATGACACCTCACATACATGAAACTCATCTTTATGTCCCATAACTTGAGTAAAATATAATGTTCGATAAGATTGTTTCCATACATCTTTTAAGACCAATCCTTCATTAGAATGTTCAAATATGACCTTGTTGGGTATGCATAATTCATATTAGAAAATTACAAGGCATTAAGGCATGCATTTTCCATTGACAATGAGGTATATAAAACACTAATTTCAACCCATAATGTACTCTCTTTTGAACACAAAACATCATCGCAATTCCATGACCAGATGGCTAAGAAGCCCCTACCCAATCCATACTCAATAGACAAAGGAAAAATGATAAACATCATAGGCCACTAGATCATAGGAACCATTATTCAAGATGTTGAACATCCTATAGAAACCCCAAAAAAGTATAAAATAGGGAAAGAGGTCATTAAAGGAATCAAAGAGTTGTTCAAGTTGTCCACATGGGGCTCACTATGAAGAAGGATCATACACCTTAAATTTTTATTACAAATCAACCAAAACTCACATTGGAGTTCAAAGAGGGCTATCCAATGTAGATACATGTATTCTATCTAGTATGAAGACATTGGATAGAAGGGTGAGAGAGGGGGTTGTTTATAGGTTGCTTGCTAAACTTGTGGCACTTGTACATTCCAGTTACAGGTTGGACAAGACTTATATTTTTGAGAATGCTTAACGTTAGGTAGGAGAAACAAGATCTTTTGTGAGGGTGATTATATCTCCTAGAATATATGCTAGTCATATTGCATTTAGTTCTTCCATCCATGTTCCTTTGAACTGTCTTAAGGAAGACATGTATGGTACCATGATTTTGGGATTGATTCACAACTGATGGGAGTCTTGTAGAGTAAAGTGACATGGTAGTTGGATTTTCTTAGAGATAGGGAGTTAAACTTGATTATATTCTTTCTTGAAGATTATTTTGGGATTGGGTAATTGACCTAGTTTTAGTTGTTTGAATTGTTGGAAGTATTAAAGTGAAAGATACATCAATAAATCACCTGTGAGACATCTGTATAATGTTAAGAATGATCTATTATTCATTAGGTATAATCATAAAGAGTCAAACCAAACGTGTTCTAATGTCGATTAAGCAATGGGCATCAGTTCGATGTCATGAGAACTGTTATCACACAACTTGTAGTTGTCCCTAAATGTATCCCATCTAGGATAGTAGAGGTGTTGGACAACTAAAAAAGTGACCCAAGAGATGCCACGATTCCCCATGCAAGCTGGGAGTCACATCAACCGAGGCACTCTTCACTTTAGATCAAGACTAATCAAGACAAGGGGGAGACCCTAGCCAATCAATGAAGACTAGCTAACCCAAAGATTCCTAGGGAAATGTGTAAGAAACAAGGATATCAATGGTGAGTTAGATCTAGGAAAGATTAAGTGGACCCAAGAGTTAAGGTAAGGTTGAAGAGGCTTAAAGAGTGACAAGTGGTTCAACCAATAAATGACAGGGGCCACCTATGGGGTTTAATCAATAGATCTAAAAGATGACTTAGTACCATGAAAATTAGCCAAGTGGGGCCCACTCCTTAAAAAGTGGAACATTGGTCCAAGGTGGGTCCACAAGGTCAAAGTTGAAAATGGATGGTACTAGGGGTATGCTATGGCATTAATCTATGGGTTGACCAAGAATTAGTAATACCCAAATGTGGGATCTAGCAAATGACCACTTACCCAAGGAGTGTGAATTGCCCCAAGGGTGACTAGTGCCTTATATTAAGGGCCAAATGGAGTCGAATGTCCACCAAATTATAGATCGGGGCAAGTGAAGTGATAAGCAAGGTGGGTTTTCAATATCAAGTACAATCCATGGTTAGATCTCACTAGATCTAATGCATCACTAAGTGACCCAAGTGGGGCACAACCCTCAAAATGAGCAGTGGGGCCCACAAGGTAGAAATCACAAAAGTGAAGCACTAGGTGTAGGTTTTAGGGGATGATCTATTCAATGCAACACAAATCTCACCTACCCACTTTTGGGAACTAGCCAAACTAGCCTCTTCAAGGGAATGCGAATTGCCTTGGAGAGGCTAATGTGCCTTGGGAAATGGGTAAAATGGAGGCCAATCACCACCAAACTATAGATCCGAATTTCCATGGATGCTATAGAGGTGGGTCTTAAAAATTATCCCCAAAATCTTGCTAGATCCAAGTAGATCTAAAAAAATGTGAAAACGAGGGTTTTAATCAATTAGGATTTTGTGATCTAAGAGAATAGATGGTTAAGGTAGAAGAATATCATACCTCCTTGAGCATACCTAGAAAATGAAGATGGAGGTTGCTTGTGACGAGGATTACTTCCCACAAAGATCAAATTCCAAGCTTGATGAAGCCTTTCTTGATGTCGTTTTGCCTCCTTCAACCAATTCAACCTCCCTATTCCTGTCAATCAAGGACACAAAGATCAATCAATTAACAGAAATGGAAGTAAATGCAAGCAAGAGAGATGAATAACATGAAATTGCTAGTACAAAGACAAAACAACTCCCTGTAACCCAAAATGACTTGTTGAAGCTTGTAGGGTAGGCCTCCCCACCAATACGTGCTCCTCCAAAACGTCTTCTTTTCTTGTAAATCGTGTCAGTGATGATAAAATCCAAGATGGCCACCAATGTCTGTCAGTGCAGAGGAAAAAGCATTTACAATCACCACAAGCATTCCAACTGCAAGATCCAAGATGCCCAAGAAAGTATTTTTATACCAATATCCAAGAGACAAAAATATCTAGATAGCCTTTACAATATGGGGGTCTCCTCCTTTTATAGGATAATAAAGACCAAAACCCTAAACCACTAAACCACTTTTAAAACTAGTGGTTGAGATCAAAATATATAACAATCTAATCAACGACTAAGATGAGCAAATACAATATATCACATGGAGCACTCAAAAGGAGGGTGACGCCATACATAAAATGTCTCTAAGGAGGGTAAAAAAAAGTGGCTGGACCACCCCCTTCCTCTGTAGCGCCCTAGGAAACGAATTGCCTCCAATGCTCCTGCTGAACAAGCTGGATCAACATGCCCAAATTGGTCAATAGGTGGATAACTGCAACTATCATGCCCAAAAGTTCCTGGAACTGAAACATAAGTGTCTCAATGGATCCAGAAGACCCAAATCCACTAGAGATGAGTACTCATACACCATATGATAACCTATGGGGTCATCTGTAGGGTCCACCATACCCGAACAATGTAAAATATGATGATCTGGGAATAATAATAAAACTGACCAACTGCATCAATCATCATCTGAAGCATATATCCAACACAGGGAATCATCAATAGCTGTATGTGGGACCATAGATCAATATCAATAAGCACATGTGGTCCATCTCATCACCGATCCCAAGAATGACCATGGTCAAAATACAACCAAAGACTAGATTATAACAAAAGGCTAAGACATGTTCCTTTAATCATATTCACAGCTTAACTTAAAGTATAAACACCATTCAATGGAAGTTAATGCATATATATTTCAACATTGTTTATAGTTTACTTGCAAAAATGCTTTAAAGACATGCTCATTCAACAGACATGACCTAACTGCTAGCAAAGGGTGAAGGCTAAGGACAAGGCTAGGAAAAAGGGATGACTTGATCAACTCAACTAAGTGACTATGTGCTAGACAAAATAACAAAGGGGATGGCAGTGCCTCACAAATGGATAAGTTTTTTAGAGAGTGCTTATTCAACTTAGGCATCATGTCTACAACAAGTTGATACAGGTTCATTAGGATCATTCATTTAATTTCCATGGCCTTTTTGGCCTATATGACCCCTCTGCCCCTCTGGGATTTTGCAAGCTCTAAAAAGAACAACTAATCGCAGCTTGCATCCAGGGAATATTTACATTTATAAGGTCAACAATATTTAGATATGGCATTTGTTTAACCATTGCTTTTTGGACCTTTCTATACCCTTCATGGGGTAGTTTTAGCATTTCATTGCTTTAGCCTTTATTCATCGTGTGTTGAGAAACACATTCTAGAATTTTAAGTTCACAGGCTTTTATAAGAGATTTCCAATATAAGTAGAACATGTGCTTTCAGTTTTAGCAAAGAAAAATTCATGTGACTAGAGGGAATTCTGCGCTAAGCCAAACGTCGGGGCAACCGACTAGAGGGATCTAGGCATAAAATCCAACTCACCAAAGGCAAGTTCTGTCACGAACTCAGAGCCGAGACACAAAGCAAACGTGGATGCGATCCAACAAAGAGGTAGGAATGGGAAGTCCACCATATCAAACAGTCAAGAAGGAAAGTCAAGGTGAAATCCAAAACAAGGAAGGTCATGGATGGATGGAGTCAAGTGCATGTGGTTCCTGGGCTAGCAAACAAAGATGTCATGAAAAACCATGTCCATGCTCACAGGAGGGTAATGAAACCAATGAGTATTGTTAGAAAACCTTGAGTGAAAGTAATACATCCAGTTTTATATTTTGTAAAATCATCCAAGATATTTCATTTTATTATTTAGATAGTACTACCACATCATGAGTTATATACCAAGTCAATGCTATGAAGATGACTAAAAAAATAAGATAATAATCCAATGATACAAATCACAAGTCTAATGGTCACATCACTGTATATGACAAATAGTCATCATAAAGAACCACTGAAACACTGCTGCAACGATACAAATGGGCACCGAAACTGTATGAAACAAAAGGTCACATCGGTCATCAAATCTAAGCTCTCAAGGCTCAGCCTTGGCAGGAGGTCTACTCAATGTCTGATATATACTGCTCTGATCTGTGAGTGATCTCAAATAACTCTGCTCATCATAAATGATCTCTGTAAAAACTAAGCTCTGGAAAGTGCAGATATCTGCTCAGCAAGAATAGTATCCCAACTACTATGGTGTGATAACAAGAACATCAAACATTCAACCTTTGGTTTGACTCTATTGTCTTTCAATATAGTTAGTGAAATGTTGGTCATGCATTGCTATGGATATTTTTTTATCTTATTGTATATGGGTCTTTGATTCTTGGTCATATTTGATCACCCACCTGAATATTTATATTTTATTGTAACCCTTGAAGGTTTTGTCAAAATTGAAAAAAGAAATCAATACATCTACATTCTATGAGGATGCGTTTTTTCCCAAGTTCCTAGTGGACTTAGTCAGGTTGTGAATTCTAATTGTAATTTACACTTTTCACTTTATTTTTTCTTGTCTTTTTGCACATGAATTCATAGGGGTCTTGATAGGAATATAATTGTTTATGTGCCTAAATTTCATTTCAGGTAATGGTGCATGCGATTACTGATCATATGACAAAATCAATTTCAAAAACCTTTAGTGTGAAGGGTAATTTAGTCATGAGCATAGTTTTCCCTATACCAAGTTTTTGATGTAGAAGTCGCAGTTTCACACAATACCACAAAAGGAGAATCTTTATTGAACAATACATTGAGTCCCTAATTCAATTGGAAAACCTGTGATATGCTCAAGCCTTAGACACTTATATTTTTCCATGTGGGGGCCATGTCGCAATTGTAACTGGAGAATCATTGTTTCTAGTTTCAGAGCTAGATAAAATCATCTTTATATCTTGTATTGTAGCTCCTTGAAATCATTCCAAAGACTAAAGTGACTCTTAGGACTCCAACATTGCTCAAATTCTAACAAATGAAAAGCAAGAGTAGCAAAAAGTATTGTTGGAATAATTGCTTGCACAACATCGACAACAAATAATGCAAAATATGATGGCTATGTTCTAGGCTCCAGTAACTTGTCACTACACAAAAAAATATGCTACATCCATAGCCACTGCCACAACCCAATATCCGCTGGCATATTTTCATAATCCAATAGTGCTTCAAGTTGGATACTGAGTTATATATCCCTAATTTTGGCATATCTCTAAATGAGGACAAACTCAACTCCTAGTTTCACAGTCTAGAGGCCTACTTCAAGACAATATACAAGGACATACATGTTGAATATACTCATAGTTTTGGTACACATGGAGTAAGTAGGTCTTTGTATGGTGGAAAACACACATCAACCACCTCTAATCAGATCTTGAGATGATTTTGAAGCATGCAATGTTTCCTTGATGGTTGCAACTCCAAAAAATTATAAAATAAACTCTCCAACAAACCATTGAGAAATGAAACAAAATACTTATTGAGCTTGAGGTTTGAGATCCTAAAGATACCCTTTGTGTTAAGTTCATTTTTATCTTGCTTCCACACACCAAAATAGAGCTAGAAATCTTCCCCATTTCTTCATTGGATCATGCCTTTCAACTCTTCCAATATCTATGCTATGTGACTCAAGCTAATTATCCCACAAACCATTTACTATCACCCTCATGGACCTTTCCATCCCCTAGTTTTTCAATCACCATTGGTTCTACTAAAGAGGCGGCATGTTCTGTTGGCCAAGGAAAGCAAAAATACTACGCTTATCAGAGATTATATGTGCATTTCAATGATAAATGTCATGCCTTGTAGGACAAAATAAAAATGCTCCTTGTTGAACTTTAACAAGAAATCCAAGAACCTACCTTTGGAAACAACAACAAAAACCTGAATTCAATAATATAGGCATAAGTCATATTTGTTTAGTATTTCTTGATAGCTTTCTTCTAGGTGTATGCTATAGGTAAGTGCTCAAAGTGGGATCCTAAATCCAAACGCAGGTTTTCGCATTCAAAATGAAGATGCCATGATGAAACTTGATTGTGCCTTATAATATGCTTGTAATAATCTTTACAACATATAATGAAAAATTTATTACCATGTCCGTAAATATTGTGAGGTTCATATCATAAAGTATTCCAATCCCAATTTTCTTCATTTAACACAATAGGAATAAACTATGAAAAAACAATCTACTCTATTAACGTAATGATGGTTTCCTTCACCATTTGTAATAGATATAGTACTAATGTCATGACAGTGGGTTTTTGGATGAGCAAATTCATGTTATCTTGATTCTTTTTGTATGACCCGATAAGTCATATTGCATGCAACATGTGTCCATTCCCCTGAAATCTGATTTCTAACTAATTGGGCATTTGCTGTAGATGGAAGTCGGATATTAAATCTCGATGCAACCTCAAATGGTTGTAGGTTCATATTAAATCCCTACAAAACAAAGCCAAAGTATGACCATGGAAATTTGCTAACATAGATGGTTCCTAAAAATATCCTTTGTACTCTAAGGAAGAATTTTGAAAAGGTAGGGTAGAAATCATGAATAATTTTTCTATTAGTTTGGATGGAAAACAAGAGTTTCTCTTGAGTCCCTATTGCTGTTGCAACCTGATCCCCCAAAAATTTTCAATTTTGTAGGGCCCCTCATGTATTAGGGTTTTTTGCTTCTTGGAACTTTTCCCTAATTGGCACTTAGAATTTTATTTGAAAAATATTGAAGTACAAGTATTTTAGCCTAAGTGCAAACTCAAGTTTTACTCCGAAACGGTCGCAGAATTTTTGACGACTTTTGGTCGACTGTTACACATCTTTTTGACTATTCATTGTCGACGCTTTCCTTTTTTTTAGTTGTTTTTGGCGACTGTTTCCCTGTTTTTTATTTTTATTTCGCTGACCATTTCGCCGAGTATTGTTTATTTTTTTCCGACCGTTCGCAGCAAGAAGTGGTGTTTTTTGCCGACGCTTCACGAGTTTTTTTGCCGAAAAGTGGCTTTTCCAACGAAAACGGTCGCAGAGTTTTGTTTAGTTGCCGCTGACTTCATCGTTGAGATTTGGCTGGGAAGCACAGACCGCATCACTCCGACGAAAGTTTTCTTTTTCGCCGCAAGAAGTCGCAGTGGGTTGAGCCATTGTTGCCTACCGTTTCGCCACGGTTTGGAGAATTTGCGCCGACGGTTTCACACCGACCGGAGAACTATTTGCTAACCTTTTCGCTTCCCTTGAGCAAGATTCCCGTCGTCGCAGTATTTTCTGAAGTTTTCCCCGACCGTTTCAGAGCATTTGATAGGATTAGTGCCGACCATTTCGCGACGACTGAGTGAAATTCGCTGAAATGATCGACAAATTTTCATCTCATTTTGGGTTCCAACGATGATCATTAATTGGCCCACCTACCAAACCACATTCACATTAATGACTAGGGTCTTATATATATGCCATAGGGGAGTTTTTTGTAAACCGTTATTTTCAAAGCAAGAAAATGCCGTTTCAGCATCCAAAGAGCATCACCAGTCAGGAGACTCTAGGTATCTACCAACTGCCAGGCTCACTCACCAACGAGCCACTTTGCCATTGACAGGTAGCCGTCCTAATCACTTTTTCGTTTAATTTGGTTGTTTGGGGTTTTTGTTTTAACGGTTTTAGGCCATTTTTCGTTGATTATGAGGGTTTGGGAGGACATTTTTTTAAGTTCAGGATTAGTGCCATTGTCTTTAACTGTCATTTAAGACCTTCGAAAGAAACTGTGCTCCCGCTTGGTGTTACCCACGATTAAATTTTGAGCCCGGCCGCCCATCATAGCCCGCATTTTCTCGCCGGTCGTCATGGGTCTGTCGCAGCCAACGACTCTTAAGTTTTACCAAGGTTTTAGGAACCTAGCACTTACGCGGAAGACCGTTTTGGTCTTAGCTTGATTTTTTCCAGCTTTCGCCTTTGCAAGCAAGCTCCATCGCCAAGATTATGTGTCTCCGAAGACTCACGCGCCCCGCTCTATCGTAACTGTTATCACACAACTTGTAGTTGCCCCTAGAGGTATCCCATCCGGGACGGTAGAGGAGTCAGGCAACTAAAGAGGTGACCCAAGAGATGCCACGGTTCCCAATGCAAGATGGGAGTCACGTCAACCGAGGCACTCTTCGCTTTAGGTCAAGGTGTAACTAGACCAAGGGGGAGACCCTATACCCCAATCACAGTTAATTGGACCTAAGCAAGGTTTCTAAGGGTAGATAAGTAATGAGTTACGGAAACCAATGCAAGGCTAAGTGGACCTAAGGTTTAAGGTACGGTTGAGGGAGGTATAAGAGATTAATAATGTTTCAACCTATGTATGGTTTAGGCCACATGATGGGGTATGATGACAAATTATAGTACCAAGTGTTTACACAAGTGGGTCTAGTTTTCTTGGGAAGTGTGAAGTGATTCTAGGTAGGCCCACAAGGTGAAGTTAGGTATGAGGAGGTGAAGTTAGGTATGAGGTAGGTACTATAGGTTAGATCTAGGCTAGATCTATAAGTTGGAGTTGGTTCTAGGATTACCCATGTACTAGATCTAGGGTTTGACACTAATCCCAAGGAGTGCGCCTTGCTTGGAGAAGGACTAGTGCCTTGTTGGATGGGCTAATGGAGTCAAGAAGGATGTCAAAGTGTAGATCGGGACACCTAGAAGCCAAGTCAAGTGGATTGGATGAGATCCAATGGTTGGATCTTACTAGATCTAGGTTTTTAAAAGATGACCAAAAGTGGACCACAATCCCTTAAAACAAGGAATGCAATCCCCAAGGCGGATCTTGACAAAAGGACAGTATAGACCTAGGTTTCAAGGCATGGGCATTCCAAATCCACAAAAATCTCCAACACCCACTTCCTAGAAGTGGTCCAACTCAAAACTTCAAGGGGGTGCGACTTTCTCAAGGAGGGTCCAAAAGTGGGTTTAGGTGGACCAAAACAAGTCCAATGGCCACCAAAATGTAGATCCGGGATGTTATGACCCCGATCTATGTTCCTTCAAAGTTTCAAGTAAATCCAATGGGTAGATCTTAGTAGATCTAAGTTTTAAGATGCCAAGAAGGTCAAAAGGGGGTTTCAACCCCTCAAAACATGGAGAGATGTCCACAAGGTAGTTTTCACCAAAGTAAAGATATGGGTATAGGTTATCAAATGTCTAGATGTCAAATCAAGTGGGATCTCACCTACCCATGTGCTAGATCTAACCCAACAAGCTTCTCTTAGGAAAATCGATTTAGGTTCAAGAAAGGCTTTTTGCATTGAAAAGTGTGTCAATTTTTAGCCAATCACCACCAAACTATAGATCCAACTAGGGGTGGATCCTATAGAGGTGGGTTTTTAATATCTTTTCAATTGCAAGGCTAGATCTAAGTAGATCTAAGAAATACCAAATTTGGGGTTTTGATTTAATTAGGGTTTTATGACCAATGAAGATAGAATGGATGAAAGAGGCACATACCTTGTAGATCTTACCTCAATTGCTTATGGCCACCTTGCAAGTTGATAGCATTCTCCTATGTTTATATTCAAGAGTGAGATCCAAGTGCTCCAACCAAATCGCCCTTCTCCAAGATAGCCAAATCGTCCTCCTCCTACAAGACAAGATCAAAGAAACAAGTCAAGCAAGATGATTATGAAAATGGTAGAAAGATGTAATAGAAAGCATCAACTATGTCACGAAGATACAATAATGATACTCCCTGTCACAAGATCAACCCAAGAGTGAATATGTGGATCCCTCCAACAATAACCCTCAAAAAGTCGCCCTCCTTTCTCCAATTCGACTTTCCTGTCAAAAGGTTAGCAAAAGCACCAAAATCCACAATGATACATAGAAGAGATACTGTATATTCAATATGCAAGAGAATCCACAATGCAAGAGAGATGTGCTCCACAAGAAATCTTCTATTCCAATATTCCAGAGCTCCAAAGGTGAGCTATACAATGGGGGGTCTCCTCCTTATATAGGATAATAAAGACCAAAACCCTATACCACTCTACAATACTACATCAAATGAGTGGTTGAGATTATAAGATCTCATCATACAATCAATGGCTAGGATGACCCATAACATAATATCACATGGATCACTCAACATAACAATAGCGCCCTCACTAAATGGTACAATGGAGGGTGACGTCATCCCACAAGAGGGGTAGAAAGTACAATAATCCACCTCATGATGACTAGGACATGATAAAATAAGCACATGGTGGGGCTAGGAGGTATCAATCCTTGCTAGCTCACCCCAAGGCACAATAACATAATAAAATATGTCCAATATAATGACAATGACCAAAACTGTCCTCAGAATCCATGACAGTCGAGCAGTAAATGTCCTCCTGTGATCAATCTGGAGATACCCACATGGTGAAAACTGACTGGAAGATAGTGAGATCACCCTGGAAGACCTCTGTGAAAACCAAATGCCAAAACCTTGCCTTAATTGCCCAAATCGATTTCCTCAGTGACCACTTTATCCCATTTTTTTAACTGCCTCGGGAACTGTGAAAGTGCCAAAACTGCCTCCTAGGGTGCTAGCGCTGTCCATCTGAGCCCACCAGGATCTCCGGGAGGGGGAATAAATGGTAATAACAAGTGGCTGGACCACCCCCTCCATCATCAGCGCCCTAGGTGAACTGGCCTCTCGGGGCCCCTGCTGCTCAGGCTGGGAAATCAGCCCCAAATCTGGTCAACAAGTGTAAAACTGCATCAATCACTGTCAGAAGTGCCCGGAACTGAAAGATAAGTGTCTCAATGGATCCAGAAGACCCAAATCCACTAGGGATGAGTACTCATACACCCTGGGTTGCCCTAATGGGCCAGCTGTAGGGTCTACCATATATGGACAATGTATAATCTGTTGATCTGAAATAATAATAACCTGCTGAACTGGATCAAACATCATCTGTATCATATGTCCATCATATGATATCATCATCAAATATGTGGGGCCATAAATCATCATCAATAATCATCCATACATGGTCCACATCATCACGGATCCCAAGAATATATAATCAAGGATAAATCACATCAGTAGATTAAGACAATGTTTCTCTAATCATTCCCACAGCTAAGCTCAAAGTATAAATTCCATTCGGTGGCATTAATCAAGTTAACATATTCCGTGGTTATATAAAATTACTTGCACCATAGTTCAAATGACAAACTCACCCATTGGACATGGTCAAACTGCTAGTGAAGGATGAAGGCTAGGAGCAAGGTTGGGCCAAGGGTTTGACTTGTCTAACTTAACTCAAAAATACTTTGGACTGGGAAAAGGGGGAAGCTACAAACTCTGTGCTGGACAAAAGAACACGGGGGATGGCTGTGCCTCACAAATGGATAAGTTGTTTAGAGAGTGTTTATTCAACTTAGGCATCATGTCTACATCAAGTTGATCCAGGTTCATTAGGATCATTCAATTTTATTTCCATGGCCTTTTTGGCCTACATAACCCTTCGAATTTCAGATGTGCTGAGAAGCACAACTAGTTGCAGCTTGCATCCAGGGCATGTTTTTCATATATTTATACAAGGTCAGCAATTGTTTAGATATAGCTTTTAAGAACTATTGCTTTTTGGACCTTTCTTATACTCTTCGAGGAGTATATTTTTTTAGCTTTTCACTGCTCTTGCCCTTTTTTGTTTCCATGGGCGAATTTTTAGTTTCCATAGGTAGAACATGAGCTTTCAGTTTTAGCCAACAACATCTCAAGTGACTAGGGGGAGTTCGAGCCAAGGCCTACAATCCAACTCACCAAAGGCAAGTTCTGTCACCAACTCAGAGCCGAGACACTGAATAAACAGGGATGCGGTCCAAACACAGAGGTAGAAAAATGGGGAAGTCCTCAGTATCAGAAAGTCAAATGAGACATGTCAGGGTTTAAAGTCAAACAGGAAGGTCATGTATGGATGGAGGCAAGTGAATATGGAGCCTACACTAGCAGACAACTGGTGTCGGGGAAAGACCATGTCTATGTAAGGTAAAATACCAGTAAGTTTTGTTAAATGACCTAAAAAGTGCAAGCAATTATCCATTTTAAGATTTACAGTTCATTTTAAATAGTTTGCCACATCAGGAATAATATACCAAGCACATGCCATGATCATGACTAAATCAACAAGATAATAATCCACAGTCAGTGAGAACATATCCATAGATCATACAACATCATCATAATAATCATCATCATGCATCATCTGAAACACTGCTGCAATATATCTCTAGGCACTGAACTGAAACTGTAATGGGATAAGTGGTCACATCAGTCACCAAATCTGAACTCTCAAGGCTCAGCCTTGACACAAGGTCATAAAATCTGAATAATGTACTGCTCTGATCATAAGTGATCCAAAATATATAGCCATGCTCTGGAATAAAGGAAGCTCTGGAATGTGCAGATATCTGCTGTACAAGAATAGTAGCCCTGCTACTATGGTGTGATAACAGTAACCTTAACGTATTTGCACCTATCTTTTTGTTTTTGAGTAGAAAAGAAGACATCCAGAACGTTTAATTTCAGTCACACACTGCTTTCACGTTTATGTGCATCCTCAGACCTTTTCAAACCTTATTAACTCTTTCGAGCCACATGAAAATTAGATTTTTCTTAATTATTTGTACTTTTGGCATCTGCATTTTGCTTTTTATAACTGTGTGTGCATTTAAGCAAAGGAATTTAAGTTTGTCTGCCACCTTGAGGTTTAATCTTTCTGATAAACGCCTTTTGCTTGAAAATTCATTACAAAAAGATAAATTAACACTCATATCATCTCAAACTTTGTTATGCTTATTTACTGTACCATGGATACTGAATTGTTCATAAACATTTTGATTCCTTATTTGTTCATTCTGTCTCAATAGGCTTGATATGCAAAAGCGGTCCGCCAAGCGAAAGTCCAAGTTGGTTGAGTCAGATTCTAACGTCGAAATATTGTTAGATACCTCGATTGAAACAATGTTCGGAGATACCAAAGCTGTGACATGAGCCATCATAGATACAAATTTCCCTAACACATCTTTTGTAGAATTAATGGTGTACCAAAACATCAAGAGGTCCGACCTTCATAAGGCAGCCACATGCCCAGAATTGTTCCCGTGCTCGGAATTCATTGGGTGGATCTTTCCCTAGGTAGATACTAACACCAGAATCGTCTCATATGTCAATAGAATAGGGCTTGCATCCTTCCAACCAACCCATATAACTGTAGCCTACAAGCTGCCCACCCCTAAAGTCACGATGAATGATGATTGGGTGAAAGGAGTCAACATGGATCATTTAGAATTCTTCAAAAGGATGACGATTTCTGAGAGACAGTTGAGATCAAGGACCAGTGGAGAGTGAGATTAAGAACCTAAGGACACCATATAGGATTGTAGTCCTGATTTTGAGCAGATTTTTTGGCTTGGAAAATGGGAGCATATATAAACTCAGTTGGGTACCGGTGATGTATCACGTTGCCACACACAGTACAATGTTCAATTGGGAAAATATCATCTCTGAAAGTATGTTATCACATATAGCTGTAGCACAAGGAGGATTGACACAGAAGAAAGTTGATTTCTTCATGTCCTCTTATCTGGTGGATTTCTTATTAATCATACACTCTTTCCCTTATTTGGGATGTGTATGGAACCATAATGAATCTTCCCTCCACGTATCCTATTAGATGACCTGGGCTCACAAGTACACGACCCACTACACACAAATTTGTGAAAGGTTTATCATGCCATTATACCAATTAATATTCAAAGAGGAACCGAATTATATGTCAGAGAATGCCATGTCAGTCATCGAAGAATACAACTTATCCGCCGAAGGGACATATATCAAAATGTATGGAGGAACTCATCCTCCTTCTCTATTGCCTCAGTATGCCACTGATTATGTTGTACATAAAGAGGTTGTGAGACAAATTTTCATCAGTGGGGTTAGTAAGGTTCTTCATGACAAAAAGAAGGCTGCCTATCCACAACTACCATTTACTATTGGAGCATACAAGCTTCACAAGGCAAAAGAGGGTGAAAATTTTGTTAAAGATTTAGAGGCCTTCCATTTTGGAATGAAGAGTTTCAGAAGACATGATAGCGATGGTAAGGTTGTTGCCCATTGTGCTTCCTACAGTATCAACTTTGATTACGCACATATTTTCGACAAATATGAAGAATTCTATCGGAGCACAAAGAACATGACCGAATTGAACAAGCGCTTTCATCCCAAAAGTGGAGCTAGTTCAAGTTCTAAGGCTAACACTACCAAGGAAGATGAGATCAAGAAAAAAGAGGAAGAAAAAAAGTTACACTAGGATACATTATCTATACAGTTAGTAGAAGCTGAAAAGAAGCTAAAAGAAGAGACTGACAGAATCCAGAAGGAACAAGCTGAAAAGATCCAAAAGGAAGAAGCATACAAACTTCAGAAAGAAGAAACTGAAAGAATATGAAGGGAGGAGGCTGAAAAGACCCAAAGGGAAGAGGCCGCAAGGGTACAAGAAATGAAAGAAAGGGAAAATAAAGAAACAGTCGAGCAACAAAAGAAAAGGGATGAAGAAGAAAAGTCCAAGCAAGCTGTGGAACATAGGATCCCTGACGTGCAAGATATGGATACAAAACCACCAGAAATAATCACTGGAGGACGTCTCTAGATTCGGGAGCTCTATCTCACCCTGTTTACCCCATCAAAACAACACACGATAGCTAGATTGGACACAATATTTTTTGACTCTAAAAGAAAAACTATCATGAAGAGGTCAGAAAAGAGAATGAAATTTGTAGCCCACGAAGATGTTGTTACAGTTCAAGAAAGCGCAATCTTCAAGGGTACTCAAAGATACCCTAAGCTCATGGCATCAATCAACATAGCTGCAGCACAAGCAAGTGCAGACAATGTTGAAAAGCTGATGAGCGACGTGGAAAGAAAGAAGGAGAAGCTCTTCAAAGTAAAAGATAATTTGATGAAGGAGTGAGAACAAGGATTGGAGCTGAAAAGGAAACATGACGTCCTTCTGTTTGAAAAGGAAAGGATAGCAGAGGAATACCAGAATTTGGAAGAAGAAAAGGATGAAATGACTATGCAGTTGGTAATTATAGAGGGCGAGAAAAGGGACCCAGAAACTCACATCAAGGAGTCAAAGAAAAGCAAGGCAGACAACATGCAACAGGTCGAAGACTTGAAGGTTCAGTTGGAAGAGGTGATAAAGGACAAGGAGTCTATGATAGAGCAACTGGAACTTGCAAATAATAAACAAGACTTGACTCCTTTTCATGAGCAAGCTTGTGGTATTCAGAATAAGATCTATCATTTACAAGAACTTATCACCGAGGAAGTCTGCAAGATGAAAATGATGATATCAAGGATGGAGGAAGTTGATGCTGAAGATCTGGTGGTTGGGCAGAAATTAGTACGCGTCATGGCCGAGACTAATAAGCAAATAAAGTTGAGAGAATGGAAATTAGAATTCCCTGAGCACCTGCCTCCCAAGACCACTGTAGATTCGACTATGGATTCAGGCCTCCTTGAATTCTGCAGAAAATATGGTCTACGGATCAATAACAAGATCCCGAAAACCATCGAGAAATGTACAGGATTTTACCAGAAAATCCATGAAATTCATGAAAAATGTCAGCTAGTTATACCTCCAACCATGAAATAATTTCCCGAAATAAACTAACGGTTATTAGAATTGCATAGCGCACTGAGTGATGATTTGAGTTACATTAAGAAGTTGGAGGCGCTAACCGGAGAAGACCTGCATCATTTCATAGGACAAGCTTCCATTTACGCTTACTTTTTAGAAGACAGTTACAAGGCAGCAGCTGAAGGAGTAAAGAGTATAGAAGCAAAATTATATCATCATGAGATCTCTTTAAAAATGGTGGAGCCCGTCCAAAGTAATATTATTTTAGAAGAAACTGACATGTGGGCCAAATACATTTTTGATTTGCAAAAGACAGCTGGAAATTAATATTTGTAATTTCTTTGTATTAACACTAGAAGACAAATTTTGGTAATCCCTAGGGTTAGGGTATGTGAAGAGACACTAGAAAATTTGTAAAGATATAAATAGGGGAAGAGAATAGAGAGAAAGGGACTTTTTGTCAGGTACAATAAAGCTAGACTATTTTTTATGAGAACTATTTTTCTGCTTAATAAAGAAGGATCTGTTGCCTGGGAAAAGCTGGTGCAGATATTTTGCATGGAATGTGTGGAATGTGAATGGAACTACTTCTTATTGCATTTATAACTCATAATGTGAGATCGTTCTAACTTTCTTGAATTACTTCATGGTGATGAATGATTTTGCTTTTCTGTGCAATTGTTTATGTGCTAAATGAGTAATAATGTGCTTTATCATATCAAATCTATCTTTGATATTCTTTCTGCTCTGAATGTGATTAATGTATTGAACCAACTACCTGTGATACTTTTATGAGCATTTACAATTTATTACTCTTAATTCAATCTTGATCCCTACAAGAATAAGATAGTTAGATTAGATTAATTTAGAATAGGAATAAATAGGTAATTGATAAGGCAAGGACGGTAATTAGATGAGAGGTAAGAACCTACACATCGCTAGTGTGGTTTCTGCCTGTCAATTATATGCATTTAATTAGGGCACTTGCATCTCATAATTAAAATAAAATACATAAATGGTGAACCGGACTGTAGCTAGTAAAATTTCTAAACAAACACACACATGGTAGTCGGACCGTTAACTGGACGGATTGCCCCACACCAAATGATGAGCGATCTAATTGGGATTGTTTACTAGGGAGAATCCCCAACTGTTGGTGCTGCGATTTCAGGGGAATAAACAATTTTTGGCGCTAGAAGAAGGGCTGCCAATGCATGGTTGGAAGAGGAGACCGATTTGTATGGAAAGATTCCTCTGGAAACCCACTTGAAACAGCTATACCAAAATATTTCATTCTCGAACCCAAAAATCAAGAAAATCTGAATTCTGAAGGTGAACATCAAGAAACTCTATATGCTGTCCCCTTTGAGGAAGTAGATCACTTCCGCAGACATACGCATTCTTATGTGAGGAAAATTGGGGGATTAAACATTTTTCCTGCATTACCCAGAAGGCGAGTTCCTAAGAAAGAATTCCAATACACTAGAGATTCGGTGCTTGTAGAGAATTTGGAAGAACTGTTGGATTTATCTTTTCAAGAAATCATAGATCATTTTGATTAGTTGAGACCTGAATCTTCTCCAACTCAGGAAATTCCTCAAAATCCACCACATTCTCCACCACGAATCATGGCTGGAAACCAACCTGCGTGGAGATCCAGAGGGCTGCTTAATTTGGCTGCACATTTGAACGATTTTCCCAAGCACCCATAACAAGTTTTGCCCAAATTCGATCCTGGAAGAGGCATCTCTGCTGAAGATCATTTGAAGAGTTTTTATTTGGCTCTAAATATTTTAAATGTAGAACATGAAGATGTGGTTTGCATACTCTTCCCTTACACATTTGAGCCAAGGGCTTCTTCTTGGTATTTCAGTTTACAAGCTAATTCTATAGTAGATTGGGACGGTTTTGAAAGATGGTTTTTAAATAAATTTGTAAATCAAAATACCGTTGCCACGCTCATGAAAGAATTGTTATCTACGAGGGTGGATAAGAAAGAAAAGGTACAGGAGTTTAATCAAATATTCACTACCCTGTTAAATAATTTTAGTGTTGCAACGAAACCAGCTAAAGAATCTTTGGTAGAGTATTATGCTACAACACTGTATCCACCCATAGCCATATTTGTTAAAAGGGCAATTAAGGCTACTTTAATAGAAAATTATGAAGAAGCTAAAAAAGTGGAAGCTGATTTGGATAGTATCGCAAGACACACATTAGAATTGGAAGTGAAACCAACATCTAGCAAGAAGCCTCTCATACTATCCAGGCCTAAGGAATAACCCTCTAATGAGTTAGAAAACGTAGTTAAAATGGTGCAGAAGTTATCCAACAAGATAGTGGATTTGGAGAAAGATAAAAGTGTCAGCACATCTAGAAAACAATTTGAACCCTTCTACAAGAAAAGAGAAGAAAGTGGACAACCTTTACCACCTGTAATTAATTGCACTATTCTGAATTTGAATGAAGTACGCATGGAACATTTCTGCACTTTTCATCAAGAACATCATTTTGAAAAGCACTGCCCACAATGGATAAGCTCGATGACTTTAGTAATGAACCAATTGTTGGATGCTCAACTAACAGATCAAGAAGAGGTGGAGGAAGATCAAACCAAAGAGCAATAAGAAGAACCATGATGGTGTTATGTGATTGGGCAACCAGTTTGGGGTTAAATGAAGAAGAACCAGCTGAAGAAGTAAGAGTTTCATCAATTAATGTTACCACTAGAAGTAACGGACCAGTGGCAAATCAAATCCTGGAATTGCCTAAGGTAAAGATTACGAAAGAAGATCCTAAAACAAATATTGGCATCACCCAGCCTCAACCCAAAGTAAATACTGAAGCTGTAAAAGAGACAAGCCCAGTAACCAAAATAGTTTAGGCAAAGGTTGCAGTGAATAAAACAAGAAATAGTGGGAAAAGCACAGAAGAATACAACATGGGGTACGATATTGTTGAAGAAATTAAGAAAAATAAAGCAAATATATCTTTATTTGAGTTATGTAATCTTCCCCAGCAAAGAAAGAATTTTTTAGAAGCTTTTGACCCACAATCAAGCAGTACTGTAGAAAAAATTGAGTTTGATACCGAGATCCCCAAGCTTTTGACCTGCAACTTGATCCCCAATTTTTTTTCAATTTTGTAGGGCCCCTCCCTTATGTCTTAGGGTTTTTTGCTTCTTGGAACTTTTCCTTGATTGGCACTTAGAATTTTCTTTGAAAAATCTTGAAGTACACGTCTTTTAGCCTACGTGCAAACTCAAGTTTTACTCCGAAACGGTCACATATTTTTTTACGACTGTTTCACATCTTTTTGACTATTCGTTGTCGACCCTTTTTACAGTTTACAGTCGTTTTTGCCGACTATTTCGCCAAGTATTGTTTATTGTTTGCTGACTAGTCGCAGCAAGAAGCAGTGTTTTTTGCCGACGCTTCACGAGTTTCTTCGCCGAAAAGTGGCTTTTTGGCCGAAAACAATCCATAGAGTTTTGTTTAGTTGCCGCCGAATTCATCCCTGAGATTTGGCAGGGAAGCGCCGACTGCCTCACTCCGACCAAATTTTTCTTTTTCGCCCAAGAAGTCACTGCGGGTTGATCCATTGTTGCTGACCGTTTCGTCGCGACTTGGCAAATTCGCACCGACCATTTCATGCCGACCAGAGAACTGTTTGCTAACTTTTTCGTTGCCCTTGAGCAGGCTTCCCTCCTCAGTGTTTTCTAAAGTTTTCCTCGACCGTTTCAGAGTATTTGACAGGATTAGTGCCGACCGTTTCACAACGACTGAGTGAACTTCGCCGAAATGATCAACAAAGTTTCGTCTCTTTTTGGGTGCCAACGTTGATCATTAATTGGCCCGCCTACCAAACCCTGTTCACATTAATGACTAGGGTCTTGCATGTATGCCATAGGGGAGTTTTTTTTTAAAGTTATTTGCAAAGAAAGAAAACGTCGTTTGAGCATCCAAAGAGCATCACCAGTCCGGAGACGCCAGGTATCTACCAACTGCCAGGCTCACTCACTAGCGAGCCACTTCGCCATTGACAGGTAGGCGTCCTAAGCACTTTTCCGTTTAATTTAGTTGTTTGGGGTTTTTGTGTTAATGTTTTCAGGCCATTTTTCGTTGATTACGAGGGTTTGGGAGGAAGGTTTTTT
This sequence comes from Larix kaempferi, assembly GCA_027924585.1. Lineage (NCBI taxonomy): Eukaryota > Viridiplantae > Streptophyta > Pinopsida > Pinales > Pinaceae > Larix > Larix kaempferi. Next base: position 9,537,738 of record BSBM01000764.1, on the reverse strand, counting down.
AAGTTCAGGATTAGTGCCATTGTCTTTAACTGTCATTTAATACCTCCGAAAGCAACTGTGATCCAGCTCGGTGTTATCCATGATTAACCTTTGAGCCCGGCCGCCCGTTGTAGCCTACATTTTCTTGCCGGTTGTCATGGGTCTGTCGCAGCCAACGACTCTTAATTTTTACCAAGGTTTTAGGAACCTAGCACTTACGCAGAAGACCGTTTTGGTATTAGCTTATTTTTTTCTATCTTTTGCCTTTGCAACCAAGCTCTGTCTCCAAGCCTATGTGTCTCCGAAGACTCACACACCTCGCTCGGTCGTAACCTTAACATATTTGCGCTCGTTTTTTTGTTTTTTAGCAGAAACAAAGACATCCAGAACGTTTATTTTCAGTCACGCCCTGCTTTCATGTTTATGCGTAGCCCTGGACCTTTTCAAATGTTATTAACTCTTTCGGGCCACATGAAAATCAGATTTTGCTTAATTATTTGTAGTTTTGGCAGCTGCATTTTGCTTTATATAACTATGTGTGCGTTTAAGCAAAGGAATTTATGTTTGTCTGCCACCTTGAGGTTTAATCTTTCTGATAAACGCCTTTTGCTTGAAAATTCATTACAAAAAGCAAAACTAACACTCATATCATCTCAAACTGTGTTATGCTTATTTACTATACCATGGATACTGAATTGTTCATAAACATTTTGATTCCTTATTTGTTCATTCTATGTCTCAACAGACTTGATATGCACAAGCGGTCTGCCAAGCGAAAGTCCAAGTTGGTTGAGTCAGATTCTGACATCGAAATATTGTTAGATACCTCGCTTGAAACAATGTTCGGAGATACCAAATTTGTGACAGGAGCCACCCCAGAATTTCAATGGGGCGAACTATATAGGGCCATCAAAGATACAAATTTCCTTGACGCATCTATTGAAGAATTAATGGTGTACCAAAACATCAAGAGGTACGGCCTTCAAAAGGCAGCCACACGCCCATAATTGTTCCCGTGCTCGGAATTCATTGGGTGGATCCTGCCCCAGGCAGATACTAACACTAGAATCGTCTCAGATGTCAACGAAATAGAGCTCGCATCCTTCCAACCAATCCATATAACTGCAGACTACAAGCTTCCTGCCCCTAAAGTCATGATGAATGATGATTGGGTGAAAGGAGTCAACATGGATCATTTAGATTTGTTCAAAAGGATGATGATCTCTGAGAGACAGTTGAGATCAAGGACCACTGGAGAGTACGAGAGTCGAAACTTAAGGATAGCATACAGGATTATAGCCTTGATGTTAAGCAGAGTTTTTGGCTTGGAAAATGGGAGCATATATAAACCACTTGGGTATCGGTGATGTACCACGTTGCCACACATGGTATGATGTTCAACTGTGAAGATATCATCTATGACAGTATGTTATCACATATAGCTGCAACACAAGGAGGATGGACACAGAAGAAAGTTGATTTCTTCATGTCCTCTTATCTAGTGGATTGCTTATTAATCAGACACTCTTTCCCTGATTTGGGATGTGTCTGGAACCATAATGAATCTCCCCTCCACGTAGCCTATCATATGACATGGGCTCACAAGTCTGCGGGCCACTACACACAGATTTGTGAAAGGTTTATCATTCCATTATACCAGCTAATATTCAAAGAGTAACCGAATTGTATGTCAGAGAATGCCATTTCAGTCATTGAAGAGTACATATATTATTATTTCGCCTACGAAGGGACATATATCAGGATGTATGGAGGAAATAAACCTCCTTCTCTATTGCCTTGGTACGCCACTGATTATGTTGTACATAAAGAGGTTGTGAGACAACTTTTCATCAATGGGGTTAGTAAGGTTCTTCATGACAAAAAGAAGGCTTCCTATCCACAACTGCCATTTACTATTGGAGCATACAAGCTTCACAAGGCAAAAGAGGGTGAAGATTTTGTTAAATATTTAGAGGCCTTCCATTTTGGAACGAAGAGTTTCAAAAGACATGATAGCGAAGGTAAGGTTGCTGCCCATTGTGATTCCTGTAGGATCACCTTTGACTACGCACATATTTTCGACAAATATGAATATCTATCGGAGTGCAAAGAACATGACCAAAATGAACAAGCACTTTCGTCCCAAAAGCAGAGCTAGTTACAGTTCTAAGGCTAACACTGCCAAGGAAGTAGAAAAGAGATGCCAGGATACATTATCTATACAGTTAGCAGAAGCTGAAAAGAAGATAAAATAAGAGACTAACAGAATCCGAAAGGAATAATATGAAAATATCCAAAAGGAAGAAGCAGACAGACTTCAGAAAGAAGAAACCGAAATACTCCGAAGGGAGGAGGCTAAAAAGACCCAAAGGGAAGAGGCCGTAAGGGTACAAGAAATGAAAGAAAGGGTAAATAGATAAGCAACCGACCAACAAAAGAAAAGGGATGAAGAAGAAAAGTCCAAGCAAGTTTTGGAACAAAGGAACCCTAACATGCAAGATATCGATACAAACCCACCAGAAATAATCATTGGAGGACGTCTCCAGATTCGGGAGCTCGATCTCACCCCGTTTACCCCATCAAAAAAACACATGGTACCTAGATTGGACACAATTTTTTTTGGCTCTGAAAGAAAAACTATCATGAAGAGGTTAGAAAAGAGAATGAAATTTGCAGCCCACGAAGATGTTGTTACATTTCAAGAAAGCGCAATATTCAAGGGTACTCAAAGAGACCCTAAGCTCGTGGCATCAATCAACATAGTTGTAGCACAAGCAAGTGAAGACAATGTTGACAATATGATGAGCGACGTGGAAAGAAAAAAGGAGAAGCTCTTCAAAGTAAAAGATAATTTGATGAAGGAGCGAGAACAAGGATTGGAGCTAAAAAGGAAACATGATGTCCTTCTGTCTGAAAAGGAAATGATAACAAAGGAATACCAAAATTTGGAAGAAGAAAAGGATGCACTGACTGTGCAGTTGGTAATTACAGAGGGCGAGAAAAGGGACCTGGAAACTCGCATCAAGGAGTCAGAGAAAAGCGAGGCAGACATCAAGAAATAGGTCGAAGACTTGAAGGTTCAGTTGGAGGAGGTGATAAAGGACAAGAGTCTATGATAGAGCAACTGGAACTTGCAAATAATAAACAGGACTTGACTCCTTTTCATGAGAAAGCCTGTGGTATTCAGAATAAGATCTATCATTTACAAGAACTTGGCACCGAGGAAGTCTGCAAGATGAAAATGATGATATCAAAGATGAGGGAAATTGATGTTGAAGCTATGGGGGTTAGGAAGAAATTAGTACGCGCCATGGTTGAGATTAAGAATCAAATAAAGTGGAGAGAAGGGAAACCAGAATTCCCTGAGCACCAGCCTCTTAAGACCACTCCATATTTGAATATGGATTCAGGCCTCCTTGAATTCTGCAGAATATTTGGTCTACAGATCAATAACAGGATCCCAGAAATCATCGATAAATGTACAGGATTTTATCAGAAAATCCGTGAAATTCTTGAAAAATGTCAGCTGGTTATACCTCCAACCATGGAAGAATTTCCTAAAATAAACCAACGCTTATCAGAATTGCATAGCACACTGAGAGATGATTTGAGTTACATTAAGAAGATGGAGGCACTATCAGGAGAAGGCCTACATCATTTCATTGGACAAGCTTCCATTTACGCTTACTTTTTAGAAGACAGTTACAAGGAAACAACTAAAGGAGTAAAGTGTATAGAAGCAGAATTATATAATCATGAGATCTCTTTAAAAATGGTGGAGCCCATCCAAAGTAATATTAGTTTAGAAGAAACTGACATGTGGGCCAAATACGTTTCTGATTTGGAAAAGACAACTGAAAATTAATATTTGTAATTTCTTTGTATTAACACTAGAAGACAAATTTTGGGAATCCCTAGGGTTAGGGTATGTGAAGAGACACTAGAAGACAAATTTTGTAAGATATAAATAGGGGAAGAGAATAGAGAGAAAGGGAATTTTTGGCAGGTACAATAGAGCTGGACTATTTTTTATGAGAACTATTTTTCTGCTTAATAAAGAAGGATCTCTTGCCTGGGAAAAGATGGTGCAGAGATTTTGCATGGAATGTGAATGGAACTACTTCTTATTGCATTTATAACTCATAATGTGAGATCGTTCTAACTTTCTTGAATTACTTCATGGTGATGAATGATTTTGATTTCTGTGCAATTGTTTATGTGCTAAATGAGTAATAATGTGCTTTATCATATCATAGCTATCTTTGATATTCTTTTTGCTATGAATGTGATTAATGTGTTGAAACAACTACCTATGAGACTTTTATGAGCATTTACAGTTTATTACTATTAATTCAATCTTTCTCCCTACAGGGATATGATAGTTAGATTAGATTAATTTATAATAGGAATAAATAGGTAATTGATATGGTAGGGATGGTAAGACGAGAGGTAAGAACCTGCGCATCGCTAGTGTGGTTTCTTCCTATCAATTATATGCATTTAATTAGGGAACTTTCATCTCATAATTAAAATAAAATACATAACGGTGAACCGGGCCGTAACCGGTAAAAGTTTTAAACAAACACACACACGGTAGCCGGACCGTTAATCGGACGGATTCCCCCACACCAAACGGTGAGCGATCTAATTGGGCTTGCTTACCGGGGAGAATCCCCAACTGTTGGTACTGCAATTTCAGGGGCATCAACAGTCCTTAGTCACATGCATCAACAGTCCCTAGTCACAGGAAGGATGGTGAGAGTTTCTTCCAAGTCCCCAATATCAAGAAGTATGGTAGGATTTTATTTCAAGTCCCCAGTCTCAAGGAGGATGGTAAAGAACCTTAGTCTGGTAGTCAAAGCTAGGCTACAAAGTTAAGTCTAGCCAATGGGACCTCTGTAATGTGCCAAATTTGAGAAATAGTCAGATATGTTTCTTTTTGGTTTGTGTTGTTGCTTGATATTTGTTAAGATGGGTTCAATTAGACTATAAAACCCTCTATTATAGCCCTTGAACACAGCTCAAATTTGTAATATTTGGTCATTTTTTAATATAATAATTTAATTGTTCTATGTAATTTTATAAAGGCCAATTTTATGTAAATAAGGCTAAGTAAATCTAAGGTTACAAAATTTTGATTGATTAAGGGATTAAAAGTTACTTGAGCACCGAGTAATTGTTTCAACTTTCACCTCTCATATATAGGAATATCTCATAATAGTTGAATTAGTTACAATTGCAAGATGACCAAGATTAAGAATAAGTACTTGGAAGGAACTTCTCAGTTATCAAGTTAATACTATGAGTCTGAACCTCAATCTCTGTGTAAATAGGATTAAAGTTGGACTTAACAACTCCTCATAGTGGAGTTGAGTAACATATCTATGAAATCACAAGGTGGGGGTAAAGCAACTAGTGATCTAAGAAGGAAATGATAGCGTGTGGTAGTTATCATGTGATTCTTTATTATTTGTAATGGTTTTAGGATGTGATTCTTTGTTATTTGTAATGGTGTTAATCCATGGTTCCTCCCCTCAAATGCCTCTATTATTTTAGACCAACTTGTGGTGAACTAAGATGAGATTCTTAAAAATCTTAAGGAAGTGAGTAAGGCACAGTACCTACACAATCAAGATCTCTAAATAAAATAAAACATAAAAGAATAAATTTTTTATGGAAAGAGGCAAAGAGGTTGATTATTCTGCACTAATACCTCTGCATATATCTACATTTTTATGCAATACTAAGGGATAGACAATACTAAATTTTAATAATGACCTCCAAATTGAGTGAGATTTAAGTGTTGGAAATAAGACATCTTTGAATACATATGGACAAATTTTCAGTAGTAGAGGTTTGGGAATCGTTGAGGTACAATCTGTACAAGTTAGGGTTACGACTCAACCCTAAAACGATGCTTAAATTAGTAAGGTTCACTAAATTTCCTAAATATGGAACTTACTAAGTTTGATTCAAACTATTTGAAAGAAGACTTTAGAGGTTTTTATAACTTATAGGTCCGAAATTCAGAGATGTTTGGGAAACAATTGTGGAGATTTTCTATATAGGATCACTCTCTTGAGAGGTAAAAAGACTAGGATTCAAAATTAGTGGAGATTTTCTATACATGCTCACTCTCTTGGGTCTTGATTCAACACATTCATTGTGGCAATTATTTCAATGATATTAGCACTTGATACATGACCGATATGTAGAAGCAAGGAAATTGTCCTAATTCGACAGTGTGATCCTTGTGGACATGGAAGAGGTTGATGTCCATCTTTTTTCACACAACATAGACCTTGTCTATGCGCTTTGTGTCTGGGGGAATGAGCACACCCTTCATTGACATAATGAATGGATGATTAATTTGACAAGGAATTCTTAGTTCGTGGAGGACTCTTTCGGTAATTAGCCTAAAATGGTTGAGGACTCTAGTGATCTTCTTGATGGAAACTGCATCTTCCCTAAGGGTGAGATTTTTCCTTGAATGCACAAAAATATTCATATGTTCCCACCCTAGCACATGACTAAACCCAAACTTCTCTTCCTCGCTTAAAAATATTAAAATGATTTAGAGGTTGTGTGCCATGCATGTTTACTATTCCTTTTGTTGGGTTCCTTTAGCACGATGTCACCACCATCATGAAAAGGTTCTCATAAACTGGTTGTGAGCTAATTGATTGGGAGTCAACCTAGACTCAATTGGTATGGGAATTATTTTGACATGATGAATAAGCAATATTGGTTCAATAAAATAGTGAATAAAATTGGGTACTGACTGATTTGGGAGGCATTACAGCCTCCATGTATTATTGACCTCCTCGACGACTTCCTTGACCTCCTTTGTGACCTCCTCAACCTACTTAAACTCCTATTCGACCTCCTTGAACTCCTTTGTGAAACCCTAAACCTCCTCGACCTCCTCTATGGCCTCCTCAACCTCCTCTACGAATTCCTGGACCTCCTTTGCGACCTTTGTGGTAACCTTTGTGACCTCCTCCACCTCTTCTGCGAACGCTCTGACCTCGGGTGACCTCTGCGGGCTCCTAAAACTCCTTTGCAACCTCCTCGAACTCCTTTGCGACCTACCCGACTTCCTTTGCGACCTTCATGGTAACCTCTACTACTTCCTCCACTCAAAATTTTCTATGGTGGGAGGGAGCGATCACTCAAAATGGTTCATGCGAGAGCTGGGCGCATAGTTCACGAACTATCAAACCATACCAAGGGTGCTTCAATTTGGCCCTTGTTTTGTTAAGGGTGCTTTGATTTGGCCCATTGTTATTAACTTGGATGTCCCTAACTAGATGCTAGGCCCTTTATTGTTTGTATTTATTGATATCACTTATCTATTAGTGTGCAAGGGTTATAGGTTATACAACTTATTAAGGGTCACAATGGTTAAGAATTGTGGGTTGGGATTATTTGGATTATGTATTATAGGGATTGGGTGTTAAATGGGATATTAATTACATGGTTAATAAATTATAGTGTTTACTAGTTAAGGAGTTATAAATGTTAGGGATTAGGTAATATACCTTGATATAAAGTCCAAAGGTTTTTATTCTATACTTCTCATAGGATGTAAACCTTCTTCCTTTCATTATGATGAAAATGGGAGGGAAACACGTATCTTATCCCAATAATAATAAAATCCTTATCTCTCTCTCATATGATCCCACTAATAGGTGAAAATCTATAATTAATCCCATGAAGAGACCAAAAAATCAACAAATTAATAAAATTAAGTCCCCCCCAAAGTTCCTATACAATCGTCTAAATAGGGGGCCTTGGAACCTATGATGATTAATAGCAGATAAGTCCTATGAAAAATGTGTCTTGGTAATATAGTTAGACCCTAGGGATAAACTAAGTATTAGATTTACAATGACTATGATTTATAAGGCCTAAATGAAGAAGAGCGTTATCCAACAATAATACATAGAGTATTTGAATCGTTCTCAACATTTGACTGACATTAATGTGTGTTATTAAAAAATAACATCTCTAATGTCTAGATAAATATTTAAAAAACATAACCAATATCCAAGTAATGAAATTAAACTTGTAACAACCAACCCCTCACCCATATAACCCCTAATAAAACATTTAACCTATAGCCCATTTAACAATTTGAACTCTAATCAATATAAAATACACGTAGTAAACCTACTTATAACTTAGAATGTATGTCATTCTTAACAGATATCATCCCTAACTCCCCCAAAATACCCAAATCTATAATGTGGAACCCTAACCCTTAACTATTACAACCCATAGTTAGAAATAATATAAATTATAACACCTACGTCCACCCCTACCCCTCAAAACATGTGAGCACTTAATCCTAACATTTATAACATTTAATCCTATAATCCGTAACACCTACCAACTATAACTATTTTGTGTGGATCCCACTCATTCCTTACGCTCCCACAAAATATAAATTATCTACAAATACACTTTAGAAGAAGATGACCCAAAGTGTTGCCACTACTAGATTTGGGTACAAAGTCTAATACCATACCAATGTTAAAGTTGTCACAAATTCAATGATGATGTTAGTGTTGATGACGCTAATGACATCGGTTCCAATGAAAATCATCATCATCACCATCACCACCATCCTATTCATAATCATCATCATCATCATCATCATCATGATAATAATTTTCATCATCATCAACATTGTCATCATCAAGAACATCATCGTCATCATAATTTTCATCATCGTCGTCGTCATCATTGTCATCATCATCATCATCGCCATCATCATCATCATCATCATCATCATCATCATCATCATCATCATCCGTGACGATGACGATGATGATGTTGATAACGAAATCATCATTGTCGTCTTAGTCATCACAACCATCATCATCATTGTCATCGCGACCATCATTGTTGTCATAGATACGATCATCATTATGATCATCATCATCATCATTAGAAACAAAAAAATCATCATCATCATCATCAACATCATCATCATTAAGAACATCATTGTCATCATAATTTTCATCATCATCGTCGTCATCAATAATCATCATCATCATCATAAACAACACCATCGTCGTCATCATCATCATCAGCGATGATCATGATGACGATGTTGATAAAAAAATCATTGTCATCTTCGTATTCATCATGAACATCGTCGTCATCGTCATCATGGCCATCATTTTCATCTTCGTAGTCATCATGACCATCGTCGTCATCGTCATCGTCATCATGACCATCATTGTCATCTTTGTAGTCATCATGACCATGGTCGTCATCGTCATCATGGCCATCATTGTCATCAAATAAATGATAATCATTATCATCATCATGGTTTTCACCAGAAACAACAACATCATCATCATCATCGTTAGTAAAAAAGTTAGGACATAGGGGTGAAGCACCTTATACTTCTATAACCATTATGAGTAGAGAGTAGGGGTTGGTACTAGGATGGACCACACATGTTTCCAACAATTCATAGATGAACTATTCTATTTCATTTTTGTGTGTAATAGGATGTTGATATTGGTGCACATTGGGTGGTTATATTCCTATAGAATCAATAGAATATTTATATGATCATGCTCCCCACATGGGAGTGGCAGTCTATGGGGAAGTTTGTAGACTTGTTTTTGTTTGTTACAAACCAACTACATGTCAATATGAACTCATTTGGAAGCATTCTCTAAGGCATGGATGGCATTGAATTGTGCAGTAATCCATGAATGACCCTTCTTCAATATATTTTCCATACAATGATAACTCAACAGGTGAGATTTTCTTGAGAGGCAGAGAAATATGTCGGGGAAGCACATAGTTTTCACATAGTCATGGAACAATTTTTGGGTGCAAGAAAACAAAGGAAATAACTATATAATATATATTTTCTACCTAATGAATACAATGAACAAAATACATTAATTATATTATCCCCTTTCAATATGGTGATGAATAAATGTATGAAAGGGGACCTGGGGTTTATCACTTTCTCAAGTGTGAAAAATCCATTAACTAGGTGTAGCACAATATAACTATAATATAAAATGTTACAAAGAGGAAGAAAATTGGGATGCAGATGTAAACAATGAAATGGGATGGGTTTTAAATCATTCCCTACATACATATAAGGTGATATCCTCCTACAAAAGTAATTTTGACTACCTATATCGAATAATACAAAGAAAGGGCCACAAAATAAAATAAAATTTAACTAAATAAATCAATCAAATAAAATTGCAATAACCAAAAAATTGTTCTAAAGACACCTTTAAGACATTAAGTTGGAACATTGTATGTAGAGGGGGGTATAGTCCAAAAATATCAATCAAAACAATTATAGAAGTAAAGGAAATCCAAATTCAAATGGAAGAAAAAATATAAATTGTAGTCTCATCCAAGATGATAGGGGATCAAAGGATATAACAAATCAAAACAATTATAGAAGTAAAGGAAATCCAAATTCAAATGGAAGAAAAAATATAAATTGTAGTCTCATCCAAGATGTTAGGGGATCAAAGGATATAACAAATACAGGCAAACATAAGGTCATGGTAGGTGGAAGATAAAAGATAAATCATAAGTAAGCTATCAATTTATAAGTCAAGTTTCGGTATATGGTCAAGTTTTGGTATTATCATCCTCATCCTCATCATCATCATGATGATCATCATTTCCATCAACATCACCATCATCATCTCCATCCTCTTCATTATAAACATCGACATGATGATGATGATCATGATTGTCATCATCATTGACACCATTAACATCAATATGACGATCTTCACCATCGCCATCCTCATCTTAATCATCATCCTCGTCGTCATCATGATCGTCATTTCCATCATCATCGCCATCCACTTCATCATCATCATCAACATGATTGTCATAATCAAAGTTGATTCAAGTTGATCAAGACACATGAAAGAAGGACAAGGTGAGATCATATTTTGAATCCCATACAAATTTGATAGAGTTTATTTCAGCCTATCCAAAGTAGGAATAAGGAAACTTAAACTCATTAATCACCTAGGTATAAATAGAAGGGAAGAATACCTAGGGAATGTGTGAATTTTAGCTAAGTCGCTTGACCATGTATTCCATGAATATGACCCCATTTCAGTCCACACAAGCACAACTTGAAAAAATTTCAACGTTGTCCCCATTTAGTACATTGATTATTCTATAGGTTTGTTGTTTGATTGGAGAATTGTTTGTGCGAGTTATGTTTGAGTCTATAAACCCTCTCAAACCATCAATACATGAGTCTAGTATAACCAAGCCAAATTTCAGTGTACACAAACACAACTTGAAAAAATTTCAATGTTGGCCCCATTTAATACATTGATTATTTTATAGGTTTGTTGTTTGTTTGGCGAATTGTTTGTGTGAGTTATTTTTAAGTCTAGAAACCCTCCCAAACCATAAATTCACGAGTCTAGTCTAACCAAGCCAAATTTCAGTGTACACAAGCACAACTTGAAAAAATTTCAACGTTGGCCCCATTTAGTACATTGATTATTCTATAGGTTTGTTGTTTGATTGGAAAATTGTTTGTGCGAATTATGTTTGAGTCTGGAAACCCTCCCAAACCATCAATACATGATTCTAGTCTAACCAAGCCAAATTTCAGTCTACACAAGCACAACTTGAAAAAATTTCAACGTTGGCCCCATTTAGTACATTGATTATTCTATAGGTTTGTTGTTTGATTGGCGAATTTTTTGTGCGATATAGGCATGGCCTTCCCAAAGGACACAATATTAGGTGATTGAAACAAGTCAAACAAGGTCAAACTGAATCCAATTGCATGTCAACAAGATCTAGATGGGGTGCACTATGGATTTCATAGATACAATGAACATGTATTAAGGGTAATATAAGAATTATGTCCACAAATATTTTCCATAACATCTGATTTAGAAAAAAATCTTATTAATGAGGTCACAACTATGAATTTGTGTGCATATAGAGGAGGTTGTGTGTTGCAACTTGTTCCCTACATAGACTATACATCCATAATTGAAATTGGAAAAATGAGGACTCATTAGAAATATTATACACAACAATATAACGTTTATCCATTGTATTTTATGTTAAAAGTGAACATGGAAAATCTAATTACTCAAAACATGGATTACATGATATACATCATGGCATATGTCCAACTATGCCACAATAATAAATTTTAATATAATATTGAATCAATTACACTAACCTCAATCGACATGGATTTTGTCCCAATCTTGACTAGGAAGGATGGGATAATACCACGGGGTTTAAAGGAATGGCCATCAAAAGCACTAAACATTATGGAATAAGGAACTATATCAACAAATCCTAGGGCACATCAACATAACATGGACATAACACACGTTTAAACCTTTCCATTTACCACATTTAACATAACATGGACATAACAAAATTTTAATCAAATTATGGCATCTTTATTTGGATATGGCCAATCTAATGTGATGTAGATGCTTCCTTGTCCATATATCTAGAGGGTAGGCCATTGCAATTATGATCTTGTGTCTAGAGATTAGTTTCCTTATAACATGTCTTATAAGGTAGGTCTCAAATTATGATGCAGCCACTTATGCCTTACTGAGCTTCTCTATGTTTAGAGAATAATTTAATATTCTCTACTAAACAGGACCAACCAAGTGAAGGTGGATACATCATACATGGTGATGCCATTCCATAGCTTTAGTAGCTCTTCAATAAAAGGTTCGATATATACATTCATATATTTAACTTGGTACTTACCTGATTGATTTGAACATCTCTGTTGCTAGGTTTCTGTGGTGATTAGTTTCAGGGTGCATGTTCGGAATTTCCACAGATCTCATGATTTTCATCGACGTTTCGAGTCCATAACAGGACTCATCATCAGGACGGTGTGTCAAAGAAGAGTAGCTAATCCTAAAGGTTGTAGCTTTAATATAGAATTGCAGAGGGATGGTGTTTTGAATTGTCGGGATGTAGCTTAAGTGTCGGCTAGGGTTTAGTTAATTAGGTTAGGTTTAAAGTTTTTAATTACTAAATCCATGATATTTAATTAAGAAATGGTAGTTAAGTAATGTTAACAAGTTAATATTATAAATGTTAATAGTGTAAAACTATATTAGTATTAATAATATTTTTAGTAATAATTATTAGGGTAAAATTAATGTTAATGATAGTATTAGTGTAAAATTAATGTTAATGATAGTATTAGTTGTATTAATAGTATTAAAGTTAATGATAGTAGTAGTTACTTTGAAAATTTTAATTTTAATACTATTTAAATTTAATTGATAGTATTAAAATCAAATTCATTTTTTAATACTATTAAATTAATTACTAAATTCATGAAATTTGATAAGGTAATTATGTAATGTTAACAAGTAATTTATAGTAAATTATTAGGGAAAAATAATATTAATGATAGTATTAGTTGCATTAATCGTGTTTAATTTAATTTTAAGTATTGGTTTTAAATTTATTAATCATCTTGTAATAATTTCAAAAATGTCTTTTACTTATGGGTTAGTAGTTACCTTGAAAATTTGATTTTAATACTATTAAATTTAATTTTAATTCAAAATTATTATTAATCTTATTAATTTAATATATTATTAATAATAACAGTGGTAGAAAATTTTTGTTGGTGTTTTAAACTTAAAAACTTGTGTGTTAATTAGAAATGGTCTTTAGAATACCATAAGTTGATTTTTTAGGTTTTTTAGGTTTTTTAGGGGTTCATAAAAATATATTAATTTCGTCTATTGCGGTGTAGGAGTGGTGGAAGCCAACTAGTGCTAACTTCTATGCCTCCATCTCTGTTTAGATTGTTGGGATGCTTTTTTATTTCAAGGGCTTCTCTAAGTTTTCTTTTGAAATAGTGATCTTCTTTTGCTAGGATCTTGGTATCTTCTAAGCATAATTGGTGTTTGGTTTTGGAGGAGTGTTCCGCTAGAGCTAAGGTCCGGATTCGTTCATTCTTGATGTCAGCGATGTGTTCTTTTAGTCTAGTGTTAAAGGAACAACCAGTCTCACCAATGTAGCATAGCTCACAAGAGCAAGATACCTTGTAGACGCCTTTGCATTGTTTATGATCAATCGGGTCTTTGATGGGTCTCATTTTTTGCTTAATGGTTTGTAAGGTTTTGAAGGAGGTTGCGATATCCTTCTTCTTGAGAACTTTAGCAATTTTGTCGGTAACCCCTTGAATATAGGGCAAGTAGGCTCTTGTGTTGGGTTTTTGTGTATTGTTATTATTATCTTTATTGTTGGTTCTTGTGGTGTGAGTGTTGGCCCTATTCTTGGATCCTTCTATGACTTTCTTAATATCCTTAGAATTGTAGCCTATGTTCTTGAATACATTGGTGAGGTGGTTGTTTTCTTCATTAAGGTGTTCATTATCAGAAATCCTAGAGGCTCTTATGGCTAAGGTGTTGAGGACCCCTATCTTTTGGGAGGGGTGGTGGTGAGAGTCTGCGTGTAGGTAGCTTTCCGTGTGTGTCTTCTTTCTGAAGACTTTGTGTCCTAAAGTTCCATCTTCTTTCCCAGTTATTAAGACGTCTAGAAAGGGTATGCTCCCATTTTCTTCTTCTTCCATGGTGAACTTTATGTCTTCAGAACGGTTATTGAGGTGTTCAAAAAACTTTGCTAGTTCTATTTCACCATGTGGCCATAACACATTGGTGTCGTCAACATATCTTTTCCATCTAGATGGTTTTAATGGGTATGAGTTGAGGGCTTCTTTTTCAAACTTCTCCATAAAGAGGTTGGCAACTATGGGTGAGAGGGGGGATCCCATTTCTACTCCTGTGGTTTGTTCATAAAATTCTCCTTGGAAGCTAAAAAAGGTTGATCTAAGACATACTATTGCTAACTTTGTTGTGTCAGGGTCAGTAACCTCCTTAATGACCTCAATAGCCTCTTTAAGAGGGATCTTTGTGAAGAGGGAAACTACGTCAAAGCTAAGGATCTTGTCTTTAGGTTCAACTCTCTCGAATATACGACGTAGTTTGCCGAATTTTCGACGGGCATCGGAAATGCGACAACTACAGGGGTCAATTTAAAAAAAATTAAGAAAAATTTGTAATTATAAAGGTGAAATCCGACAACACGGTCAATTTCGTCGGAGTTCGTCGGATTTTGGGTTCAAATTTTGTTGTGTCTGATTGTCACAGTAAATTTCCGTGGGATCCAACTCTTGATCAAATAAACCTATAAACGTATTGCGAAGCTAGATGGCCTCACAACTAGCTGTACTCGCAGCCATATACTTTGCCTCTACTGAGTTAAGTTCCACATAAGTCCACTTCCTACCAAACCAAGATATCATCATTGATACCAAACTAAAGCAATACCCTGAGGTGTTCTTCCTATCTATTACATTGCCTACCCAATATGATTCTATATACCCCCGCAACTTCAATTCACCATCTCCAAGATATCTTAGACCATACTTTTTTGTGCCTCTAAAATACCAAGCACATGTTTTGTTGCTACCTAATGGTGTTGTCTTGGCTCCACCATGAATTGGCTCAAGGTGTTCACTGCAAAACATATATCTTATCTGATGTTGACCAAATACATCAAGGAACCTATCAATTGCTTGTACAACGTGGGATCCACCAATTATGAATTTGAAGTTGTCACCTTCTTCAGATTGGTGATCATGGGTGTGGCCATATGTTTGTAGTCCTCCATCCTAAATTTATTTAGTATATAAACTAAATACTTACCCTACCTAATGAATATCTCCCCTGGTTTCTTCCAAACCTCCAAACCCAAGAAGTAATGCATCATTTCGATTTCCTTCATCTCGAACTTAGCTTCCATATTTTCTTTGGAGCCTACAATAAAATTCTTTGCACCTACAAGAAAGATGTCATCAACATACAACACCAAAATAAGAAGATTGATCCCAACAAGGATGAACTATAAGTTAGGATCTCCTTCACTTTTGGTAAATCCCATGTTCTGCAAGTTCTCATCGATCTTGTAATACCATGCTCTTAGTGCCTACTTGAGTCCATACAAGGATTTATTAAGCCTGTAAACATGGGAATCCTTCCCATTTACCTCAAATCCCTGAGGTTTCTCTATGTACACTTTTTCCTCAATGATCCCATTAAGACATCATTGCTATAATGGAAGTCTACCTGTTGAATGGAGAAAATGTCTCCTCATAGTATGCTCCCTCTTTCTCGGAGGACCCTCTCACCACGAACCTCACCTTGAACTTATCTATGCTGCCATTTGCTGCATGCTTAATATTATAGATCCATATGGAGTTCACTATTTATTTTCCATCTAGTATTGGCACAACGTCCCATACATCATTCTGCATGATGCTGGTGTAATCCTCCACCATGGCATCCCACCATACTCATTGGTCTCCTGCCTCCTGAAAATTGGAAGGATCTGAATCTATGATTCTCATAATATATTCCATGTAGTTACGCAAATTCTTTGGAGGCCTTCTCTCCCTAAATGTTCTCATATGATCCTTAACGTACTATTGAGCATCACTCAATGTTTGTGTGTACCATCGAGGTCTCTAGAAAAAACTGGTAGGATTTGGTGGCTCCTCCTCTGCATTTTAAAGCTACTACCTCGAAGTGGAAGTTGTTGGTGACTTTGTCAACCTTCAGAGCTTCCTGCTCCTCATCCTTTGTCATTGGTACTGGTTCATGAGACTTCATGGATGAAAATTTTTACTCAATCTTCACATCCTTTCTTACCACTATCTTACTCAACTCTAGAACATATACCTTGTAGGACTTCAAAGTCTCACTGTAGCCAACGACCAAATCCTTCCTGCTGGAGGGTTCCAATTTGGTCCTCTTCTCCATTGATGTATGGATGTAAACTAGATAACTAAAGATCAGAAATGAATCACCTCTAGATTCACAACAAAGAATGCATCCTCTATTGTGTTATCCCCCAAAACCTTATGAGGACACCTATTATGGATGTATACTATCGTATTGCATGCTTATGCAAATAGAAATATCAACAAATACCGATCATGTATCATGGGCTTAGAAACCCCTATGATGGATTGATTCTTTTGCTCTACAACCTAGTTCTATTGTGGGTTGTATGGAACAATAAACTCCATCTTGATTCTTGCATCCTTACAAAAATCATCAAAACCATTGGAGGTATACTCATCCCTATTGTACGATCTCAAAATATTGATCTTCTTCCCAGCCTGATTTTCCACAATATCTTTGAACTCATAAAACCCGTCGAAGACTTCATCCTTGGTCTTTAAGAAGTAGATCCAAGCTTTGTGAGATAAGTCATCAATGAAGGAAACATACACATGCTTCCCGTGATTGATGCTACTGACATCGACCTACATACATCCAAATGCATTGGATCTAGAATCCCTTTTTATCTGTGTTCATTGCTTGCAAAAGAATCCTTGGCATGCTTGCCAAGCACACACTGTCTACATAGACCCTACTGCTCAATGTTGAACTCTGGAACACTTGTGACGATATCCCTTAGAATAGGTAGTGCTTAGTGATGCAGGTGCCCCATCCTATTGTTCCATAACTCACACAAGTTATTTATGCTATGAACTAGGGATTGAATAGGTTCACCCTATAACCTGTACAAATTTACTTCTCTAACCACAATCATCTGAGCTAATACTGGATAGACTCCTTCGGTCTAATGAGGACTTTTTGGTTCTAGAAATCTACTGCATAGCTAATCTCTATCACTTACAAGAATCTTGAATATTCCATGTAACTTTTGAACTATTTTCATGAAGGGTGAAACTACGGTGTTTGCTTTAAAAGGATGAGAAAGATAAAAAAAAAAATAAGCATACTTTGTGAGTCGATCCACCACTACCATGATGAAATTGTTTCCTTCAAACTTTGGTAGACTTGTGATAAAATCCATTGAGACTTATTTCCAATGCTGACTCGGTATTGCTAATGGTTGTAGAAGACATGGTGTCTTTATTGTCTCTCCCTTATTTTGTTGGCATACCCAACATTATGCCACAAAATTTTGGAGATCACTTTTAATCCACTCCCATGAAGTATCTTTCTCGATCCTATGGTAAGTTTTTAAGAACCTTGAATTTCCTCCTACAGGAGAAGTGTGCAATTAAAAAAGGACTTTTTGTTTGAGTTGAGAATTCATCGTGAATCATTCTTCCACACAAATTTATCTAATTCTCCAAGGTGCTCTTGTAGTTGTTGAATTATCTTGTATTCATTTTGATCCTACTTCCATTCTATATGTGCTTCTTCCACCCAATCAGATTACGAAATGGAAATAACACAAAGTAATCCTTCTGTGTCTTCTAGTCCTTTCCTTGAAAGTGCATCTACCACCAAAATTTGTTTTCCTTGATTGTAGATAATTTTAAATTTATAACCTAGCATCTTTGTAACCCATTTTTTGTTGCTCTTCAAAAGATAATTTTTTTCCCAAGAAGTACTTAATCATGATCTATTCTTATAACCTTGAAGTGTCTTCCTATTAGGTAAGGGAACTATTTCTTAATTGCAAGTAGTATGGGAAACATTTCTTTTTTATAAATTGGTTTAATTTTGTTAGGTTCCACTTTGATGCTTTCATGAGATACAATATGGCCCAAATATTCCACTTCCTGAACCCCAAAGGCATGCCTATAAGACTTGGCAAGTAGTTGATGATCTTCCAATACTTTTATGACCATGTTAACATGTTGTGCATGCTCTTCCTAATATTTTCTATTCCCAATGTTATACATGTTGTACAATAATGAGACTCTTGGTTTCACATTCCCAAGGAGTCTCTTGGACTTCCGAGATGACTCTCCATCTTCACCTAACCCTAACGGATTAGGTTCCAAGAAGAAAGCTGAAATATGGAGTCACAAATGGCTGAAAGTGTTCTTTGAATGAAAATATAGAAGAAGTGAATGCCTTCTACTAAATGGGTGGTTTTGGATGACCACAAACTCTGAAACTTAGTGCTCACTCTATGACTAGCTCATCGATTCCCTCTAGAACTTGGCACACACTCTGGTACTGGCTCAATGGTTCTCTCTAAAAATAGGTGGTTTAAGGAAGACCACAAACCAAATCATGCTCAAGTGGAACATGGCTCTGAATCTGACTCTGGTTGCAACTTTGTCTCTGGATAGGTAGCTCTGGCTTGAGGCTCTGGAAATTGGCATAAGGTTCTAGTTATGTATCTAGCACCGGTTCAGGCTCGATTGTTCTCGCTCGCTTGTTTCTGATCATCCATCATTCCCCCTATCATCCATCATTCCCCCTACCAGGAACAAGTTAAGGAGAAGAAAATGTCACAACTGCAAGATGTGTCATTACTTGAGAAAGAACTCTTTGGTATGAGATACATATCTTCTTTGTTGTTGAGGACCATTTCCAAGAGGTAATTCACCCATACTGAATCTTCTCTTTCCCAAATTTCTTCAAAATGAAGCATCTGTCTAAAGAGTGGGTATGCTTTCCAAAATTCTTACAAGGGTGAATATCAAAACATTTATCTTTCATATGGCCAACTTGAACACAATGTTGGAATTTTGAAATATGAACTGGAGTATATTAAGATGAACTTTCTTTAAGAACCCGATACCCTGAAACTAAATTGGCTTGAGTAATCAAGAATGTGAAATGTCACTTCCTTGTTGTATCCAAGACCGGTTTTGTGCTTGTTGTGTACAATTTGTTCCCAAGGTATGGTGATGGGATTGAAAAGAACCAACTGAACATGTGTATGGAAAACATCATCTTCTGTTTATTTTTCTTCCGAAGTGGAGCCACTGATTTGATTATGTGCTTTTGAAGAGGCATCATTATGTGTAGGATGTTGAAAGGAATCACAAAGAAGATTGTTCTGAACAAGAACAAGTTGAGAATGCATTTTTTCTTGTTGGAGTAGTGATACAAGCTGTAGAAACTCAAGTGTGTCTTGTGAATTGTGTACACAATTTCAAATATGAGTGAGTGTTGTCTTGTCAACCATGAAAGTTTTTTCAATAGAAGAGAGAATTAGAATGTTCAATAACTCTACTAAACCATCAATTCGATCCATTGACAAAATATGACTAAAGACTCACTCAAATAAAGAAGGGATTCTTGCAACTCCACCCTTTCAAAATCAGACTCAACAAAAGAAAACTCATTTCAACTTAGTTTAATAGTCACAAAAACAACTATTGTAAGTACCAAAATATACGAGAAATTAAAAAAATGATTGTTTGCAAGTTACAATGTGGAATCTGAAGCTGAATTGATGAATGGTTTACCTCCTTTTGTGTTGTGGTGTCAAGGCCACTGAAACAACGAGTCTCCAATGTATTTTATAGCATTGTCCACTAGTTGCTTTTGTGATACAATTTCTTTTCTTCTGATCTTTGCAATAACAATCTCTACAATAGTTTGCAAGAGTATTACAAAATGGTCTCTACAAGCTCTACTACAGTGAACACATTATTCTACAATCTCTATTCAATTTTCTCTAGAGGATATAAAAGAGACCCTCAAATGGCATAAAAATTTAATAATACAATGTTTTTCTAAGCAAATGCTCTAAATCTCCCAGAACTGAAAATATTGAAAATACAAGAAGCAAATGTTGCATGGAAGAACATTATTTTAGGGTTTCTACCACTCCATTAGGGTTTTGACTTCATGCATTTCCACGCAAATCATGCAAAGGGTTCCACCCTACCACACAATGGTATGTATAATCTAAATACATCAAGCAATAGCACTGGAGGAGACTATTGCCGGCTATAATATAGTCAGAAAATATAATAGCAAAATATGGCTTATGCAAAAATGTAAGAAATATAGTGGAGAATTGTTGAACACTTCACTCAATTCCCGGATTCATGTATCCAATTGCAGGTCTTGATACCGATTTCCAAACACAAGTAAATCATCTTAGTCTGCACATAGGTAGTTCTCGCAAATATCAACAACTCTGGTGTTGAAGAGGGCACAGGTCGCAACTCAAAAAATTCAGGTCGCAGCTCCATTGTTGAGCACAATTCCCATCATTTATTTGGAAGGCACGTGAATCATTCAAATTCTTTGTAACAATGTAATGGTAAGTATATTTTGTACTACAATCAATCATAATAGTGAACTCGAGTGGAATAGCGAATTCCCTAATTCATTTAATAATTTGGACCCGAATATTCTCTGAACTATGCACAAACACGAAGTGAAATCAACAAGCTGTCGAACCCATTAAACAAAGCACGTGCCAATTAGAAAAATGCAAAACATGCTTGAATCAACCCCGACATGAAGTAAATTCAAGCATAGTAGTAACATTTGGACACACTACCAATTGGTGCACATGTGCACTAATTTTCTCAAATGGAATTAACAAATGGAACATCAATGCCTAGACGGAAATTATTCTTTCTACCTGAGAGACGACTTCTTGACTGGATTGTGTCTTCCTACACAAGAATTATTATATATTCCTTGTGGGAACGTAGGGGAGTGTCGCTCTTACTCACAGAAGCACGCATAGATCTCTAAGCTCAAACATTTTCACCTACATGACTGTTGCAGTTGAGTTATAGCTGACTGTTTAGCTAATAGTAATCTATAGAACTGTTGCAACTGACTGTTTCAGCTATGTTTTGATAACCCCTGCGTTCATAAAACTTAACTAATACCCTGCTTTAACAATCAAACACATTTAACATCTCTATACTAAAAAACAACTCTAATCTCTTAACTTGCTACAACAAAGAATAACTTCAAAAATGAATATGAGTTTTCAAACTCAAATAACAGAGTACACAATAAAATTATGAGTTTAAATTCAACTGATAATCGTATTCAGCTCTGTCTCTCTATCTCACAAAACCAAGATTACATCGATACCTATACATCGGAAATATAGTCGGTCATTTAATTAGCTTGACCTTTCACTGCATCTAAACCAAAATTGACTGTTCAGAATTTGTGTGGATACTCTGTCCTTTCATGAGCTGCAACATGAACGATGGACGCCCCTTCGGTCTTTGACAGACTACAACAAAGCTAGTGAATGTCCCTATGAACTTTAATGTGTTGCAACAGTGATGTCCCTTAAGCAATCCGATGAAACACGCTACTCCTTTTAACATATGACCAGCTTGAACATGTCAGTGGATGACTCTTCAAAACCGACTCTTAAAAAAAATGTAATACTCTACCCCAATAATTATTCGATGAGCTATAATAAAGGATGTAACTACTTCTTCAAAAATCGATGTGGTGTGCTGCCCATTTGAAGCTTTGACATCATGAAAAAATCAAAACGGTGTGGCAGTGGTTGGCTCTTCAACATTTCGGTGGCCACTCAGCAGGGCGATGAATGAATTTTCAAACTTTGTGACAGTGAAGTAATTAATCGCTACCAACATTCTCCCCCTTAATTACTTCACTCAAAATTCATCAAACACAAGCAACTACTGTTTTACAAAACAACATTCCAACTATAATGCTTGCTGGTCTAAGTCTCAACAAGGCTTACATCAATATAAAAAACAACTCAAAAATTTGTTTCACATTCTTTGTTGGAACATACTAGTGCATATTTTTTGTTTCGTTTGACTCCAAACTTTGAAACATATAAACTTTGTTTTTTGTTTTATCTTCATCTTTACCTTGCTCTTCTTCAACTCTTGCTTCATTCGTGGCTTCAACCATCTCTCCATTTTGACTTTGGATCTTAATAATCTGGACTCCTTTTTCTCAACAACTCCACCATACTTGTTCTCCTCATCTTCAGTTGGTTGTTCAAAATATAATATTTCATCATTTACTTCAGCATCAAGACCATTGCGTTCAACCTTCTTGGACTTTGCAAACCAATCATTATTCATAATTTCAATTGCATCATTCTCAGCTTCGGTTTCATCATTACTTGGCTTAGAATGCCAAACTTGATACCAAGAATACTTTTGATTCTTCATCTTCACTTTCTTTTTTACCTTTATTGTTTTCTTTGATTCCTCAAATTCATTATGATCAACTTCAACTGCAAAACGTTCTTCAATTTGCTTACCATCATTCAAATTTTCAATGTCCTTTATGCCAATGACTTCAATCCAAATATTTTCCTCTAAATACTGTAATGTGGGCATACAAAGATCCCACAAGCTATCTTTGACTTTACCAAGAGTAATTATTTCAATGTCATTATGTAGACACATTAATTGATAATAATGCCTGATTTCTTCAGGACTCCATGACATGAAGATATTTTCAACTGATTCTTCAACCAATTCATCTTTGGTGCAATTTTCTTCATTCAAATCAAATTCATCATTTACAATATCTTCAATTGGTTTCTCACCTGCACATTCAAACATTTTGTCAACATTATATAAATTATCATATTGTGAACAATATTGGTTCTTTTCATTTTTTTCTTCTTTGAGAGCTATCTCTATCTCTTCATTCAAATTTGCCTCTGCTGCTGCAACAAGGCAATCAACTTTCTTCATTTATGCTTCCACAACAAGACTATCATCTTTATCATCATATCTTGAATTTTCAAGACATTATTCCAAAAATTTCAACTGTTCATCAAGAACATCATTCCTTATTTCAGTTGCTCTATTTACAACATAACATACAACATTTTGAGTATTATCATTATGCAAATCTTACTATCACTGATTCTGCAATCACCGAATCATCAACCTTTTTATTTTCAGCATCATTATAGATTCCTTCTGCTTCAATCGTTGTAACTTCTGTGCATTCTTCAACAATCTTATCAGATTCTTCAACAAAATCAATATTTTCAAAAAACTCACAAATAGGTTCAAGCACTTCAACACAGTGCACTTGATCTTTCTTAGCTTCTGATGTTGCTTCAAATACTGCTGATATGGTAGTCTTCATTCCATCATCCTGATCATCATTGACCATTACTTCTCCATGGGAAATTTCACAGATACTGGCTGCTTCATTGGCACCTTCTTCATAGCTGTCATTAGAAACATACATCATTGGAATATTCAAAGAACAAACTGCTACACTGACAATTACTTCACCTTCAATATTTGACTTACAAGCCAAGACTTCATCATTTTCTTCCTTTGTACCTCCAAAATCACTAACAAACAAATTATTAGAAAAAATCTCATTCTCTTTTCTGTCCTTATCTGCACCATTCAATATCGTTGTAGATTCTTCTTAAAAAATATCACCAACACTTTTTCCATTATCAGATACACCATTTTCATGAATGTACTTTTCACACAAATCTTTATTATCTTCCTTATGCGCACCAAATGGATGAGTGAAACACTCTTCATTTTCTGCAACATGACTATTGTAATTTATTTCAAACTTATCTTGGCTTCGACTTCTACAACATCTTCAGTGTTTTCTTCTAGATTTATTGTATCTACATGTACGCAAACTTTGAATTCAATGCATGATTTGAATACCTTCATGGGCGTGTCCATCAAGGACTCGTCTTGCACAAATACTTCTTTGTTGTCTTCACACTTGAGGAATTTATCATCTTTATCAACATTCTGCATGTTAACCATTCCATCATTTTCACAATTCACTTCAATGACATCTAAATTTGAATCTACATCAACACCTTTATTAATAGAAATTTCAACTTCTTCAAATTCTGCTGCTGCTATACAAGATACAACAACCTCATTTTCACCTTTAATTTTGACATCATTTTCATCATTTGATATATCAACACGATTGTGAGATTTACAAATAATTTGACTATCTTCTGCTGCTTCTGCAAATTTGTCTGTTGAAATGTTAACAGGATGTGACTCAACCATATATCTCCCCCTTACATCAAACTTTCTCTTCAAACTTTCCCAAGCTTCTCTAGCTGTGTTTGCTTCAACAATTACATAAAAAATATTATCATCCAGAGCTTGCTAGATGTAGTACAAGGAAAATGCATCCTTTGCATCATCCTGGGGTTTCTTAACTCTATCCTTAACAAAATTCCATAAACCTCTAGCATGCAAGAAATTTTTCATATTAAATTACCAATATTAATAAGTTATACCTGAGAAATATGGCGGTGGATAATAGATGCTGCTCCATGCATCTTCTAACTTGTCAGCTTGAACTTCATTTGCTTCAGTATCATCTTCCTTCTCTTGAACTTCCTCTGCTTCAACAGGTTCCATAGTGGCTTCTCCTAATATCTCTGCTATGGAAAAACCAACTTCTTTTGCATTAACAACATTCTTCTTCATTCGTTTAAGCCTTTTGCTTTTCCCCATGTCTCTGTCTTCAAATAAATATTGGCATAGAATTTAAATTTCTTTTGGATACGGCCTCCCGGTCCTCTTTCACGCATAATGGCTTCAATTCAAACCAAGCAAACTTCCAAAACAATGGAATTCAAACTGCTCTACCATTTAACTATATGGGAGCTCTCAACCAAGATGAATGTATTCATTTCAACTGCTCAGCCTCTGTCTGAGGGAACACAAACACAAAATCAACTTCATCCACGAACTACGACCATCTCTTCTCTTTACACAAACCACAACTAAGCTTGAGCGGCTTAACCAAAATATGGATGACTCAAGAAACACTTGATTCAGACTTCAGCTACTAAATGATGACTCAACCTTTACTTAAGGGAGCGCGAGAGCTCTCTTTCAACACAGAGCTCGGCTGAACTTACTTCTTCTATTTCTTTGTAGCAAAAGTGGGGGGCACTGGAGTAAAACTCAACAACAAGATCTCCAAACAAAACACAAAAGGTTCAACATACAATGATATGGCTCATTCATGAAGTGAGCACAAAACCAATGAACAAAAATAAAAAACACTCAGCTCTAATACCAATTGCGGGAAGGCAGGGGAGTGTTTCTCTTACTCACAGCAACACACACAGATCTCTAAGCTCAGAAATTTTCACCTACATGACTGTTGCAACTGAATGTTTAGCTAATAGTAATCTACATAACTGTTTCAGCTATGTTTTGATAACCCCTGCGTTCATAAAACTTGACTAATACCTTGTTTCAACAATCAAACACATTTAACATCTCTATACTAAAAAATAACTCTATTATCCTAACTTGCTACAACAAAGAATAACTTCAAAAGTGAATATGAGTTTTCAAACTCAAGTAACAGAGTACACAGTAAAATTCTGAGTTTATCTTCAACTAATAATCGTATTCAACTTTGTCTCTCTATCTCACAAAACCAAGATTACATCGATATTTAGACATTGGAAATATAGTTGGTCACTTAATTAGCTTGACCTTTCAATGCATCTAAACCAAAATTGACTGTTCAGAATTTGTGTGGATACTCTATCCTTTCATGAGATGCAACATGAATGATGGACGCCCCTTCGATCTTTGACAGGCTACAACAGAGCTAGTGAATGTCCCTATGAACTTTAATGTGCTGAAACAGTGATGTCCCTTAAGCAATCTGATGAAACACGCTGCTCCTTTTATCATATGACCAGCTTGAACATGTTAGTCGATGACTCTTCAAAAACGACTCTTAAAAAAAAACAATGTAATACTTTGCCCCAATAATTATTCAATGAGCTATAACAGAGGTTGTAACTACTTCTTCAAAAATCGATGTGGTGTGTTGTCCCTTTGAAGCTTTGACAGCATGAGAAAATCAAAACGGTGTGGCGGTGGTTGGCTCTTCAGCATTTTGGTGACCACTCAGCAGGGCGGTGAATGACTTTTCAAACTTTGTGATAGTGAAGTAATTAATCACTACCAACATGCCTTACATAGTGGTTTTGTCGCTACCTTAACACTGAAGCTTGAATGATGGTAATGTATGCTCATAAGAGAGCTCATGCTGTGATTTTGGGAGATATATGCCTAGATCTCCACAAAAGGGAACTCGCGCAGCAAGTTAGCTCATGAGATCAGCTCTTCAACATCGACTCCTCCTTTAATCCCATGAGCAAAGTCATGATATCATTGAAAACCTAAATGGAAATAAACAAAAGAAGATGGTGGGAATGTGAGTCACAATACCACTTAGGTCATGCACAATTAAAAAAGGCTCATGCCGTGTACAAGAAAACCACTAATTGTTGCATAAAAAAAGTTGAGAGAAGGTATGCAAATGAGGAGGAATGGTCTATTCTAATATGCAGAAGCAGAGAGGAGTATCAGGCTATGATTCCACTAGCTGAGAGAGAGGAAATTGGATACCAGTCGCACTAGGTCATTGAGGTAACCCAAGCAGAGAGAGAAAGTGAAACTAGAGACTGCGGGAGGGAATGCATGACTGAATTAGGGTTGGTAGGTATGAGTAGCAATGTGCATACTAACTGGAGCAGTCAGTTATGGCAGAACCTAGAGACAGAGAAGAAACGCTCTCAAAAGAGAATAAAATGCAAATTGTAGTGTGCCTAGAAGAAAAATGGAGGAGGACGGAGACAATATTGAGGACAGAATGCAAGTCTGGTAAGGAATGTGGTAGACTGACAAGATAGGACTAAGGAGATCCTTGCGCTCTAATATCACTATTGGAATGCCCACTTGGGCAGATAAACAATGAATAAACAAAACAATCAAAGTTAGGTGTGAAAGCTCATTATTCCATTGAGATAGAATACATATAAATACAATAATGTGACTCTTGGCCCTTCACATTCCCAAGAGGCAAGGAGCCTTTTGGACTTCCAAGATGAATCTCCATTTTCATTTAACCTCAAGATGAATCTCCATCTTCATTTTCATTTAACCTCAAGATGAATCTCCATCTTCATTTAACCCTAATGGATTAGGTTACAACAAAAATAATAAATAAATGATTGCATATCTATGATGTATGTTGTTGTTGGGATGGCTCCTCTGCAATGCAATTATGTTTTTCTTTTATTATCTGGTTGTACACTTTTTTGGACATCCCCATTGGCATGTCTTCAGTTTATTCTAGTTTTTCCTTTAAAATTTGTATAATCTTTCTTAAAAATGAAAAAATATAATAGTTTTTTTTCAAATCGACATGAAACAAATATTGAAAAAAATAATAATTTGGCAATTTGGGGACATATTATAGAAAAACATGCTTCATAATAATACTTTTTATGAGTAACAATAAGAAATACACATTAACAACAATCCAATTCTTGATGGAAATTCTAGTAGAAAGTGTTCCAACGAATAACAAAGATACGATCAACTTAGCATTGACATGAGTGAATATTTGAATTTCGTTAGATGCACACAAGGGAGAATTGCATGGGTTCATGGCTAGGGTTTACCTAGCTACCGACCTGGGAAATTTTTATATCCGATTGCCCTTCAATAGATCTAGGTCAGCGAAATCATAGATTCAACTAAACTCTTGTTGTCATTACCAGAATCTGAGTTGTTGCAGAGTGTAGTTTGTGCTTGTTTTGAGTTAACTCCCATGGTCTTCATGCGCCACCGTTTAGAAATGCGACCATTTTGTGGATACCGTCGTCGTCTTGATCCCATGCACAATGGGTATGGAGGAAGTCTCTAAAATTGAGGCGTTCAATCCGGCCTCAAGACCCAACATTCCACACCAAAAATTTGTTGAACGCTACAAGGGAGTTCCACAACTAATCCTTTCTTCTTAGGAGCTGAGAAGAAAATCCCTTCTTCTATATGAAAGAGCTTTGATCAGGAAATTCTTGGGCTGCTAGCCTAGCCCCGGAGTAGCTTAAGCAAGGATAGTTGAAACTTGGTCCCCAAAAATACATAATCAGGTATCTGTCTTTGCTACAAAGTGAGGGTTTTTGTCTTTCTATTCCCAAATAAGGAATCCAGAGATATGCTTTTTTGATATGGTCCATTTCAATCTAGAGTAGGAGATATCTAGTTCCGATATGGGTTAGACTGCCTCATTTTCCCCTAATATTTTGGGATGATGGAACTCTCAAGGATATTGGGAATAACATACGAAGATATATTGACAAAGCAGAACCAAAGGGGAACCTTTTTTCTTGTGCATGACTTTGTGTCAAGGTTGAACTTGAGACAGGTCTGTCGAAAGTTTTACAGATTAATATTGAGGAGTGGTGTCACAAGCAACCATATGAGAAAATTCCTAATGCAATATTTTCCATACTTATGGACACTTTTCCAAGAATTGTCCTAAATTGCATCAAGTCACTCCTTCTCAGCAGGAACTAAAAAAGGCCCAAAATGGATTCCATATATCTCAATCATAAAATCAAGGCCCTACTTTTCAAAAAACATGATTTCAATGGATTCATTCCAAAATATGAATCTATTTGCACAAGGAAGTTCAGAATCTCAAAGTTTTGTATGCACAAGACTTCAATCTAACTCAAAATAGATTTGAAGTCCTGTGTAATTTAGAGGAGAAGACGGTGTAAAGCATTGAAGGAAAGTTAACCTAAGGGGAGAATAAAGAGGAAGATTAATGTAAGGAGGAAGCTATTGATGTTGAAGAAGAAGTTGAAAATGCATAAGAAGAGGAGGAAGAGGCTACAATAGGGGATGAGGAAGTCAAGGACAAAGATGTTGAAGAAGGGGAATCAAAGAGTGACCCTGAAATCACTTTGTTGTATTTCTTTCTTTCATATATTGCTCTGGGCTCGAGAGAGAAGATAGCCCCACGGGGTTGTTGGTTTTTCCTATTTTGGGTTTCCAGGGTATATGCAGTGTCTTATGTGTGAATGATTGTGCTTGAATGTTGTAAAGAGATCTAGTTGTTGAGTTTTATGTCTTTAAGAGTATTATTGATATACGAGACTCAAACCGCTTGAGATCTCAAGGCTTTCCAGAGAGAATAGTGATCTCTGGATTAAAATTTGCATGGTATCAGAGCCCTGGTAAGGGTCAGGGAGATCATTCACACTAAGATCAGTGAAGATAGAGACCAGATCTGAGGAGCAAAGCTCAGATCTTTGGTTGTAGAGTTTAGATCTATCAGATCTGTGAGTTTGGGGGATAGATCTGAGATAGATCTATCAGATTTGTGCGAGGGTAGGCCAGATATGTGATCAGGAGAGCTTCATGTATCATTGTGGGTTCTTGTATTTTAGTTCATAGAGTATGGCCACTAGCTTGAGAGTGGAGGCCGGTTGGATGGGGCCTCCAACTACAGTGCATGGAGGGAACGGATTGTACTCTTGCTGAAAGAGTGAGAACTGTGGGATGTTGTGAACAGTAAAGTCGCAAATCCAGTTACAGTTCCATCAGATGCTACTGCCAAAGCAATATATTGTAAAAATAATGTAAGGGATCAGAGGATCCTACTTGATGCTATCAAGGATCACGTCATTCCACATGTCTCAACCAAAGACAATGTATATGAGATGTGGGATGCATTGACTAGTTTGTACCAGAGTTGCAATGCCAATAGGAAGATGGTTCTCAGAGAGAGACTGAGAAGCATCAAGATGGGAAAGGATGAGAGCATGTATACATACCTCATCAAGATCACTCAGGTGAGGGATGAGTTGGGATTTATGGGTGAAAAGGTTGAGGATAGCGAGTTGGTAAGACAAGCTCTGAATGGTATGACTGTGCCATGGGCAATATTTGTCCAGCCCATTATTGCTAGAGAGAACCTTCCCAAGTGGGATCATCTGTGGGACGACTTCGCCCAAGAGGAGATCTAGAGAGGTTATATTCAGGGATCAACTTCAGCCATTCCATAGGAGGAGGATGTGTCACTTGCAACAAAGGGGAAATGGAGGTTCAAACAGAAGAAGGATCTGAGCAAGATCAAGTGCTTTTCCTGCAATGATTATGGACACTATGCGGGACAATGTCCGCATAAGAAGAAATCTAAGCAAGCAAAGGATGAGCACTTAAAAGCAGTAGAGGAGGTTGATGAGTTTACTTCTCAGTTTGAGAGGGAGTTCTCATTAGACTCGTATCAGTCAGGGCATGACAACAGTCATCCAGAGATTCAGGTTGATCAGAGATGGAGGGTTGGCTGCATGCAGAGCAGTCACATGATAGGGATGCGAGATGCATTCCTCATCCTAGAGCACACCCCTATGTAAATGATTCGGGATGTGCAAGGGACTTATCACTTGGTCACAGGAGTGGGTATATTTTGGTTTCTACTTGACCTTGGTGAGCTCCTAGAGGTGTTAGGATTGTTGTTCGTTCCAGGACTGAGATGGAGCACTCTCTCAGTGGCAGTCTTGGGAGTTGTTGGTTACTCAGTTTTGTTCCAGCGGGATCTGATTTTCACCTATCCTAGAGGAGTTGACCCAGTCTTAATGGGTCACAGGATCGGCCGTGAATACTTGATTCAGGGACAACCCACTTCTGGTACATCAAGTTGGCTGAGTGCATCCTCTTCAAAGTCAGAGGAGGATAGTGAGCGAGATGATCACAACAGAGATGATGCTAGGAGATGTGAGTCCAGTCTACAGATGGGTGAGAGAGATGCTCACCATGATGATGAGGATCATAGGAGTGACTCTGGTTACCAGATGGATGAGCGAGATGCTCATGATGATGATGATGAGACTCATGGGATTGAGCCATTGGATTCAGATCAGATGGATGAGCATGATGCTCATACATGCACCAATCAGAGACTGAGTTGGTACAAGATGGTAGAGATGGACTTAGCTCAGGAGAGAGATGAGTCAGCTCAGAGACAGAGGGATCCCACTTACATACCAATGGGTCCACTTGACAGCAGTCTTCGGGATTGGTTACAGCAGAGATTCAGAGGGAGTCTCAATCAGAGTATAGTGACAGATTCAGTGGTAGATCAGGGGGCTTCTTTTGGAGCCACCTGGATGGAGCTAGATGAGGGCACTTCAGGTTAGAGGGCTGCAGTGACAGGTAGGACAGTTGGTTCAGTGTCAGCAACAGAGGACTTGTTGGATCCAAGCATCTGTGGTTGGAATTCTCTCGATAAGAGGGAGTGTTAGTTTTTATGGTATCTCGGGATGTCCTCCATGGTTCAGATGCCTTGCATGGAGGTACATCAGCAGTATAAGCATCAGTATGGAGTAAAGGGTGAGATACACTCTACTCAGTGGCATGAGTCCATTGGTGGCTGCATGCGGACCTTCCGGGGTGCTTTTCCCTTTGCATGCATGAGATTTGCATGATCTGTCAATGATTAAAAGATGCATGCAAAAGTGACTTTTACATGCACCGATATTAGGTTTTTGGTAAACCTAATTCATCGGTGAGATTATTTATAGAGGCAGGGGATCCCCGGATGAGGTTACTCAATTGACTTGTCAGAGATTGATAGATTAGGAGTGAGGATGGCACACTAGTGCATGCAGGGCGACTTTCAGAGAGAGAGAGGAGTTGTTGCAGGAAGGAGAGTGGTCAGATCTGAGTTGGATCAGTGAATACTAGCTCTAGAGGCACTAGGATCCCAGATCGGTAGACTGAGATAGTCTATCAGTGTGGTTTCTGCAGAGATAGTGGAGGACGACTTCCAGAGAGGGGAGCTCATTCAAAGTCTAATCTGCCAATTGAGTGTCTAAGACTTTCAGGGTAGCTTTTCCTTAGTCTTTGAGGAAGGTCTGTGACGATCAGAGATGAGATCTGTTGAGATCTGATCCAGTACGAGCGTTTGACATCTAGAGGGGAGGGCACAATTTTCCATGCAAAGGAAGGGTGCATTCACTAGTTGAGCAGTTGGCCTTCTTCCAGAGCAGATTAGATCAGAGCAAAGGGTTGAGAGAGGTAGTACAGTCAGATCTACGTACAGACTGACTCAGATCCATATTGACAGCTAGGGAAGTTATTCCTAGTGCATGCATCAGTTGATGAATGCAGATCTGGGGCATTGACCCGTTCAGGGATTGAATGTTACATCGGAGGTAACATTGTTGTATTTATTTCTTTCATATATTGCTCTAGGCTCAAGAGAGAAGATAACCCCACAAGATTGTTGGTTTTCCCCATTTGGGGTTTCCAGGTTATATGCAGTGTCTTATGTGTGAATGATTGTGCTTAAATGTTGTAAAGAGATCTAGTTGTTGATTTTTATGTCTTTATGAGTATTGTTGATATACGAGACTCAAACTGCTTGAGATATTAGGGCTTTCTAGAGGGAGTAGTGATCTATGGATTAAAATTTACAAAATGTGACAAAACCCATGGATTAATCGAGATGTCAATTTTTAATGAGTTACGATTCCACCTTCAAGGAATTAGTGAACCAGATAAGGCTTGGGGAAAATTGGAAACAGTGTTTGGTAAACACAATGAGATTTGAAGTCATCGGCTTGAAAATGAGTTGGTTGTTTTAAATCCAAGTGATTTTTCTTGCATTCAAGACTATCTATCTAAATTCAAAACCCTTAGAACCTTAGTTGAAGAATGCAAAATAGTTAGGCTAGGAAAGCAATGTATTTATGTTATTCCTTCCAAGTTTGGTCCTACCTATTCTATTTTGGTATCTACCTTTTACTCCATGAAAGAATATCCAAGGACAAACTATATAGAACTCACTCTTGATTAATTTTGTGATGCCTTAATTAGATAGCAAGATAAACTCATACATCTTGGAGTAATCAACACTGTCGATACATATAGCAAAGCTCTTAGTGGCACAACAAAAGAATAAAACCAAGAATCCAAAGAAGCAACATCCTCACAACAAACAAGCAAAACAAGGGTTTCAAACCCTCTCATCCAACTCATCCTTCTAATGGGGACAAGGGAAGCAAATCGAAAGATAAGGAGGTTGAGCACCATTGCATTTTTTGCGGAAAAGATGGTCATGTGGAATCTAAGTGTTTCAAGAAGATGGCAGTCTTGGAAGCAACAATGAAGAAGCACAACATATCTTGTAACTCTACAACTCATGGACATGCACTTTATGTTACTTCTAGTTTTTCCTTCAATGCATCTTCTTCATCTTCTTCTAATCAGTGCCTCATTGATTTTGGAGCATCTTGTCATATGGCCAAGGATAAAGCCATATCTTCTACTTCAAGTGAATGTAAAACCAAACAAATATTTGTTGGTAATGATAGAGATCTAAATGTTGTAAGATAGTTAGTTCAATGATGTATTATGTGTTCCAAGAATTTCCTTCAATTTGTTTCCAATCCATCAAATCACTCATTCTTGTGAAGTTAAGATGGTAAAATTTATACCTCACCAAGTTGTAATCGAGGATTTCAAAAATCCTAAGCAAGTCCTAGCAACCAGAATTGTTGATGATGTTACCAGGTTGTACAAATTCAACATCTTTGGGTCATCACATTTTCCCTCGGTTTTTATTGCTCATAGCGAGAAACTATCGCTCAATGCAACAACTATGTAAATAAAAAATAGTGACCGACCTTCATCTTGTCTCTTGCAAAGATGGTGTTTTTCCTAGGTGTGTTCTCAGCGAACATCATCGGGACAGTTTTTGAAAAGCATGCCTCTTAGCACGCTTTAGCCCCCTTGCAACTTGTTCACAATGATTTGGTGTGATCTGCTTCATTCTTTGGCTTCAAGCATTTCTTAACTTTCATTGATGACTTCTTCAAACACACTTGGGTTTACTTCTTAAAACTTAAGAGTGAAGTTTTTGACAAGTTTTTGGCCTACAAGGCCCTTGTATAGAAACAATATGGCCATCAAATACACAAGTTAAGAACATATAATGGAGGCAAAGATGTAAACAACAAATTTACAAATTACTACACTACACATGGAATTCGGGTGCAATTTATTGTTCCATATACACGACAACAAAATGGTGTTGTTGACAGAAAGAATCACACATCAAAATAAATGACTAATTGTATAATCCAATCTAAGGGATTAAGTATTCAACTTTGGGCCAAATCAATTAATTGTGCCAATTACATAGTCAATCACACTCCCACAAAATGGCATAACGTCAAAAGAAGCATGGAGTAAAATTAAACCATATGTCAACAACTTTCGTGTGTTTTGTATTGAAACATGGGCTCATAATCCTGATGGAAAATGAAAAGCATTCCAACCTAAATGTGAGAAGTGCATTTTTGTTAGATACTCTAAAAATGTCAAATGTTATAGATTTCTTAAACCACATGCCAATGACATTATTATTAAAAGAGATGTTAAACTTGATGAAAATATCTTTCCCTGTAAACCTACTTTGGATTTTGTGCCATCTTTGGCCTGCAAACCATATCAAGCGCTTGTGCCACCTTCTACTCTCAACTTCTTTGATAGTGTTCGTACTTAGGCTTCTTCTTCTAATGATGACGGTGACAATGAAAATCCACCTCCACCTACTCAATTTCCTCCATTCGCACTAGCACAACTTCCTAGATGGGTCCGTACAACATGTGAAGCAACTGGTGATCTTGTCGATGATCATATAGATCAACGTCGAACACGTTCACAATTCTAGTGTGCCTCTTCTCTTTTGGCTCAAGTCTTAGAGACTCATGATCCAAAAACATTTGTAGAAGCTTCAGGCCATCCAAATTGGGATGCAACTATGGATGAAGAATATCATTCCTTAATGGAAAACAATACTTGGGATCTTGCACCTCTTCTGAAAGGAAGAAAACTTGTCATATGTAAATGGGTATATAAAACTAAGTATGCATCCAATGAAAGTGTTGAAAGACTTAAAGAAAGGTTAGTTGCCAAAGGATTTTCTCAAGTTGAAGGAATTGACTACAATGAAACATTTGACCTTGTCGCCAAAATGAACTCCATCTTCCTTGTTCTTTCCCTTGGTGCTTTATATAAATGGGAGATCCATCAAATGGATGCCAAGTCCACCTTTTTGCATGGGGATTTGCAAGAGGAAATTTACATGGAACAATCTCCTGGCTATGTTCAAAACGACTACAACGTTGAGGCTTTCGCCTTAAAAAATCTCTCTATGGACTTAAGCAAGCTCATTAGGCTTAGTATGCCAAAATGGATAGCTTTCTCCTTGCACTAGCTTTTCTAAATGTCATTCTAACACCAATGTATATACCAAGAAAGTAGGAAACCATCTCATCATCCTTGTTATTTATGTTGATGACCTTATTCTTACTGGTAGTGACAGTAACCTTTTAACCTATGCGAAATCTAGCCTTAAGAAAAAAATTGAAATGACAGACTTGGGACATTTGCAATATTTTCTTGGCCTCCAAGTCTTGCAAACCAAAGAATGATTTTTTATTTCTCAGTTTAAGTATGTTTGTGACCTTCTTCGTTACTTTCACATGTATGATTGTAAACCAACCCCATCTCCCTTCAAATCTTGAGTCAAACTTATTGCCACTTGCACTTCACCCGAAGTAGATGCCACCTTATATCGTCAGCTAGTTGATAGTCTCTTGTACTTTACTCATACCCGTCCCTATATTTCCTTTGTTGTTGTCTTTTTCTTTGATATATGAAAACACCACATGAAATCCATTGGAAAGCCACAAAAATGATACTTCAGTATATTCAAGGTACAATCATTAGAGGAAATACGGGGTCTAAAATGGACCTTATAAGAAAATGAGCCTTTGATGCATTGGAATTCAAAAACAATAGAATTTCAAGAAAAAGAGTCAACCATAATGGTTGACTTGACATATTTGTCATAGAAAAAACTACTTTTTCTTTTCATATTTTCATCATATCTCCATGTGGTTTTACTCAAATTTCTAGCGAGAACACTCGTTGGAGGCAGAATTCAATTCCGCGTCCAACAAGTACCCATACTGCATACTTTTGATGGACTCCACCCCATGAAAAATGAGAAATACATTAAAAAGCGTGTTACTGATGTAGAGCCCCCCCAAGGACCCTAGTTAAACCACTGAGACTTCATATTAACCATACCAATGATTCAGATTATAGATGCAAATATGGATATAAAATTTCATTTAATTTTCAAACTCAAAAATAAAAATCATCATTTTTTTTACAACATCATTCATAAAATAAATTCAACTAATAAAGTAAATGCATATCATAGAACTTGTTTTCGAAGATTGATCCTGCTACCATAGAGGTTGTCGAATGTTGACGCAGTCCTAAATCCAAATCAAATCTTGTCCAAATGTCGATTGAATCCTCGGTTGACCACCCTACCACACTAGGAGTACTCTCTCATTCTTCCTAGTCCCCCGAGTTATAAGGGATCGTAAAGAATAAGTAACACGTTTTTTAATGTATTTCTCATTTTCGCGGGGTGGGGTCCATAAAAAATATGCAGTGTGGGTACTCGTTGGATGTGGAATTGAATTATGCATCCAACGAGTGCTTCCGCTCAAAATTTGAGTAAAACCACAAGGAGATATGATGAAAATACAAAACAAAAAGTAGTTTTTGTGTCTTTTCCTTCAAAATTTATAATATTATTTTATTATTTTCCTTAGGAGGCCCATTTTAGACCTTAAATTTCCTCTAATGTTAATTTGGATTCATTAAAGTTTCGGGGGGGGTCCTTTGTTGGTTGGTTTCACTAATTCAGATTGGGTCAACGACCTTGATGATCCAAAGTCTACTGCAGAGTATGTTTTTAGTGTTGGTTTTGGACCTGTCACTTGGGCTTGTAAGAAACAACAAGCTATTTCTCTTTCTTCCGCAAAAACAATGTATCAAGCCATAGTTTATGCAAGTCAGGAAGCCTTGTGGCTTCGATAGATTATTTTTCGAGATTGGATTCGAGCAACGACATCCGACTATCTTTTGGTGTGACAATCAAAGTGCCATCGAGCTCGCCAAAAATCCAATTCAACATCAGCGCAGCAAACACAATGAGTTACAAATACACTTCATCAAAAAGCTTGTTCAAGATCGTGTTATTGAAGTGCTCTTTCCCTACAGATGATCAAGTTGTAGACAACTTCACGAAGTCTCTTACAAAAATGAAGTTTTCTAAACCTCGATCTATGTTGTGAGTTCAGGAATTTGTCATTAAGGGGGGATAGCCTTTAATGCCTCCGTCCTTCTCTTATTGTGTCACTTTTGTAAATCCTTCAATCTTATCCCAAGTTCTTCTTAAGGGGGAATGTCAAGATATTTAGACACTTAAGAGGTAATTAAGATCAACTTAGTATAATGTGTCTTTACGTAAAGTGTGTATGCATTAGTATGCATTTGTACTTATGTAACACGACAATCACGGTATGTTATAGACATAGAATGATCTGATGGTTCATCTTCACCTCGACCCTAATGGCTATTAATATGTGGCTTAACACTCGATTGGTTTATAATCCCTATTTAAAGAGCATGGAGGATCATTTTCTTGATGATCAATTGTGAGAAACTCATATCTAAAATAGTTTCCTTTGCATAATATATTGTCTCAAGTAGTTATTTGGATGGGGTCATGGGATGCTTCCCATTTTGAGGATTTTAACCACGTAAAACATTAGTGTGTTGATCGATGATATATTTGTGTGCGCAATTATTGAAGGTGTTCGATCTTCTAGAAATATCTTGTGTTAGTCGAACACTTTCCGATTCGAGGGTGATTTACGATTTTGATTGCAATGGCACCAGACGGGCATTAAAAAGAGTTGTAAATTTAGACCTGAAAAGAAAAAAAAGGTGTCTACCAGTAACAACACCATTTTTATTCAGGGGTTGTTTTTGTTGTTTTTTGTTCAAAAATATGAGCTTTTATGGCTAGAGTTCTCATTTTAATGTGTTAAGATCGATATGTGCATCAAATGGAACCTTCAATAAGATCTTATAGAACATTACAGGTTAGGCATTCTAATCATTAGAGGAAATTTAGGGTCTAAAATGGACCTTATAAAAAATGTGACATGGACAAGTGTGTGATGAGTAAAATTTCTCAAACCAATAGAATTTAAGTATTTTGGTCAACCATTATGGTCTAGTTGGACCTATAGAAGTCAAAGATGCTTATGTGTCATAATTTATAAACCTCACCTTGGTTAAGATTTTGAAAAGTTCATCTAGAAATATGATAAATATACTTGAAATAATAAATGTAGAGTATTTTATATTATCACTACTTCTAAGTTCTTTAAAGTATAAATCTCGCATTAATTAAGATGATAGTGGAGTAATTTTGAAATAATAAAAACATTTGTACAATTAATCTCTTATAAATGAAAATAAATAATATTTAAAAAATATCATAAATAAAAAATAGGAGAGAGAGAGAGAAAATAATTGTTTGTTATTTTTTAGATAACTTTCTCCCCTAAACTCGGAATTTGACGTTTTTGGTATCGATGGAAAGGTCTCGACGAGAACTACAATGTTCGTGTTTTGAATTTTCTGAGATTCCACAGGTACCGATGGAAAGGTCTGGACGAGAGATATAACTATCGTGTTTTGAGTTTTTATGAGATTCCACATCAATTTTCCGGGGCAGATATTTTAGTACCAGGGTACTAAAATATCCGTTTCGGAAAATCGATGTGGAATCTCAGAAAAACTCAAAACACGAAAGTTGTAGCTCTC
Source organism: Larix kaempferi (assembly GCA_027924585.1). Lineage (NCBI taxonomy): Eukaryota > Viridiplantae > Streptophyta > Pinopsida > Pinales > Pinaceae > Larix > Larix kaempferi. Next base: position 9,498,404 of record BSBM01000764.1, on the reverse strand, counting down.
GTCGAGACCTTTCCATCATGGTACTAAAATATCTACCCCGGAAATTCGGTGTGGAATCTTAGAAAAACTCAAAATATGAAAGTTGTAGCTCTCGTCGATACATTTCCATTGGTACCAAAAGCGTCAAATTCGGAGTTTATGGGAGAAAGTTATCTCAAAAATAACAAACAATTAGTTTCTCTCTCCTATTTTTTATTTATGATACTTTTTAAAATATTATTTATTTTATTTATGAGAGATTAATTGTATAAATGTTTTTATTATTTCAAAATTACTCCACTTTGATCTTAATTAATGTGAGATTTATATTTTAAAGGACTTGAAATAGTAATAATATAAAATAAATAAAAATAGTAATTGTTTATTTTTAGTATTATTGTATTTATATTTTTTCATTATAATTTTAGTTTTTTTTTAAGTTTTAGATTTTATTAAATATATAAAAATAAGTAGTGGTATATTTATAAAAAAAAATAAATAAATTATAATATAAATTTAAAAATTTACCACTATATCATTTCTTGTGTATGCACAATAATTTAAGCTTTTCCATTATTATTTGCAACCATCATCTCTCAACTCTACACTAACCCAACATACTTGTCAACTGCCATTAATGAGATATAATAGGTTGACCTTCACTAGATAACACCTTTAACTTAGTGTTATATGGCATATTTGTAGTGTGACGTCGATTTTTATATTATTTTCCTTATGATGCCCCTTCCTATAAAACTTCCATTTTTTGTCCCTAGACTCTTCTAGAATGTTCCCCATGTTTCCAAAACTTTCTAAATCCTTCTAGGTACTTCAACAACCTTCTAGAGACTTCTAGAGCCTTCTAGAGGCTTGCAAAACTTTCCATAATTTTCTTTGGGCTCTTCTAAAATGTTCTACACCAAGTGCTCCCTCGAAAAACTGGAGAGAGATACAATTACAACTCAAACTAGCATGTGATTAAAGCACGAAAGAAAAATGCTATCCCAACTGCAACTTAAATATGTTACCCCCTATCACCTCAATAACCACCTCTCAACACTTTAGAGGCATGTGTATACAGATCCTCTTCCATGTTTTGCAATTCCAGAGCTTTGAAATCTACAATTTCAACATTAGATGCATCGCTACAAGTGTTATAAATGGGATCCCCAAAACCTTCCATATATTCCATGTCCCTAATATGATCAACATTTTGAATTCTTACATCTAAATCGTCATGGAAAAGAAATATGCAAACATTATCATCTTCATCGTCAAACAAGGGTTTGTCTTCAACATTTTCCTTCTCAAAATCACAACAAGATATGCCATAAACTTCAAGTTTTTGAGAACTAGAGATTACCAAACACTCATCTACATGGGGAGAAGAAAATGATGCTTCAATGGTTCCTTTAACATGCTCTTCATGAATTTGGTCTTCAAAATAACCATGAGGTGGCTCATGTGCTTAACGACTTTCTTCAACAACAAGGTTCTTAACATTCCCATGATATATTAAGTATAGGGAATCCATTCCTCGTGATTATTAGGGCTCCATTTCCTGCGAAATGTGTCAATCAAACCTACAAAAGATAATATTTCTCCTCTACCAAGAATTCAAAATCAATCCATTGCATTCCGTTTCAAACAAAGTGCAAACAACCTCATAAAAACTAACTTCATGAGTAACACCAAAATCAAAATTGGATAGCATGAAACATGAAATGTGTACTATGGTCGAATCATTGTGCCGATGAAAATTTGGATTAGAATAAAAAAATGACTTTGGTAGCTCATTAGGAAACCTTGGAACTTTTGAGAAATCAAGTGGATCGAACCCATAGGCAAATCATGGAGGCAATGCCATTTTCCTTCACCTTTTTTTTTCAAATGAAAGCTACCAAATCTAAAAGTGCACATAAATATACCGCATACCAAGACCAAAATGTATGTGGAGCCGCCAAGGTGAATCTTCAAATGCCTTGATAATGTTGATTGCTTCACCCTACAAACAACAAGTCTTGAAAAACATGGAAAGACAAGGGCATCGTCCATTCATGGAGTCACCATGTGAGAAGAAAAGTTTACAATAAGAATATCCCGCAAATGTAGCAAGACTACAAATTCCAGGAAATGGATTTTACCCTCGACAATAGCGCCAAAATGTTATAGCTCGAACTAGCATGTGTGAATAAAACCCAAAAGAAGAATGCTATCCCAACTACAACTTAAAGGTGTTATTCATTTCCATGTCAGTAACCACCTCTCACCACTTTAGGTTCGCTCTTCTCCAACTCAAGTGGAGCTTCCTTGAGATAGGATTATTAGGCTATGGCAACGAAGGCACAAAGGCACATGGTCATTTCAAGAGTTAGCCTTAGCAAGATGTTAGGTCTTTTTGTAGTAGAGATAGATAAAAAGGGGTGATGGGAGGACCATGAATATTAGTGCCAATCCCCGGGAAAATGGAGTCAAGGGAGGGTAGTCCACGAAAGGGGCTAGTACATGAAAGGTTGGGGAAATTAGGATTGCATGCACATGCCACAAATAAACCCTAACATGTTGAAAAAGAAATGTAGAAATTAGTCAAGATGTCCCAAGAGCAAATGTAACGCCTGGCTTAGTACATTGACTGACCGTAGACTTGAAGACACTTGTCAAGTGACCCAGCCGAATAAAACTTAGTAAATGGTCCTTTGAATATTTGAAATGTTTTAACGACTGAAGAACACATGATGATTTATTTGACGACAAATGATAAACGAAAACGACACTTATAGAAATAGATACTTTGCTTGATAAATGAATGCATACTCTACTTAATTATTAGCGATATTATGAAATATATGATGTGTATGAACGAAATGCATGTGTTGCTTAATGATTGGAAGATTTACAAAATGATTGATGACTGAATGTTGAATATGATCGAATGACTGAGAAATAATGAAATGAAAATGATTGAACGATATATGCTCGACTAACTAAGAGATTATGAAATCAAAATGATTAAACGATATATGCTCGACTGAATGAGAGATTATGAAATGAAAATGATTGAATGATATATGCTCGACTGGCTAAGAGATTATGAAATGGAAATGGTTGAATGATATATGCTCGACTGACTGAGAGATTATGAAATGGAATTGATTGAATGATAAATATGCTCGATGGGCCAAGATAATATGATGATGTACCCCATAAATGCAATGAAGGATTTTTATAGTGCAGCGCTATTGATGTGTGCCTTGAGTGTTTGCAGTGGTAGGTAAAACGATTTACCGACTGACTCACAATAGAAAAACGGGGTTCGTAAGAACAGGAAACATACATAGGTGTACGACGATAGACTGTCAACCCTGAAATAGCACTCCACGCACAGGTCAGAAGTCGGTTCAACTCACCCAAGGAAGCGTGTGTCGTACGGGTGAGGCCACAACAACTTGGTCGCGTACAATGAGTTGAGGGGTGCGCAATAAGGAGAACCTTATACCTCAACCGCCCTTAGTCTCCAAGGAAGTGTAGTCGAGATATCACGGTAATGATTACCCGATCGCTACACAGTACTCCCCACCAGAGAAAAAGGAAGTTGTCGCAAGGACCCGACAATGTGGTACCTAGACGATTAAGGAAAGAAATTCGGAAGGACCCGACGATGTGGTACCTAGATGATTAAGGAAAGAAAGTCGGAAGGACCCGACAATGTGGTACCTAGAGGATTAAGGAAAGAAAGTCAAAAGGACCCGACGATGTGGTACCGAGACGAATAAAGAAAAGAAAGTCAAAACAAACACCCATATATTTGGTATATAGAAATTGCATTAAATTAGTTATGCATGAAGGGACTAAATGCAATTATGTACTCGGCATATAGAATTGCATTAAATTAATTATGCATGCAAAGAATATTTCTCACACTTTTTGCATTTAGAAAAACTGTGCGTATATGATTAAAGAGACGTATAAAATTTTAGAAAATTTAATGAAAGAATATTTTTATTTTATTATCTTTTACTAAAGCTTTAGAAAAAGAGAAAACTTGGAATAGATATATGTCCATATTTACTAGAATAATTATGCATGATAGATAATATTCAACAAATAAATTATAGAACAAAACTTGGATAAAACTCATGTAGAGACCACTCCACCTACATCCCACTGATTTAGGGATTAGATAAATTAATTAAGGAGACAACAAATAGACAATTTAGGGGTTTAGGTGCACACTCATGTGAGAGTGACACTTGCTCCATGAGAGTAAATATTAAAAGAATTATTAATTAAAGATTATTTTTGCATGGAAAGACACATGGCATGGAAGTTTTTGGTTATAAAATAAAGGGAAGAGAAGGAGAGGGGGATCTCTTGCTCCCTAGTGTTGGACGGGCACCATAATAGAGTTTTTGGATTAAGTGTGATTCTTTAGAGTTGGGTTGACAGCTCGACCAGGGATTGGGAGATCCCAACAGAAATCCATGGCATTGTAAGTTCTTACGAGCCCAAATTGCTCGGGGGTTTGGGGGAAATAAGAGTACCCCCAATACGGTAGGGAGGTCAACCAAGAGGTCTTCGGTAAATCGGCAAAGGCTCGGAGTTGATCGGACCTTGGTATCAGAGCCGATCGAGCCTTGAGGGCACCGAACTCATAGTTATATTATTTAGGTTTCGTTTGGATCATTACGAATAGCTTGCCTATTATGATTGGAATGTGGAATTTCTTTTGTTTTATGGAACAAATTTCTGTTGCATTTTTATTTAAATTTTCAGAGTTTCATCTTAAAAATCCCTTGCTGAATAGATCTTTTCCAATTCTGGAAGGTAGGATTTCTATTGTATTTTCATTTAATGTATATTTACAGAAATTCCTTCTTAAAACTCTCCTGAGATCGATTTAGATCTCCATCGATCTGCGCCCATGACTTCTAGTTCGCAGATGCATCTACGTTTTCCTCCAGTCCTCTAAATATGACTTCCCGATTCCGTTGCGGTTAAGTGAACACAGATCCCGACATGCCAAGTTTGTAGAATAGATTTACACCCTTCTCTGCGTGATAAGCAAAACAGACCCGCACTGATCCTAGATAATTCCCGCACTGATCCTAGATAATTTTATGTAGACTCTATAATTGTAAAAGAATATAAACCTGTTTATTAATCTAAACGATTTCATTATGAAAACGTTTTTCTTGTATTTGAGGTATGTTAAAACTAATTTAAATCAAATCCAGGTCGATTCCTTTGATAATATTTCTGTGTAAAAAGAGTTTAATATGATTGTAAGGTTATAGAGCCAGTAGCTTGATCAGATCAGATGTGAGACTCCAAGCAAAGATCTATATGTATTTAAAAGTCTGCAAGTAAAAAAAAATAAAAAAATCTTCCTGGAATTTACGTTTTGATTTTAAATCTGAATCGTATGCTCTGGGAAGCAATAGATCTTTGCTTGGAGTCTCACATCTTTATTTCAGATCTAGATAATTGACCCGAGAAGTAAACTACCTTCTTCCTGATATTATGTTTTGATGTTTTTGATCTAAATCGAATGCGTTGTAGAGTGTTTAGCTTTCTGCTTAAATTTTATGTCTTACCTTAAATCTAAGCGAATCTTTCGTGAAGGAATTTGTTGTCTGCCTAGGTTTAAAAAAATTTCATTTAAAACCTAAAGATGAATGACCTGAGAGGCATACAGATGGTTTCCTAAAGCTCACTTTCCGCTACAATTTATGGCTGTTATTTTCTATGTTTGTATTCACCCATCGGTATTCCTTGAAGGTTGAGTAAATTTTCTGTATGGACCGTGGTTGTAGTCCCGTCGCATGTTGTAATCCTCCTCTGTACAAACCTTACATTGCACCAACTGTGTATTCTTACGAACTACAGTTCGCTCACCTGAGAGTAGCGCAGAGGAAGCTCTGTTGGTCAATAGATAACTAACCGTAGATTGTACTTAATGCTCACCGTATCTCCGTTATCTAAGGCGTGAATAAAAATTTTGAGTATTTAAAATTTTATGTCAATGTGTTAGCTAGCTCTAAGTTAGGTTCATCACCAGTCAAACTTTATGTTTGGTAAACGCCATCTGTACTGCCTTAAGCTTGGTGTAACTAAATTACCTGATCGATTTGCCTTCAAGTCTCAGGATGCCTCGGCACTGATTATAGGGCCCCCTTTCCAGTCTAGTAGTTTGATCCTACCCGATCAAATTGGTGCGGATACCAAACTCTTTTTAGGTGGACATTCTGAAGCAAGGCACTCAAAATAATACCTATACATCGATAGATCCTGTATCAAGCCCCCTTGAGGTTATGCTTCTGCGTATGATTCTATGACTTATTTTTCATGATTTTTATAAGGATGATGAGTTCTTATTCTAAACAGTGAAGGTTTACAAATTCAACCAGATCTGAAGGGTAGCGAATAAAAACCTCCATTTCTCCTTATTAAAAAAAAAAATCAATCTGCGTTTATAATTAGATCTTTTATGGTTAATCTTCAAAACCTTCGATCTTGCGATCCAGGTATGTAACTCTTAGTTCGTCTTTGACCAGTCATGAAAAGCCCTAGATTTCTTATATATATTTGACCAGTCATGAAAAGGCATATAGAGTGTTTAATTTCATTATGGAAAATCAACTTTTCTGAAAGTCAATTGTGAGTTAATTTTTTTTTAATTTTTGTATCATATGTATATTTATGTTTATCTTTCCCTGGACGAGCAGTCAAAATGCTCTAAATCGAGGGATTGGACGCATATTAATTAATGGCTAAAACTATTTAGAACGCAACCTTATGTCCCCTGTGGTAGTTTTACTCGTTGCCTTCTTATTTCTCTGTTGAATTCTAATGAAGTAACTTTAGGTTAAGTCAATAGTTTGTTTGGTTGTCATTGAATTATATGTGTGAGCCTTATAAAGTGGCATAAAAGGGTATGATGTTTAAAACAAAAAGGGGTCACGATGTATATATTTGAAAACATCATATTATATTAACTACGGGAGGAGAATTCCCACTTTTTAATTGGAATTTATTTAAAGTAGGATTATGAAAAGGATGTTATTTCAAAATGAAAGAGTATTTAGAAAGTATTGTTTGAATAATATAATTATACAACTTGATGAGAACTTTATACTCAAAACGAGAACTCTAGTCATAAAAACTCATAGTTTTGCATAAAAAACACCAAAAAACAACCCTAAATCAAAAAGTGGTGCTACCGGTAGCACCATTTTTTTCTTTTTTGTTAAAAATATAGACATGGACCAAAATAGTCCTTATTGTTGTTTATAAAAACCTTAAAATCAAGGCCCGAATTGAAAAGTAATGCTACTGGTAGCACACTTTTTCAAAAAATGGCACTATTATATCATTGTATCATAATTTAAAATTGTTTTTCATTAAATATCTTTGTAACACTATATAAAACTTGCACTTAATTAAACACAAATTATTCAAGAAATTATTTGACCATTTTTTTCATGTAAAATAAACAAAATTATGATATTATTCATAATAAAACCATATATTAAACCATAAAAGACAGAAGTTATGATATTTGGGCACATAAAAAAGAAAACAAGTATCACCCATTTTCTAGGGGGGCTTAAATTACAACTTTATGAAAACTATGGGTGATATCGTTGCAATCAAAACCCTAAATCGATCCTCGGATTGAAAAATGGAGCTCCTAGAATCACTATCATTTTTATTTAAGGTTAAAATTTAAAAAACAATAACATGACAAAATAAATTCAAAAAATGTGAAAATTCAAAAATGTAAAATTTACATCATTTACAAAGCAAAAATTAAAAACAAAGCATTTGAAAAATAAATCCTCAAAAAATATTTTTTAAAAATTGTAAAAAAAATAAAAAATAAAAACACACAAATTTCAAATTTAAAAAAAAAATACAAATTAAAAAAACACTAACATTTAAAAATAAATAAAAATTCCAACCCCCCAAAAAAACATTTGAATTAAAAAACATAAAAAAAAATTAAAATCAACCACATAATTTGAAAACAAAAAAAAACAAATTCTAGAACTAAAATCAAAATTAAAAAAATCAAATTAAAACTAAACATTTAAAAATTAAAAATTAAAAAAAAACAAAAATACAAATTAAAAACAAAACACACAGCCTCCCCCTCTCCCTCCCTCCTATCCTCCCTCCTCCTCCTCCCCCTCCCACCGCTCGCGCCCCCATCCCCCTCTCCCTTCCCCCCTCCCCTCCACCTCGAGCGGCGGGAGGGGGGAGAGGTGGAGGGAAGGGGGGGGGACGAGCGGTGGGAGGGGGAGGCGGAGGGAAAGGGGAGGCGGAGGGGCTGCATTTTTTTTTATTTGTTTTTTTTTCTTTTAATTTTTAGTTTTAATTTTTTTTTAATTTTTATTTTGCAATTTTATTTGTTTAGTTTTTTAAATTTTAAAAATTGTTAAAATATTTAGTTTTTTTAAAACAAATTCAAGTTTTTTTTATAATATTGTTTTTTTTAATATTGCTTTTTAAAATTTGTGGTTAAGTTTCTTTTTCAAATGTTTTTCAAATTTATTTTTAAAAAAATAGCTTCATATATAAAATAGTGAAAGATGCATTAAAAATGTTAGAGAAGGCCTTTTTTTTCTTTTCTTTTCTAGAAATTTGCCCAAAAAATGACCTCTTTGAGATAAAAGTTTCATGAAAAATATTTGAAAATGCATGTATTTTTCGTTCTAACTAGCTTCTAAATCGTACAAAAATGTGTGTATTTTTTTACTATAGCTAGCTATTAAATGTAGATTTTTTTGTAAAATTTGGAAAATAGCCCTTGTAAATAAAAGTTATAATTTTCTTATGACGAAGAAGTTTCAAAATAAATAAATAAATGGCTCACAATGAAAAATAGTGCTTTTTTTATAAACAGAGTTTAAAACAGCAACTAAATTTGACCCCCAAAAAAACGAAAACAATGTTGGGTTGTCATCAAATTATATAACATGTTTATAGTTAAAGAACAGAAACTAATCTAATTTAATATAGCTGTATGAAATCCCTTGAAACAAAATATTGTCTTCCATTAAGCAAGATTCTGCTAGGTACATCCGTCGAGCCCACGTCCAAAATTTGTTTGCAATCCTTCGATGAGATCAACCCACAATCCCTAAATGGGCCATGCGATAGTTGGTGCATAGTTTATCGACCAACCCCTGATTTCCAGTCACGTGTTTACATCACTAGTTAGATGTCAGTTCTTTAACCCGATCCCTTGTTGAAATGTAGTAGGTAAGCTCCAGAATTTTTCTCCCAGACAGTGGCATGCCCCCTTAAATCATGCTTTATGTGTTAGTTATGTGGGATCTATTCGAATCTAGGCAATACCACTCAGAAGTGATCCAGATTGAGTGATCTCCACTGCCTAATAATTTGAATTAAATTGTATTAATATGTATACCTGAATATTGATATCCACTTTGCTTTGCGAAGGGGAAACACAATCGTAAGATTCACAGTCAACTCTGTAAACCGTAAAGAGAGTGCGATCATAAGATCAACATTTAATTTTGTATACAGTAAAGAGAATGTGATCGTAGATCATCTTTTAACTCTGTAAACCATCAGAAGATATGCGATCGGAGGATTGGCGTTCTGGTATGCTATAGTAAAAGAGACCTCATATGGAGAAAAATCTGATTCAAACACTCTGTTAAAAAAAAAAAAAAATTGATTTTATCACTGCTCAATAACACGTTCCGGTTCCATTTAACCTCCACTCACTCGAAGCTAGTATGGATAGGAGCATATCATGTCTGACGGATACCTTGTCTCATTGTTTTCTCAACTAGTCGAACTAAATCAGATTGTTGTAACTTATTCATTTTTTTTAATCCAGATGGTAGTAAAATAAAGGAAGATTAAACCTTAATTTAAGGACTGATGGTTAAAACAAAAACTCTGATAATTTCTGTTAATTGTGAACCGACAGTGTTATGAACGGATTTCTTACTTACCTCACTGAAGGGATACGCTTGCAATAAAAACGACTTGAACTAACAGTAAAGAATCGGATCACCATGTTTGATTGGAAGCTAAAGTTTCGCTTGATTGCGTTAATACCCTGTGATTCTCTCTTTTGCGTATAGCTCATCTATCTGCCCATCAGAAACATACGTGAAGTTTGGGTTTTAATCTTCTTTAACCAAGAGTATTCCACCAGATTTCCAGCAACTGCTGATTCGGATCTTTCCTGTTTTGATTACAACTCTTTTGTAAAATATTCAAAGTATAATGTTTGGATCAAAAGTTAATTCAACACATACATAACTACACATTCCGCTAGTTAGTAAACCAATGGAGACGTTGTGTATTTAGCTTACCTCTTTTTGGGTGGATTTGTCCCATATATATACCTCACCGATAGCCAAAGAGTTTGTAAGCGCGACAAACACCCACGGAGAACCGGGTAACTAAATGTGAAATGCACCGATTCGGAGCAAAACGAATGCGAGTTGTGGACGATTAGCGCAAGCCCTGATGAATGATCCCAGGCTCATTGGTCCAAACTAGCATGGTTGGATATCCTGCGATTTAAAAGTTGCGGCATCGAGAACAAGTCAGGACTTGTCCCAGGTTCAGAATCAGATTGATATGCTTAAAAAAAGATTAAGGGACTAGCAATTCCAAAAGTTGGTATAGAGGTATAAAGTTATATGGAAGGATTGAATCAGTCTCGTTTCAAAGAAAGAATGGAGATATATTCTATTTTCTTATTCTCTTCTTTTTTTAAAAGTGGCATATAGGAGGTTTTTATCATATTATTTCTTGGAATATAATAAATTATAATCTCCAATTGTGGAAATGATTTTGATGATATATTATCTAGGTATGCTCTAAAGGTTAGTATTTTCCCTGCTTGGCTTATCCATGGTTTCTAGATCATAAAATCCTCATAATCAAAACCCTTGTATTTTTTATTTTTCAAATCTACTTGGATCTAGCATGCTTTTGGGGATGAAACTTAAAACCCACCTCTATAGTATCCACGACAATTCGGATCTATAGTTTGGTGGTGATTGGCCTTCATTTGACCCATTTCCCAAGGCATATTGGTCTCTCCAAGGGAAGTCGCATTCATTGAGGGAGGCTCATTTGTTGGTTCCAAGACGTGGGTACGGCAGATTGTTGCTTCATTGAAAAGATCATCCCCTAAAACCTCCCTCTAGTGCTTCACCTTGTTGATTTTCACATTGTGGGCCCCATTCCTCATTTTGAGGGTTGTGTCCCACTTGGGTCACTAGGTGATGCATTAGATCTATGGAGAACTAGCCATGGCATGTGCTTGACATTGAAAACCCACCTTGATATTCATCTTAACTATCCCGATCTATAATTTGGTGGACATCCGACTCCATTTGCCCCTTCATCCAAGGCACTAGTCCTCCTTGAGGCAATTCGCACTCCTTGGGTAGGTGGGATTTTGTTAGATCCCATACTTGGGTATTGCTATTTCTTTGCCTAATCCATAGATCCATGCTATAGCATACCCATAGTTCCATTTCATTTCAACTTTGACCTTATGGGCCCAATTTGGACCATTTTCCACTTTTTAGGGAGTGGGCCCCACTTGGGTACTTTTCTTTGGCATTAGATCTATCTAGATCTACTATTCCTAATCCATAAGTGACCCTATCTTACACTTGGTTGAACCTTTGTCACCTCCCTAAGCCTCTTCAACCAATCCCTAACCATCTTTGGTCCACTTATCATCCTAGATCTAGATCTTGTTTCATCTTGGTCTCTTACTCTTTCATCATCACATTTTCCTAGGAGTCTTTGGGTTAGCTAATCTTCATTGATTGGTTAGGGTCTCCCCCTTGGTCTTTGACACGTCCCCTCTCGTGGACCCAATTCGAGGAAGGGAACATGATACCAAATTCTAGGGCTTTTACATAAACTCAACCCATTCATTAGATTCACAGCAATAAAACAAAGCAAATTAAGCAAACATGCACAACGGAAATAAACCTCATCCACACACATTTCATATGCATTCAAAATATCAAAAACAGTCATCAATTTAAAACATTGCAGAGGCAAAACACATAGATAGAAAAACACTTATCTTTATTGTGACGTTGTCCCAAGCAACTAGCTATGTCGTTGCAACGTTCCACCCAACCATAGGTCTCTGCCCAGCCAGTATTATTTCAGCACTCAGAGACCACCCCTGAGTTGGGCATGATTTCTACAAGGAAAATGGGACATTCAAGCTCATATACAGCCAAATAATCATTGCATCTAAGCCAAGCCAGTCCGCAGCTGGATTTATCAGGATAAATATGAACCCTCTTCATTTATGGATGCTTGCACTCAAGCTCAAGCCAAAACAATGGATACCCATAACCCATACCCCAAACCCCAACATACTCTACCTACACATAGCAAAACTCAATCATTGGGAAGGGATACACGTTTTTAACAATGGGATTTAAAAACAAGATGCCCATGGGTTTTCCCCAAATCGTTTCCAGTCAAAAACGGATTGTGGGATGGGGAAAAACAATCACAGGGAGGAAAACGATTTCTCCCCCAAATATCTAAGCATTCAGCGGCCCAAACGGTCTCTATGGAACCCCCATTTGATTTCCCCTTCTTCCCCACTGGTATTCAACACAAAAACGCCCTTCTCCCAGCTGAGAATGAAGGAAAACACAAAAAAACCATGGAGGAAAACGCCCAAGAAGCTCCCAACTCGTGAGAGAGCAAAACTAATGGGTGAAGAATGGCTTGGCAAGCAATTCCGTGGCTCTTTTCTTGCCAAGGAAGCCAAACACAATTTTCCATGAAGGATGGCTTGCCCATACCCGAATTTGGACAGCCATACCTCTCCATTCCCCAAGGCATTAACTATTTCAACCAACTCTTGGGAGAAATTAATGATTGGGTACCAAAAGTCAACATGGATAGTTGAGGGTTTTATGGGTTCTCTCATTGACACTTGGCTTGACTTGATTGGTTCAAGGGTTTGAATGTTTTCCCTCCCAATTCCTTGTAAAATCATGCCCCCATCTCTTGTTGCATTGCATAGCTAGTTGTGGGTATTTTATTAAAATGCATATTTACATGATATTTGAAATTCCAATGTGCTTGGTTAGCACCATAGAAGAAAGAATCGCCGATTTTTCACCGATGTCCCGAAAAATCGCGAGATTTTTGGACCGGCGATTTTTTCCGGCGAAATTTGCGCGGGTTTTTGAAAAAATCGTACATCGCGAAATTTGGAAAAAATCGGCGAGTTTTTAGAAAAAATCGCACCACAATCGAAAAAATCGCGGAGGTGCCTGTTGGGTCTGTTAAAGGAAAAATGGGGTTTTTTTGGGTTCATTTTTCACTTCGAAAACGAGTAGAGAGGGCACGATTTCACTTGCAGAACGAGCATAGGGCACGATTTCAGTTCGGGAACGAGCATAGGGCACGATTTCAGTTCGGGAACGAGCAGAGGACACAATTTTAGGTTGAAATCTGCGGATTTTAGGGCGCGCAGCACTGAGCACACCACCGTCCCGGTCCACGTGACCACTGTCACGACTCACGCAGCACGCTCACGGCTCATGACTCACGCTCACGAGCTCACCACTGTCCACGGCGGCACGCTCACGACTCGCGACTCACGCAGCACGCTCACGACTCACGCAGCACGCTCCGAACTGGGCATACAGGGCCGACAACAAAGACTCGAGGAGGTTGCGAATTCCAGGTTAGTGTTTAATTTTTATTTTTTAATGATTTTTATTTTAGTTTATTTTTTACTGTTAGAAGTAGAACTTAGAACTTAGGGTTTTAAATTTTAACATTTGACAATTTGACGGGACACAGCCCTAGTTTTGGGACTGTGTTAAAATTTTAAATAATAAAAACTTCAAAACTTAAACAAAATTTAAGTTTAAAATTTAAGAAAATACTGAATAGTGAATTGTTTAAATTTTTTAAAAATTAGAAATTAAATGAGAGCTAAGCAGGACTGATTTTTTAAAATTTTAACTTCTAAAGTTTTAAAAATTTTAAGTTTAAACCAGAATGTTCATTTCTTTTCCTAATGTCTTTTTTTTTGTTTTTTTGTGCCTCGGGTTGGATTTGTGAGGTTGTCAATTTCCATTGCAAAAATGCCAAAGGCATTGGACCCATTTTGGCAATATGGGGAGGCTCAAGATGGAACAAACCGGCAGCGACAGAATTGCAAATTGTGTGGGCAATTTATGACGGGATGCATTAGCAGGTTGAAGTACCATTTGGCAAAACTCCCGGGCAATGATGTGGGGCTTTGTAGTGCAGTTACCCCCGAGATTATGAGAAGTGCCCATGATTCAATTCACGCAAAGGATAGAAAAAGGGAAGAGTCAGCTGCTAATAGAGCTGAACTTGCAGCTGGTGGAGTGGCTAGGAGTTCAGGGACACATGATCATTACACGGAGGGTAGTGTTGGGGGCTCCACTGCCATGGATTCACCTAGCATGAGGGCTGCCTCATCTTTCTTTGTTCCACGGACTGGAAGTGGTGCTCAACCTTCGATCAAGTCTATGATTAAAAAAAAGGAGAAGGAAGAAGCAGATAAGCTTATGGGGAGGATGCTTTTCTGGAGCGACTTGCCTCTTACCATCACAAGAAACAATCCCTTTTTTCAGCCAATGTGTGATGCCATTGCTATTGTTGGCCCAGGGTACAAGTGCCCTACATATGAAGAGATTCGAGGGCCTATTCTTCAAGCAGAGAAGAAGAACATCAACACTAGATTGGAGGAATTCAAAGAGTCATGGGAGATCTCAGGATGCACATTGATGTCCGATGGTTGGACAGATAAGAAGGGTAGGATCCTTATCAATTTCTTGGTACATTGCCCTAAAGGTACCATGTTTATCAAATCTGTTGATGCATCGGCACAGATAAAAGAAGCAGCATTGTTATGTGAATTGTTGGATGGGGTCCTCCAGGAGATCGGTGTGCACAATGTGGTGCAGATCATAACAGATAATGCAGCTAATTATGTGGCTGCTGGTAGATTGCTTATGGAGAGGCATCCCTCACTATTTTGGACTCCATGCGCAGCACATTGTATTGATTTGATGCTGGAGGATGTGGGGAAAATTACCTTCGTCAAGGAGGTCATTGATCAGGCTAGGAGTATCACCAAATTCATATATAACCATGCTTTTGTTCTTAGCCTCATGAGGAGATACACAAGAGACAGGGAGTTGCTGTGTCCTGGAATCACACGGTTTGCCACCAACTTCATTTCTCTTCAGTCTTTGCTTCGAGTTCAGTTTGAGCTGAAGCAAATGTTTGTTTGTGATGAGTGGCGTGATTGCAGATATAGCAGGAGAGAGGATGGGAAGGCCATTGCCAGATTGGTGTACGCCGACTCCTTTTGGGAAGGAGTGGAGGAAGTGTGCTTAGTTAGTGAACCTTTGGTAAAGGTTCTGAGATTAGTTGACAGTGATAAGCCCATTATGGGCTATTTGTATGAGGCCATGGATAGGGCCAAAGAGGCTATTCGGTCTTATTATGTGGGGAAGGGTACCCCTGGATTCAATAGACACATGATGCTATGGGATTTGATTGATACCCGTTGGACCGGGATGCTCCATCGACCTATTCATGCAGTTGCACTTTACCTCAATCCCGCCTTTTCCTACCAGAGTAAATTTGATTTTGATGGCGAGGTGATGGAAGGGCTCATCGAATGTATTAACAGGATGGTACTTGATGTTGAGACTCGCATGAATATTAACCACGAGATGGAGATGTATCGGGATGCTATTGGGCTATTTGGCTTTGCCGATGCTATCCATGCAAGGAACATTTTGAATCCAAGTAAGTGATTAGAAATTAGAATTTATTTAGAAATTTAAATTTTTAAATTTTATTTGTGCTTTACCATTTCATTTGACATTTGAAAATTGAATTATGTAATCAAATTCTCTTTCTTTCTTATTTGTTGTAGCTATTTGGTGGAGAACATATGGTGGAAGGGCACCAAATTTTAAAAAATTTGCCATCCGAGTCCTCAGCCAAACCTGTAGCTCTTCTGGATGTGAGCGTAATTGGAGTGTATTTGATAAAATACACTCAAAGATACGCACCAGGTAAGAACTTGAACAAAGCAATTAAATTCATTGTAATTTATTATCCTCTATCATATTGTTTCCCTCGGGCCTCAAGAGTCAATACTCATTAAATTTTTTGTATCGCCCTCTTACAGGTTGGATTTCCCACGCCTGAATGACTTGGTGTATGTCCATTACAATCTCTGACTGTGGATGAAGCAGGTAGAGAGAACACCCAAGGTGGGTGTCGTTTCCTTGGACAATATTGATGTATTGTCCAAGTGGAGGGTGGAGATTGGGTTGCCTATCATGGAGGAGGCACCTGCATGGTTAGAGGAGGAGCAACAGTGACAGGGGCAAGAGGAAGAGGAGCAGGAGGGGGAGGAGGAGCAGGAGGTGGAGCAGGACGACCAGTTTGACCCTGAGGACTTCATGGAGGGTGGTTCATCAGCACCACCTTCTACAGTGGTTGATGCATCTAGTCCCTCATTGACACCCATGGCCATTACTCACCCTCCGACATCTAGTGCAGGGCCAGGACCTTCTACTGCTAGGGGCAGGCCTGGCAAGCAGCCCATGATCTTTTCCCGTAAAAGGGGAAGAGGACATTGATATCAGAGACAGATAGCTAGCTGCTAGTTTTGTCACTTGTGATTTTTGTGACCTTGTTTTGTATTGGACCATTGGTTGCCCACTTTTGAGTACTATGTAACTATTGGGAAGCTTTCACTATCAGGATTCAAACTTTCACTATCGGCTTTGATGTACCCTTTTATATTTGGCATGACTACATAATATATATTAGTGTTTTCTCCATATTTATGTGCCAATGTATTTATCTGATGTTGATGTTGCTTTATATGTTTAAAATTATGAAAAAATGAATATATTTTGTGTTTTTTAATGTTTGCCGTGGTTTGCCGATTTTTTCGCCGATGTTGCCGAGAAGTTGTATTCGGGACCCTCGCCGATTTTTTGCCGATGTCGATGTTTTCCACTATGGTTAGCACATAAACCATATGCATCACTAAATCGATGGCGGGGCCTTGGCTTTGAGCTCCTCACCACGATTTTATAACAATATTACATCATTTACATTTTAATGCAATGGAGTCGAAATTGAGATATTACAATCCCCTCCCCCTTGGAATAACACCGTCATCGGTGTTCCAACACTTAGGAATAAATACCCACTTTACACATGCCTCAAAATTCACAAAAGGTGGCAGGTTTGTCCTGCGTTTCATCTCTTTACTTTGAACTTTCCGGACCAAAGTCCTTTGGCTTCCACAAACTGCTCCTGATGGCTTTGATCTTCCATCTTCGCAGGTGGGCATTGCTCCACGGCAATCTCTTCCTTTATTTACCTTCCAGCTGATATACAAGTCTGGAACTTCATGGTTGCCATCCTTTTTGTTGTCCTGACAACTATTTGAGGAATATTTTCAGCCAAAACAAATAGCTTTTGGTCTGTTGCCATGATCAATGTGCACAACTGGCTCTCACTTTTCTCACTAGCAACACTTGGCTAGTAACAACTGCAAACAATGGCTTTCAATTTCTCACCTATGAGACTCATCATGGCAATTCCTGTTAGACCAAGCATAACACAATATTAAAATCAGTCAATTATTTTCCCAATTGACATGGAAAGTCTATGCTTTACTCATGAGACTTCCACATTTTTCATGCTTGCCCAACATACACATGGACTCATTCATGTTCATCCTTTCACAAAGAAATAACTATTTCAGCATTCACAATTCATTTCAAGCAATTAAACACAATCTATTTCATCCATGACATGCACTCAACAATATTTTGTTTCTAAGATGCATCAATAAAAAGGGAAAGAGAAGAGTAAGAGTTTCCCCCTCTTAGTCTTGTTCCAATCCGGAGCCACGCCACAACTCTGATTTCATGCTCCTTAGCCTCTTTCACTTCAATGTGAATGCTTGACTTTCCCTTTCTTGGCTATGACACTTAGTGTCTAAGGTCTGTCTAAGGATTTTCAACTAGGGAACCATTCTCCATTGTTGCCTACAGAACCTTTGGCTGCTAGGACCCACACATGTCCACTAGCACCATCTTTCATTACTGCTCACACTGAGCTCTTTAGGACGGTCACATGTCCACATAAATCCCTATGATGCCTTCATAGTCCTTGCTTCCGACAATATCTACACTTAAACATTGAATCAATTCACATGTTTAGTTTATTTTCATAGGGTTTATCCCTAAACAAGAGTTTGAGAAATCATAACCAAATCATATACACACATATATTCATAAGCAAGAAGTCGCAAGATAACCAAATACTTATCTGTATTGTGCATTTCCTCGCTACTCCACAAGTTTCATTCTCTGCTTTACGAGCCTTGGATCACCTGTGGGGTGGATGCTTGGCTAGCACACATGCTGCTCCACAACATCATCCGAATAGGCAATGCCAAGCCAATACGTCATCTGGGTTTATCAGGCATCCCAAAAATTAGTATGCTAAGCCAGTATGCCAATTGGGTTTATCAAGCATTTCAAAAATCAGTATGTTAAGCCAGTACGCCGACTGGGTTTATCAAGCATTTCAAAAACCAGTATGCTAAGTCAGTACGCCGATTGGGTTTATCAAACATTTCAAAAATCAGTATGTTAAGCTAGTATGCCGACTGGGTTTATCAAGCATTTGAAAAATCAGTATGCTAAGCCAGTACGCCGACTGGGTTTATCAAGCATACAACAACCATTTCCAAGCCAGTTCTCCAACTAGGTTTGTCAGGAAATAACACCCTTCACCAATACCTCCACAACATCCAAATAACCAATGCCAAGTCAGTACATCGACTGGGTTTATCAGGCATGCAACAATCCTTCACTAATACCTCCACAACATCCAAATAACCAATGCTAAGCCAGTACACCGACTGGGTTTATCAGGCATGCAACAATTCTTCATCCACACAAGGATGGCACTCCTTCTCCTGTGCAAACCAGCAGTTCCCTTTAGGAACTCTTTAGGTGACTCACTTGACTGCAGGCTAGCATGGCCCCACAATACCCACAACGATGATACCCCTTTTCTCCCGCGCAGCTTCTCGGGCCTATCCATCACTTCTAGTGTCCTTTAGGGTGAGCGTAGAAAGGTTACCACTGCCCATATAGTCCTCTTGAGTACCCTTTCTTTACTTTAACTCTTAACATGCAACACCAAATTGCATCTGTGTAAGCTGATAGCACAAGAAGGATAAGCAGGCTCATCAATATTGTTGCTCTAAAATTGTAACCACATTTCATAACATTCACTATCAAGTATTGAAACACCAGGAATGTGTCCATTCCCTTAGGGTGTAATCAATATTGACAACCCTATCATAACCCAACACCAGAAAGGTGTGCACTTCCTTTCAGATGTGAGCCATGTAGGCCATAATCATACTCAAGCAGTCTGGAATAATAATGAGATAATAGAACATGCTTTGCATATTAAATCTAATAACCAGACATGTATATTCTTAGTTAGGGTCACAGAATACTCATCTGTTTTACAGATGTATCTTTTCTTCATTCGTGAAGAATGGGGGCTTCCTTCTCTGAGTCAACAGTCCTTCGGTTTGCCACCCAATTTTTTTCACGTTCCATAACCTACACATGCCTTCTCGGCATACTTTCACCATCTCACTCACATGGTTTTCCAACATGCAGTGCAGTTGGGATATTATCAAAATTTACTATGGCATTTCACCCGAAACCCATTTCCAAATCATGGGATCCTTCCCATCTAGTTTGGCTTCTGCAGGCCATCACACATGGTCTTCCTGACACACTCCTCAAACAGCCAAACAGTCATCAACATTTAACAATCAATTTCAAATCTGATTTCCCTAATCAATGAATGGCATTAATAATTAAATTCAAACATGAATTTAAAATTTTGTCTCCTACAGAAATTGGTTTGTTCAACTATGAGACCATCCTCATATTGTTTGTCTCTTGTAAGCGGTATCACTCTGTCCATTATGGTTTTACACTTGCTACCATACATGAACATCCACCTACGACATGTCCTCCTGACACAACTTTATATAAGTCAAATAGTCATTAGCAATTATTAGCAAAATTTCAAATCTGAAATTTACAAATTTGTTTTCCTATAGAAATTAGATTTGCAACCATGAGATTATTTTCATAAACTTAAATCAGACAATTTTCAGATCTGTCATGCATAAGTTAAATTTCACAACCATGAGAACCTTCTCATAACCTTTGGCTTCTGCACATGATAGATCCCGGTCTTTATTATGGACTTATCCTCATTGCCATACGCAAGATTTTTCTACCTAAAATCTGAACTTAAATCAGCCAACACGTTGTGAGTATCTATGCATATAATCTTTTCATTGCTACAACAGTCACTGAAGTGATCTCAGAATTATAACGCTCAATAATTCAAACACTTTCAGCTATCAACATTTGAAATGCAATGAAATATATATACATATGTATAGGCATCATTATCATAATAAAATTGCAAGACACAGTCACATTATTCGTGCAATTTAAATAAACTGTAAATACTCATTACTTCACATTTCATGCAACTCTGTCCTTCCAACAAAGCACTCTGTTATCCCATCTACGTGTCTACCTTCTTCGTGCAATCATTCTCATGCATTCACAATAGCTCATGAAATGGTCTCAGGATTAACAGTAGTTCACCATTTCATCTATTATCTAATTGCATTGAAACATATATATATTACAACCATGCATTCACACAATGCATCTCAACATGTGCACCCACACATATGCATGCACATTCACGACATATAATATTTTAATGTGCATTCACTCAATGCATAACCGCTCAATACAACCTTGCATTAATCCATGAATATTATGCACTCCAACATATTATGGCCTAACCATGGCTGTCTCATATGGCATGCACTACCACAACAGGGCCACAAGTCATCACTTGCTTTGCTTGTTAAACTCACAACCAACATACACAAATGGCATGATATAATTTCATGTGAATGCATTGAGGTTTCTAAGAAGCTATAGGGTGTAAGGCTCCTTGCCTTTTCTTACCCAGACCTCACCATACTCGATAGGATGACATTAACATTCAGGCATTCAATACCACATGCAAACCAATCAACATAGTTTAAACATAATTGAAGGAATCTTACCAAATCCTCTTTCAACATTCATGCAATTAAGCACAAATAACCATTACCTGCATGGTTGTCATTAACATCACTTGATGTTACATGATCAGTTGGCCCCTTACCAAGGCTACATGGTCCTTTGACAACCTCATGATCACATAATTGTTGCACCATCATTTCTTCATAAGGTTGTTGGTCATAGGCAACAATCATCATCCACATCCTTAGTCATGCTTCAGTTGTCTTTGGTCCTATAACCAATGCAAACACAGCTAATTATTAGCAACCACAATAATTATCTTAAGTGGCTCATTGCATATGTAAAACCCCACTATTTTACCAATATGCAATATTATATATATATGCACAAACATTTTCACACGCACTATGCAATGTCTATTAGTATTCCAACTAGTACATATTCACTTCATATGGTCTGATTCGTGCAACCATTATCAACAACATTAATGGTTATCAACCATAGTCAATACCATTAATGGGCTATTGCATGTGTAACTTCACAATCTTTACCCATATGCAACATCATGCTCATGCATAAGCAATTCACATGCACTATGCAATGACTTTTTAACCATACCCACTAATTCATATTTAATCTGCTAATCTCTTGCATTTTCAGCATCCCTATGCCATAATTTTCAGTATATAAAACTCAAGAAATATAACTACAATAGCAAGAGAGGAGTTAAGGAATTCTCCCTTCCAATTCTCCATCATGACATGGAATTCCTCCTCCACATCATAGCTGATCATTTTCTTGGCTTCCCCTCTTTCATCCTCCATAATGGATATTACAACCCATTACTCTTACTGAGGATTCCACCACCCCTTTATGCAATTCATAGTGCACATTCCAAGCATAGAGAATGTCTTTCATACTTTCAACAATTGTCTTCGGTGGACGACATGGGTCAAGGGGGCTTGCCCCCTTGCCACTGCAGGGCGGGTCGAGGGCAGCGCCCTCGTTTTTTTTTTGTAATTCTTTCAAATTTGCGCAAACTGACGCATAAATTCCATGGCAATTTTTCACTTTCAGACACCTGAAAAATCCCCCTAAAAATTGTTGAAATTCTATGTTTCGACGAACTTATTGTTTTTCCTCCGACCTGTTTCGGCGATTTTGAACTTTCATCGCCAACAGATATCCTCCGACCGTCGACTGGTTCTTAAACCTCGACCGCCGACTGAGTCTTAAACCTCCGACCGCCAACCGAGCCTTAAACCTCCGACCGTCGACCAAGTCTTAAACCTCCAACCGCCGACCGAGCCTTAAACCTTCGACCGCCGACTGATATCCTCCGACTGCCGATCGATATCCTCTGACCGTGTGGCAGCAAAAAGGGCTAAAATCCTCGACCGTGTCGCAGCAAAAAGGGCTAAAATCGTCGAACGTGTTGCTGCGATCTCAGCAAAACGCGCCGACTATTTCGACGTTTCTGGCTTATCTTCGCCGACACAGTCTTTGGCAGAAAACTCATAAAACACTTAGAAAAATTTTGAAATTTTTCTTAATGATCACTGCTAAGTAGGAAGCATACTTGCCTCTACAAGTTTTCAAGTTGGCCCATCTAGGCCCAATGTTGTAGCCTTTGCTCTGATACCACTCCGACACGTCCCCTCCCGTGGACCCAATTCGAGGAAGGGAACATGATACCAAATTCTAGGGATTTTACATAAACTAAGCCCATTCATTAGATTCACAGCAATAAAACAAATGTGTGCAGATGCAAATTAAGCAAACATGCACAGCGGAAATAAACCCCATCCACACATTTCATATGCATTCAGCATATCAAAAACAATCATCAATTTAAAACATTACAGAGGCAAAACACATAGATAGAAAAACACTTATCTTTATTGTGATGTTGTCCCAAGCAACTAGCTATGTTGCTGTAACGTTCCACCCAACCATAGGTCTCTGCCCAGACTATTATTTCAACACTGAGAGACCACCCCCGAGCTGGGCATGATTTCTACAAGGAAAATGGGACATTCAAGCTCATACACAGCCAAATAATCATTGCATCTAAGCTAAGCCAGTCCACAGCTGGGTTTATCAAGATAAATATGAACCCTCTTCATTTATGGATGCTTGCACTCAAGCTCAAGCCAAAACAATGGATACCCATAACCCATACCCCAACACACTCTACCTACACACAGCAAAACTCAATCATTGGGAAGGGATACACGTTTTTAACAATGGGATTTAGAAACAAGATGGCCATGGGTTTTCCCCAAATCGTTTCCAGCCAAAAACGGATTGTGGGATGGGGAAAAACAATCACAGGAAGGAAAACGATTTCTCCCCCAAATATCTAAGCATTCAGCGGCCCAAACGGTCTCTATGGAACCCCCATTTGATTTCCCCTTCTTCCCCACTGGTATATAACACAAAAACGCCCTTCTCCCAGCTGAGAATGAAGGAAAACACAAAAAAACCATGGAGGAAAATGCCCAAGAAGCTTCCAACTCGTGAGAGAGAAAAACTGATGGGTGAAGAATAGCTTAGCAAGCAATTTCGTGGCATTTTTCTTGCCAAGGAAGTCAAACACGATTTTCCATGAAGGGTGGCTTGCCCATACCCGAATTTGGACAGCCATACCTCTCCATTCCCCAATGCATTAATTATTTCAACCAACTCTTGGGAGAAATTAATGATTGGGTACCAAAATTCAACATGGGTAGTTGAGGGTTTTATGGGTTCTCTCATTGACACTTGGCTTGACTTGATTGGTTCAAGGGTTTGAATGTTTTCCCTCCCAATTCCTTGTAAAATCATGCCCCCATCTCTTTTTGTATTGCATAGCTAGTTGTGGGTATTTTATTAAAATGCATATTTACATGATATTTGAAATTCCAATGTGTCTGGCTAGCACATAAACCATATGCATCACTAAATCGATGGCGGGGCCTTGGCCTTGAGCTCCTCACCACGATTTTATAACAATATTACATCATTTACATTTTAATGCAATGGGGTCGAAATTGGGATATTACAGTCTTGCTTAGGCTTGATCTAAAGTGAAGAGTGCCTCAGTTATCGTGACACCCAGCTTGCATTGGGAACTGTGGCATCTCTTGGGTCACCTCTTTAGTTGTCCATCTCCTCTACCATCCCGGATGGGATACCTTTAGGGAAAACTACAAGTTGTGTGATAACAGTCAACTCGGTCCTAAACTCCTCCGTTTAGACCACAACTCCTAAAGGCCAAGGGGGGTAGTTCCTACTTACTAAGTCCTTTTTATAGTTTTTTTTGTGGGAGTTGCAAATTATAAAAATGAAAATGACAATCAGCGTGCAACGATGCAAATATTTCAATGTCAAGCAAACCTTTTAACAATCAACCATTAAAGAGAGAAATAATCAAATAATCAATAAGACCAGTGCCGTCTCTACTCGGGCTATGGAGTCACAATAACAACTAACAAGTACTTTCCAAAAGTGTTAATTCATTTATTCAACAAGATACAACAAGAGATAATTGCCTCAAGTAAATTAGGTATCAAATGATTTTCTCTTTATCTAGACAAGCTTCAACTAGATCTTCAACCCTTTCTTCTTTCTCATAGCTAGGATCCCATTCCTTGCAAAATGCTTGGACCAAACATGCAAACGATGATGCTTTTCCTTTACCAAAATCTCTAAACCAATCCTTTACATCTCCTTCTAAGCTATGCAAAAGCAATCTCATCATACCATCTTCATGTTCTCTTTTAAGTTTTGAAATCTGATATTTAAAAGATGCAACATGATGTGCCACAAAATGAATGTCCCGATGAAAATTTTAAACATGTTTGGTCCATTTTGGAGGGGGCTTATTTGGATACCCAGCAATGCCTGAAAAATTTACAGGGGCATATACTCTATGATGCATCTTTTATAGGAATGATGCCATATTGATTTCCTCCCAAATCTTCAAAAAGAAATGGTAATATGAAATCTAAAAATAATAATAATACATTCATACATTTTCATACCAATGAAGTTCCAGATGAGAAAACCAAATCGTCAACCAAGTCCAACTTATCACATCATTATAGCCATGTCTACCGAATTTGGGAAAGGAACTTTATTCCCAGAAACAACGCCATTTTGTTACCTTCTAAGCCTGCAATTATAAATACCCAAGTCCATGAAAGAATGCAAACTTAGGGCAACTTATTAAAAACCCTACCCAATGTCAACTTAGCAAGATTTCCCTTCACTTTAAGTCGGCTCTCCTCCAACACAAGGGAGATTTCCCTATGTATGATTGCTAAATTGCCCTTATAATCTTCAACAAACAGATTTAGCAATCCAACAGGTTATGATGTACAATGGATATTATTGTGATGAATTCAAGTAGAATAGTGCCTGTCCTTGGGCTAAATGGAGTCGAAACACTTTGAAGATTGAAGAGCTCTCCTCCAACACAAGGGGGATTTCCCTATGTATGATTGCTAAATTACCCTTATAATCTTTTTCAACAAACAGATTTAGCAGTCCAACAGGTTATGATGTACAATGGTTATTATTGTGGTGAATTCAACTAGATTAGTGCCTGTCCTGGGCTAAATGGAGTCGAAACACTTTGAATATTGAAAGACTTAATGAGAGACAATATTAAACAAAAGAATATGCTTGAAACAACAATCAATCGTAGTTATAATAGTGCCACAAAATCATATTCCAGCGAACCATACCAAACTCAAAGATAAACTGGTATTTTTATTGCATTCTTGCCTCTTCACATACAATCAGAATCTGAAAATGAAGTAGAAGACAATCTTTTATTAAAGAGAACAGCACAGGTACAAAGCATATATCAGAACTGAAATTAGGGTCTAGAAAATGACTGTATACTCTCTTTTCGAACCTCTTAATGCTGGAGATATACCCTAAAACAGCAGCAAAATTCCCAGCATGAGAGAGAAAAGGACAAGGCACAACAACACCCTTACAAATGATGATGACCGCTCTAAATATTTCCTCAAGAAGCCCCAAACCTGCACAAGGTATCTTCAACACAGCCCAAAAGGTCTAGAGATTTCTCCACAGTTGAAACACAAGTTGAAAGTGAGAAAGGGCACTTCCTTTTATAGTTTCATTTTTAGCCAATAGAGCCCTCTAGAAACTCCTAGGCTGCCCTCTTTTGTATACTTCTCACTTCTAGATACTTCTATCTAGAGTGCTCTTCTTAATATTGAAAAATGTTTATTACCTTAGCCTCTAGATTAGTCCAGCTAGAGCGCTTTACCTCTAAGGGCATTAATTACATGCACAAGACCTTTCTAGAACACCTTCTAGCTTGAGCGCTCCACTAAATATGTGCTTTTATTTATTTAACTCTTCTAAAGGCTTCCAGTTCTCCATAAAACACTTTCTTTAAGATTGATATGTGCATTAAATGGAACCTTCAAGAAGATCCTCTAGCAAATTGCAAGCTGGGCATTCCACCAAGAGTGATACGTATATGCTTATGGGACCTTCTCACTTCTAGAGACTTCTATTTAGAGTGTTCTTCTTAATATTGAGAAATGATTATCACATTAGCCTCTAGATTATCCCAGCTAGAGCGCTTTACCTCTGAGGGCATATTACATGCACAAGACCTTTTTAGAAGACCTTCTAGCTTGAGCACTCCACTACATATGTGCTTCTTTTGATTATTTAACTATTCTTGAGGCTTCTCGATAAAACATTTTCTTTAAGTTTGATATGTGCATTAAATGGAACCTTCAAGAAGACCTTCTAGCACATTGCAAGCTAGGCATCCCACCAAGGGTGATATGTAGATGCTTATGAGACCTTCTCACTTCTAGATACTTCTATCTAGAGTGCTCTTCTTAATATTGAGAAATGATTATTACATTAGCTTCTAAATTATTCCAGCTAGAGCGCTTTACCTTAGAGGACATATTACATGCACAAGACCTTTCTAGAACACCTTCTAAAACTTTCTAGCTTAGCGCACCACCACATATGTGCCTCTTTTGATTATTTAACTCTTCTAGAGGCTTCTCCATTAAACACTTTCTTTAAGATGGATATATGCATTAAATGGAACCTTCAAGATGAAGATACTTTAGCACATTGCAAGCTGGGTGTTAGCAAGAGACTTCTTGATCCTTATAAATTCTTCCAAAGCCTTACAGACCTTCTAGATGTTTCCAGAACTTTCCAAAATCTTACATGAGCTGTTCTAGGATGGTCTACAGCAAGTATTCCCCTGAAGAAGTGGAGAGAGATACCATCAATACATTTTCCACCAAAGAATTGAATTAAGGCTTCCATGTCCTAGTGAAATGATGATGATTTTGAAAATGCAAATTGAACCTTGCACTTTCAGGTGGTAACCGGACAGATTGGAGACCTCTTGCTTAAGAGCATAGGTTTCTTATTTCCAATCGTCTCTCAATCATGGAGTTGCATAGCCTCATTCCAGAGTCTGAGTTATTGAAGATGAATATTGTTATGCTAGGGCCCTTTGGAGAGACTCGGGGTGGAGTTTTGGTCGATCATTTTCACAATATGACTCCAACCATTTGTATTCAATTCTTCATCGGAGATGTCCTCTCTCCCCAGTTCTTAATACTTGCTAGATATCTAAGAGTTCGAAGGAGCGTTCACTGATGCACCTACACAATGTTTGGATGATATGGCTTTCTTATAAGCTGAGGATGTTTACCTAGTTTGCCATTTATCAAGGGCTTCCGTCTAAGGCCATGTTGGCCAAGACTGGTATGTTAGATGGCCATTGTCCTGTTTGTCAACGCCTAGAGACAATTAGGCATATCTTCTGGGACTGTCGTTTTTGGCAAGCATTGTTGGAATTGGTATGAGGACATCACTCGGTGCTTCTTCAAGGTAGGGTTTACAGCATGCAGCGTTGTTTGGTGATAGCCACACTCTTGTCAGTGATGCTTTTTCTAAGCTTTGGCATTGTTTGAGGATAGTGGTGTTTTTTGTATTATGGAAGCTACAGTGTCAATTTAGTTTTGAACATGAGCCTAGCTCCTTGTCTGCCTTCAATTCTTTTTGGAAGGATGAGGATCATCATCAGTTGTTGGCAAAAGGAGTTTTGCTAATCAAAGATGCCCAATCTTTGGATCACACTGAGTAATCTGCTTTTATTTCTTCCTTAGTAGCTCTTCAGAAGAGGTTATGATGATGATTGTATATACCCTTCCATTTTTTGGTTTTCTGATTGTAAATATAAGATGTATTTTCAAAAAAAAAATAACTTGATTCTTTATCCAAAATAGGCTGGCTTTTTAGACCCAGGATATTTCGCTAATACTGCTGCTTGGAAAGATGATTTGGAGAGAGAGAAAGAGAGAACTTAACATCCATGGATGATATCAATGACATAAATGTCGAATGGCTGATCATTTCCAGTCTCAAACTGTTTATCTAATATTCCCATAAAACACAATCAAGGAAATGCAAGGGAACCCATTGGCACCTCAATCTGTCATCCCAACATGGGATAACTTCAGCCATCACCACCCAAAAAAAAGTGCTGTACTTGGCTGTCTGAACTCTGAAGTACTGGCGTCATTTCCACATACATTCAAAGTAACGATATGGTTAGAAGCTGATTGAATTACTGCAAGCAATAATCTCCTGTTTCCCAGAGAAAGATTCATCCTTTACTAATGGGACAGTCCTCCAGATTCGCATCTTAATACCAGAACAGCTAATTCCATCCCTTCCCTCCTCTGTAACAACCAACAGAAAATTCTGAGCATTCTTTCAGATAAAGAAAATATGTGCGTAACCAAGCCTTCCATAAAGTGATTGTAATTTGACAGAAGATCATGCTTTACCAAATCCATGAATCAACTGGTTGCAGCTTTAGATATATGTGTGTACAATCAAAATGAAGGAAAACCATTCCTCAAGCAGAATATCCAAAGAATATATTGCTGTCCTACATGAAAAAGCTATTTCACTAATTAGAGAAAATATGGAAACCTACCATGTAAGTGGTTTTCATTATGTTCCAAGCAAACTGAAGCATAGTGCAAATCTGTAGGCTGAAAAAGGAGAAACTGCCAGTTAGTTGTAAAAGCATCACTGTTTCTGGAAACCTCCAACGTTATTGTCTGTGCCTGTAATACAAGCAAAAATAGAAAAGGTTTACTACTGTGCAAATTAAGGATATAGAAACTATGCCATACGCACTACTAGTATATTCCAATACAGGATATTCCATGCATATGAATGTAACAGAATTCAATCACCTATGCTTTTTTTAATTCTGCCCTCTCTCACAATCCATCAATTTATAATTTTATACATCTGCTTGTGGAGAGGGCAGAATTCTGCCCTCTCTCAAAATAGAAGCAAACTTAATTTTAGCAAAAAATCTATTTTGAAATGGCACTTTTAATAGCATACTAGGGAATGGGAAGCAGCATCTCCACATTGGCATGTGTCCTCTTGAATGCCTGAAAGATTCTTCAGATGGATGGTAAAATCCTTGAGAGGAGCTCCACTTATCCCTCTTCCCAAAGCTTTGACATAGGCCTCCTGCATCATATCACGATTTCAAAAAAATATATATCCCTTTCAGATAACAAGCATGCATATCCTAACTTTCTTGGTTCTTAGTGATTTCGAAGATACTCTTCACTTTTCAAAGCTGGTAGGAAAGTGAGCGCATTTCCTTATGCAACTAGTACAGTAACTTTCTATAACAGTATATTCAAGTATTTCATACATTTCTATCTTCAACTTATACAGAGTGCTAAGCCATATTGGAAAAGATCGAACCAAAAAAAGTGAATCCGTGATCTTCTAATAAGGCTCATATCACGACTTGCTTATTAGATCCACTTGTCATCAAACAGTAGAATTCTAATCAGCTCATCATACTCAAACTAGTGCTCTAACAACCGTAGCTACTAGGTAATTTTTGAAACAATTTTGTTTGGTGGTTTTGTTTCCCATGTCTATTTACTTTGGCTCATTTATGCATTTTCCAAATGAAGAGAAATCGATCCAACAGGCAGAAAGAATTACAGGTTCATCCCAAGACAATGGTACTGCAAACTATAGAAAAAAATATGTAATTAGTTCATATACTCACAGAAAACTGAGATACGAAAAAGAAAAACAGCCATTTACTGAACCTTGAGAGTCCACAGTTGAACAAATTTCTGGCGTTGCTTCTCAGGATCAGGGAATCCCTCTAACCATGCAATCTCTGGTAAGGAAAAATAGCGCCTGGCAAATTTTAGTATATTGTTGCTCGTTCTTCGTCCCTTTTCCTCCACATCAATGCCCACCTATCATGCAACAGGCAGCAAATTAAACACTAGTTAAAGGGCCTAGCATCCCATAATATGATCCCAACTGATTAATCTAGAAGCTTCTAATATTGTGAACATAACCAAGCTCACAGATCATAGCAAAGGGAAAGGCTACACATGTACATTAAAAAAAGCATATTTACCATAACTTTGCAGCAGGTGGTTTAAGAATTTCTAAAAATGACGGGTAAATAACAAATATGAGCTTACTGAAGACTTTGTCGTGACACCACAAGCAATCAGTGAGGAAGTATGAGCAAGATTGAAACATAAAGGAGGAGGTTTCCACTCATTTCCATTATGTTTCTCAGAAGGCCATATTACCTGTAACAGAGAACGTCCAATGCAATGGTGTTTTTATATAAGTTATACCGAAAAATATATGACACAAACGCAATCTGTAAAAAGACTTCTATTTGGTATTCAAACCACCTCTGGCTTCCCAAATGTATTATTCCTGAACTTCAGTGATTTTGGATTGATCTTTCCATCTGTATCTGCTCAGAAACATCAGAAATATGTTAAAACTAAAAATAATTAGCAATAGTGAATTGGGACCAAACAGGCAAAACAGAGAATGTTATATTAGAATAATTGCATTCTGTGCAACATTCATTTTATTAAACTATCCACACATGTAGAAGGCACTTTCTTAGTCATAGCTGTAGTAGTTAAACATTTAAAAGCTAAGTTGCGAGGAAACTTGTATTCGGAACTTGGGTTCGGGGACAGGGACGGGGATGGGTACAGGGACACCACTTTTTGAAACAGGGAACTTGGGTACGTCACCGGTACTATATATATATATATATAAAATTCAAATCATTTTCACTCTTTGGCAAGTAACACACTATAGAGTCTAACATGCTAAGTTAAAGTTACTAATTAAATAGTAAACCATGCACATTGTGTCAAAGCTCATTAATATAAAGTGGAAATTACATATGAATCATAAGTCTGAATATGATAAACCAAGTAGAAATTTTTATTATTTTTCATTTTTGGGACATGTAGGTCTGTGGAACAGTCTCCAGGCATCCCCAACAATGTTATTAGAACCGGACCAATTATTGAACCGGTCAATCCCAAAAACATGAACTGGACCGTGTTGACCGCCGAGATGCACACCAGCAGCAGAAATCTTTCGAAAGCTGTTCCCTCACTACAAGTGGGGAAAGTGTGGCCTTGGGGGGCAAGCAATGAGCCAGGTACTGTCACCTGAATCCCAGCTCCTCCGTTTAGGCTAACTCCTAACGAAGCCAAGGGGGGTAGTCCCTACAAAGAGTTTACTATGGCTCAATGTGTTTTAATGTTTTTGGTGTTTGGTGATGCGGATGGGTGTTGTTTAGGAGTTTTGAATGAGAGATCACAACTTATAATAGACACAAGATAAAGTGCAATCCACGTTGCGAAACAATATAACAGTATATAAAGACTTGTGAAAAAAGTAAAAGCATACACTAATAAACCACTTAAGCAAAAAGACAAATGGCCCCAATTGATAATGAAAGTATAAACAAACCAGTGCCTTATGGAGTCAATAACTTGTGTGTAGTGTCGGGGGATGCAAGTCTTAGTAACTGTTCGTGAGATCGTTTTGCAAATTATCTTGGTAAATTAAGAATTTTAGTGATCTAGATTATTAGGCTAAGAACAACAAGGTAAGCAATCGACCAGAAAGGTATACTTCCAGTGGCTTCCCCTCTGATGGTATGTCGGACCGCCCAGATGTCAAGGAGTAAGTGTCTAAAGACTTAACTACTCCGATGTCTAAGACAGCGGTAACTTCCGGGCCCCACCAGGTTTAGGAACTTTGCCCACTACCTAAGCATGTCTTGAATAAGCAACGTCGGTTCGTTGGTTGTGGGGGTGAAAATTTTATTATGTTATCGAAAAATTAATCAAATCCAACACCTTTCTGAGTACTAGCCCAACCTTTTCAGGTTGGGCAGAGCATACGGATGTTGGATAGCAACCAAGATAAATTATTAAAGGGAGTGTGAGTTGGAATGTTTTAAGATTATTTGAGCAAACAGTTCAACTCTCCGACAGAGAGTGCTCTTGACTTTGTCTTATGACAAGGTCAAGAGACTTAGCTATTCTATATGCCTAATGCAGGGAAAATGCAATATTAATATGCTCTCCGACAGAAAGTGCTCTTGACTTGGGTTATTGCAAGTTCAAGAGGCTTATGCTTTGTTAAGATAAAAACAGATTGTATGCAAAGAACAACGTGATAGCTCAATAAGATTTGAAAATAAACAATGATAACTTGAAATAGCAATTAACAGATCTACTTGCAAGAAAGAAAATTAGTGTTCTACAGGAACTAATCTAAGAGTGAAGTCAAAGTGACTTCTACACACCGCTCATGAAACTTCCAGCTTAGCCGGTCCTACGCAGTACACGGTGGGGAAAGAGAAGCAGCACGCACTGTTAATGCAG
Organism: Larix kaempferi; assembly: GCA_027924585.1. Taxonomy (NCBI): domain Eukaryota; kingdom Viridiplantae; phylum Streptophyta; class Pinopsida; order Pinales; family Pinaceae; genus Larix; species Larix kaempferi. Next base: position 9,465,409 of record BSBM01000764.1, on the reverse strand, counting down.
CACTTGGGATAAAATCCCATGAGGCTTCTCAGGTCAAGACTTGAAATAAATTTATTCTAAGTACAAAATGAAATCTAATCTAAGAAATGAAAAAACACTCTTCCCCAAATGGGGAAGAAAACCAAAAAGATGGAGGCCTTAGCCTTATTTTATTAACTTGATACAAGTGCATTCAGAATTTAACCCTTGTAAGGTCTTTTAGGAAAGAGTAAAACTTGAAAAAACAAAGCTAGCTCTTATAAGCTATTACAAAGGATAGTAAATGATGATGTCATGTTTTGGATCATCCTTGTGGTTTGTTAAAGTTTTGCTTTGCTTGTCGAGTTTTAGATGGCTCCTCTTCTTGAAATAATCCTTTGTTTTAGATCTAGTTCTTTAGGATCAAAATGCTTGTATCTAGCCCTTTGGCTCTCTTATCCTTCAAGTTCCTACAACAAATACAATGCACTCATACACCCATTAGCCATTAGCAAAATAAATCAAATAATAAAAGTGCAACTAAATGGATCTAAAAATATAAACAACAAAAAAATTTTGGGTACAAGCCTTTTCAATTAAATGAGATTTAAAAAATGTAACCTACAAACCTTAAATAGATCTAAGACTGAAAATAAAATACAACTAACCTAGAAACAAGATCTAATCTATCAACGAAAGTAAATGCAAAACTATGATAAGAAAAGATGTAGCTTTTTCAAAGAAATTTTAAACTAACTACTAACTCCTTTACAAACTCATGCAACTTAACCAAAAGATAATACTTAATAATTTTTAATTCGTTTTGTGTTTTTGTGTGATACTAGGACTCTAAAGGAGGTGGACGAGAGGAAGACTTGGGGAAAACCCAAGGGGAAACGAAAGGCTAGAGGATGGGGAAAACAAAGGCCAAAACGAAAGGTGAAAGGGGACCTAAAAGTATTTGGACGAGAGGAAGGAGGAGAGGAAGAGGAGGGGAGATGAGAGGACAAAGGAGAGAGAGAGAGGTTGGAGAGAGGATCTAAAGGAGGGAAACGAAAGGGTAAGTAGAGAAGGAGTTTGATGGGAGACGAGAGGGAGAAAAAGAAAACAAGGAGAGGATGAAGGAGGCCAAAAACGATTGGAGGAAAAGGGCAACAAAGAGGTGGGACAAAACTAAGCTAGGGAGGAAGAAAAGTAGGACGAGATTAAAGGAGAAGGGCTAGCAAGTCAAAGAGAAAAGGGAATCAAGGAGAAAACGAGAAGGCTTGAAGAAAAGAGCCTTTAAAACTGTTATCACACAACTTGTAGTTGTCCCTAGTGGTATCCCATCCGGGATGGTAGAGGAGATGGACAACTAAAGAGGTGACCCAAGAGATGCCACAGTTCCCAATGCAAGCTAGGAGGCACGTCAACCGAGGCACTCTTCACTTTAGATCAAGATGAATCAAGACCTAGGGGGAGACCCTATAACCAATCAAAGATGATTGGACCCAAACAAAGGTTCCTAGAGGTATGTAAAAGACAAGTTACGGAAACCAATGCAAGGTTAGGTGGACCTAGAAGTTTAAGTGTGGTTGAAAGAGGCTTAAGGAATGACTTATGTTTCAAATCAAGTGGGTTACCCAAGATTTGATGGTTGGATCTTACTAGTTATAATATTTCACTATGTGACCCAAGTGGACAACAATCCCCAAAATGAGGAATGATACCCCCAAGGCAGAACTTCACAAAGTGAGACACTAGATGTAGGTTTCAAGGTATGCTTGTTTCAAATCCAATGGGATCTCAACCACCCACGTCCTAGAAGTGTTTCAAATCCAATGGGATCTCAACCACCCATGTCCTAGAAGTGGACAAACTCAAACACCCAAGGAGTGTGACTTTGCCCAAGGAGGGCTAAAAGCATGGTAAAGTGTGTCAAATCAAGTCCAATGACCACCAAACTTTAGATCCAAGTAGTTTAGGCAAGTATCAATGTGGATCTAGAAAATCAAAGTGATCCAATGGCTAGATCTCCATAGATCTGAGATGGAAAATGCATCACCAAATTGACCCAAGTGGGGCACAACCCTCAAAATGAGGAATGGGGCCCACAAGGCAAAAATCAACAAGGTGAAGCACTAGGGGTAGGTTATCAAGTGAGGAGAGTATGAATCAAGTGGGATCTCACCTACCCATGAGTTGGATCTAACCCAACTAGCTTCTCCCTAGGGGTGCGATTTGCCTCAAGAGGGCTACTTTGCCTTGAAAAGTGTGTCAAATGGAACCCAATCACCACCAAACTATAGATCCGAATTGCCGTGGATACTATAGAGGTGGGTTTTCAATATCTTTCCAAAAGCTAGGCTAGATCCAAGTAGATCTAAGAAAAACAAAAATGAGGGTTTTAATCAATTAGGGTTTTTATGATCTAGAAGTTATGGATAAGCCAAGGAAGAAGAAGACCATACCTTTGGAGCATACCTGGATGAAGAGATGAATGCTAGTTGAGATGAGGATTACTTTTGCCAATGATCAAATGAAGATTTTTTTTTAAGCCCTCTTGCCAAATCGATTTTCTCCAAGCCACATGTGTGTCCCTCTAACCTGTCAAAACCAAAGAGCAAAGCATCAATCAGTTTAACATGTTGAAGGTAGATACAAGCAAGAAAGAGATAAGCAAAGAATAGTTGGTACAAAGACAAAACCACTCCCTGATTAACCAAAACGTCCTCCTCCAAGCTTGAAGGGCAAGCCTCCCCACCAATTCGCACTTGTCAAAGAAGTCTTCTCCACCTGTAAAAAGATATGGCAAAATATGCAAGATAGCTACAATAGATCCTCCAGTGCAATGGACAAAAGCATTTACAATCAAAACAACCAACATCCACTCCAAGATCCAAGCATGTACTCCAAAAGATTGAAATTTTATTCCAGTATCCAAGAGCCAAAATCTCTAGATCATTTTACAATGAGGGGGGTCTCCTCCTTATATAGGATAATAAAGACCAAAACCCTAGATCTCAAAACCACTTTATGAAATAAGTGGTTGAGATTAAAAGATCTCAATACATGATCAATGGCTAAGAATGAATCATAACAATATAACACATGGATCACTCAAATAATGATGACATCATAGCTAAAAGATAATCATGGAGGGTGACATCATCCACTAGAGGGGGTAAAAGTACAAGAGCCCACCTCATATGACTAGGACATGACACATGAAGCTCATGGTGGGGCTAGGAGGCATCAATCCTTGCTAACTCATCCCCATGGCACAATAAAATAATATAATATATCCAAAATAAATACAAATGATCAAATCTGTCCTCAAAATCTATGACAGACAAGCAGTAAAAGGCCTCCTGTGGCCTCTGTGGACCCACCCAAGTGATGAAAACTGGCTGGAAGATAGGGGGTTCACCCTGGAAGACCTTTGTGAAAACCAAGTGCCAAAACCTTGCCTCAATTGCCCAAATCGAATTCCTCAGTGACCCTTTTATCCCATTTTTGGACTGCCTCGGTAACTGTGAAAGTGCTGAAACTGCCTCCTAGAGCACCTGCGTTGTCAAACTGAGCCCACCAAGCTCTCCAGTAAGGGGGATAAATGGTAATAACAAGTGGCTGGACCACCCCCTCCTCATACAGCGCCCTAGGTGAACTGGCCTCTCATGGCCCCTGCTGCTCACACTGGGAAATCAGCCCCAAATCTGGTCAACAAGTGTAAAACTACATCTATCACTGTCAAAAGTGCCCGGAACTGAATGATAAGTGCCTCATTGGATCTAGAAGACCCAAATCTACTAAGAATGTGTACTCATACACCATGGGTTGCTCTGATGGGCTAACTATAGGGTCCACCATATATGGACAGTGCATAATCTGATGATCTGAAGCAATAATAGAACCTGTTGAACTGCATCAATCATCATATGTCCATCATATAGCATCATCATCAATAGTAGGTGGGACCATCCATCATCATCAATAGGTATATATGGCCCACATCATCACGGATCCCAAGAAATGACCATAGTCAAACTGAGATTGACTAAGTCAATATACAACCAAGGATAAATCATCTCAATAGACTAAGACATGTTCCTCTAATCATACTCACAGCTTAACTTAAAGTATAGCATTCATTCAGTGGCATTAATCATGGTAACATATTCCGTTGTTATTTATAATTACTTGCACAATAGCTTAAATGAAGAATTCACCCATTGGACATGGTCTAACTGCTAGCTAAGGATGAAGGCTAGGAACAAGGTTGGGCAAAAGGGGGTGACTTGTCTAAACTCAACAAAAAGATACTTTGGACCGGGAGAAAAGGGAAACTACAAACTCTGTGCTGGACAAAATAACACGGGGGATGGATGTGCCTCAGAAATGGGTAAGTTGTTTAGAGAGTGCTTATTCAACTTAGGCATCATGTCTACATCAAGTTGATGCAGGTTCATTAGTATCATTCAATTTCATTTCATGGCCTTTTTGGCCTACATAACCCTTTGGATCTCAGGTGTGCTGATAAGCACAACTAATTGCAGCCTGCATCCAGGGCATGTTTACATATATAAGGTCAGCAATTGTTTACATATAGCATTTAAGAACCATTGTTGTTTGGACCTTTCTTATACTCTTTGAGGAGTATTTTTAGCAGTCCATCACTCTTGCCTTTTTTAGTTTCCATGGGCGAATTTATATAAGTTTCCATAAGTAGTACATGAGCTTTCAGTTTTAGCCAACAACATCTCAAGTGACTAGGGGGAGTTCGAGCCAGTGCCAAACATCGAGACAACCGACCAGAATGATTTAGGCCTACAATCCAACTTACCAAAGGCAAGTTTTGTCACCAACTCAGAGCCGAGACACTAAACATACAAGGATGCGATCCAAACACAAAGGTAGAAAAAGGGGAAGTCCTCAATACCAGAAAGTCAAGTAAGACAAGTCAAGGGTTAAAGCCAAATAAGGAAAGTCACGGATGGATGGAGTCAAGTGATGGTGGAGCCTAAGCTAGCAGACAAATGGTGTCAAGAAAAACCATATCTATGCAAGGTAGTGAACCAATGAGTTTTGTCAAATAACCTAAATGTGCAAGTAAAAAGTCCATTTTAAATTATTATCAAGATAGTCCATTTTATACAGTTTACCACATCATGAATTATATACCAAGCCAATGCTGTGAACATGACTAAAGCAATAAGATAATAATCCAGTCAATGATCATAAATCCATAAGGTCATACAACATCATCATAAGAATAATCATCATATACCATCTGAAACACTCCTGCAATACATCTCTAGGCACTGAATTGAAACTGTATGGAATAAAGGGTCACATCGGTCATCAAATTTGAACTCTCAAGGCTCAGCCTTGACACAAGGTCTAACAATAAGTCTGAAAAAATACACTGCTCTGATCATGAGTGATCACAAAGTACAAAGTCATCATAGCCAAGCTCTGAATAATGTAAGCTTTGGAATGTGCAGATATCTACTAAGCAAGAATAGTAGCCCTACTACTATAGTGTGATAACAAGAACCAAGGTAACCAAGTGTAAATAAAGTGTTTTGATGGATGGATCTTAGAACAACTTCTCAAGGTCAAGCTCGAACCACTGATCTAACCTTTGGAGAGCCCTGAAATGCAAAACATGTTAAAAAAATGCTTGTGAAGGGGAGAAAGATGCATCCGAGCTCAAGCTCCACTTCACTTCTATAGATCTGCACAATACGTATAACTCACAAAAATACTTGGTCAAACTTAGTATGTCAAATAAGATGGGACAAGAAGATGCATAAATATTAACGACTACAATCTGCACTTCTAAATCACATAAAATATAACATCAATGAACAACTTGTACCTTCAAATGTTCATCCTATGGTCTTAAGAAAGACTTCTAAGCAAAAGAATGACCAAATACAAATATATGAGCAAATATAATAGCACAATATCAACTTATCATGTATAAAACAATCCTCATGAACAAGTAGAGCACTTCATGTAGACCTCCAAAGTCGTTATTTTATTCCAAAATAGCAATTGCTATGAGCTGTTACAAAATTGCCAGAGTAATGATGCACAAAAATTCCATGAAGAATGAGGAGAGAATGCCCTCATTATATAGCAAAACAAGAGAGCCTGTTATCACATATATAGTAGCTGGGCTACCATACATTATTTTTTTTCTTCCAGTACACTTTTTAGCCAGTTCCCTTGCATTGAGATGCTGAGATGAGCATCTATTATGGATCACTATCAGATTTTGGACAGTAGTTTTATTCCCCATGCCATGACTGAGTTTCAGGACACTCAGAGAGATGACCGATGTAGTTATTTAGTCATTTGTACAAAGCAGTCAATAGTGCCCAGAGTTACAGTAGCAGTTTCAAAGGACAGATGATGGTTCAGATGATGATCTTTCAGGTATATGACTCAGCAGGTATATTATCGTGTTACGGTTATATTGCTTTTATTTCCATTTTCTTAACATGTCTTAGCATTTAGTATCATGATCTGGCGATCATATAGAGATGTGGACCTGGTTGTATTATATATATATATATATATATATATATATATCATATTTGTCCCTACTCAGACTTAGAAGTTCTTGGCCTATACTCATTGGTTTTACCCTCCCTGGGGAGAATAGAGGTGATCATTCCCACCATATTTTGGCTTGCTAGTGTTGGTTTCATTATTCACTATCTTCATCCATCCATGACTTACCCAGTTTGTTCATTTCCCTGACTTACTACTTGGCTAGTGGCATGGAGGACCTTCCCCAACTGTAGCCTCTATATTGGATAAGCTTCCTTGTTTTTTGTGTCTCAGCTCTGAGTTGGTGACAAAACTTACCTATGGTAAGTTGGATTTCCTTGAGAATTCCCCCTAGTCACTAAAGATGTTGTTGGCTATACCTGAAACTTTTAGTGGTGCCATTAATGCAAAGTATGGAAATGGAATATTATATCTTGTGTGAACAGCCCATTCATGCAATGTGTTTCTAAACACACATGAATAAAAGGCAAGCCAAATGAAAATGGCTATGAAATATCAAATGTTATATCTTTTGTGAAATGTAAAATACCTAGGTAAACAAGCTGTCTGTGACACAACTAGAAGTGCTCATGTAAACAAGTGCCTTAAAAACACACCTGCAGCAAGAAGCCTAAATAAATGTAAATCTATGCAATGTGTTTGTAAACACACATAGATCAAAGGCTATGGAAACTCTAGGCCCAAAAAGCAATGGAACATAAATGCTATATCAAAAATATTGCTGGCCTCTTTTGTATTATGGATTGTGCGCATCTGTGTAAGGTGTATAAACACTCTTTGAACAACTTATCCATTTGTGAGACACCGCCATTCCCTGTGTTGTTGCTTGTCCACTATATGCTATGGTGTATATCCTCTTTTCCACTTCCAAAGTGTCACAGTGTTAAGTCAGTAAGTCATTCCCTCTAGCCTAGCCATGTTTTTCTTAGCCTTCACCCTTCACTAGCAAATTGATCACAACTAAGAAGTGAGTATGACCTTGAAAGTCTAGTCTGAGTAATAAATAATAATTATGACTTATTATATTTGAATCTAGATCGCCAATAATGATTACTTCTTGTTATAATTGCTAATTGAATGGATTGTAAAGCATGTTTTAACCTTGGACACCTTGTAGCAGCTTGATGACAGTTTGAGTTATATTTTGGCCATGTTGACTTGGTCAAACCTTAGTTTGATCAAAAGTCAACCACAGGACATGAGATGACAGACCTTAGATGTTACAGATAGATGATGCATGGTCTGGTACAGGTCACCTTGGTGGGCTTATGCAGTGGTTTCAAGTTTATGATGATGATTTGTGCATTTCAGCACTCTTACAAGTTATTATTATTTGGTCTGTCGGATATGATGAGTATTTATTTTGGACCATGCAGAGGTTTATATGGTGTATGAGTACATATCTTAGATGGATTTGGATCTTCTGAGTCCAATGAGACAGTTTGTTTTCAGTTTCGGGCAGTTACAGTGGTGATTGAGCCTCAGTTGGCTATCCTGGTGCAGTTTTGGTCTGTCGGAGGCCCTGTCAGAGCATTGATGAGATTTACTTGGTTCATCTAGGGCGTTGTGCATGGAGGGGGTGGTCCAGCCACTTGTTATTACCATATTATCCCCCTCCTAGACTCATTGGTGAGCTCACCTTGACAGCGCAGGCACTCTAGGAGGCAGTTTGGGCAGTTTCACGTTTCTCGAGGCAATTCAGAAATGGTAGAAATGGCTATAAAGGAATTCGATTTGGGCTATTGAGGCAATGTTATGGCATGGGATGATCAGTGATGATGAATGGGATGTCTTCCACACCTTCTCCAGCAGTTTCAGCTTCATCGGGACCCACATCCATCACTTATGGCACTTTCTGATGATTTTTGGAGCCTTCTAAGGCTCACGATTTGTCCATAGAGGCACGATTTGGTATTTTGATGACTATTTTATTGATATTGTGCTATGGGGATTGAACAAGGGTGTCTAAAATTACCCCTTGGACCCACCATAAGCTAGATCTACTATTTTGTCATCATGATTTGGTGGGATCCCCTCTTCTAGGGTGAGTTTGTCCACTTATTGTTATATTTTATTATTGATCCATGTATTGTATTGTTGAGCTCATCTCAACCATTGATTAGATCTTTTGATCTTTTAATCTTAGCCACTCATTCAAAAATTGGTTAGATTGTGGACTCTCTCCCTCCTATTTAAAGGAGAGAGCTTCTCATTGTAAAGGTGACTTTTGGCTCTGGATTATTGGAATAGAGAATTATTATTGCATCTATCTGTTGTGTTGTGGTGAATGCTTTTGGAGTTCGTTCGTTGATTCTTCCTTTGCACTGGGTTCTTGGAGATTTTGTCTTGCTATATTTTTGTACCACGTTTTTGCATCTACAGGTGGAGGCCGAATTCATTTGAGGAGGACGTATTGGTAGGGGAGGACCCTCCCTACTTCTTCCTTGGGTTTGTTCATTGGTAACAGGGAGTATTACTGTCCCAGGACCTTTTATTTCATGTTATCATTTGCATTTCGCTTGTATTTCCTCCATACTTGATCTAACTGATTGAATCGACTTTCCTTGGTTTGACAGGTAGAGGAGGTCGCACTTGTGGGCTAGGGCATCATTTCGGCAAGCAAATTCAACAATTTCTCATTTGATCTCTACGGGAGTCTTCCTCAACAACAAAGCATCTCATTTCATCACTCAGGTATGATCTCAAGGTAATTTCTCTTTCCATGATCTATCCATTTGTCTAAATGCTTCAAACCCTCATAATTTCAAAACCCCCATTTTTACATTTTCTCAGATCTAGAAAGATCCACTTGGCTTTTGGGTATAAAATTTAAAAACCCACCTCTGTAGCATCCACAGTGATTCGGATCTATAGTTTGGTGTGGATTGGCCATCATTTGACCCATTTCCCAAGGCAAAGAAGCTTCTTTAAGGGAGGTTGCACTTCCTGGGAGAGGTGAGTTTGCTAGGATCTAGCACCTGGGTAGGTGAGATCCCACTTGATCCTTCATCTACACATTCAATAACCTACCCCTAGTGTGTCACTTCAGTGATTTTGACCTTGTGGGCCCCATTCCTCATTTTGAGGGTTGAGCCCCACTCGGGTCACTTTGTGGCACATTTCAATCTCAGATCTACTGAGATCTAGCCATTGTATTATCCTAATCTTTTAGATCCACTTACCTCAACACCTCAACATTCCTGATCTACAATTTGGTGGACATCCGACTCCATTTGGCCCACAACCCAAGGCACTGATCTTTCTCCAAGCTAATTCGACTGTCTTGGACTATTGAGCTTGCATGTGGTTTGATCATCGTTATGGTTGCTTGAACCCCTTGACATTGTCATATCAATCAATCAAGCTCACTTTTGGCACTGGTTAGCCCCAATTCAGTCCTTAACTACCCTGCATTGGACACAGTTCCCAAGGCAGTGGATTTTCTCACAATTGACTAGTACCCTGATTCTAGATCTTATTCTAAACCTCACAAGTCACTTGCATAAACATGTTGGACCAAATCTACATTGTCTAAACCCCTTGATCCAACCTATTACTTACCTTGTGACTTCATTCATAGATCTAGAGTCAACCATACACCTTACGTACTTCATCATCATTTGATTTGATCTGGTGTCTTGGTCTGATCTCTCCTGTCGGGAGTAGATCTGGGTCTCCCCCTTTGTTGTCTTGGGCTAGATAACATAAAGTGAAGATTGCCTCGATTGGCGTGACAACCATCCATTGGGAGTCGAGGCTATCTTGGTTGCACCTCTTTGGTTGCCCATCCCTTCTGCCATCCATCTCTGGGGGCACCTACAAGTTTGGTGATAACAGAGCCTCTACCCTAGTTCGAATTGGCATAGAGAAGAGAGCCAATGGCTTAACACAATTCGAATTCCCAATCATATCTATGTCTAAAATCCAATCAACACTTGCCTTGGAGTGCTAACTATCACAAAGCTCGAGTTCAAGGTCTATGTGGATGGGGAGGTGGCCTCCACCTAGGCAAGGCGCCCCCCATCTTCTTCTTGGAAGCTTCACCATCTAATAAAGGAATGCCATGTGTAAAATCGAGCTCAAGACCTAAATTTACGTGAAGATGAAAGGGATTGTGCCTGAGTTAATGTAGGGACTACATGTAGTTGCAATGAAAGCCAAGCCATGATGTGGCCTAGACTTTAGGAAGGCGCCCACTTTAGCTCTAAACTCAACTCAATCAACCATTAAACTCATGCCACTTCATCCAATTCGACTTTTGCATGCAGGTGGGAAAAGTAGCTTGAAGGAGATCTCTTGTAGTGACTGTATACTGAACTGAAGTTGATTGGAGATGACTGGAATCCTCATTAATGCCCAGTGCCATGTCAATTAGCCTTTTATTTTAATCAATTTGGTTTATTTTGGAGAGATTTGGATTATCTCCAAAATATTCATTTTTAATATTTTAATTAATAATTTCTCTGTAACCGACTTTTTTGAGAAATTATTAATTATGAGGCTGAATTGACATCGGAAACTTAGGATAAACTGGTCCGGGGGTCATGAATGATTTTTGGCTTAAGGTTGGAGCCTTCAATCACTGAATTCGGCTCCTGGATGACTAACATATTACAAATTGAAAATTTTCCATTTAAACTATGGAAAAATTTATTAAAAATTTAAAAATAATTAAAAACCCAAAACCGGAGGACCCGGTAAAAAAATTTCGAAATTTTTTCTTAGGGTCCTAGTAACCTAGGTCCAGGACGTAACCAAAACCTATTCTAATAGTGTCTAGTAGGCTTATACACATCAGTTGGACTCTAATAACCACCCATGGCTAAATATTTCAAAATCGGGCATTTCAGCTTTGGAGGAAGCGGGAGAAAACCTCATCGATTATAGCTCGGCTATAGGCAAAGTATAATTGACAAGGAAAAAAACTCCCTCGAATACCTTAGTTGCTTAACCAAGTCATGGGGAACCGAGCCACTCAAAATCCTACTAGTACACTTTATTACAAACCCTGTGGGGCCATGGTCATGTCGACTGAAAAACAAAACTGGCTAGGCACAAAGGATGGATCATCTGATACACTGGAATACAAACACTTATCATGTTTGTCAAATGGCGGCTCTTCAAATAATCCAACTATGGCACAAAAAAGTTGGTAACAAACCGGAAGCGGAAAAAAAAACCAGACCAAAAAACTGGTCGACCAAAATATACATTAAATATTCAAATTTTGAAAAAAAAACATATATATATATATTCACATGCATCCATATGAATCCAAAACATTATTACAAAAATATGCAAAGTTTCTCATCTATATAGCAATGGTGCATATAACTAAAAAGCATCGAGTGCAATCCATATCTGACCCAAAATACATAAACCTAAGTTGCACAAAACGTGAAAAAGTGTACAAGTTTTGGAAACAGGAACGCTTGGAAACCTAAGTTACCAGGATACAGATACGGTCAAGGATCCGGCAGATTTTTTAAAACTTGGGATCCGGATACGGCGGGGAAACGTCAAGTACAAAAAAATATAAAAATATGTATATAATAAATAAAAATATAGAGTGAAGAATCAAAACTATTCATGAAACACAAGAGTACAACTATAAGTTATTTGCCAAAAAAAAGTTCATGTACCATAACTGATAATTTGATGAGTTGTAAGTTTGTAACCATGATTGATATTGATAAGTTTAAAAATCATTTCAGCATCAACTTGAAGCAAGTCATAATAGTGTTTTTGTGGGCCACATCTACATGTCACTATCAACAGGGAATAAAGTGGTTTTCTTGAAGGATATGGCAAGACCACATAACAGTGTAGGTGAAGTGAGCAACAACATAGCACATAAAGATAGATCAGCCCTTGACAATAGACCTTGACCATAAAAATAAATCAAATAAAAAAATTGAGAGCAGAACTTGATATTGATATGTCAGAGTTCAAGAGTAGATCTTAACATAAGGATAGATCAAACCTCGAGCAGGATTGGGTTTTACACTTTTAGCCATTAGTTGTTTAGGGTTTTTAAGTTTTTCCTTAAAATTTAAAAAACATTTTTGGGGGGGGATCAATGGGTCATAGAAGCAATGGAAGTTTCAGGATCCGTTTGAAAATTTTAGGAAATGTTTGATTTTTCACAGGATCTGTTTCATAGGACCAAGATACGTTTCCTGGTACAGGGGATCCGTTTCCATGATGGATCCTAGGCGGATCCGATCCGGATACGTATCGGATCCACGGATCCTACACACTGGAGTGATGGATCCGGTAACATAGTTGGAAACATGACCCCCCCAAAATGGGTACGCCATGGGGAACACGGTATATTATATATATATATATATATATATATATATATATATATATAATAACACATTATCTCACAATAAAGTAAGAATGAGAGATTAATTTGTAGGTAGGTGTTGTCACATCCATAGTAGACGAGGCTATCATGATTGCAGACCAGTTTTGAGCATATTTATGAGCCAGTCCTTTGCTATGCTATGCACGAGATCAGCAATTGATGAGCAATTTATTGAAGATCACTCTTATATTCAGTGGACCCAGATTGAGCCTCGTGACCCCAGGTCGACGACTGAGTTATCCATTCTTCTATCATTCAGAGCAGATATGATGATAGTGCCCATGGTATATACAGTAGCAGTGTTCCAGTGCTATTCAAGTGATACAGGTTACAGATGCAAGTATATGACCCGGTAGGTATATGGTTTGTGCACTTGGATTGTTATTTTGCTCGTTTACTTATCTTGGTAGCTTGACTTGGTCTATGGTGGTTATGCATTGGCGATATTATATGTTGTTCTTGTTGGTTGTTTAGAGTAGAGGTGATTTAGTTACTATGAGTAAGAGGTTCTTGTGTATACTCGTTGGTCATGCCCTTTATCATAGTATGGACTTGGTCATTCCCCAGAGGATCTTTGCTAGTCATGGTATCATGTTGTCACTTTCCCCATCCATCTATTATCTTCCATTCTTGATTTTAACCTAACTTACACCTTAACTAGTGATATCGAGGACTTCCCCCAAGTATGCCTACGTGTTGGATATACTCCATGTTTACCTTGTGTCTCGGCTTTGGAGTGTATGATTTTAGTCACAAGGATTGTTCTCCTTTAGTCCTCGAAACCAAGTATTGCTAACAAAGAGTGTCTTTAGACACTCAAGCATCAGAACTTAATGTCATATCTAAATGGATGCCAAGTTAGCAAAAACAGTGTTGTTAAACACTACTGCAATAAATTAAATGTCTTCCGTAGCTAGTCAGTTGCCAAGGGACGAGCACTCATCCTTTGTATGATGTAAGGTTGTTTGCCTCTACAGGGCAACAGGGTGGTCACTCCATCGCACCTATGGACGGTGGCGGGAAATGGAGGTCATACCAAGTCATTATCGGAGGCCCGCAAGGCTATTCAGGGCACTTGCTCTTGGAGGATGACTAGTGAAAGTTGATCAATAAGTTAAAGTTAAATGTTAAATCTTGAAGGGTGCAAAGTTGACTATGAATTAAATGAAATAAAGGTTGCTTGTCTAGAGTCTTTTGGAAACACTCTCATCACTCTACCCATTTGTGAGGCACCGCCATCCCCTAGTGTTTCTCTATCCAACATATGTATAGGTGGTTTACCCTTATCCTTTATCTGAGAGATCATAGTGTTCAGGTTGTCAAGTCAAACCCCTTTTCCCAACCTTGTTTCTTCCACCTTTCCCCATTACTAGCAAAATGGTCAAGTCTGTAAATGAGTATACACTTGAGGTTCTTGTTTATAGTGACTTGTTACTTTGATCTAGACATATTATTCATGTTTTATATTCACGATCACCAGTTAAATACTACTTTATATTTTAGTCTTCCTGCCAATATAAATAAGGGAGCATATTTTATCTATGTGTACATGCAGCATCAGTCATTTTCAGTTTCGGTCATTATTTTGATCATTCTTGACTTGGTCAACCCAGTTTGACCAAGTCAACAGTAGGTTTCAGGATGAGTTTAGCCAACAGTGTTCGATATTGATCTGGTGCCCATTAGATGGTTCCATGCTTCAGACAGTGGTTTTATATGATGCCTTGCATTATTTTTATTATTATCAGTAGTTATAGGCCATATTTTTATTTATTCGAGAATGGATGGACTTACAGATACATCTCTTGATGGACACATGGTGTATGAGTACTCATTCCTAGTTGATTTGGAAATTCTGAGTCCATTGGCACACTCAGTTATCAGTTCCGGGCATATACAGTTGATGTTATGGTCAGTTCATCATCCAACAACAGATTGCCTTGTAAAAATGGCCTGTCCAAGATTCACAGAGATCATTTATTTTCTCCTAGGGCGCCACAAAGGAGATATGGGGTGTAGGTATTGTTATCACATACATAGTAGTTGGGCTACCATGTCAATAGAGCAGATATTTGCACTTTTCTGAGCTTTTCCTTTACACTTATTCAGTGAGATCAACTATGATGAGCAGAATTATTTATGATCACTCACACATCAAAGCATCTTTGTATCAGACATTTAGTAGACCTTATGCCAAGGCCAGTTTGATGACTGATATGACCTTTTGTTCCATACAGATGCAATGCAGTTTTAGTGTTTCAGATATAGTGTTCTCAGTGGTTATAGTTGGTTCAAATTACAGATGTTGATATATGACACAGTATATATATATATGATGTGCATTGATGTTATTACCTTGTTGTTTAGGTCATTTTGAAAGCAGTGACTCGGTATATGGCAATTATGATCTGGCAGTATATTAATGTTAAAATGAAATTGGTTGTTATGGAATATATGTATTGATTGAATTACTACATTTGGAAACTCTTGTTTTATACTTGTTGGTCTTTACCTTCATATGAATGTGAACGTGATCATCTAGTGTCTTTCTGACCTACTAGCTTAGGCACCATTTTCACTTGTCTCCATCCATCCATTTATCCTTTCCCCATATACTGATCTTCACCCTGACTTACACCTTGACTTGTGATATGGAGGATCTTCCCCACTTCTGCCTCTGTGTTGGAATTGCATCCATGTTTATTTTGTGTCTCGGCTCTGAGTTGGCAACAAAACTTACCTTTGGTGAGTTGGATTTTATGCCTTTATCACTCTAGTCAGTTGCCCTGATGTGTGGTTTAGATTTGCGAAAGTCCCCCTAGTTGCTTGAGTTGTGCTGACTAAAACCTGAAGCAAAATTGTACTACATATGGAAATTATTGTTATATCTTGTACAGCCCAATGAAAAGGGTTATGAAATTCAATGTTGTGTAATGTAAATGTACCCCGGATGAAAGCTGCGATTAGTTGTGCTTATAAGCACATATGAAATCCCAGAGGGGTTATATTAGGCCTAAAAAGCAATGGATAAATGTATGTTGGCCATGAAAATCAATGAAATGAAAGGTCCTAAAAAGCAGTGGTTAAATGTATGCCAAATCTAAAGACTACTGACCTTATGTGAAACTTTCCTCATTGAGCCTGCGGGTTATGATATGAGATGGAGTAAGGGACAGCTAATTCTAAGTGTCCCCTAGAACCTCAAGTTACGGTTAGCTTGACACCTAGTTCATGGCGATTCTAGTAGTAGACAATTTCTGCCAAGGTTGAATAAGCACTTCTCTGAAAAACTCATCCATTTGTGAGACACCGTCATTCCTTGTGTACTCCTTGTCCAACACATGCTTAAGTGTGTAACACCATGCCCCTCATCCAAAGTATCACAATGTCAAGTCAATCAAGTCATCCCTTTCAGCCTAGCCTTCTGTCTTTAGCCTTCACCCTTTGCTAGCAATTTGATCATGTTTACAAACAAGTATATTCTCGAGATTCTTCTTGGAAGTAAGTTATTTAACTAACCTATTTTATTTATTAACTACCAGTGAAATGATGCTTAATACTTTAGAGTCTCGCTATGAAAATGATCTAGAGAGCATGTCTTAATTATTTGCACTTGCAGCAACATGGCTTCTTCAGCCAAGGTTATATTTTGATCAGTTTGACCAGTCAAACCTAGTTTGACCAAGGTCAACCTTGGGATCCGTGATGAGATGGACTACTCTTATAGTATGATGTTGATCTATGGTCTTCTATATACGTTTTGATGATTCCATATGATGGGAACAGGTTTCAGATGATGTTTGATGTAGTTTTTCATGATTATTATTATTTCCAGATCATCATATTTTTACTTGTCCGGGTATGGTGGACCCTACAAATGATCTTACAAGTTATCATGAGGTGTATTGAGTACTCATCTCTAGTGGATTTGGGTCTTCTGGATCCATTGAGGCACTTATCTTTCAGTTTCAGGCACTCCCGAGCAGGATTTGAGCAGTTTTCCACCTGTTGACCAGTTTGGCCATGCTGATGTGGCTTGTCCAACCAGAGCAATGGAGGCCGGTCATTGCCTAGGGAACTACAGAGGAAGGGGGTGGTACAAACAATTGTTTTTACCATATTACCCCCCTTCCGGACATGATGGCACACTCAGTTTCACAGTGCAGACACCAGACAGTCAGTTATGGGTAGTGTCATGGTTTTCCAGGAGGATCAAAAATGAAATAAAAGGTCATAAAGGAATTCGATTTGGGAAATTGAGGAAAGGTTTTGGCATGAGGTCTGCTTTGAGGTCATCTATGGTGTATCCCACTCCTTTCGGATCAGTTTGCAGCAGTCAGTGGGGTCCACACAGTCAATAGGATGTCTTTTGATGTATTTTTCTCTTAGATGAGGGGGACAGGATTTGATCATTTGTATACTTGGACATGTCATTGAGTCTCATGTTATATTATTGTGCCATGGGGTGATGCTAGTGAAGGGGAATAATACCTTCTAGCCCCAACATGTGCCCCTAATCACTTGTCCTATGTTAGATTTTCACAATTTAATTCAAGATTATCTAGGATCTTATCTGAGAGAATAACATGCACAGTATTTAAAAACAAGAGACAAGAGAGACAAATATTTTCATCGAGGAAACCATAAAGGAGAAAACCCCGCAACTTCCTTAGAGATAGAATGAGCAACAAAACAATAGCAGAAAAGTAAACCCCAAAAATAGAGATGGTCTTCAGCAGCTTCTCTCTTCTCCACTTGTGCGAACTTGTCCTCCTCACTTATGCGAACTTGATGACTGAGTGAATGAGCAAATAGAGAGGAACACCCTCTCTATTTATACTTTTACTTTCACTTGACCTTTTACCTAACTAGGTCGGCCCCTAGTTGTACTTGACTAGACCGACTTCTCTAGGAGAGTCTAATAACCCATTGATGACTCAAGTCTGGGGTCTAATGCCCCGACATACAATGGAGGGTTAACATCAATGACTTGCATCACTCAAATACAATAATGACTCTCCCGACCAGAGGAATAAACATCTTCGTCGGAGGTACAATAATAAAATACAACTACAACATAAAATAGACAAGTGAATATCTTCTGAAGTTACAAATACATCAACACTCCCTCTTAACTAGGAAGGTATTCTTGACACAGTCATCAGCACAAGTCTTCGTCGCTGGATCATCGTCGTCACTGTTGCTGCAATCTTCATCATCTCGATCATCAATCTCCAATCTACTTGTTACCAACTTTTTTGTACCATAGTTGGATTATCTGAAGAACAGCCATTTGACAAACATGATAAATGTTTGTATTCCAGTGTATCAGATGATCCATCCTTTGTGCCTAGCCAATTTTGTTTTTCAGTAGACATGACCATGGCCCCACGAGGTTTGTAATAAAGTGTACTAGTAGGATTTTGAGTGGCTCGGTTCTCCATGACTTGGTTAAGCAACTAAGGTATTCCAGGGAGTTTTTTCCCTTGTCAAATATACTTTGCCTGTAGCCGAGCTATAATCGATGGGGTTTTCTCCCGCTTCCTCCAAAGCTGGAATGCCCGATTTTGAAAATTTTAGCCATGGGGGGTTATTAGAGTCCAACTGATGTATATAAGCCTACTAGAAACTATTAGAATAGGTTTTGGTCATGTCCTAGGTCATTAGGACCTGTTATCACATTTATAGTAGCCGGGCTACCATACATTATTTTTCTGATGCCAGTGCACTATTTAGCCAGTTCCCCTACATTTGAGATGTTGAGATGAGCATCTATATTGGATCACTATCAGATTGTGGACAGCAGTTATATGCCCCATGCCATGACTGAGTCTCGGGACACTCAGAGAGATGACCGATGTAGCCATTATACCATTGGTACAGAGCAGTCAGTAATGCCCAGAGTTACAACAGCAGTTTCAGAGGACAGAGGATGGTACAGGTTGATGAGCATTCAGGTATATGACTCAGCAGGTATATCATGGTGTTATGGTTAGATTGCTTTTATACTTATTCTTATAGCATGTCTTAGCACTTAGTGTCATGATCTGGAGATCATATAGATATTTGGACCTGGTTGATCTATATATATATTATATTGTCCCTACTCAGACTTAGAAGTTCACTATTCATACTCATTGGTATGTACCCTCCTTAGGGAGAATAGAGGTGATCATTCCACCATATCTTGGCTTGCTAGTGTTGGCTCCATTATTTCATTGTCTTCATTCATCCATGGCCTACCTTTTAGATTATCACCCTGACTTACTACTTGACTAGTGGCATGGAGGACTTTTCCCCACTGTAGCCTCTGTACTGGATGAGCTTCCCTGTTTATTGTGTCTCGGCTCTGAGTTGGTGACAAAACTTACCTATGGTGAGTTGGAGTTCCTTGGAATTCCCCCTAGTCACTAAAGTTGTGTTGGCTAAACCTGAAACTTTTAGTGCTGCCATGAATACAAAATCTGGAAAAAATGAAATGCTATATCTTGTATGAAAAGCCCATTCATGCGATGTGTTTCTAAACACACATGAATGAAAGGCATGCCAAATGAAAATGGCTATGAAAATAAAATGTTATATCTTTTGGAAAATAAATACCTAGGTAAACAAGCTATCCATGACACACCTAAAAGTTCTCAGGTAAACAAGTGCCTTAAAAACACACCTACAGCAGAAAGCCTAAAATAAATGTAAATCTATGCAATGTGTTTATAAACACACATAGATCTAGGCTATGGAAACTTCAGGCCCAAAAAGCAATGGAACTTAAATGCTATATCTAAACAATTGCTGGCCTTATTTGTATTATGGATTGTGCGCATCTGTGAAGGTGAATAAACCCTCTTTAAACAACTCATCCATTTGTGAGACACCGCCATTCCCTGTGTTATTGCTCATTCAATATATACTATGGTGTGTATTCCCTTTCCATTGCCAAAGTGTCACAAAGTTAAGTCAGTCAAGTCATCCCTTAGCCCAACCAGTTAATTTAGCCTTCACCCATCACTAGCAAATTGATCACAGCGATGAAGTGAGTATGATCCCGAAAGTCTAGTCTGAGTAATAATAATAATTAACGACATTATATATTTGGATTTAGATCGCCAGAAATGACTACTTTGTGTTATAATTGTTATTTGAATAAGTTGTAGAGCATGCTTTAACCTTGACACTTTGTAGCAGCTTTCGATGATGGTCTGAGTTATATTTGGTCTTGGTTAGACCCAGTTTGACCATGGAGGACCATGGGACATGAGATGTTGGACCTTATGATGATATGGATAGATGATATATGGTCTATGTACACATACATGATGATTCTATGCAGCAGCTACAGGGTTATGACGATGATTCTTGGTTTACAGCAGTGTTTGGTCATTTACAGATTATTATTATTGGCCCTGTTCCGGTATATTGGATATTTATTTTGATCATGCAGAGACTCATATGGTGTATGAGTACACATCTTGGATGGATTTGGACCTTCTGAGTCCAATGGGACAGTTTGTTTTCAGTTCCGGGCACTTAGAGTGATGATTTTGCCTCAGTAGGTTGTCCTACTGCAGTTTTGGTCTGTCGGAGGCCCTGTAAGAGCAGATGTGATTTTTATCCGGTTGACCTAGGGCGCTGATGATGGAGGGGGTGGTCCAGCCACTTGTTTTTACCATATTACCCCCCTCCCGGACACACTGGTGCCCTCACCTTGACAGCACAGGCACTCCAGGAGGCTGTTTGGGGCAGTTTCACGCTTCCCGAGGCATTTCAGGATTGGTAGAAATGGCTATTGAGGAAATCGATTTGGGCTACTGAGGCAACGTTATGGCATGGGATGATCAGTGATGATAGATCGAGGTCCTCCACACCTTCTCCAGCAGTTTCAGCTTCATCGGGGCCCGCATCCATCACTTATGGCACTTTCTGTGGATTTCTGAGGTCTTTTTGAGGCCTACAATTTGACTATGGTGGCACGATTTGGTACATTCATGATTATTTTATGGTTATTGTGCTATGGGGATAGACCAAGGAGGGATAAAATTACCCCTTGGACCCACCATAAGCCTCTTATTATATTTTGTCATCATGATTTGGTGGGATTCCCCTCTTCTAGGGCGATTTTGTCCACTCATAATATTTTATTTGTGATCCATGTATTTTATTGTTGAGCTCATCTCAACCATTGATTAGACATTTGTATCTTTTAATCTTAGCCACTCATTCAAAAAGTGGTTAAGGTTTTGGTGCCTCTCCTTCCTATTTAAAGGAGAGAGCTTCTCATTGTAAGGGGTCTTTGGCTCTTGGATTATTGGTATAGAAAAATATTCTTGTGGAAATTCTTGTGGTCTCCTTTGCATCTGGTGTTCTTAGATGGTGATTGGAAAGTCTACTGCAACCTAGCATTTGGAATTTGTGATAAGATCTATCTTTTTGGAAATCATTGTTTGTCTACAGGAGGGCGACTTCAACAAGGGTGATTTTGCAAGGCTTCTTCAAATCGACTTTCTTGGCATTCGCTTGTATCAGGGGGTTATCATTAGCTTCATTGTGATCTGTGCTATCTTTCTGTTACTTCTCTTGTGGCATTAGTCTTATCTCTTGATGCATCAAATCTGATATTGTTGACGTTTGTTGTGCAGTAGAGAGGGCGCATTGGCTTCTTGGATCAAATCGACTTGCATAGAAAACTACCTCAAAGCTTCTCAAATTGATCGGGTTTGCATAGATCATCATCATCAAGGCATCTACAAGGTTACCCGGGTAAGATCCACAGGTTTGTTTCTCTTTCCTTTATCCAATCCATTGACATAGCTCATAAATTGTTAAAACCCTAAATATTTCAAAACCCCCATTTTACATTTTCTCAGATCTACTTAGATCTAGTGGGTTGTTGGGCATAATATTGAAAACCCACCTCTATAGCATCCACGGCATCCCGGATCTATAGTTTGGTTAGGATTGGCTTCCGTTTGACCCCTTCCCAAGCCAACTTAGCCTCTCCCAAGCAAAGCGCACTTCCTAGTTTGAGCAAGTTGACCTAGATCTAGTACATGGGTGTTTGAGATCCCGCTTGATCCATAATCTACACATCAAATAACATACACCCAGATTGTTACTTTTCTGAAATTCACCTTGTGGGCCCTATTCCACATTTTAAGGGATTTAATCCCCATTTTGGATCACTTGGAACACTTAAACTCAGATCTAGTAAGATCTAGCCGTCGGATTGCCGTAAAATTATAGATCCATACTCCTACTTGACTAACCTACCGGGATCTAAAGTTTGGATGCCATCCGACTTGTCTTGACCCACCTAACCCACCTTTTCAGCCTCCTTGGGTAAAGTCGCACCACCTTGGAGGAGTGAGTTAACTCACTTCTAGGACGTGGGTACTTAAGTTTCTTGCGGATTTGGAACGGGAGTAATTCCAAACCTAGGTCTAGAGTGTCACTTTGTCAAATCTCGCCTTGGGGACAGCATTCCTTGTTTTAAGGGATTGTGGTCCACTTGGGTCAAACCTAGATCTAGAAACATTTATCCATCAAGACCTCTATTCCCCAGTTGTCCCATGTACTAGGAGTCCTAAACCACAAGTCAACCCTACTTTGACTCCACTTCCCAATTCCCAAGGCACTGGTTTCTCTCCAAGTTAATTCAACTCTCCTAGATTTTTGGATTGATTTGTGTTTTGACTTTTGCATGGTGAACTAAACCCTTGAAGCTATCATGTATCATGGTCAAGCTTGTCATCTGTACTAGTTAGCCCCAATTGAACCCCTAAACTACCCTGCATTGGACATGGTTCCCAAGGCAGTGGATTTTCCAACATTGAACTAGTACACTAATCCTAGATCTCACTTCAAACATTATAAGTCACTCTCACATCAACTATGGACCAAAGTTATACCCATTGAACCCCTCACTTGGCTTGTGACTTCATCCTAAGGTCTAGGATAAACCATAGACCTAACTTCACTTAGAAATACCCTGATTTGGTGTCTTGGTTTTGATCTCTCTTGTCGGGAGTAGATCGGGTCTCCCCCTTTGTTGTCTGGGCTAGATAACATAAAGCGAAGGTTGCATCGACTGGCGTGACAACCATATATTGGAGGTCGAGGTGATCGTGGTTGCACCTTTTGAGTTGCCCTTCCCTATTGCCATCCATGACTGGATACATCCATAGGGGTAACTACAGTTTAGGTGATAACAGGACCCTCGGAAAAAAATTTCAAAAAAAATTTACCGTGTCCTCCGGTTTTGGGTTTTTAATTATTTTAAATTTTTAATAAATTTTTCCATAGTTTAAATGGAAAAATTTCAATTTGTAATATGTCAGTCATTCGGGATCCGAATTCAGTGATTGAAGGCTCTAACCTTAAGCCAAAAATCATTCATGATCCCCATACCAGTTTATCCTAAGTTTCGGATGTCAATTCAGCCTCATAATTAATAATTTCTCAAAAAAGTCAGTTACAGAGAAATTATTAATTAAAATATTAAAAAATGAATAGTTGGAGATAATCCAAATCTCTCCAAAATAATCCAAATGGATTAAAATAAAAGGCTAATTGACATGGCACTGGGCATTAATGAAGATTCCAATCATCTCAGTCATCATCCAGTTAAGTGTACAGTCAGCACAAGTGGATCTCTCCAAGTGAATTCGCCCACCTTCCTCAAATCTGCGAATTGGTGTGTTGGCACATGTTTAATGGGTGGTTGGGTTGTATTTATGACTATGGTAGGCGCCCTCCTCTTTTGGTGGCACCACTTGGGCTTGGCTCTCAATGCAACTCAACCAACATCCCTATAAACACTCAAGCTTTAACTTATGGAGGATTCACGCCATCTCCAAGAGAGCTCACGTATATCCCCTATTGGAGCTCGAGTTTACACATGGCAATGGTCTATTTGTTGGTGAAGCTTCCAATGTAGAGATGGGGGGTGCCTTTCCTAGGTGGAGGACACCTCCCCATCTCCTTCAATGCAACTCGAACTTATTGCTGGGAGTTTAGCACTCCAAGCTTGGCTTGGCATGGATGTGATTGGGATTTGATGGCAATTCGATTTGATGACTCATGGCTATTGGCTTCCTTCATGCCAATTTGAATTAAGGTAGACTGATGCTCTAGTTTTGTTATATAATGAGGGCTTTCTCCCCTCATTCTTCATGGATTCTTTGTTGTAGAGTTACTCTGAGAAAATTGTATCAAGCTTTTGCTTTGAATTTGTGAATAAAGTTTTTCGACTTTGGAGGTCTATGGGCTCTTGTTCATTGTGGTGAATTCTTCATGGTTGAGGTGATCTCTTTCCAAGCATTTCTCTTTCAAAACTCGTATATGTTGTGATCAAATGCTAGATTTAGAAGTCTAATATCTTAGAACGTAAGATCTGTCATTTGCGGTTGTCAACTTGACTTATTGTGCAAATGTTTATCAAAGTTATATGAATAAGACGTATTCGGTTGTACTAATATTGATAAAGCTTTAATCTGCTTAGCATACTAGTTGATTTTGATCTCACTATTGTATTGAGTGTGTTATGCTTCGTCAGGTTTCACCAATTGAAGAAGGGTGTGAGCTCGGTTGCTTCTATCCCAAGCTTCAACAATCATTCATTGATTTTAACACTTTGTGATTGCGGGACTTATAAATTTGTCATCTTTTATCACAAAAGGAAAGCCAAGAGTAACTCTTGCTGGTGTTCTATCCTACAAAACACTATTTCTTCAAACTAGTTATTGGATCTAAAGGCTTCTCTTCTTCAAGCCCTCCATTTTCTCCTTGAGTTTTTGCATTTGACTTGCTAGCCATTTCTCCTCTATCCTAGTTTCGTCCTACTCTCTACAAGCCTCCCTTTGAGCTCTTGTTTTGGCCTCATTTCCCTTGCTCCTCTCGTCCATCTCCTCCTTCCTACCTTGTCTTCCTTTTCTCCTCCCTCTCGTCCTAGCTTTCCTCTCATTTTTGCTCTTGTTTCCTTCTTTGCTTATCCCTTAGATCTTCCCTCTAGTTCCCCTTTCGTTTTCTCCTCTAGGCCCTCCCTCCAACCTTGTCTTCTTTCCTTTGTTCCTCTAGTCTCCCTCCATTTAGGGCTCCCCTCTACCTTTCGCTTTTGCCCTTTGTTTCTCCAAGCTTCCCTCTCGTTTCCCCTTGAGGTTTAGCCCCAAGTCTCCTCTCGTCCACCTTCTTTCAAGCCCTAAAACAACAACAAAAACAAACAAAAAACTTGTTAGTAGTTAGAGTTTGTTTATTTAAATAGTTGCATTTGTTTTTTTTCAAAAAAGTTAGTAGCTAGGCATTGTTTAGATCTCACAAGCAAAAAGACAAGTATTACATTGCACTTTAGAGTTGATTTCTAGTTAAATCTTGATTTACATCTAGAGTTTTAGATCTCATCTCTAGTTTCTAGATCTAAGTAGTTTTCACTTTTGTTTGATTTCTTAAGAAAAACTAATGCTAAAGGGTGTCTTGTTGAGCTAATTTGAGCTTGTGTAGGTATTTTGAGGAAGAAGAAACAGTTGAGGAACTTTGAAAAACAAGGAGATCTTTACCCAAAGAAAGCATCAAACAAGACCATAAGGATGATCCAAAACAAGAAACTTACACTCTCCTTTTGTAAAAGCTCCTAAGAGCTCTATATTGTTTTTCATAGTTGTTTCATCTTTCCTAAAAGACCTTACAAGGGTTAAATTCCCAAGGAAAAAAAAGTCCCCTCCACCTATAGTGCCCCTTTAGACCGTGTGAGAATCTGGCCGAAGGTAAAAAAAAAATTCCTTTAGAGTGTGGAATAATCTGGCTGAAGGTAAAAAAAAAAAAACCAAGGTCATGTAGAGCATGGAATCTGGCCGAAGTTAAAAAACAAAAAACACAAAGGTCTTAAGGGGTTTGGGGACACTTCCCCAACACTAATCGATTAATGAAAAGGCTAGTTGGGATAAGGCCTCCCACACTTTGTTTTCTTCTTCCCCATTTGTGGAAGAGTGTTTTGGTGCATTCTTTAGCTTAGATTTGTTTCAATTTTCCAAATCTATTTTTCAATTTTGTACTTAGAATAAATTTATTTCAAGTCTTGACCTGAGAAGCCTCTTGGGATTTTATCCCAAGTGCCGCATTAACATTGCGTGTTGCTTCTCTTTCCCCACCGTGCATAGGACCGGCTAAGCTGGAAGTTTCATGAGCGGTGTGGAGAAGTCACTTTGACTTCACTCTTAGATTAATTCCTGTAGAACACTAATTTCCTTTTTTGCAAGTAGTTTGTTTCTTTTAGCATATTATTGTTCATCTTTTATTTTATTAAGCTATCACTTTTTTTCTTTACATACAATCTGTTTCCATCTTAACAAAGAACTAAGCCTCTTGAACTTGCAATAACCCAAGTCAAGGGCACTCTCTGTCGAAGAGCATAACAGCATTGCAGTTTCCCTGCATTAGGCATATAGAATAGCTAAGTCTCTTGAACCTTGTCATAAGACAAAGTCAAGAGCACTCTCTGTCGGAGAGTTGAACTGTGTGCTCTAATAAAACTTAAAACATTCCAACTCACTTCCCCCTTTAATAATTTATCTCTTCGTTGATATCCAACACCTGTATGCTCTGCCAACCTGAAAAAGTTGGACTAGTACTTAGAAAGGTGTTGGACTTGTTAATCTTGAAAAGTGATATCATTAATAAAATTTTATCCCACAACCAACGAACCGGCGTTGCTTATTCGAGACATACTCAGGTACTGGGCAAAGTTCCTAAACCTGGTGGGGCCGGAAGTTACCGTTGTCTTAGACATCGGAGTGGTTAAGTCTTCAAACACTTACTCCTTGACATCTGGGCGGTCCGACATACCATCAAAGGGGAAGCCACTGAAAGTATACCTTTCCGGTCGATTGCTTACCTTGTTGTTCTTAGCCTAATAATCTAGATCACTAAAACTTTTAATTTACCAAGATAATTTGCAAAACAATCTCACAAACAGTTACTAAGACTTGTATCTTCAGCATCCCCCAACACTACACACAAGTTATTGACTCCATAAGGCATTGGTTTGTTTATACCTTCATTATCAATTGGGGCCATTTGTCCTTTTGCTTAAGTGGTTTATCAGTGGATGCTTTATTTTTTCGCAAGTCTTTATTTATAACTGTTGGTATATCGCAACGTGGATTGCACTTTATCTTGTGTCTATTATAAGCTGTGATCTCTCATTCAAAACTCCTAAACAACACTCATCCGCATCACCAAACACCAAAAACATTTTAAAAAGAGCCATAGTAAAACTCTTTATAGGGACTACCCCCCTTGGCTTCGTTAGGAATTAGCCTAAACGGAGGATCTGGAATTCAGGTGACAGTACCTGGCTCATTGCTTGCCCCCAAGGCCACACTTTCCCCACTTGTAGTGAGGGAACAACTTTCAAAAGATTTTTGCTGCTGGTTGTTATCACACAACTTGTAGTTGCCCCTAGAGGTATCCCATCCGGGACGGTAGAGGAGATAGGCAACTAAAGAGGTGACCCAAGAGATGCCACGGTTCCCAATGCAATGTGGGAGTCACGACAACCGAGGCACTCTTCACTTTAGGTCAAGGTATAAATAGACCAAGGGGGAGACCCTATACCCCAATCACAGTTGATTGGATCCAAAAAAAGGTTTCTAAGGGTATATAAATGATGAGTTACGGAAACCAATGCAAGGCTAAGTGGACCTAAGGGTTAAGGAATGGTTGGAGGTGGTGTAATGGATAATAAGTGTTTCAACCTAAGTATGGTTTAGGCCACATGATGGGGTATGATTACTAGGTGTAGTACCATGTGTTTACACAAGTGGGTCTTGTTGTCTTGGGAAGTGTGAAATGGTTCTAGGTGGACCCACAAGGTGAAGTTAGGTGTGAGGATGGTACTATAGGTTAGATCTGGGCTAGATCTATAAGTTGGAGTTGGTTCTAGGATTACCCATGTACTAGATCTAAGGTTTGACACTAATCCCAAGGAGTGCGCTTTGCTTGGAGAAGGACTAGTGCCTTGTTGGATGGGCTAATGGGGTCAAAAAGTATGTCAAATTGTAGATCGGGACAACTAGAAGCCAAGTCAAGTGGATTGGATGAGATCCAATGGTTGGATCTTACTAGATCTAGGTTTTTTAAAAGATGACCAAAAGTGGACCACAATCCCTTAAAACAAGGAATGCAATCCCCAAGGCGGATCTTGACAAAAGGACAGTATAGACCTAGGTTTCAAGGCATGGGCATTCCAAATCCACGAAAATCTCCAACACCCACTTCCTAGAAGTGGACCAACTCAAAAAATCAAGGGGGTGCGATTTGCTCAAGGAGGGTCCAAAAATGGGTTTTGGTGGACCAAATCAAGTCCAATGGCCACCAAAATGTAGATCCGGGATGTTAGTACCCCGATCTATGTTCTTTCAAAATTTCAAATGAATCCAATGGCTAGATCTTAGTAGATCTAAGTTTTAAGATGCCAAGAAAGTCAAAAGGGGGTTTCAACCCCTTAAAACATGGAGAGATGTCCACAAGGTAGTTTTCACCAAAGTAAAGATATGGGTATGGGTTATCAAATGTCTAGATGTCAAATCAAGCGGGATCTTACCTACCCATGTACTAGATCTAAACCAACAAGCTTCTCTTAGGAAAATCGATTTAGGTTCAAGAAGGCTTTTTGCATTGAAAAGTGTGTCAATTTTTAGCCAATCACCACCAAACTATAGATCCAACTAGGGGTGGATCCTATAGAGGTGGGTTTTTAATGTCTTTTCAATTGCAAGGCTAGATCTAAGTAGATCTAAAAAAATACCAAAAGCAAGGGTTTTAATTTGATTAGGTTTTTTGTGATCTAGAAATTATGGAAGATTCAAGGAAGAGAAGATCATACCTCTTGGAACATACCTGGATGAAGAGATAAATGCTAGTTGAGACGAGGATTACTTTGCCAAAGATCAAATGGAGAATTGTTGAAGCCCTCTTGCCAAATCGATTTTTCCAAGCCACATGTGATTCCTTCTAACCTGTCAAGCCAAGGAGCAAAGCATCAATTAGTTTAACAAATCGAAGGTAGATGCAAGCAAGAGAGAGAGAGAAACATAGAATAGTTGACACAAAGGCAAAACTACTCCCTGTCAAACCAAAACGACTTCTTCCAAGATTGAAGGGCAAGCCTCCCCACCAATTCGCCCTTGTCCAAAATCGCCCTCTTCACCTGCAAATAAAGTATGGCAAAATATGCAAGATAGCTACAATAGATCCTCCAGTGCAATGGACAATAGCATTTACAATCGAAACAACCAACATCCACTCCAATCCAAGCATGTACTCCAAAAGATAGAAATTTTATTCCAAGAGCCAAGAGCCAAAAATCTCTAGATGAATTTTACAATGAGAGGCTCCCTCCTTAAATAGGATGGGGAGAGAGTACAATCCTAACCACTTTTTACATGAGTGGCTAAGATTAAAAGATCTCAAGATCTAATCAATGGCTAACAATAAATCATAACAACCTATCACATGGATCACCCACATAATGATAGCGCCCCCACTAAAAAGTACAATAAGGGGGTGACGTCATCCACAAGAGAAAATATAAGCATCAAAATCCACCTCATGGTGACTAGGACATGACCATATAAGCTCATGGTGGGGCTAGGAGGTTTTAATCCTTACTAGCTCATCCCCAAGGCACAATAAAAATAATAAAATATGTCCAATATAATAAAAATGACCAAAACTGTCCTCAGAATCCATGACAGTCAAGCAGTAAATGTCCTCCTGTGATCAATCCGGGCATACCCACATGGTGAAAACTGGCTGGAAGGTAGTGATGCCACCCTGGAAGACCTCTGTGAAAACCAAATGCCAAAACCTTACCTCAATTGCCCAAATCGATTTCCTCAGTGACCACCTTTTCCCATTTTTTAACTGCCTCGGGAACTGTGAAAGTGCCAAAACTGCCTCCTAGGGTGCTAGCGCTGTCAATCTGAGCCCACCAGGCTCTCCGGGAGGGGGGATAAATGGTGATAACAAGTGGCTGGACCACCCCCTCCATCATCATCGCCCTAGGTGAACTGGCCTCTCGGGGCCCCTGCTGCTCAGGCTGGGAAATCAGCCCCAAATCTGGTCAACAAGTGTAAAACTGCATCAATCACTGTCAGAAGTGCCCGGAACTGAAAGATAAGTGTCTCAATGGATCCAGAAGACCCAAATCCACTAGGAATGAGTACTCATACATCATGGGTTGCCCTAATGGGCCAGCTGTAGGGTCCACCATATATGGACAATGTATAATCTGTTGATCTGAAATAATAATAAACCTGCTGAACTGGATCAAACATCATCTGCATCATATGTCCATCATATGATATCATCATCAAACATGTGGGACCATAAATCATCATCAATAATCATCCATACATGGTCCACATCATCACGGATCCCAAGAATATATAATCAAGGATAAATCACATCAGTAGACTAAGACAATGTTTCTCTAATCACTTCCACAGCTAAGCTCAAAGTATAAATTCCATTCAGTGGCATTAATCAAGTTAATGTATTCCGTGGTTATATAAAATTACTTGCACAATAGTTCAAATGACAAACTCACCCATTGGACATGGTCAAACTGCTAGTGAAGGATGAAGGCTAGGAGCAAGGTTGGGCCAAGGGTTTGACTTGTCTAACTTAACTCAAAAATACTTTGGACTGGGAAAAAGGGGGAAGCTACAAACTCTGTGCTGGACAAAAGAACACGGGGGATGGCTGTGCCTCACAAATGGATAAGTTGTTTAGAGAGTGCTTATTCAACTTAGGCATCATGTCTACATCAAGTTGATCCAGGTTCATTAGGATCATTCAATTTTATTTCCATGGCCTTTTTGGCCTACATAACCCTTCGGATTTCAGATGTGCTGAGAAGCACAACTAGTTGCAGCTTGCATCCAGGGCATGTTTTTCACATATTTATAAAGTCAGCAATTGTTTAGATATAACTTTTAAGAACCATTGCTTTTTTGACCTTTCTTATACTCTTCGAGGAGTATTTTTAGCTTTTCATTGCTCTTGCCCTTTTTTGTTTCCATGGGCGAATTTATTAAGTTTCCATAGGTAGAACATGAGCTTTCAGTTTTAGCCAACAACATCTCAAGTGACTAGGGGGAGTTCGAGCCAATGCCAAACATCGGGACAACCGACCAGAATGATTTAGGCCTACAATCCAACTCACCACAGGCAAGTTCTGTCACCAACTCAGAGCCGAGACACTGAATAAACAGGGATGCGGTCCAAACACAGAGGTAGAAAAATGGGGAAGTCCTCAGTATCAGAAAGTCAAATGAGACAAGTTAGGGTTTAAAGTCAAACAGGAAGGTCATGTATGGATGGAGACAAGTGAATATGGAGCCTACACTAGCAGACAACTGGTGTCGGGAAAGACTATATCTATGTAAGGTGAAACACCAGTGAGTTTTGTTAAATGACCTAAATGTGCAAGCAATTGTCCATTTTATGATTTACAGTTCATTTTAAATAGTTTGCCACATCAGGAATAATATACCAAGCACATACCATGATCATGACTAAATCAACAAGATAATAATCCATAGTCAGTGAGAACATATCCATAAATCATACAACACCACAATAATAATCATCAAGTATCATCTGAAACACTGTTGTAGTACATCTCTAGGCACTGAACTGAAACTGTAATGGGCTAAGTGGTCACATCAGTCATCAAATCTGAACTCTCAAGGCTCAGCCTTGACACAAGGTCATATACAAAATCTGAATAATATACTGCTCTGATCATGAGTGATCCATCATGTATAGCCATGCTCTGGAAAAATGTAGGCTCTGGAATGTGCAGATATCTGCTGCACAAGAATAGTAGCCCTGCTACTATGGTGTGATAACACTGGTGTGCATCTCGACGGACAACACTACTCATCATAGGAAGTTCTATAGAGCCAGCCCTTTTTCATGCTAGATGTAGGCCTAGCCTCCATGTAGGTCTTCATCATCTCTGCGAGCAAGCCATCAAGTTGGTACATCTCAGGATTGATTACATTGCCTCTGCAAAACCTGTGTACATCGCAGGACTGATTACATTGCCTCTGCAAAACCTGTGTACATCGCAGGACTCATTACATTGCCTTGCAAAACCTATGTACATCGCAGGACTGATTACATTGCCTTGCAAAACCTGTGTACATCGCAGGACTGATTACATTGCCTTACAAAACCTGAGTACCCTACTGTCACCTCATCACGTCCAAATCATCTCAATGTCAACAGAGCACAACCCATATGCACATCACACAGCACTTACATCACCCGACATGGGAGAACAAATCTACCAACATTCGGGAAAGGCTCCAGCCCTTACATCTACACCATGGGAGGACACACCTACCACCATGTGAGAATGGCTCCTGTGCATCTGCATCTTCCAAACTCATCACTTCCCCCTGGAAGGAACCTCGATCTGGAATACACCAATCTTCTCTCTGAAGTACTCGAACTTCACTCTATCCAGCGGCTTGGTCAATACATCGGCTATCTGCTTGTCTGTCGCAACATCTTGGAGCTTCACTACTCCTCTCTACACCATATCCCTGATATAGTGATACTTGATCTCGATGTGCTTCGACTTGTCATGGAACACCGGGTTCTCAGACAACTTCACACAACTCTAGTGGTCGCAATATATACAAGTCGCATCCAACTGGAGATCAAACAAATCAGACAGTATCATTCTCAGCCATACTGCCTCACAACTAGCTGAACAAGCTGCAACATACTCTGCTTCGGTTGTACTTAGTGCCACGCAGGATTGCTTCCTGCTAAACCAAGAGATCACACCTAATCCCATACTGAAGCAACACCCCGAACTGCTCTTCCTATCAGTGGCACTTCCTGCCCAATCTGAATCAACATAACCCTCCAGGTTAATCTTTTGATTCACATCATACTTGAGCCCATAATCAATCGTACCCTTCAGGTACCTCAGAATATGCTTTGCATCAATCAAGTGAACATGTCTCGGATCTGTCAGGAACTAGATCAATGTGTTCATAGCAAAGCAAATATCTAGTCTCATATTTGTCAGGTACATCAAAGATCCAATCATCTGACAATAGATCGTGGCATCAACCGACTCTGATGAAGCATCACTCAATAGCTTCAAGTTCGATGCCATAGGTGTGGCCATGACCTTGCAATCCATCATCCCGAACCTCTTCGGGATCTCTACTGCATACTTCCTTTGTCCAAGGAAGATTCCATCTGCACTCTGCCACACCTACATACCTAGAAAATAGTGCATCATACCCAAGTCCTTCATCTCGAACTCGGCAACAAGCTTCCTCTTCGTCTTTAAAATAAGCCCATCCTCACCGGTCACAAACAAGTCATCTACATAAAGTAGAATTATCACTAGGTTCCCTTCCTCAACCTTGTAGCAAAGGTTGGAATTCGCTTTACTCTTTGTAAAGCCCAAACTAGTCAAGAAGTTGTCTATCCTGTTGTACCACGTCCTGGGTGCCTGTTTCAATCCATATAAGGCCGCCTTCAATTTGCACACATGAGTCTCCCTGTCATGTGTCTCAAACCTGAGTGGTTGCTCCACATATACTTCTTCCACTACACCATTCAAGAACGTTGTCTTGACATCCATCTGGTGTACCTTCCATTTCATCACTGCAGCCAGAGCAAGTTATGTTCTGATGGAAGTGTATCTGGATACAGATGCAAATGTCTCCTCATAATCTATCCCTTCTTTCTGGGAGAAGCCACGTGCCACGAATCTTGCCTTGGGTTTCTCTATGCTGCCATTTGCAGCATGCTTGATCTTGTAAATCCACTTGGAAGTCACAACAGACTTCCCTACTGGTCTCGGGACCACATCCCAGACATCATTCTTCATGATCGATGGTACTCCTCGATCATGGCATCCTTCCATTCTTTCTTCTCGACCGCTTCCTCATAGTTGGAAGGCTCTGTGTCAATGATGTCACACAGCAGGGCTACATAGCTGGAGTATGGCCTAGGTCTCTTGATTTCTCTGTGCATTCCCTCTGGAGCGCCATACTCTCTGCATCTTGAATTGCCTCTCATACCCATGTTGGTTTCCTCTTGTGAGAATTCTTCTCACGGGGTGGATCTACAGGTTCCTGTGGGTCTTCCATCTCGCGGTCTTCATATTCTTCTGAAATCGCTTCTTCCATTACTGTATTTATGATCCTGGGAACTTTAGGTTCTTCAATATCTTCAATAGGTAGTTTTCTGATGTATGTTGAGTCTTCGTCCCTTGTTCTTCAAAACAAGTCTCTCTTGTAGGTGATGGTACACAATCTTTCCTACAATTCAAGTTCAATTGCATGATTAGAAACATCTCATAGTTTTTAGAACAAATTCTTACACATAAAGACATAGGTCATACAATCATGCAATTATCTTAGCCAATGCTTCAATACAACATTCATCCATATCCCGTAACTTTCTAGATGCCTTCCATCTCTACCAGAACATTGCTAAGAGTGTGCACTACTCCCAACATGTTAGCAAAGAGGTTTCAATCTAGATAAGTAGCAATGGAATGTTGTACAGTACCATAGGCCACTTACCCATTACTTGCATATTAGTAGTATCTTGTTCATTATGCAACTTTTCTGACATGCATAATATACATCCTAAATCTAGGAACATCAAAATGTACATGACTGAACAACATTATTTAAGTAATCAGATATACAAGAAATGACAATTCAAATACTTATCTTTGTTTGGTTGTTGGGTGGACTCCCTCTCAATCTTTGCTTCCTTGCGGGAACTACTGGAGTGTGCTCTGATAGTGTGCACCTTAACCAATGCTGAAAATGGATGAGAGGTTCTTCCATAGATTATTGATCTTTATTTGTTTTCCAGATTCCAACTCTGCAGTAGCTTCTTCTACTCCTTTCATGTAATACTGAAAGTCATCTCTAGCTTCACCTTATGAGGTGGAACCTTCTGAATAAACCCTTATAGCTAGTTACCTTCATTACAATACATATTTTTCATCACTTGAAGAATCTTCACTTTCTTCTCTGGCTCTCTTCCTTGGAGGTTCATCATCTTCTGCAATGTGTGCATGGTGCCTTTTCTTGTTGGTCTTCTTCTTGTTGGAGCCACTTTTGTTTTTGGGACAATCTCTGGAATAATGTCCCTTCTCATCACATGTAAAGCATCTAATGTTGGATAGATCTTTCTTGTAACTTCTGAGGTTTTCCCTCTGGTTTTGATGGTGGGGTTTTCCCTTCTTGTGATGAGGATGCTCCCTCTTCTTGTTATTCTTCTTGGTGTGTGTTGTGAGAGCATGGTCTTCATTACCCATCTTTTTTTCTCGAGCTACAATTCAAGGTTCTTCCTGTGAGCACTCTTCCCATAGTTTACTGAAGGTGATCAACTTTCTTCTTGCACAAATTCCTTGAATAAAGGAATCCCATGACCTAGGGAGACCATTCAAGGTGGTCATCACTATTTCTCCATTTTCTATATTTTCTCCCACAGCTTCAAGTTGTTCTTTTATTTGAGAGACCCTTGTAAAGTAGGACTACATGGTCTCTCATTCTTCAACTGGTTCCTCGGAATCATCTTCCTATTTATATTCTTTCCTTCGAATAAGGTGGTCAAGGCATCAAACATTTCCTTGGGTGTCTTCAAAGATGACACATGTGGTATGAGATGGTCCTTGATAGAATCTGCAATGATTCTTTTAGCCTTAACCATATTCTTTTTGTGTAAGGCTTTAGCCTCATCTCAATCTGGAACTGGAACCTCTTCACTCACATAGGTGTCCAATTCATTCTCGTATAGGACAAGCCCAATCCTATACTTCCATGCTCGGAAGTTATCAACCCCTTCAAGCTCATCCTCAAGCTTGGTGTGGTGAGACATCTTTAATGAGAAATTCAAATGGAAATAGAAAAGGTTTTAGGTCTTACCACTTTAATTTGCTGAAACTGGTTCTGGAGCTGGCTAGGGTTTGTCAAAGAAACCCTAATTTTCCAAAGTTGGAATTTGGAATTTTTGAAAGGACAGATAGATGCACCTCCTCAAGGTGAGTTGTCCAAAGTAATCACTTTCCTAAATCAGTGAACAGAAACCCAAAATATCTAATGCCCTAATTTTCCTCCGGCATTAGTGACGGGCCGAAATAATGAAAATTCTCGAAATTGAATTATGTTTTCACAGGAAGATGCACCTGGATGAGGCGAGTATACTGGTACACTTGGTTTCTGAAGATTCCAAAAATTCACCCTTGAAAATTGCGGATTTCGGATCTACAGTTTCTGGCTTTTTCTGGTTTTTTTGGTCCAGAGTCAAATTAGGGTTTGACTTTCCGGGAGTTTTACCCAACCAAAAACTTCGATCTTGGTCTCTAAATTTAGATTTTGCGGAGGAGCACCTTTCTATGTTGATGGCACTCCAAAATTCCACTTCTGTGAAAAGCCCTAATTTCCCGTAGTAGTGACAGGCCAAAAAATGAAATTGCTCAGAATCAACTTCTGCTTCGACAAAAAGATGCGCCTTCCTTAGGCGAGTTAGCCTAGCCTCCTTTTGTTGATGATCTGTGGAGAGAAACCCAAAAATTAAGAAGCCCTAGCTTTTGCAGCTGCACAGTGTCTTCTTCTCAGGTTAGCTCTGATACCATGTTAGATTTTCACAATTTAATTCAAGATTATCTAGGATCTTATCTGAGGGAATAACATGCACAACATTTAAACACGAGACGAGAGACACAAATATTTTCATCGGGGAAACCATAAAGGAGAAAACCTTGCAACTTCCTCAAAGATAGAATGAGCAACAAAACAATAGCAGAAAAGTAAACCCCAAAAATAGAGATGGTCTTCAGCAGCTTCTCTCTTCTCCACTTGTGCAAACTTCTCCTCCTTCTCACTTATGCGAACTTGATGACTGAGTGAATGAGCAAATAGAGAGGAGCACCCTCTCTATTTATACTTTAACTTTCACTTGACCTTTTACCTAACTAGGTCGGCCCCTAGTTGTACTTGATTGGGCCGACTTCTCTAGGAGAGTCTAATAACCCATTGATGACTCAACTCTGGGGTCTAATGCCCCGACATACAATGGAGGG
Organism: Larix kaempferi; assembly: GCA_027924585.1. Lineage (NCBI taxonomy): Eukaryota > Viridiplantae > Streptophyta > Pinopsida > Pinales > Pinaceae > Larix > Larix kaempferi. The sequence goes on along the minus strand of BSBM01000764.1, from coordinate 9,428,384 downwards.
TTAACCTCAATGACTTTACATGACTCAAATACAATAATGACTCTCCCGACCGGAGGAATAAACATCTCCGTCGGAGGTACAATAATAAAATACAAATACAACATAAAATAGATAAGTGAATATCTTCCAAAGTTACAAATACATTAACATCCTAGAATTCTTATGCGGCACACTTGTATTCTAGCCACTCTTATGTTGTGCGCCATCCCCCCTAGGGCATTTTTAGCCATGACGTCATCCTTTTAGTGAGTAATCCATGTCATGTTATGTATCAGCTCATCTAGCCATTGATTATATTGTTGTATCTTTTGATCTCAACCACTCATTTCAAAAGTGGTTTAGGGTTTTGGTTTTGCTCATCTTATTTAAGGAAGAGACCCCCCTATTGTAAAGGCACCTTTGGAGCTTTTCAAACTTGGAATAAAAATACTATTTTATGGATCTACTTCTCTTGTCTTGATGGATTCTTTTGCAAGTTGAATATACAATATTTTCTCTATGTATCATTTGTGGATCTTGGGATTCAAACATTTTTTCTACAGGGAGGCCGATTTGGTGAAGAGGAGGACGATTTGGAGGGAGGCTATTGTGGGGAAACCCCATATCTTGCCTTAGATTGGCCTTTTGTCTCAGCGAGTGTCATTATTGTATCTTAGTGACATAGTTTATGCTTTCTCTTTCATCTTTTCATCATTATTGTCATTCTTTCGCTAGGTTTGTTTCTCATTTTGATCTTGTCTTGCAGGAGGAGGGTGAATTGGTCACCTTGGAAGGAGGACAATTTCACTTGGAGCTTTGGATATCACTCTTGAATATACACACAGGGGGGAGGTTATCAATTTGCAAAGTGGCCACAAGCTTTTGAGGTATGTTCTACAAGGTATGTATCTAGATCCATCCATCTTTTCTCCATTGGTCACATAAACCCTAAAATCAAAACCCTTGCATTTTTTATTTTTAAGATCTATGGAGATCTAGCAATCACTTGGGCTTAATAATTAAAACCCACCTTAATAATCATCTTAAGTATCCCAATCTATAATTTGGTGGACATCTGACTCCATTTGCCCCCTAATCTAAGGCACTAGTCCTCCTTGAGGCAAGTCGCACTCCTTGGGTAGGTGGTCTTTTGCTAGATCCCACACGTGGGTATTGCCAATTTTTCATTGATTCATTAGATCCACTCATTTGCAAACCCCCTAATGCCTTTCTTCTTTGATTTTCACCTTGTGAGCTCCATTTGGACTAATTTCCATATTTTAAGGGTGGACCCCACTTGGATCTATTATTTGGGCACTAGATCTACCACTTTAACCCCATAAGTGGCCTTCATCTCTCCTTGGTTGAATATTTATCTTGCCTTAAGCCTCTGTTATCACACCATAGTAGCCCGGCTACTATTCTTGTTGAGCAGATATCTGCACTTTTCAGAGCTTTGCTTTTACAGAGATCAACTATGATGAGCTTGTTTATTTGAGATCACTTATGGATCAGAGCAGTATATGTATCAGACATTGATTAGACCTTGTGCCAAGGTTGAGCCTTAAGAGCTTAGATTTGATGACAGATGTGACCCTTTGTTCCATACAGTTTTAGTTTAGTGCCTAGTATTATTATTGCAGCAGTGTTTCAGTTGTTTATGGATGATTATTATATGATGTGACCTATGGACTTGTGATTATAGGCATTGGATTATTATCTTGTTGTTTTAGTCATCTTCATAGCATTGACTTGGTATATGATTCATGATGTGGCAGTACTATTTAAAATAAAACGAAATATCTTGGATGATGTTATAAATATAAAAATGGATGTATTACTTGCACACTAAGTTTTTTATGACAATACTCATTGGTTTCATAACCCTCCCATGAGCATAGATATGGTCTTTCCTGACATTTTTGTCTGCTAGCTTAGGCACCACATTCATTTGACTTCATCCATCCATGACCTTCCTAATTTGGCTTTCACCCTTGACTTGCAAAGTGACCTATTTTACCACATGAAAAACACTTAAGAGGTAACTTACCTTTGTACTTACCTGTGCCTCTTTTGAGCTTTCTTACGAAGTTTGCTATCTCCTCATCATCTGAATCATCACTGCAGTTGAAGTGGTATGCTGTCTTTGATTTGGATTTTATTTCTGAATTGTCCTTCTTGGCTTGTTTGTCTTTCATTGCTTGCTTGGAGGAAACTTTAAAGGCTGCTTCTTTTCTAGGTGAGTCTTCATCTTCTAATCTCATTTCATAAGCCACAAGTGTCCCATGTAGCTAGTCTACTGTCATAGTATCCAAGTCAGTCCTTTCTTCCAAGGCTAAGATTTTAGGATTGAATCTGTTGGGAAGCGTTCTTAGTATCTTTTGAACAACAACTGATTCTTCAACCCTTTCACCCAAGCCTCTGATAGTATTTACAAGTTCATCAATTCAAAGAAAATAGGTTGCAATGTTCTCGTCATCCTTCATCTTTAGATGTTCGAATTGTCCTTTGTAGGTTTGGAGTTTGGCTTCTTTGACCTTTTTGTCACCTTCGTAGATGGTCTTGAGTTTGTCCCACATTTCCTTAGCTGAAGTACAATGCATGACTTTGACAAAGACCGATTCATCCAATGCACTCGAAATATGGTTCGTGGCTTTTGAATTCGTATCATAACGAGCTAAGTCATCTAGATCTGTTGGTGGGGGTGTTGGTACTTTATATCCATTTTCAACTATTTGCCATATTTGTACTCCTTGAGCTAGCAGAAAAGATTTCATTCGTATACTCCAAAAGGTATAGCCGGTCCCATCAAACATGGGTATTCCATTTTTACTGTGCTTGGCAAACTTGCCCATAATTTCCTTCCAGTGATTAGACTGTTCTTGAAGGAACCCGCTCTGATACCAATTGTTGAAATACTGAGAGGGGGGTGAATCAGTATTTACCAATTATAAAAAATTTCAGTCAAGAGCAAGTTGCTAATCACCAATCATAACAGCATATCATTAACATTCATGAAAGATAACAAGATGCACAGTACACAAAATTTTTACGTCGAAACCCAAGTCCTGGGGATAAAACCACGGAAGCCTTTTATGATAAAATTTGACCCAGCAACAACTGGGGCTACAAATTTAATACAACTTCTCCAGCTACAACTGGAAGGGGCTACAACCCCTAGGCTTCGTCAGCTGCTACCACAGCTCAGCTCACAAAATTGTGAGCCCTAGCACCACCCTACCACCCTATAGAAACAGATTGCTGAACCTGTGGACCTATCAAACAACAAACCCTGTACTCTCTGCTGCTGATAACCTCTGTTCACTATTCACTGCCACGTCAGCCTTGTCACTAACACACTCTGTACCACATTGCACAACCTGTAAATCTGTCACATACCAATCTCTGAATCTGCTGCTTGTGCACACCATTCACTGCCAAATCATCCCTGTATATCAACAAGTCTTTTCACTGCCATATCCTGCTCATGTACAACCTTGTACACTTCACCATATACGATAAGTGATTCTTCACTATTTTGACTGAATCACGCATCATTCAAGTATCAATCATAGTGCATAGAGGAAAGTCATCACACCATGCCATACATGTTCATCATATCAACACTGTGTAAATTCATAAATACTGCTATAACATCACTATCATATCATCACATATCAATATACCCTCATAGTTCATTACTGCTGTACTTTACACAATCATGTACTCACAGCTCTTTACCACTATTCATCATTTCATCATTGTTTCTAAATCTCACTACATACACCACTGAGCATATATAATCATGTGTACCTTCACATATTACTGAACATATAACAGTGTAAACATTACTAGCACATCATACATAAACTGAGCATATCATTGTGTAAACATCACTGATCATGTCATACGTAAGCTGAGCATATCTAGCACATCACTGTGTAAGTATCTATAGCACATCACTGTGTACTTCTGAGTATATATGTCATCACTAAGCACTACTGAACATTTCACTGTGCTTAGGTGTGGGCATCATCACATCATATTACTGTGTCTCATCATACATATATATAGATCACTGACCATACCTCTGTGTTAATGTGTATGCATACCTGGAACTGTGCGACGTTGGATACCTTTAGGAGTCTAGAATTTGGATGTCTTAGTATATTGTTCGACTTTGGATCACTTCAAAATACTGTGCAAATTTGGATATAAGCATATATCCTTCGAATGACTACCTTTAAGGTCTAGCTGTGACCATAGAACATCTTAGGATGCCAGAGATCAGACTTGTGTCTGAGTTTGAACTGCCTTAAAACTTCAATAAGCATTGAGAGTTGTATGCTGCCTTAGTTCTGTGGTTAGGCATTTCTTATTTGCCGCGACAGAGCTTTGGATGAGAACAATGTTTTTCTTCAACATTATGAATGTGACTACCCCAAACACCTGCTTAAAGATGTTGTGTTTATCTCTGTATGAAGAGATTTATTTTGATGCGAAAGCAGAGATCAGATTTCAACCATTCGGATGCCCTAAAAGACACAATTAATGCTGCAGAGATAATGCTTCCTGCTATTCGGATGCCCTAAAAAATCAGACCTTTAGTACTGTGGTAACCCGAACTTGAAGGCAGCCCAAAAAGGGTGCTTACTGAGGCAAACCAAATATCAGAACAAAGATGATACTAATACTGCTGCATAAAACCGAAAATATGCTTCCTTCTGGGCCTGTGGATTCTTTATTTCATGCACTGTAACCTTCTGCGGCTACCTCAGAGAATGGATCCGAATTTCAGAGCTCATCCGAAATTATGCTCCTCCTAAATGACAAGTTTTTTGACTGGGTATTTATAGTGGTTTTTTCAAAAAAAATACGGAGCCGACCTTCCAAAAAAAATATATAATTTTTAAAATTTAATTTTAATTTATTTAACAAAAAAAAATTACTTAGCCGACTTCTACTTGAATTTTTATTTAATACATTTGTCACCTCATCCTTTGTTTACTTGCATAATAGTGCTGACTTCACCACGTTATTTTGGTTTGCTTTTAAGGTCGTCATTGTTAACTAGATTAGGTTGTGAGCATATCAAGATCCAAACTTGTGGTCTTTAAGGACCAAGGAGTTCATCATCAAAAGGGGTTCAATGAATTCTTCAAGGGTACAAGAACCACACTTTCAATCACAAGAGTTTCAAGTACGTCTTCAATGGAATAGCCATCAATGTTACCACATTCAAGGGTGTGCTCCATCTCGTCAAAACCAAGGATGCATCAAGCCACAAGGACTTTATCAAGGACCTCATTACCATGACATGTGTGACCAAGGACCCCATGACAAGAGGCATCATGGGTTCCACATGTCAAAGACCATACAAGAATTCCACCAAGTGTGGGTCCAAGGACTTCTACAAAATGTTAAAGACCATACAACGGGACCTCCAAGGGTCAAGATCCATCATGACATCACCTGTGGGGTTGCCAGACCTTCTCCTAGGGTACCATGACCTCATTACAAACACAAACGACCACAGAATGGGTCATTTGGACTCTTCACTTCTTCAACCCACCAAGGACACTTTCTAGGGTATTAGGGCATAGGTTGTGGTACTGGAAAACAACTGGAGAACCATAGAAACACCTTAGGGGTCACTCAACCAAGTTAATGGGTAGCCAGGGCTTTTGGCATTGTCCCAAGGCCTCCAAGAGCTTCAAGCTTGGGCTTGGACAAAGTCAAAAGGTCTCCTCTGACACAAACAACCACAAATCAAATACTAACCCTCAGGGGCTCCACAAGGGGCACCAAGACTTAACTGTTGGCATCAATGACCAGACATTGTTGGCATCAATGACAACCTAATCAACAAATTATTATGTTGTATATTTTGATCTCAACCACTCATTTCAAAAAGTGGTTTTGTGGTTTAGGGTTTTGGCCTTTATTATCCTATAAAAGGACGAGACCCCCCTATTGTAAAAGCACCTTTGGAGCTCTTGAATCTTGGAATAGAATACTTCTTTGTGGATCTACTTCTCTTGTCTCGATGGATTCTTTTGCAAGTTGAATATACAGTATCTTCTATATGTATCGTTGTGGATCTTGGGCTACAACTACAAGCTGTTTTTCTGTAGGGAGGCCGAATTGGTGAGGAGGAGGACGATTTGAAGGAGGCTATTGTTGGGGGGACCCATATATCTTCTCTTGGGTTGATCTTTGTGACAGGCAGTATCATTATTGTATCTTTGTGACATAGTTGATGCTTTTTCTTACATCTCTTCATCATTTTTATAATTTTCTTACTTGGCTTGTTTCTAACTTGATCTTGTCTTGTAGGAGGAGGACGATTTGGCCATCTTTGGAGGAGGACGTTTTGGCTTGGAGCACTAGATCTCACTCTTGAATATACACATAGGGGAATGCTATCAATTTGCAAAGTGGCCACAAGCATTTGACGTATGTTCTACAAGGTATGTACCTATATCCATTCATTCTTCTTCATTGGTCACAAAACCCTTAAAATCAAAACCCTCATTTTCACTTTTTTTAAGATCTACTTGGATCTAGCTTGGATTTGGGTATGAAATTAAGAACCCACCTCTATAGCATCCACGGCAATTCAGATCTATAGTTTGGTGGTGATTGGCCTCCATTTGACCCATTTCCCAAGGCACCTAGCCCTCCTTGAGGCAATTCGCATTCCTTGAGGAGAGCTAGTTTGGTTAGTTCCATGATGTGGGTAGGTGAGATCCTACTTGATTTGGATAGATCTACCTTGATAACCTACCCCCAGTGCTTCACCTTGTTGATTTTCACCTTGTGGGCCCCATTCCTCATTTTGAGGGATTGAGCCCCACTTGGGTCACTTGGTGATGCAATTTAAATCTCAGATCTATGGAGATCTAGCATGCATTTGGACTTGGTAACTTAAACCCACCTTGCTTTTCACCTTAACTACCCCGATCTATATTTTGGTGGAATTTGGACTCCATTTGCCCCCTCATCTTAAGGCACTAGTCTCCCTTGGGTAAATCGCACTCCTTGGGCTAGTGGTCTTTTGCTAGCTAGATCCCACATGTGGGTGATGCCTATCCCATCTTGAAATCATAGATCCATCTATTGCATACCCCTTGGGACCATTTTCATCCCTAACTTGACCTTGTGGGCACCATTTGAACCATTTCCATATTTTAAGGAAGTGGGTCCCACTTGTGCAAATCTCGTGGTCCTAGATCTCTTAGATCTATCTAATTTCATAAATGGCCTTAGTCATTCATTGGTTGGAACATTTGTCACCCCTTAAGCCTCTCCCAACCATACTTCAACCCTTGGGTCCACTTAACTTTTATAGATCTAAACTCACTCATTGGTTTTCGTAACTCAACTTACACATTTCCCTAGGAACCTTTGGGTTAGCTAGTCTTCATAGATTGGCTAGGGTCTCCCCCTTGATCTTGATTTGTCTTGATCTAAAGTGAAGAGTGCCTCGGTTATCATGACACCCAGCTTGCATTAGGAACCGTGGCATCTCTTGGGTCACCTCTATAGTTGTCCATCTCCTCTACCATCCCAGAGGGGATACCTCTAGGGACAACTACAAGTTGTGTGATAGCAGCCTCTTCAACCAAGCCCTAACTCATTGGGCCCATTTATCCATCATAGATCTAGATCTATTTTCATCTTGATCTTCCATTTTGTCATCATCACATATCCCTAGGAGGTCTTGATTTGATTCACTAGCCTTCATTGGCTAAGCTAGGGTCTCCCCCTTGGTCTTGCTTAGGCTTGATCTAAAGTGAAGAGTGCCTCGGTTAGTGTGACACCAAGCTTGCATTGGGAACCATGGCATCTCTTGGGTCACCTCTTTAGTTATCTACACCTCTACCGTCCTGGATAGGATACCTTTAGAGACAACTACAAGTTGTGTGATAACAGGTACTTGTCATTACCATATTCCTATGTCCCCAAAATCATTTTTGTGCTCAGATTGGTGATCGGAGCATGTGGCGGTGAGTTACAGGCATTTTTATCTTTCCAAGGTGATGTTCCGACAGAAAATTAATGGAAGAATGGTTAGCAAGGAAATCGATTTGGCTCAGTGAGGCAAGGAAATGGCATGATATTCGTCTGAGACTTGTTGTTGGTGCTTCCTACATCCTTCGGCATGGTCTTCATCATCTATGGGGTCCACACGTCCTATACTCATCATTTAGGGGCATCATCTTATGTTATTAGGGGCACATGTCCTAGTGTCTTTTGGCACTTTATGTTTTATTTTTATGATTATGATGTATATGGGGTTTTCTAGTGAAGATGTTTATACCTCCTAGCCCCCACCATGATGTTATATTGATGTCCTAGTCACATGTTATGTCTTATGACCCACCACCTTAGGGTGTCATTGAGAGAATGCATCCCCCTTTTCTAGAGTGATCTTATGTATATTTTATCCGGCACTTGTTAGCTGTTGATCTTGATGTATTATCTTTTGATCCTAGCCCTTCATACTTTTGGGGTTTAGGGTTTTTGATCGTGCGAGCCTATTTATATGATCCCTCACCATTTGTAAAAGGACTTTTGGCTCTGCAAATATTGGAATACAAATAAATTTTGCAGATCTCTGTGGATGCTTTGATGAATGTTCTTATACATGATTGGAATGCCTCTCTATTAGACATCTTAGCGGATCTTATGTGATTTCGACACTGTTTTTGTGGAGGCCGAATTGATTTCATGCAGGGTGCGACTTGCTTGGGAGGTTGATTGTGACGGTTTCTCCATCACTCACTTGGGAAAATCTCTTCATCTTTCAGGGAGTACCCAATTGTAAATTTTTCCATTGAGCTATTTTCTTCTAGATGTCTTGCATAGTTCTTCTTTATCTGTAGATCAAATCTAACATCGACTTCGAGTTGTTTGAATTTGCAGGTGAAGAGGCCGCATTTCCTCCTTGGACCCACACATTTTAGCTTGGAATCACTTGGATCTCGCTAGGAATTGTAACTAATTGAAAGGGCAAATTGTTGAATGATTTGATATCTAAAGAAAAAGACAAAGGGACTGATTTTACTGTTGTTATTTCTGTTGTAAAAGTACATTTTCAGATCATATTATTGGCTGATAAGTTGCCCTAGAAGGGCTGAAAACTTATCTCATTGGTTGGTGTCTTTTCTCCTTAATTGTCGGGAATTTTAGGGCTGTTTGAAAGTGAATTATTGTACTCCTGCTGTTATTTTGTACTTTAATTTACAGCAGTCCTAGGGCAAAAAATTATGGGGTTAAGATTCGAGTAACCTTCTAAAAAAAAGGTGAAATTTCTGAATTGCATTGAAGTGTCACTTCGGTGAAATTCCCAACAACGAGAAGTGAGAAGTAAATGGTAAACCCATTAAGTCCCACATTTTGCAAAGCTAATGATTACAGAACCACTCAAGCACCAATGTAGATGCAACTTCTATTTTCCAATTATAAGACTATCTTTCACAGTTCACCAAAGGAAACTGATATACAAACATAATTAAAAAAAACCATGGAGTCAACACAATTACTAGACAAGCAACGAGAAGTGAAAAGAAGCAAATGGCAAATCCATTGAATCCTACATCTTGCAAGGCTAGTGCGCACCAAGACACGAGCAAGTAGGGCTTGTTTCTGAAGCTGCTTCTCTTTCATTTGAAAAACATATGCATGCTCTTCTGGAGAAATCAAATCTTTATATGTATTGAAGAGCATTTTGCCTTGAACCTCTTCTGGGATAAGATACCAGAAGTGAACCTCCCTGCAAATGAAGAGACAATGCCTTAGATGATATCTTTCAAAGTCTTGCAATATACAAATTTTTCCCATAATTAATCCACACATCCAACTGAACTCTCCTGCCTTCTATGTTATTTATGTTGAGAAAGAATTGAGGTCTCATTTTATCATGTGTCACAGAAATTGCACCACTCAAGCATAAAAACACAGAACATCATCTTATAGTCCTATAGACAATAGAGTGTATATCAAATGTCTTCCTAATTAGTTAGAAGAGAGAAAATGCCCCCTCCACCAGGCAAACCCATTACAAGAAAAGGCTCTAAATTTATGGCAAAGCTATTTACTTAAAATATCCTCTCCTATCAAGGTTATTCTTCTAGAAATAATGAGTGCATACATTACCACGCTCACAGTAGGCATCAGCATCCAGAATGGATTATCCAATTGCACATGCAGAATGGAAATCATACAGAGAACACATGTGAATAAAACAATATAAAAATTAGTGCATCAGAATGTGCAAATAGTCAAGCACTTCCCCCACACCTCACATAGGGAAATTTAATTTGTTTGTTAGGAAAGGTTTTTCCACATACATAGAGCAATGGACTAGTGGTAGTGGCCAGTTGGGGGAATCTTGAGCACTTAATTCTTAATTGTTAGCAATGTCACTTGCAGCTTACACATTCAGCTTATTTTAATTCTCATCAATTACTATATGGTGTTGGACACTTGTGTTGCCATTGATGTCACCCAGCCAGTCTGATCAGATTTGAACTGCGCCAGTTTGAAGAAGTATAGACTGAAAATAGCAGAGAAGTTCTCTTTGGCCTTCATCATTTCTTGGGAGGAAGGGTGGTGCAAGGGGAGGACAGAAGTCCTAACAGGTTGGAGACTGTATTAGGGGTGTTGTGGCATCCTTCAGTTGAAGCTGAGAACTAGAAGAGGTTGAAGCCTCTCTCTCCAGTTGCTGCTGGATCATCATTGAGATGTTGAAGCACCTCCTTTGAATGTAAATATTATTCATTCATAAGTAAGACATTCCGTGGCTTTCTCACTTGAAGGGCTCATGTTAAATTTCAGGTGTTTTATGTTCATGCGATTGGATCTCTTATTTATTGTGCTTATTAATAAATTAAAGTGATTGTAACAAACAAATATTGAAATAATCTTGAGGTGATAAATTTTGAATCTGAACAGAACACTGATTCACCCCCCCCTCTCAGTTTTCTTAGTGTGCTCTTCATATGGTTCCATCCCTATACAAAATAGAGAGCCCATTATGTAACAATTATAAAACTAAGCTAACATTCTCTTTCCCCTCAAAGCTTGAGCATCACACTCAATGCAATAGAACAAATTTAACTAGCAGAGTGGTTAGGAGCATCATAGAGGATAGCCATTGCAGTTGCAAGAGATGATGTTTCAACAGAGACTAGAGTACATACGGTACTAGAACTGGTGGTGCTGTTAATATTATACTGCTAGAGTAGATGCAGCAACTACAAGTATCTCTCTAGTTGTTAATGCAAGAGCCACAGGAGGATGTTCGACCATCAATTGGGCTTCCAACACTGGGACCCTGTCCTCTCCATGTTCATGCACTGCATGTTATTTTGTCATCTATGCTCTAGTAGTTGTTACTCCGTTCTCTTATGTTTTCTTCTTTCGCCCTTTCAAATTCCAATGGCTGAAAGGTACTGACCCTAGATAGCCTTCTAGGCTCCAGTTATGACACGGCCTTAGCTTCACTGCCAGCCACCATCCATAGGTGCGACAGAGCTGCCACAGTAATGTCTTTTTAGGGGCAAGTAGGCTTAACCTCTTAATTCAAGGATTATCTACCCTCCCAGCCACTAACCAATTTCAAGGATGGCACGTCTAGGGGGTACTCTTCCGGTGACTAGGCATACCTTGCCCGCACACAATCCACCTGGATCTACAAGCAAAAAGAGATCAACGAGGTCAACAGACTTTTGCCACACACGTCAGAGTCGAGACACCAAGGAAAACACAAAGGCCATCCTAACAAAGAGGTCACAAAGGAGGAGGTCCTCAAGTTCATCAGTCATGTCTGAGTCAAAGGCGTTTTGCAACAAATGGATGAGATGGATAATTGGGAAAAAGGCTATATAAGGAACCAAGAGAGGGGTGGTGATCTATACATTACACGGGCAATTAGCCCAAACAAAAGCATGTGCATGAAACTACCACTAATGCACATAGACCACACCAAGCACAAATCCTAGAGATAGCAACCAGAGAAAAACCACATGATCACCTATGCATAATGAAGTCTAACATAGTTACTGTTATCACACTATAGTAGCAGGGCTACTCTTCTTGTACAGCAGATATCTGCACATTCCAGACCTTACATTATTCCAGAGCATGGCTATATATATTGGATCACTCATGATCAGAGTAGTATATTATTAAGATGTATGTTAGACCTTGTGTCAAGGCTGAGCCTTGAGAGTTTAGATTTGATGACCGATGTGACCCTTTATCCCATACAGTTTCAGTTCAGTGCTTAGAGATGTATTTCAGCAGTGTTTCAGATGATGCATGATGATTATTATTATGATGATGTTGTATGATCTATGGATATGTTCTCACTGACTGTGGATTATTATCTTGTTGATTTAGTCATGATCACAGCATGTGCTTGGTATATTATTCCTGATGTGGCAAACTATTTAAAATGAACTGTAAATCATAAAATGGACAATTGCTTGCACATTTAGGTCATTTAACAAAACCCACTGGTTTTTCACCTTACATAGATATGGTCTTTCCCGACACCAGTTGTCTGCTAGTGTAGGCTCCATATTCACTTATCTCCATCCATACATGACCTTCCTGTTTGACTTTAAACCCTGACTTGTCTCATTTGACTTTCTGATACCGAGGACTTCCCCATTTTTCTACCTCTGTGTTTGGACCGCATCCCTGTTTATTCAGAGTCTCGGCTCTGAGTTGGTGACAGAACTTGCCTTTGGTGAGTTGGATTGTAGGCCTAAATCATTCTGGTCGGTTGTCCCGATGTTTGGCATTGGCTCGAACTCCCCCTAGTCACTTGAGATGTTGTTGGCTAAAACTGAAAGCTCATGTTCTACCTATGGAAACTTAATAAATTCGCCCATGGAAACAAAAAAAGGGCAAGAGCGATGAAAAGCTAAAAATACTCCTCGAAGAGTATAAGAAAGGTCCAAAAAAGCAATGGTTCTTAAAAGCTATATCTAAACAATTGCTGACCTTATATATATTTGAAAAACATGCCCTGGATGCAAGCTGCAACTAGTTGTGCTTTTCAGCACATCTGAAATCCGAAGGGTTATGTAGGCCAAAAAGGCCGTGGAATAAAATTGAATGATCCTAATGAACCTGGATCAACTTGATGTAGACATGATGCCTAAGTTGAATAAGCACTCTCTAAAACAACTTATCCATTTGTGAGGCACAGCCATTCCCCGTGTTCTTTTGTCCAGCACAGAGTTTGTAGCTTCCCCCTTTTCCCAGTCCAAAGTATTTTTGAGTTAAGTTAGACAAGTCAACCCCTTGGCCCAACCTTGCTCCTAGCCTTCATCCTTCACTAGCAGTTTGACCATGTCCAATGGGTGAGTTTGTCATTTGAACTATTGTGCAAGTAATTTTATATAACAACGGAATATGCTAACTTAATTAATGCCACTGAAGGGATGTTATACTTTGAGCTTAGCTGTGAGAATGATTAGAGAAGCATTGTCTTAGTCTACTGATGTGATTTATCCTTGGTTGTATATTCTTGGGATCCGTGATGATGTGGACCATGTATGGATGATTATTGATGATGATTGATGGGTCCACATGTTTGATGATGACATCATATGATGGACATATGATGCAGATGATGTTTGATCCAGTTCAGCAGGTTTATTACTACTTCAGATCAGCAAATTATACATTGTCCATATATGGTGGACCCAACAGCTGGCCCATTAAGGCAACCCATGGTGTATGAGTACACATTTCTAGTGGATTTGGGTCTTCTGGATCCAATGAGACACTTATCTTTCAGTTCCGGGCACTTCTGACAGTGATTGATGCAGTTTTACACTTGTTGACCGGATTTGGGGCTGATTTCCCAACCTGAGCAGCAGGGGCCCCGAGAGGCCAGTTCACCTAGGGCGCTGATGATGGAGGGGGTGGTCCAGCCACTTGTTTTTACCATTTACCCCCCCTTCTGGAGAGCCTGGTGGGATTAGATGGACAGCGCTAGTACCCTAGGAGGCAGTTCTGGCGCTTTCACAGTTCCCGAGGCAGTTAAAAAATGGGATAAAGTGGTCACTGAGGAAATCGATTTGGGCAATTGAGGCAAGGTTTTGGCATTTGGTTTTCACTGAGGTCTTCCAAGGTGGCATCACTATCTTCCAGTCAGTTTTCACCATGTGGGTATGCCCAGATTGATCACAGGAGGACATTTACTGCTTGACTGTCATGGATTCTGAGGACAGTTTTGGTCATTTACATTACTTTGGATATATTTTATTATTTTATTCTGCCTTGGGGATGAGCTAGTAAGGATTGATGCCTCCTAGCCCCACCATGAGCTTATATTGTCATGTCCTAGTCACCATGAGGTGGATTTTGGTACTTATGTTCCTCTAGTGGATGATGTCACCCTCTTATTGTACCATTTAGTGGGGGCGCTATTGTTATATTGAGTGATCCATGTGATATATTGTTATGGGTCATCTTAGCCATTGATTGTATGATGAGATCTTTTAATCTCAACCACTCATTTGATGTAGTATTGTAGAGTGGTATAGGGTTTTGGTCTTTATTATCCTATATAAGGAGGAGACCCCCCATTGTAAAGCTCACCTTTGGAGCTCTGGAATATTGGAATAGAAGATTTTTTGTGGAGCACATCTCTCTTGCATTGTGGATTCTCTTGCACATTGAATATACAGTATCTCTTCTATGTATCATTGTGGATTTTGGTGCTCCTTCTAATCTTTTGACAGGAAAGTCGAATTGGTGGAGAGGAGGGCGACTTCATGAGGGTTATTGTTGGAGGGATCCACATATTCTCTCTTGGGTTGATCTTGTGACAGGGAGTATCATTATTGTATCTTCGTGACATAGTTGATGCTTTCTATTACATCTTTCTACCATTTTCATAATCATCTTGCTTGACTTGTTTCTTTGATCTTGTCTTGTAGGAGGAGGACGATTTGGCTATCTTGGAGAAAGACGTTTTGGTTGGAGCTCTTGGATCTCACTCTTGAATATACACATAGGAGAATGCTATCAATTTGCAAGGTGGCCACAAGCAATTGAGGTAAGATCTACAAGGTATGTGCCTCTTTCATCCATTCTATCTTCATTGGTCATAAAACCCTAATTCATTAAAACCCCAATTTTTGTATTTCTTAGATCTACTTAGATCTAGCCTTGCTCTTGAGAAGATATTGAAAACCCACCTCTATAGCATCCACCCCTAGTTGGATCTATAGTTTGGTGGTGATTGGCTTAAAATTAACCCACTTTTCAAGGCAAAAAGCCCTCCTTGACCCAAATCGCACTTCCTAGTAAGAGGCTTGTTTGGTTAGATCTAGCACATGGGTAGGTGAGATCCCACTTGATTTGCAATCTAGACACTTGATAACCTACCCCTAGATTCTTACTTTGGTGAAATCTACCTTGTGGACATCTCTCCATGTTTTAAGGGGTTAAAACCCCCTTTTGAATTTATTGGCACCTCAAAACTCAGATCTACTAAGATCTAGCCCTTGGATTAACTTGATTTTTTGGACATGCATAGATCGGGGTACTAGCTACTTGGATCTACAATTTGGTGGCCATTGGACTTGATTTGGTCCACTTAACCCTTGTTTTAGCCCTCTTTGAGCAAGTCGCACTCCCTTGGGGAAGGTGAGTTTGCCCACTTTGAGGAGGTGGGTGTTTGAGATTTTCATGGATTTGAAATGCCCATACCTTGAAACCTAGGTCTAGACTGTCTTTTTGTCACGATCCGCCTTGGGGGTAGCATTCCTTGTTTCAAGGGATTGTGGTCCACTTAGGGTTATTACTTGAAAAACCTAGATCTAGCAAAATCCAACCTGTTATCACACCATAGTAGCAGGGCTACTATTCTTGTACAGCATATATCTGCACATTCCAGAGCTTCCTTTATTCCAGAGCATGGCTATATATTTTGGATCACTCATGATCAGAGCAGTACATTATTCAGATTTTATGACCTTGTGTCAAGGCTGAGCCTTGAGAGTTCAGATTTGATGACCTATGTGACCACTTATCCCATACAGTTTCAGTTCAGTGCCTAGAGATGTATTTCAGCAGTGTTTCAGATGATGCATGATGATTATTATTACGATGATGTTGTATGATCTATGGATATGTTATCATTGACTGTGGATTATTATCTTGTTGATTTAGTCATGATCATAGCATGTGCTTGGTATATTGTTCCTGATGTGGCAAACTATTTAAAATGAACTGTAAATCATAAAATGGACGATTGCTTGCACATTTAGGTCATTTAACAAAACCCACTGGTTTTTCACCTTACATAGATATGGTCTTTCCCGACACCAGTTGTCTGCTAGTGTAGGCTCCATATTCACTTGACTCCATCCATACATGACCTTCCTGTTTGACTTTAAACCCTGACTTGTCTCATTTGACTTTCTGATACCGAGGACTTCCCCATTTTTCTACCTCTGTGTTTGGACCGCATCCCTGTTTATTCAGTGTCTCGGCTCTGAGTTGGTGACAAAACTTGCCTTTGGTGAGTTGGATTGTAGGCCTAAATCATTCTGGTCGGTTGTCCCGATGTTTGGCATTGGCTCGAACTCCCCCTAGTCACTTGAAATGTTGTTGGCTAAAACTGAAAGCTCATGTTCTACCTATGGAAACTTATAAATTCGCCCATGGAAACAAAAAAAAAGGGCAAGAGCGATGAACAGCTAAAAATACTCCTCGAAGAGTATAAGAAATGTCCAAAAAGCAATGGTTCTTAAAAGCTATATCTAAACAATTGCTGACCTTATAAATATTTGAAAAACATGCCCTGGATGCAAGCTGCAACTAGTTGTGCTTCTCAGCACATCTGAAATTCGAAGGGTTATGTAGGCCAAAAAGGCCATGGAATAAAATTGAATGATCCTAATGAACCTGGATCAACTTGATGTAGACATGATGCCTAAGTTGAATAAGCACTCTCTAAACAACTTATCCATTTGTGAGACACAGCCATCCCCCGTGTTCTTTCGTCCAGCACAGAGTTTGTAGCTTTCCCCTTTCTCCCAGTCCAAAGTATTTTTGAGTTGAGTTAGACAGGTCAACCTCTTTGCCCAACCTTGTTCCTAGCCTTCACCCTTCACTAGCAGTCTGACCATGTCCAATGGGTGAGTTTGTCATTTGAACTATTGTGCAAGCAATTTTATATAACAACGGAATATGTTAACTTGATTAATGCCACTGAATGGAATTTATACTTTGAGCTTAGCTGTGAGAATGATTAGAGAGGCATTGTCTTAGTCTACTGATGTGATTTATCCTTGGTTGTATATTCTTGGATCCGTGATGATGTGGACCATGTATGGATGATTATTGATGATGATTGATGGGCCCACATGCTTGATGATGATATCATATGATGGACATATGATGCAGATGATGTTTGATCCAGTTCAGCAGGTTTATTACTACTTCAGATCAGCAGATTATACATTGTCCATATATGGTGGACCCTACAGCTGGCCCATTAGGGCAACCCATGGTGTATGAGTACTCATTCCTAGTGGATTTGGGTCTTCTGGATCCATTGAAACACTTATCTTTCAGTTCCGGGCACTTCTGACAGTGATTGATGCAGTTTTACACTTGTTGACCAGATTTGGGGCTGATTTCCCAGCCTGAGCAGCAGGGGCCCCGAGAGGCCAGTTCACCTAGGGCGCTGATGATGGAGGGGGTGGTCCAGCCACTTGTTATTACCATTTATCCCCCCTTCCGGAGAGCCTGGTGGGCTCAGACGGACAGCGCTAGCACCCTAGGAGGCAGTTTTGGCACTTTCACAGTTCCCGAGGCAGTTAAAAAATGGGGTAAAGTGGTCACTGAGGAAATCGATTTGGGAAATTGAGGCAAGGTTTTGGCATTTGGTCTTCACAGAGGTCTTCCAGGATGGCATCACTATCTTCCAGTCAGTTTTCACCATGTGGGTATGCCCGGATTGATCACAGGAGGACATTTACTGCTTGACTGTCATGGATTCTGAGGACAGTTTTGGTCATTTTTATTTTGGACATACTTTATTATTTTATTGTGCCTTGGGGATGAGCTAGTAAGGATTAATACCTCCTAGCCCCACCATGAGCTTATTTTATCATGTCCTAGTCATCATGAGGTGGATTATTGTACTTTTTACCCCTCTAGTGGGATGACGTCACCCTCCATTGTACCATTTAGTGAGGGCGCTATTGTTATGTTGAGTGATCCATGTGATATATTGTTATGGGTCATCTTAGCCATTGATTGTATGATGAGATCTTATAATCTCAACCACCCATTTGATGTAGTATTATGGAGTGGTATAGGGTTTTGGTCTTTATTATCCTATATAAGGAGGAGACCCCCCATTGTAAAGCTCACCTTTGGAGCTCTGGAATATTGGAATAGAAGATTTTTTGTGGAGCACATCTCTCTTGCATTGTGGATTCTCTTGCATATTGAATATACAGTATCTCTTCTATGTATCATTGTGGATTTTGGTGCTTTTGCTAACCTTTTGACAGGAAAGTCGAATTGGAGAGAGGAGGGCGACTTCATGAGGGTTATTGTTGGAGGGATCCACATATTCTCTCTTGGGTTGATCTTGTGACAGGGAGTATCATTATTGTATCTTTGTGACATAGTTGATGCTTTCTATTACATCTTTCTACCATTTTCATAATCATCTTGCTTGACTTGTTTCTTTGATCTTGTCTTGTAGGAGGAGGACGACTTGGCTATCTTGGAGAAGGGCGATTTGGTTGGAGCACTTGGATCTCACTCTTGAATATACACATAGGAGAATGCTATCAACTTGCAAGGTGGCCATAAGCAAATTGAGGTAAGATCTACAAGGTATGTGCCTCTTTCATCCATTCTATCTTCATTGGTCATAAAACCCTAATTAAATCAAAACCCCAATTTTGGTATTTCTTAGATCTACTTAGATCTAGCCTTGCAATTCAAAAGATATTAAAAACCCACCTCTATAGGATCCACCCCTAGTTGGATCTATAGTTTGGTGGTGATTGGCTAAAAATTGACACACTTTTCAATGCAAAAAGCCTTCTTGAACCTAAATCGACTTTCCTAAGAGAAGCTTGTTGGGTTAGATCTAGCACATGGGTAGGTGAGATCCCACTTGATTTGACATCTAGACATTTGATAACCTATACCCATATCTTTACTTTGGTGAAAACTACCTTGTGGACATCTCTCCATGTTTTGAGGGGTTGAAACCCCCTTTTGACCTTCTTGGCATCTTAAAACTTAGATCTACTAAGATCTAGCCATTAGATTCACTTGAAACCTTAAAGGAACATAGATCGAGGTACTAACATCCCGGATCTACATTTTGGTGGCCATTGGACTTGATTTGGTCCACCAAAACCCATTTTTGGACCCTCCTTGAGCAAATCGCACCCCCTTGATTTTTTGAGTTGGTCCACTTCTAGGAAGTGGGTGTTTGAGTTTTTCGTGGATTTGGAATGCCCATGCCTTAAAACCTAGGTCTATACTGTCCTTTCGTCAAGATCCGCCTTGGGGATTGCATTCCTTGTTTTAAGGGATTGTGGTCCACTTTTGGTCATCACTTAAAAACCTAGATCTAATAAGATCCAACCATTGGATTTCATTCAACCCACTTGACTTGGCTTCTAGGTGTCCGGATCTACAATTTGACATACTTTTTGACCCCATTAGCCCACTTAACAAGGCACTAGTCCATCACCAAGCAAGTCGCACTCCTTGGGATTCGTGTCAAATCCTAGATCTAGTATATGGGTATCCTTATAACCAACTTAAACTCATAGATCTAGCCTATATCTAACCTATAGTACCTACCTCACACCTAACTTCACCTTGTGGGCCTACCTAGAATCACTTCACACTTCCCAAGAAAACTAGACCCACTTGTGTAAACACATGGTACTATACCTAATCATCATACCCCATTATGTGGCCTAAACCATACATAGGTTGAAACATTAACAATCTCTTACACCTCCCTCAACCATACCTTAACCCTTAGGTCCACTTAGCCTTGCATTGGTTTCCGTAACTCATTACCTACCTACCCTTAGAAACCTTGCTTAGGTCCAATCAACTGTGATTGGGGTATAGGGTCTCCCCCTTGGTCTAGTTACACCTTGACCTAAAGCGAAGAGTGCCTCGGTTGACGTGACTCCCACCTGCATTGGGAACCGTGGCATCTCTTGGGTCACCTATTTAGTTGCCTAGCTCCTCTACCGTCCCGGATGGGATACCTCTAGGGGCAACTACAAGTTGTGTGATAACACAACCATTGGATCTCATTTAGCCCACTTGATTTGGCTTCTAGGTGTCCCGATCTACACTTTGACATACTTTTTGACCCCATTAGCCCATCCAACAAGGCACTAGTCCTTCTCTAAGCAAGTCGCACTCCTTGGGAATTGTGTCAAACCCTAGATCTAGTATGTGGGTACTCCTAGAATCAACTTAGATTCATAGATCTAGTCTCTATCCAACCTATAGTACCAACTTCACACCTAGTTTCACCTTGTGGGCCTACTTAGAACCATTTCACACTTCCCAAGAAAACAAGACCCACTTGTGTAAACACATGGTACCACACCTTGACAACTTACCAAACAATGTGGCCTAAACCATACATAGGTTGAAACACCAACAATCTCTTACACCACCTTCAACCATACCTCAACTCTTAGGCCCATTTAGCCTTGCATTGGTTTCCGCAACTTCTCATTTACTTACCCTTAGAAACCTTTGTTTGGGTCCAATCAACTGTGATTGGTTATAGGGTCTCCCCCTTGGTCTAGTTACACCTTGACCTAAAGCGAAGAGTGTCTCGGTTGACGTGACTCCCATCTTGCATTGGGAACCGTGGCATCTATTGGGTCACCTCTTTAGTTGCCTGACTCCTCTACCGTCCCGGATGGGATACCTCTAGGGGCAACTACAAGTTGTGTGATAACAGTTACATAAGTCATTCCATCAATAAAACTCATGAAATCCATATGTATATCTCTGCCATATACCTAATCTGAGCTACAACTGCAAAATATCCACCTATGCTAACTTTGGAGGGCTAATGAAGATGAGATCCAAAATGCATAAGAATAGTCATGAAGGTCCACTGTACCAAGGTCTAAAATGTATGATAGGGGATGACATGAAGAGGGCTCAACATGACAAAGATAGCCCCTCTAATGCTATGCCACTGTATATGATCCAGCTGCTAAATGATGAGATAATCCTCAAATCCACTAATAATATCTTATGGGACTCTGCATCCACTGTAAGGACTGGCTCAAAACTATGGTTTGCTTTGACAAAATGAGAAGTGGGTCCCGTCTATAGAATATGTGATAACACATACCTATAGAGAAAACAATTCACAAGCCGACTCACTAGCAAAGGAAGCTTGCAAGCTCAACGGACATGTCCAGATGCTCAAAAGGGATCAAGGAGGGCAAATAACATAGAAGAAATATTCATGCAGTTGAAGCCACAATAGAACATAGGTAATTTTGTCAATGGTGAGATCACTCCCATTGGTTTTTGGCAATACAGTGCTTTTAGCAAAATTGGATTGATCAACTGCAACCGCAAGCCCAAAATTCCGCAATGGGGCAGAGATGTGCAGGAGGAGAGAATCCAGGAGCACCTAGATCTACTATGGAATAGAACTATCTCTCCTAACATCCGAGGTTGAATGAAGAAAACTCAATAAATTCTGTTGGCCCGAAGAAGAAGAAGAACTGGTGGTAGGCCCAGACTATCCACTGCACCGTTGTCTGGAGGATTTCGCCCGCCGCTTAGGCCTGGGTTGATCTCGTCCGTCTCCCACAGGAGGATCTGATATGGTTCTGCTGCCAAGAACTCGTGCACTAGGCACCACGAGTCCACAGTGACCTGGAGTCTAGATCTGCACTAATGCCAGTCGGTCGCTTGGTACCCCTTTCGAAAGGTATCAATGTGAAACATGAAGTGATCCTATGCGTAGAATCTAGTTTGATGTAAGGTTGAAGAGTATGTGCTCGGAACCTGAGGGCCTCCTGCATATATAAGTCCAAACATCTCCGATCGGGGTATCTAAAGAAGTCAGTGAGAGTCTAAGACCCTCTAAACAAGCCATGGAACCTTCCTCTAATCTCATAGTAAACGAGACAACGGAAAACAAAGTGCACCTCGGTCTCCACCTCCTGTAATGGCACAACTAGCAAATTCTATCTGATCTATCCATCCGGTGGCTTGTCTCGACCTAGAATCTATGGGAACCCACTCTAAACTGGACTAGGGGAATGCGAAGGGCATGCATCTAGTGACATAGTCTATACTGGGGTCGAACAATGAGCCTGTATCTCAACTCCAAGAAGAGCTCAACATAAAGGGCCATCTTTGGGAACAACCCTCCCTGAGGGTTGACCCAAGTGATCTGGGCGAACTACCTATATATGTCATCCATGATGATCATGTTCAACTCTTGTATGGTCGGTAGAAGGTGAACAGGTGCATCTAAGGAGTATCTGAACGGAGGGAGACCGTCTAGCTGAATGCCCACTGACTCTAGAAGATCTGAAACCCCTGCTAACCAACCACTAGACCGACCCGGAGGAGTAGAAAGGGCAATGGTCTCTGAAGAACAGTAGGCCAAATACAAGTATCATTCCCGTCCCTTCACCGAGTCAGGGAAGCTCCGAATCCGATGCAAAAAGGAAACCAATCTGAACACTGCCTCAAGTTGGAAGGGTCAAGCCTAAAATTTTGCAAGTATGATGTGTTGAGGTACTTGTTATCACATATATAGTAGTCGGGCTACCATACATTATTTTTATGATTCCAGTACACTATTCAGCCAATTCCCTTGCATTGAGATGCTGAGATGAGCATCCATTATGGATCACTATCAGATTTTGGACAACAGTTTTATTCCCCATACCATGACTAAGTCCCAGGACACTCAGAGAGATGACCGATGTAGCTATTTAGCCATTTGTACAAAGCAGTCAGTAGTGCCCAAAGTTACAGCAGTAGTTTCAGAGGATTGATGATGGTTCTGATGATGAGCATTCAGGTATATGACTCAACAGGTATATTATGGTGTTATGGTTATATTGCTTTTATCTCCATTTTCTTAGCATGTCTTAGCATTTAGTATCATGATCTGGCGATCATTTAGATATGTGGACCTGGTTGTACTTATATATATATCATATTTGTCCCTACTCAGACTTAGAAGTTCTTGGCCTATACTCATTGGTTTTACCCTCCCTAAGGAGAATAGAGGTGATAATTCCCGCCATACTTTGGCTTGCTAGTTCGATTTCATTATGCACTGTCTTCATCCATCCATGACTTACCCAGTTTGTTCATTACCTTTACTTACTACTTGACTAGTGGCATGGAGGACCTTTCCCCACTGTAGCCTCTGTATTGGATGAGCTTCCTTGTTTATTGTGTCTCGACTCTGAGTTGGTGACAAAACTTACCTATGGTGAGTTGGATTTCCTTGTGAATTCCCCCTAGTCACTAAAGATGTTGTTGGCTAAACCTAAAACTTTTAGTGCTTCCATGAATACAAAGTATGGAAATAAAATGTTGTATCTTGTATGAAAAGCCCATTCATGCAATGTGTTTCTCAACACACATGAATGAAAGGCAAAGCCAAATGAAAATGGCTATGAAATATCAAATGCTATATCTATTATGAAATGTAAATACCTAGGTAAACAAGCTATCTGTGACACACCTAGAAGTGCTCAGGTAAACAAGTGCCTTAAAAACACACCTGCAGCAAGAAGCCTAAATAAATGTAAATCTATGCAATGTGCTTATAAACACACATAGATCAAAGGATGTGGAAATTATAGGCCCAAAAAGCAATGGAACTTAAACTCTATATCAAAAAGATTGCTGGCCTCTGTTATCACACAACTTGTAGTTGCCCCTAGAGGTATCCCATCCGGGACGGTAGAGGAGACAGGCAACTAAAGAGGTGACCCAAGAGATGCCACGGTTCCCAATGAAAGGTGGGAGTCACGTCAACCAAGGCACTCTTCGCTTTAGGTCAAGGTGTAACTAGACCAAGGGGGAGACCCTATACCCAATCACAGTTGATTGGACCTACACAAAGGTTTCTAAAGGTAAATAATGATGAGTTACGGAAACCAATGCAAGGCTAAGTGGACCTAAGAGTTAAGGTATGGTTGAAGGTGGTGTAAGAGATTGTTAGTGTTTCAACCTATGTATGGTTTAGGCCACATGATGGGGTATGATGACTAAATATAGTACCATGTGTTTACACAAGTGGGTCTTGTTTTCTTGGGAAGTGTGAAATGGTTCTAGGTAGGCCCACAAGGTGAAGTTATGTGTGAAGTTGGTACTATAGGTTGGATAAAGGCTAGATCTATGACTCTAGGTTGATTCTAGGAGTACCCATATATTAGATCTAGGGTTTGACACCAATCCCAAGGAGTGCGACTTGCTTTGAGGAGGACTAGTGCCTTGTTGGATGGGCTAATGGGGTCAAAAAGTATGTCAAAGTGTAGATCGGGACACCTAGAAGCCAAGTCAAGTGGACAAAAGGAGATCTAATGGTTGGATCTTACTAGATCTAGGTTTTTCAAGTAATGACCTTAAGTGGACCACAATCCCTTGAAACAAGGAATGCTACCCCCAAGGCGGATCGTGACAAAAAGACAGTCTAGACCTAGGTTTCAAGGTATGGGCATTCCAAATCCATGAAAATCTCAAACACCCATCTCCTAGAAGTGGACAAACTCACTTTTTCAAGGGAGTGCGACTTGCTCAAGGAAGGCCTAAAAGTGGGTTTGGTGGACCAAATCAAGTCCAATGGCCACCAAACTATAGATCCAAGATGCTAGTACCCCGATCTATGCATGCCCAAAAAATCAAGTCAATCCAAGGGCTAGATCTTGGTAGATCTGAGTTTTGAGGTGCCAATAGATTCAAAAGGGGGTTTTAGCCCCTTAAAACATGGAGAGATGTCCACAAGGTAGATTTCACCAAAGTAAGAATCTGGGGGTAGGTTATCAAGTGTCTAGATTGCAAATCAAGTGGGATCTCACCTACCCATGTGCTAGATCTAACCAAACAAGCCTCTCACTAGGAAGTGCGATTTGGGTCAAGGAGGGCTTTTTGCCTTGAAAAGTGGGTCAATTTTTAGCCAATCACCACCAAACTGTAGATCCAACTAGGGGTGGATGCTATAGGGGTGGGTTTCCAATATCTCTTCAAGAGCAAGGCTAGATCTAAGTAGATCTAAGAAATACCAAAACAAGGGTTTTAATTGATTAGGGTTTTTATGATCTAGAAATCATGGAAGATTCAAGGAAGTAAAAGATCATACCTCTTGGAACATACCTGGATGAAGAGATGAATGCTAGTTGAGACGAGGATTACTTTGCCAAAGATCAAATGGAGAATTGTTGAAGCCCTCTTGCCAAATCGATTTTCCCAAGCCACATGTGATTCCTTCTAACCTGTCAAAACCAAGGAGCAAAGCATCAATTAGTTTAACAAATTGAAGGTAGATACAAGCAAGAGAGAGAGAAACATAGAATAGTTGACACAAAGGCAAAACTACTCCCTGTTACACCAAAACGACTTCTTCCAAGATTGAAGGGCAAGCCTCCCCACCAATTCGCCCTTGCCAAAAATCTCTAGATGAATTTTACAATGAGAGGCTCCCTCCTTAAATAGGATGGGGAGAGAGTATAATCCTAACCACTTTTTACATGAGTGGCTAAGATTAAAAGATCATAAGATCTAATCAACGGCTAACAATAAATCATAACAATATATCACATGGATCACCCAACATAATGATAGCGCCCCCACTAAATGGTACAATAAGAGGGTGACGTCATCCACTAGAGAAATATAAGTACCAAAATCCACCTCATGGTGACTAGGACATGACAATATAAGCACATGGTGGGGCTAGGAGGCATCAATCCTTACTAGCTCATCCCCAAGGCACAATAAAATAATAAAATATGTCCAAGATAATATAAATGAACAAAACTGTCCTCAGAATCCATGACAGTCAAGCAGTAAATGTCCTCCTGTGATCAATGTGGGCATACCCACATGGTGAAAACTGACTGGAAGGTAGTGATGCCACCCTGGAAGACCTCTGTGAAGACCAAATGCCAAAACCTTGCCTCAATTGCCCAAATCGATTTCCTCAGTGACCACTTTATCCCATTTTTTAACTGCCTCGGTAACTGTGAAAGTGCCAAAACTGCCTCCTAGGGTGCTAGCGTTGTCCATCTAAGCCCACCAGGCTCTCCAGAAGGGGGGTAAATGGTAAAAACAAGTGGCTGGACCACCCCCTCCATCATCAGCGCCCTAGGTGAACTGGCCTCTCGGGGCCCCTGCTGCTCATGTTGGGAAATCAACCCCAAATCTGGTCAACAAGTGTAAAACTGCATCAATCACTGTCAGAAGTGCCCGGAACTGAAAGATAAGTGTCTCAATGGATCCAGAAGACCCAAATCCACTAGGAATGTGTACTCATACACCCTGGGTTGCCCTAATGGGCCAGCTGTAGGGTCCACCATATATGGACAATGTATAATCTGCTGATCTGAAGTAGTAATAAACCTGCTGAACTGGATCAAACATCATCTGCATCATATGTCCATCATATGATGTCATCATCAATCATCATCAATAATCATCCATACATGGTCCACATCATCACGGATCCCAAGAATATACAACCAAGGATAAATCACATCAGTAGACTAAGACACTTCTTCTCTAATCATTCTCACAGCTAAGCTCAAAGTATAACATCCATTCAGTGGCATTAATTAAGTTAGCATATTCCGTTGTTATAT
Organism: Larix kaempferi; assembly: GCA_027924585.1. Classification (NCBI taxonomy): domain Eukaryota; kingdom Viridiplantae; phylum Streptophyta; class Pinopsida; order Pinales; family Pinaceae; genus Larix; species Larix kaempferi. The sequence goes on along the minus strand of BSBM01000764.1, from coordinate 9,401,499 downwards.
AAAATTACTTGCACAATAGTTCAAATGACAAACTCATCCAATGGACATGGTCAAACTACTAGTGAAGGATGAAGGCTAGGAGCAAGGTTGGGCCAAGGGGTTGACTTGTCTAACTTAACTCAAAAATACTTTGGACTGGGAGAAAGGGGAAGCTACAAACTCTGTGCTGGACAAAAGAACACAGGGGATGGCTGTGCCTCACAAATGGATAAGTTGTTTAGAGAGTGCTTATTCAACTTAGGCATCATGTCTACATCAAGTTGATCCAGGTTAATTAGGATCATTCAATTTTATTCCATGGCCTTTTTGGCCTACATAACCCTTCGGATTTCAGATGTGCTGAGAAGCACAACTAGTTGCAGCTTGCATCCAGGGCATGTTTTTCAAATATTTATAAGGTCAGCAATTGTTTAGATATAACTTTTAAGAACCATTGCTTTTTGGACCTTTTTTATACTCTTCGAGGAGTATTTTTAGCTTTTCATCGCTCTTGCCCTTTTTTTGTTTCCATGGGCGAATTTTTCAAGTTTCCATAGGTAGAACATGAGCTTTCAGTTTTAGCCAACAACATCTCAAGTGACTATGGGGAGTTCGAGCCAATGCCAAACATCAAGACAACCGACCAGAATGATTTAGGCCTACAATCCAACTCACCAAAGGCAAGTTTTGTCACCAACTCAGAGCCGAGACACTAAATAAACAGGGATGCGGTCCAAACACAGAGGTAGAAAAATGGGGAAGTCCTTGGTATCAGAAAGTCAAATGAGACAAGTCAGGGTTTAAAGTCAAACAGGAAGGTCATGTATGGATGGAGACAAGTGAATATGGAGCCTACACTAGCAGACAACTGGTGTCGGGAAAGACCATATCTATGTAAGGTGAAAAACCAGTGAGTTTTGTTAAATGACCTAAATGGGCAAGCAATTGTCCATTTTATGATTTACAGTTCATTTTAAATAGTTTGCCAAATCAGGAGTAATATACCAAGCACATGCTATGATCATGACTAAATCAACAAGATAATAATCCACAGTCAGTGAAAACAAATCCATATATCATACAACATCATCATAATAATAATCATCCAGTATCATCTGAAACACTGTTGTAATACATCTCTAGGCACTGAACTGAAACTGTATGGGATAAGTAGTCACATCAGTCATCAAATCTGAACTCTCAAGGCTCAGCCTTGACACAAGGTCATATACAAATCTGAATAATGTACTGCTCTGATCATGAGTGATCCAAAATGTATAGCCATGCTCTGGAATAATGTAAGCTCTGGAATGTGCAGATATCTGTTGTACAAGAATAGTAGCCCTGCTACTATGGTGTGATAACAGCCTCATTTGTATTATGGATTGTGCGCATCTGTCAAGGTGAGAAAACACTCTTTGAACAACTTACCCATTTGTGAGACACCGTCGTGCCCTGTGTTATTGCTTGTCCACTATATGCTATGGTGTGTATTCCCTTTTCCATATCCAAAGTGTCACAGTGTTAAGTCAGTAAGTCATCCTTTGACCTAGCCACTTTATTCTTAGCCTTCACCCTTCACTAGCAAATTATATCACAACTATGAAGTGAGTATGACCTTGAAAGTCTTGTCTGAGTAATAATAATAGGTAATGACCTATTATATTTGGATTTAGATGGCCAGTAATGATTACTTCTTGTTATAATTGCTATTTGAATGGATTGTAAAGCATGTTTTAACCTTTGACACCTTGCAGCAACTTGATGACAGTTTGAGTTATATTTTGGATATGTTGACTTGGTCAAACCCAGTTTGACCAAAAGCCAACCACAGGACATGAGGTGGCAGACCTCAGATGTTACAGATAGATGATATATGGTCTGGTACAAGTTACCATGGTGGGCTTATGCAGTGGTTTCAGGCTTATGATGATGATTTGTGCTTTTCAGCACTTTTACAGATTATTATTATTTCGTCTGCCGAATATGATGAGTATTTATTTTGGACCATGTAGAGGTCTATATGGTGTATGAGTACACAGCTTCGATGTATTTGGACCTTTTGAGTCCAATGAGATAGTCTGTTTTCAGTTCCGAGCAGTTACAGTGACGTTTTAGCCTCAGTTGGCTATCCTAGTGCAGTTTTGGCTTGTCAGAGCAGAGCAAAGATATCAGTGGTTGACTTGGAGCGTTATTGATGGAGGGGGTGGTCCAGCCACTTGTTATTACCATATTACACCCCTCCCAGACAGTCTGGTGATTTTATTTTTTGGAGCAAGGCACTCCAGGAGGCAGTTTGGGCAGTTTCACACTTCCCGAGGCAGTCTAGAAATGGTGAAAATGGCTACAAAGGAATTCGATTTGGGCTACCGAGGCAAGGTTATGGCATGGGATGATGAGTGGGCTGTCTTCCACACCTTCTCCAGCAGTTTCAACTTCATTGGGACCCACATCCATCACTTATGGCATTTTTTATGATTTCTGGAGCCTCCTATGGCTCATGACTTTCCCAGAGTGGCACGATTTGGTGTCTAGATCATTTATTCTTGGATATTGTGCCATGGGGATTGACCAAGGGTGTTAGAAATTACCCCTTGGACTTACCATGAGCTACTTCTTATGTTTTATCGTTATGATTTGGTGGGATCCCCTCTCTTAGGGCGAGTTTGTCCACATATTGTTATATTTTATTATTGATCCATGTATTGTATTGTTGAGCTCATCTCAACCATTGATTAGATCTTTTGATCTTTTAATCTTAGCCACTCATTCAAAAAGTGGTTAGGATTGTGACCTCTCTCCATTCTATTTAAAGGAGAGAGCTTCTCATTGTAAAGGGGACTTTTGGCTCTGGATTATTGGAATAGAGAATTATTATTGCATCTATCTGTTGTGTTGTGGTGAATGCTTTTGGAGTTCGTTCGTTGATTCTTCCTTTGCACTGGGTTCTTGGAGATTTTGTCTTGCTATATTTTGTACCACATTTTTGCATCTACAGGTGGAGGCCGAATTCATTTGAGGAGGACGTATTGGTAGGGGAGGACCCTCCCTACTTCTTCCTTGGGTTTCTTCGTTGGTAACAGGGAGTATTACTGTCTTTGACCTTCTATTTCATGTTATCATTGCATTTCGGTTGTATTTCCTCCATACTTGATCTAACTGATTGAATCGACTTTCCTTGGTTTGACAGGTAGAGGAGGTCGCACTTGTGGGCTAGGGCATCATTTCGACAAGCAACATCAATAATTTCTCATTTGATCTCTACGGGAGTCTTCCTCAACAACAAGGCATCTATTTCTATCACTCAGGTATGATCTCAAGGTAATTTCTCATTCCGTGATCTATCCATTTGTCTAAGTGCTTCAAACCCTCATAAGTTAAAACCCTCATTTTACATTTTCTCAGATCTAGCAAGATCCACTTGGCTTTTGGGTATAAAATTTAAAACCCACCTCTATAGCATCCATGGCGATCTGGATCTATAGTTTGGTGAGGATTGGCCCTCTTTTGACCCATTTCCCAAGGCAAAGAAGCTTCTCCAAGGGAGGTCGCACTTCCTAGGAGGGGTGAGTTTGCAAGGATCTAGCACCTGGGTATGTGAGATCCCACTTGATCCTTCATCTCCATAATTGATAACCTACCCCTAATGTGTCACTTCAGTGATTTTCACCTTGTGGGCCCCATTCCTCATTTTGAGGGTTGAGCCCCACTTGGGTCACTTTGTGATACATTTCAATCTCATATCTACTGAGATCTAGCCATTGGATGATCCTAATTTTCAAGATCCACCTACCTCAACACCTCAACATTCCTAATCTACAATTTGGTGGACATCCGACTCCATTTGGCCCATTTCCCAAGGCACTGATCTTTCTCCAAGCTAATTCGACTTTCTTGGACTGTTGAGCTTGCTTATGGTTTGATCCTTGTTTTGGTTGCTTGAGTACCTTGACAATGTCATATCCATCCATCAAGCTCACCTTTGGTACTCGTTAGCCCCAATTTGGTCCCTGACTACCCTGCATTGGACACGGTTCCCAAGGCAGTGGATTTTCTCATAACTGACTAGTACCATAATCCTAGATCTTATATCAAATATCATCAGTCACTCTCACATACACAATGGACCAAAGCTACACTATCTAAACCCCTTGATCCAACCCGTGACTTCATCCATAGATCTAGGATTCACCATACACTTACATACTTCACCCATTCTTGATTTGATCTGGTGTTTTGGTTTGATCTCTCCTATCGGGAGTAGATTTGGGTCTCGCCCTTTGTTGTCTTGGGCTAGATAACATAAAGTGAAGATTGCCTCGATTGGCGTGACAACCATCCATTGGGAGTCGAGGATATCTTGGTTTCACCTCTTTGGTTGCCCATCCCTTCTGCCATCCATCTTGGATTCATCTCTAGGGGCAACTACAAGTTTGGTGATAACAGTACTATCTACTTGCATCTAATGATGGGGCAAAGAAGAAGAATCTAGACTGTCTGGGCCAAGTCCCAATCCAACTCAACTAAAGAAGGTCCCCAAATCTCTGAGCCATATAGAATAGTGGACCAGATCTAGGAGTCCATGAGGCTCATCTTGGATGAAATATCCTGGAAATGGTGCCGGAAGCGTTGTCTCTCGAGGAGGGCTAAGGATCTGTAACCCTTGTTGATCTGAGGTTGGAGAGCTAGTCGCAAACTGAAGCAAGGTCCTGAAAATTGCACCCCCAAATAAGTGTAGTTACTGGTAATCTCAATCTCCTCCCCTTGGAAGAAGAAATGAAGGTTCTAAGTTTTTTTCAACCCATCAAAAATCATAACCTTGGTTTTACTCAGGTTGACAGTCATCTATTGGAGGTCATAGAACAAAGCTAAGGCACCCAACTGTCTCTGTAAACCCTTCAGGGATGAGGAGAGGAGGACCACATGGTCAGCAAAGAGTAGGATAGATATCAGAACCTAGTGAAGGAGACACCCATCACTGTCTTGGATATGCTCATGAAGAAAGGCCTCTGTTATCACATCCATGTTAGCTGGAGCTACCATGCTGCAGATTATGTGGTCGGGGACCATACTATACTTTTTTTTCCAGATCAGAGATCGGATGCCTTCAGAGGAGGCACGCAGTTTTGTTCAGATTGCCCCAAGCAAACATATCAGTGGGGACAGATGGTTTTGGTATTGGTCCAAACATGTATACATCATTGCCTACATAAGCACCCTTCCTTGCCAGGTTTTGCATAAGCCCATTGAGACAGTTGCCTAGCCATATTTTGACAGAGTGCTACAGAGTATTGTTGGTTTACCACTTATTGCCCGGATTCAGTAGAGATCCAATTTTAGAGTCAACTTCAGCGGCAGGTATATGGTGCAGCAGGTATAGCATTTGATGTTCTATTACTCATGTTGTTGATTAGACTTGTTTATACATGATAGTACACTGACTTTACATATGTTGATGTGGTGATCTAGTTGTTATTATGATGTGTTTGGCCCTTGGTGATGTTAGTCCACCCCTTTCAGTAGGCTCCTGTCTATGCACACTGGATCATATCCCCACTATTGGTATAGACTAGGTCACTTAGTCCCCCTACGCAGCTGACTTTGGATCCACCTTCACTCTCTCCACTCATCCGACTCATTCATGATTGGTCTTTCCCGACTTGGATTCTGATTTTGCAACCTTGAGGATCCCCTTCCCCACTGATCTCTGAGTTTGCCATGATTTCCTATCTTTTGTGCCTCGGCTCTTTAGTGTGTGAAATGCACTCTCAAACCTGGGATTTGCTCCTGTCGGTTGCCCCCGATGTTGCAATGCAGTATAGGATTGCGTAGCCTCACCAAGTGTTCCCCATTGGTCATCAAAGCATTTATGATCACCCCCATTACTCTGCAGTATGAGAACCTTGATTATATCTATTGAGATATGTATGTAGCCCAAAAAGGGCCTTGATGTAAAAAGAAATGAAGAAATGAAGAAATGTAAAGCAAGCCAAAAAGGCTATTGTAAATGTAAAATCTAGCCAAAAGGGCTAAGCGAAATGTGTTTGTAAACACACATGGACACAGGTTAGTCGTACATATCAGCTTTGTAGTGGTTATTTCCTCACCTAGTCCTGCGGGGCAAGGAGGTGAGAGGGAGCAAGGGACAAGCTCAAGATTGTCCCCTAGAGTCTCAAGTTACGGTTTGTCGGACGCCCAGTTTGGCGGCTCTAGAAAAGATCCTCACAGAGTCTTCTGAAGGCACGGATGTGAGTTGTGAGGTATTTGTTAGATAACCAGTGGCGGTTTCCCTGCACTATACCCATTTGTGAGGCACCGCCCTTCCCCGTGTTTTGTCATGGTATGCTTATCTCAGTGGGCCCCGCTTTCTCGATTCATCCAAAGGGTCACATGATCTTTGTCCTTGTCATCCCTTGTCCTTCACCTTATTTTCCATCTCACCCAAAGTCAGCTAGGTGGTCAAGTCTATACGTTGTGCATAGCAATTTGAGTCTTTTGGATGTGGTGGGCCCACCTCACCAGGGGCCTCATGTTTTTGAGATATTATGTATTTTTTATCACCATATTAACATCTTATTGTTTAGTCATGTACTAACATGTATAAGGAAGCCAGTTGCTTCATATTGCATACAGGTATTCAGCCAGCACCATGTTGACCAGATTTGACTTGATCAAACTATGTTGACCAGGCCAAAAATGGGCCCGAAAAAATATTGCGATCAAGATTTCGATTTTGGTCATTTGTATTCTCTTGGGGTCCCATATGAACTTCCAAGCAACAAAATTTGAAAAGATTGAGGCAGCGATGAGATTTTTAATTATTATTGGTCATTAATGACCTGTTTAAATTAAAAATCATGGATTTTGGGCAAACAATACCTAAGTGATGGATCCTCGTCGTTCAAGCGACCATGTCTACTATTTTTGGGGTCCATGATCGCATTGCAACAGACAGTTCGACAATCCGGGCACTATAAGTGTGTCAAAAGCCCAATTTACACCTTCAGCAATAAAAACCAACAATTAATTAAAGGAAAAATCAAAATTTGGCAAAGGAAACTATGGCAAATGGAAAAAATCAAAGGCTGGCTAATACAAGGGTGACTTATAAGGTAATTTGGTAATGTTTGGACATGATATTTGTGAGGTGGGACCCTCCATTGGACCAGCTCACTATGGGAGGTTGAATTTGCCCATGGGGGCGTTTTTCTCCACTTGGCAAGTTCGATTTTTGTTGTATTCTTGGTGTGGGACCTTGATGTATTAGTTAGGGGGATAAAACAATATATAGACACCCCCTAACTTGTGTTTTGATTATTGTATGGACCCCACAAGGATCCCCTCTCTCCACATGTGCGCTCTAGACGGCAATTCGCACCCCCTCATGGAGCTCTCTCTCCACCCTTCGATTTGATGATTGGGGATTAAATCCCAGCCCTCCATTTTGGAGGGAATTAGGTTTTGAGATGGGGCATTCTCTACTTAAGAGAGAAGCCTCCCCATTTCCTCCTCTCTTGGCACATTGTACACTTGAGTTTTGATGATATAGAGCCATTTTTCACCAAGTTTCTTGAGAGTTAATGGATGGATATGTATTGTTTGACTGATATCTAGTTTTCCTTAGCCTTGTTGAGTTGTTAGTGCATTGTTTCCATCATTTCCTTGGCCAACGATTTGCAGGTGAGGAGTACAGCTGGAGGAGGGCGCAGTTTTTGGAGTGGGAACTCCACAATTGCTCATTTTTCTTCAGAGTATCAACAAAGGGAGTTGTTATTGCCTCATGCCTTTCAATTTCTTTCATTTTCAATCATTTACTTGCTGGTTTTACTTGCTATTTGCTGCATACACTGACTTGACCTTGTTTGTGGCAGGTGGCTAGGGCGCACTTGGTCATTGGGAGCTCAAAACGCCAAAGGGAACACGTTGCTCAACAACTGAGTTTGGAGGGCTAGTCTTCGGCAATCTCATCCATTCATTCATTCTCAAGTAAGTTATTCTTGTTGGTCTCGTAGATTTTAAATTTCAATGTGTTGAGCATAAATTTACATTAAAACCCTAAAAAATTAAAATACTAAAATTTCACCGTTAGAATAAGTTATTCTTGTAAACCCACTAATGAAATGTGCTTAAACCTCTACATCTTAAGTTTCATTTAATTCCGACCCCGTTTCCCCATAGAACTAGGGACTGGTCTCCCACTGATTTTGCCCTCCTTGGGCATTTCAGCCAATCACGCTATAGGGTAATTTTATGGGTTGTGGGTACTCTTGATTTGGGTTTAGAACGCCATTTGATCATAAGAAATCAAGTTATCGTTAATTGGAAGTGTTTCTAAACGTTAATTATCCTCTGCCCTAGGTCCATTGATCCACTACTTAACCATTTCCTTGGGTAGTTTACTTCAGCATTTCACTTCCATTTTATTGTATCTCCTTAGACTATTTCAGCCATATAATCACTAATCTGATCTTGTTATCTAATCACATTTGATTGTTGGTCACCTATTACATCATTCTCATTCTATCACTTGTGTCCACCAGTTGGCTGAAACTAGACGTAGGAGTTCATCTACACTTAATCTCTTACTTCATCTCTTTATTTTGTGTGGGTTTTGGGTGTATTTTTGTATCTCAACCATCACCGGTTGAGTGGGGTCTCCCCCCTGACTTGGCTACGTGCCTCGTCTGAAGTGACAATAGCCTTGTCCAGTGTGACTTTTGTTCCTTGAACGGAGGACTTGGCCATTGCTGGTTACACCTTCTTAGCTGCTCACCCTCTACCATCCCTGTTGGGACATTCATCATCAGCAGCTAGAGATAGTGTGATAACAGCCTCCAACTCATCAATATAAATCCCAAACAATGTAGGGGATAGTGGGCAACCCTATTTAACCCCAATAGTACTTCGGATGAAATCAGACACCCCATGAGCTATGCGGAGACAGCCAATGACCAACTCATAATGGCGCATGATGGCCATCAATAGGGTCGTGGAGATGTCAATATCTCTGAGCCTCTGAAATAAGGCTTCTCGAGATACAGAGTCGAAAGCTTTCCGAAAATTTACAAAACAACAGTAGACTTTCGAAGAGCGATGTCGTGCCTTCTCAATGATGTCCTGGAGAGTGAAAATGTTATCAATAATCTGATGAGCAGGTCAAAAACCTGCCTGTCCCCTTGCTCTAAGATGTCTCTGCTCAAGGCACTAGAGAGCCTCATATGAAGAATTGTAGCATACAACTTCGAGAATGTGTGGCCCACCATGATCATCCTATGGTTGTTGGGGTTTGAGCTGGGACCTGATTTAAGTATCGGTGGATGATATGATGCGACCATGCTAGTGGAATCCCAGTACAGACTACATGATTGAAGAGATCAGCCAAGTAAATGACCAAAGCACGGAGGCCATGCTTGAAGAACTCTGCTTGGAACCCTTCCTCATCTGTTGCTTTGTTGTTGTTCATCACCCAAATGGCCTCCTTGATTTGCTTGTCTGAGAACAAGTGGCATGAGGAGGGTGGAGAGGTAACATGAATCTAGGGCTACTCAGGAATATCGTAAAGAGTGGAGGTGTGGGAGAACATGGATGCAGGGTCAAGATCAAACGAGAGGGGGGGTTGTCAAGGGAGGATGGTGCACCAAAAGTGTCTGGGGGAATGAGCAAGGAGAGCACAAAGGTCCCGTCTCCTCTGAAAAACAAAAAGTCGTTTCTTGTGGCGAAGGAGGCGACGATAAGAAGCTTTGAGGTTGGAGTAGGAGGATTGAGAATGGATAAAGGCATGCCGAAGCTAGTGGTGGAGAGACTTGCATTCTTCATCATACCATTTGTTCATGGGATAGGAGCCAATCTTTTGGGAGGGGGAAGCAGGGCAGGTGGAGAATATATATCATCGTATTCACTTCCCCATTCTTCTGAGAATTTTTGTTCAAACATGTCATATCCGGAAATGCTATTGGTCTTCAAATTCAAGAAATAGAGCTCATCTCTTCCTTGGAAAGATGAGGCCAATAGTTTCATATAGACATCCTCATGGGTTATAGATAATTCGTTAAAAATTTCCCTAAAGATTTTAAGGTGACTTTTAGCAGAGATTTCATAACTTCAATCGAATTTAGGCAACCTTTCACGAGCTTGATGAGGAATATGATGAGGATACCCAACAATTTTTTAGAAGTCAAAAACTTTTATGCGACCAAAAGTCCTAGGCCGATCAGAAGCAGCCATGGATGGCAAGTATTAAAAAAAATCAAGAACCTAAATACAAAATGATGCACCCCATGGGTTCTAGATATGATAGGATCGATCACCAGTGGAGTCGCCAGGTAGATTTTTAAATCTCTTCTACCAAAAGATGTGTCGTTAGAATAGCGGGGAGAGATGAGTGGCAAAAAGATGGCTATGTTTAGATTAAGGATAAAAATGATTAAAACCTAGATTAAACAGGATGCGATAAGATATGAATTATGCATGGATACTCACAGACACCTAAGGTAAGCCTCTACCTCCCCGGCAACGGCGCCAAAAATGTTATCACACAACTTGTAGTTGTCCCTAAAGATATCCCATCTAGGATGGTAGAGGAGATGGACAACTAAAGAGGTGACCCAAGAGATGCCACGGTTCCCGATGCAAGCTGGGTGTCACGATAACCGAGGCACTCTTCACTTTAGATCAAGGGGGAGACCCTAGCCAATCAATGAAGATTAGCTAACCCAAAGACTCCTAGGGAAATGTGTAAAATGAAAGAAGGAGATCAATGGTGAGTTAGATCTAGAAATGTTAAGTGGACCCAAGGGTTAAGGTGTGGTTGAAGAGGCTTAAAGGGTGACAAATAGTTCAACCAATGAATGACAAAGGCCACTGAGGTTCAATTGATAGATCTAAAGATGACTTAGTACCATGAAAATTAGCCAAGTGGGGCCCACTCCTTTAAAAGTGGAAAATGGTCCAAGTTGGGCCCACAAGGTCAAAGTTGAAATGAGATGGTACTAAATGTATGCTATGACATGGATCTAGAGGTTTGGTGAAGAAATAGCATTACCCAAGTATGGGATCTAGCAAATGGCCACCTACCCAAGGAGTGTGAATTGCCCCAAGGGTGACTAGTGCCTTAGATTAAGGGCCAAATGGAGTCAGATGTCCACCAAATTATAGATCGGGGCAAGTGAGGTGATAAGCAAGGTGGGTTTTCAAGATCAAGTACATGCCATGGCTAGATCTCCATAGATATGGAAATGAAAATGCATCACCAAGTGACCCAAGTGGGGCTCAACCCTCAAAATGAGGAATGGGGCCCACAAGGTGAAGCACTAGGGGTAGGTTTTAGGGGTTGATTTATCCAATGAAGCAACAAACTCTCCTACCTATTAGAAAATGACAAAACTCAGAAATCTGTTCACATAACAGCCATCTGAGAGTGATGTCAAATGCTTCATAAAACTCTGATATAAACCTCAATAGTAGAAAATAAGTTTACACACTTATCAAGCGTAAATTAAATGACACTATAGGTGAATATACTCTTCATGAAGCACCATTTGCAACAGAAATTAAACACACTTACAACAGACTGTAAAAACACATGAACATAATATTTTTGGTCAAATAAGACCTTGGAAAAACCCCCAACCCCTGGGGGAAAACCAGTCCACAAGAGAGAATTTTATTAAGCTATCTCAGACAAAAGTCAGAAGTACAACTTGAAGTAACAGCAGCAGTAAATGACTGTAAATGATCTTGAAAAATGTGCCACACAGCTCTTTAAACTCTGTGCCTCCCTTGACTGTACTAACTGTGAGTCTGTACAAAAGCATGGATTGCTACAGTCTCACACACAACAGTCAAAACAGAGAATAAAAACGTAGACAATACATTTTTTATACCTCGGCAATGATGACCTCGATTTTTGTGCTCAATACCCAGCCTCGAAATCTAAACCTTCTACTTTGTTGTACGGCTTGTTCCTATGAACAGCACAGCCAGTCTTCTCCAACAGTACGGTCTGTCAACATTGCTGAACAGTCTCTCTCTTTGGTGCTGCAAACATACTAGGAAACGAGCCAACCCAAATCTCTTGGGAAATGCGCCCTCACTGAAGCTGTCAACCTGGGAATGCGTGCCCCTTCTCACAGCCTTCTCTTCTTCTAGAAAATCGAGCCCCAGACTGTCCCTTCCACTTCTGTCTCCTCAGCTTTGCTTTTCTTCTCTCTCTCTTTAAAACTCGTGATCCACAAGAGACTGCTCTCTGCCTTGGAACCCGTGCCTCTTCCTCTCCTCTTGGGATGTGTGCCTCTCTTCTTTTCTTTTCTTTAGATATGTGCCAAATGAAGTCTAATCTCCTTTTATTTACCTCATTAGGGTAACTCCCATGACTCTTCAAATTCAATGGATGAGATTAGATCTTGGCCAAGAGATCTATGGCTAGGATCTAATCTCTCATTCACTTAAAACTCCTAAGTGAACTATATAGCAAATTTATCTTTTCGAAAAGTCACATAACCCTAAATAATATAAAAGTCACTTTATAACTTAAAAGTCACTTTATAATTAAAAAGTACATCTCACTTTTAAATTAAAAGTCACACCATAAAGTATAAAGTCATCATAAAATAACTTTAATAAAAGCTCATAAAGTCATTTTATGAATATTAATAAGATTTCATAGTTCTTGGACCCCTGCACTTAGGCACCTGATGCAGGAGTGCCTCCGAGCTACAAAATGCTAACACTACCCACGTCTTGGAACTAGCAAAGTAGCCTCTCCTAAGGAATGCGACTTCCCTTGGAGAGACCAATGTGCCTTGGGAAGTGGGTCAAATGAAGGCCAATCACCAACAAACTATAGATCTAAATTGTCGTGGATGCTATAGAGGTGGGTCTTTAATTTTATCCCCAAAGACAAGCTAGATCCAAGTAGATCTAAAAAAATGTAAAATGAGGGTTTTGAATTTTAAGGATTTTATGACCAATGAAGAAGAAAGAATGGATCGAGGTACATACCTTGTAGAACATACCTTTAATGCTTGTGGCCACCTTGCAAATTGATAACCTTCTCCTTGTGTTTATATTCAAGAGTGAGATCTAGAATTTCCAAGCCAAAACGTCCTCCCTCAAAGATGACCAAATCGTCCTCCTCCTGCAAGACAAGATCTAATGAGAAACAAGCCCAACAAAAGAATGATGAAAATGATGAAGAGATGTAAAAGAAAGCATCAACTATGTCATTAAGATACAATAATGATACTCCCTGTCACAAAGGTCAATCCAAAGCAAGATATGAGGGTCCCCCCAACAATAGCCTCCTTCAAAACGTCCTCCTCTTCATCAATTCAGCCTTCCCTGTAGAAAACGACTTGAAGCCCCAAGAACCACAATGATACACAAGAACAAGATTTTATAATTCAACTTGCAAAAGTAGCCATCAAGATAAAAGAGGTAGATCCACAAAATACTATTTTTATTCCAATCTTCAAGAGCTCCAAAGGTGCCTTTACAATAAGGGGGTCTCCTCCTTAAATAGGATGAGGAAGACCAAAACCCTAAACCACTTTTGAAAACTAGTGGTTGAGATCAAAAGATATAACAATCTAATCAACGGCTAAGATGAGCCAATACAATATAAGACATGGATCACTCACTAAGTGATGACGTCATAGCCTAAAAGGCTCAATGAGGGATGACGTCATACATGGGGGTGACTAATAACATGTGTGCCACAACAATAGGACCAAGACAAGTCACTAGGAGCACATGGTGGGGCTAGGAGGTATTAATCCCCTTCACTAGCATGACCCCATGGCACAATAATATAAAATATGAGTCTATGACATGTCCAAGTATACAAATGATCAAATCATGTCCCCATCATCAGAGAGAGAAATACAATAAAAGAGCTCATGTAGCCCATGTGGACCCCACTGACTGGTGCAAACTGATTTGGAAGAAGGGGGATACACCATGGATGACCTCAGAGCAGACCAAGTGCCAAAACCTTGCCTCAATTTCCCAAATCGAATTCCTCAATGACCTTTTTATTCCATTTTTTTAATACTCCTGAAAACCCTAAAAGTGACCAAAACTGCCTCTAGAGTGCCTGCGCTGTCAAACTGAGTGTACCATGTTGTCTGGAAGGGGGGTATAATGGTAAAAACAAGTGGCTGGACCACCCCCTTCCTCTGTAGCGCCCTAGGCAATGACTTGCCTCCAATGCTCCTGCTGGACAGGCCACATCAGCATGCCCAAACTGGTCAACAGGTGGAAAACTGCTAATAGCATGCCATAGAGTGCCCGGAACTGAAAGATAAGTGTCTCAATGGATCCAGAAGACCCAAATCCACTAGAGATGAGTACTCATACACCTCATGATAACCTATAGGGTCATCCACCATACCTGGACAGCGTAAAATATGATGATCTGGAAATAATAATAAAAATGACCAACTGCATCAATCATCATCTGGAGCATATGTCCAACATATGGAATCATCAATAGGTGCATCTGGGACCATAGATCAACATCATAAAGCATAAGTAGTCCATCTCATCACCGATCCCAAGAATGACCATGGTCAAACTATGTTTGACTAGGTCAAAATACAACCAAAGACTAGATTATAACAAATGACTAAGACATGTTCCTTTAACCATATTCATAGCCTAACTTAAAGTATAAACATCAATCAAATGGCAGTTAATACATAGATATTCAATGTTGTTTATAATTTACTTGCATCAAAGCTTTAAAGACATACCTCATCCAATGGACATGGCCTAACTGCTAGCATAGGGTGAAGGCTAAGGACAAGGTTAAGTAAAAGGAGTGACTTGACCAACTTAACTAAGTGATACTTTGGACGGGGAAAAAGGGGAGCTACACACTGTGCTGGACAAGATGAACAAAGGGAATGGCAGTGTCTCACAAATGGATGAGTTGTTTAGAGAGTGCTTATTCAACCTTGGCATCATGTCTACATCAAGTTGATCCAAGTTCATTAGGATCATTCATTTAATTTCCATGGCCTTTTTGGCCTATATGACCCCTCTAGGATTTTGCATGCGCTTAAAAGCACAACCAATCGCAGCTTGCATCTGGGGTATATTTACATTTATGAGGTTAGCAATCTTTAGATATAGCATTTATTTAACCATTGCTTTTAGACCTTTTTGGACCCTTCATGGGGTACTTTAGCATTTCATTGCTTTAGCCTTTAATTCATCGTGTGTTTAGAAACACATTCTAGAATTTAATTTCCATAGGCTTTCATAAGAGATTTCCAGTGATTTCCATAAGTAGTACATGTGCTTTCAGTTTTAGCCAACAACTCATGTGACTAGAGAGAATTCCGCACTAAGCCACACATCGAGGCAACCAACTAGAATGATCTAGGCATAAAATCCAACTCACCAAAGGCAAGTTCTGTCACCAACTCAGAGGCGAGACACAAAACAAACGTGGATGCAATCCGACACAAAGGTAGAAATGGGGAAGTCCTCCATATCAAACAGTCAGGAAGGCAAGTCAAGGTGAAAGCCAAAATAAGGAAGGTCATGGATGGATGGAGTCAAGTGAATGTGGTGCCTAAGCTAGAAAACATAACTGTTAGGAAAGACCATGTCCATGCTCACAGGAGGGTAATGAAACCAATAAGTATAGTCAGTAAACCTTAAAGTGTAAGTATTACATCCAATTCATTATTTACATCAACCAAGATAGTTCATTTCATTTATGAGATGGTACTGCCACATCATGAGTTATATACCAAGTCAATGCTATGAAGATGACTAAAACAACAAGATAATAGTCCAATGCTAACAATCACAAGTCTAAAGGTCATATCACTGAATCATCTAGAACCACCATCATCTAGAACCATCATCTAGAACCACTGAAACACTGCTGCAATAATACAACTGGAACTCTCAGCACTAAACTGAAACTATATGGAACAAAAGGTCACATCGGTTATCAAATCTAAGCTCTCAAGGCTCAGCCTTGGCACAAGGTCTACTCAATGTCTGATATATACTGCTCTGATCTGTAAGTGATCATAAATAAATCACTCATCATAGCTGATCTCTGTAAAAAGCAAAACTCTGAAAAGTGCAGATATTTGCTCAGCAAGAATAGTAGCCCAGCTACTATGGTGTGATAACAAAACCCTAGGCACTTTTAACTCAATTGTCCTCAAAACTCAGATCTTCACTCCATAATCCTTTGAGACAGCCATTTACCCTTTTGGCCTAGTCATTTCTTGTGTCATTGACTCATTATCCTTGCTTGTGCCTTTTGTTTCCATTTCTTCCTAGTTACTCATTTTGCTAAAGGGGTTATTTCAACCCATTAAATTCAGACCCCTTAGCACTCCCCCACAGGGTGCCACATTTTGAATCCCTTTGTTAATTTCTAAGGTACCCTGTCTTATAGAAATCGGTCTAGTGAGTACAGTGGGAAAGCTGGTCTTTACTAGCAAGTACTTGGAAAAGCTTGACCAGGGCCACCTCCCATGGTTAGTCCAGGTTTACCTTGGTGGACCTGGTAAACCTAAAAAGAGAGGACTTTGCCCGTGTGACAATTTGGGCAGTTTCCTAAGGTTCCACCAGTTTAGTAGTCGATTTATCCTTGCAATCCCAAGTCTGCTAAGTTGTGTGACAACATTACCTATTCTACTGAAACTGCGCAGCACTTGCACCCATCCTAGTTGTTGCTTTGAAACCCATGCCAAACAAGTGGGGTATGTTGATGTAATTGTAACTTTGGAAGATATTCACTTGTATTTTATATTGTTATTATTGTATTTGATTTACACCTCTGAAGGAGATGTTTATTCCTCTGGTCGGAGATGTTATTATTACATTTGGTCATTGCGCCGAGAAGCGCTCTACAGCCCAGTATGGGGGAGATCTTTTTAGTCAAGTGTTTGTCGAGTGTTTGTTGAGTTTGTCGAGTGTTTGCCCAGTAACAAAATAATACAAAGTAAACAAAAAAGAATAATACAAAGTAAAAGGTAATAAATATTATGTCGGCCATAAACAAAAAAGAATAATACAAAGTAAAAAGTAAATATGAGACTTAAACTAGAGACTTTAGAGCTTAGGATTAGGTGGTAAATATTATGTCGACCATAAATAAATAAAATAATACAAAGTAAAAAAGTAAATATGAGACTTAAACTAGAGACTTTACTTTTTAGTTTTAATACAAAGTAAAAAGTAAATATGAGACTTTAGGTGTTTGTCAAGTGTTTGTCGAGTAACAAAATAATACAAAGTAAACAAAAAATAATAATACAAACTAAAAAATAATAAATATTATGTCGGCCATAAACAAAAAGAATAATACAAAGTAAAAAGTAAATATGAGACTTAAACTAGAGACTTTAAAGCTTAGGATTAGGTGGCTCAAGTATTGCACTCAAGGAGCTATTCAAGGAGAGGTTTGCCCCTCGGGAGATTTGATCCCTCTCGGCGCTTGATAGAGCCTAGGATTTGGATCTAGACTGGTGTAAAGTCATTGAGGTAAATCCTCCATTGTAAGTCAGGGCAATAGTTCCCCCTAGAGTCAGTTGTATTAGGGTTATTGAGTCCCCTAGAGAAGTCGAGCCAGTCAAGTTTAGTTGGGACCGACCTAGCAAGTGAAAAAGGTCAAGTGAAAGTAAAGTATAAATAGAGAGCAAGGCTCTCTCATTTATACACACACTCACTCACTCAAGTTCGCATTAGTGAGAGAGAGAGAGGACAAGTTCGCATAGGAGAGAGAGAGAGGACAAGTTCGCATAGGAGAAAGAGAGAGGAGCTGCAGAAGACCATCTTTGTTTTGGGGCTTTACTTTTGTGATATTGTATTGGTGACGATTCTATCTCTAAGGAAGTTGCGGGGTTTTCTCCTTTATGGTTTCCCCGAGGAAAATCTTTGTGTCTCTTGTGTTATGTTGTGCATGTTATCCTTTCAGTTAAGATCCAAAATAATATTGATTAAAAGTAGAAAAACTAACATGGTATCAGAGCTAACCTGAAAAGAAGACTTTGTGCAGCTGCAGGAAGTTAGGGCTTCAAAGTTTTGGGTCTTCTCTCCACAGATCATCAAGGAAAAGAAGCTAGGCTAACTCGCCCTAGGAGGGCGCATCTTTCTGTCAAAGAAAATTTTCATTCTGAGAATTTTCATTTTTTGGCCCGTCACTACTGCCGGAGGAAAACTAGGGCATCAGCAATTTTGGGTTTTTGTTCACTGATTTGGAGAAGTGAGTACATTGGGCAACTAGCCTTGAGGAGGCGCATCTATCTGTCCAATCAGAAGTTCCAAATTCCAAGTTTGGAAAATTAGGGTTTCTCTGACAAACCCTAGGCCAACCAACTCCAGAATCAATTTTGGGCATCTAAAAGTGGTAAGACCTAAAAGCTTTGCTATTTCCATTTGAAGTTCTCATTAAAGATGTCTCACCACACCAAGCTTGAGGATAAGCTTCAAGGAGTTGATAACTTCCGAGCATAGAAGTATAGGATTGCTCGTCCTTTAAGAGAATGAATTGGACAAGTATGTAAATGAAGAGGTTCCAACACCAGAGGGAGATGAGGCTAAAGCCTTACATAAAAAGAACTTGGTTAAGGCCAAGAGAATCATTGCAGATTCCATTAAGGATTATCTCATCCCACATGTGTCATCTTTGAAGACACCTAAGGAGATGTTTGATGCTTTTGACAAAGCTATTTGAAGGGAAGAACATAAATCGGAAGATGACCTTGAGGAACCAACTCAAGAATGTGAAGATTCAAAATGCAGAGACCATGCAGTCTTACTTTAAAAGGGTCTCTCAGATCAAGGAGCAACTTGAAGCTGTGGGAGAAAAGGTAGAAGAATGAGAGATTGTGATGACCACCTTGAATGGTATCCCAAGATCATGGGACTCATTCATTCAGGGGATATGTGTCGGAAAGAAGTTAATCACAATCAGTAGGCTATGGGAAGAATACTCACAAGAAGAAGCTCAACTTGTGGCTCGAGAAGAGAAGATGGGAGCAAATGATGATCAAGCTCTCACAGCACACACCAGAAGGAATAATAACAAGAGGGAGCACCATCATCACAGTAAGAGGGACAAACACCACCACCAAAGTCAGAGGGGGAACTTTAGAAGATCCAGGAGAGATCTATCTAACATTAGATGTTATACTTGTGATGAGAAGGGACACTACTCCAAAAATTGTCCCAGAAATAAAAATGGCTCCCACAACAAGAAAAGGCACCATGCTCACACCACAGAAGATTATGAACCTCCAAGGAAGAGAGCCAAAGAAGAAAGTGATGAAGAGTATGTCATGATATCAGCAGTCACGGGCACTCTCACACATGGAAATAATGATTGGCTTGTAGATAGCGGAGCTTCCAAGCATGTGACGGGATATAAAGAATCCTTCATAAACCTATCTGAGCATGAGTCACCTCACAAGGTGAAACTTGGGGATGATTACCAATACCCCATAAAAGGAAGTGGAGAAGCTTCATACAAGCTAGATTCTGGCAAATCTTTGAAAATGAAGGATGTCCTATATGTTTCAAGACTAAAGAAGAACCTTCTCTCCATATCAGCACTAGACGCTAAAGGTATGAGGGTTGCATTTGTTGATGGCCAAGTCCTAATGTGGCCAAAGGGAAAGACAATAGATGATGTGATTGTGATTAGAGAGAAAGAGGGAGGTTTGTACAAATTGAAAGGCCAACCTGAACAAGCCTTGGTTCATGACTCTGTTATCACATCTATGTTAGCAGGAGCTACCATACTGCAGACTGTGCGACCGAGGACTGCACAGTACTTTTTTTTCTAGATCATAGATCCGATGCCTTTAGAGGAGGCACACAGTTTTGTTCAAATTGCCCCGAGCAGATGTATCAGAGGGGACAGATGGTTGTACAGTGGTACAGACATGTTACTTAGTATTTACCACAGGGTCACCCTTCCATGCCAGGCTTTGATATGAGCCCATTGAGACAGTTTCCTAGTCTTGTTTTGATTGAGACTATCACAGAGTATTGTTGGTTTACTATTTGTGCCCAGATTCAGCAGAGATCCAGTTCAGAGACAGCGTCAGCAGTAGGTATATGGTGCGGCAAGTATTGCATTTGATGTATATTGCTCATGATTGTTGCTTAGACTTGTTTATACATGATAGTACACTAACTCTACATATGATGATTGATTTGGTGATCTAGTTTTTTTATGATACGTGATTGGGCCCTTGGTGATGTCAGTCCAACCCTTCCTAGTAGGCTCCTGTTATATGCACACCGGGTTGCACCCCTACTCTTAGTATAGACTTGGTCATTTAGTCCCCCTAGGCAGCTGACTTTGGATCCACCTTCACCTTCTCCATCCATCCGACTCATACATGATATTATTTCCCGACTTGGATTCCGATTTGTGACCTTGAGGATCCCTTTCCCCACTGATCTCTGAGTATGCCATAATTCCCTATCTATTGTGCCTCGGCTCTTTAGTGTGTGAGATGCACTCTCAAACCTGGGATTTGCTCCTATCGGTTGCCCCAGATGTTGCAATGCAGTTAGGATTGTGTAGCCTCACCGGGTGTTCCCCATTAGTCATCGAAGCATGTATTGCTCACCCCCATTACTTTGCAGTATGAGCACCATGATTATATCTGTTGAGATATGTATGTAGCCCAAGAGGGCCTTGATGTAAATTGAAGAAATGAAGAAATGTAAAGCAAGCCAAAAGGCTTTTTGTAAATGTAAATCTAGACAGAAAAGGGCTAAGTATGAAATTCATTGTAACATCCATGCAATGTGTTTGTAAACACACATGGACACAAGTCAGCCATACATGTAAGCAATTGTAGTGGTTATTTCCTCACCTAGTCCTGCGGGGCAAGGAGGTGAGAGGGAGCAAGGGACAAGCCCAAGATTGTCCCCTAGAGTCTCAAGTTACGGTTTGCCGGACACCCAGTTTGGCGGCTCTAGAAAAGAACCTCACGAAGCCTTCGGGCACGGATGTGAGTTGTGAGATACTTGTTAGATGACCAGTGGCGGTTTCCCTGCACTATACCCATTTGTGAGGCACCGCCCTTCCCCGTGTTTTGTCATGGTATACTTATCTCAATGGACCCCACTTTCCCGTGTTATCCAAAAGGTCACATAATCCTCATCCTTGTCATCCCTTATCCTTCGCCATGTGTTCCACATCACCCAAAGTCAGCTAGGTGGTCAACTCTATAGGTTGTGTATAGCAATTGAGTCTTTTGGATGTGGTGGGCCCACCCCACCTGGGGCCTTGTATTTTTTCCGAGATTTAATGCAATTTTTTACCATATTATTGTCATATTGTTTAGTAATGTACTAACTTGTATAAGGAATCCTTTGACTTCATGATTGCATACAGGTATTCAGGTAGCACCATTGTTGACCAGATTTGACTTGGTCAAACTAAGTTGACCAGGCCAAAAATGGGCCCGAAAAAATGTTGTGAACGGAATTTCGATTTTGGTCACTTATTATCTACAGGGTCCCATATGAGCCTCCAAGTGACAGAATGCAAAAAGATCGAGGGGTTTGTGAGATTTTTAATTATTATTGGTCATTAATGACCTGTTTTAATTAAAAATCATGGATTTTGAGCAAATAATGCCTAAGTGATGGATCAGGGTCGTTCGAGTGGTCATTCCTACTATTTTTGGGGTCCAAGATCACATTGCAGCAGACGGTTCGACAATCCGGGCACTCTAGGTGGGTCAAAAGCCCAAATTTCATCTTCAGCAATAAAATACATGGAAAATCAAAAATTGACAAAGGCAACTATAGCAAAAGGAAAAAATCAATGGCTGGCAAATAAAAGGTTGATTCCTAAGGTAAATTGGTAATGTTTGACATGGTATTTGTACATTGTGGGTCCCTCCATTGGACCAGCTCACTAGATGGGTCGAATTTCCCCATGGGGGCATTTTTTCCTCCTTGGCAAATTCATTTTTGATGATGTTGTGTATGTGGGACCTTGGTGTAGTGAGTTGGGGGGATAAAACACCCTATAGACACCCCCCAACCACATTGTATGTATTGTAGGGGCCCCATAAGGGGACCCCCTCTCTACATGTACGCTCTACTTGGGCAATTCGCACCCCCATGAGGAGGCATCTCCTCCATTCGATTTGGTCATTGGGGATTAAATCCCAGCCCTCCATTTTGGGGGGAAACTTGTTTTGAGAGTGGCCTTTCTCTATAAGAGAAGGCACTCACTCCATTGTTGCTTCTCTTGGCATTTTTGAGACTTGATATTGAGATCATTGAGACACATTTCTATTGAGTTGCTTGTGTTATGGAGATGAGATCTTTGGTGTGTTGATTGAGAGAATATTTCTGATGCATTGCTGAGTTATGTTGTAGTATCTCCACCTTTCCTTGGCCATTTCGATTTGCAAGTGAAGCTGACCATTGGGGAAAAACACAGCATTTGAGCCAGCAGCTCCATGCTAGCGTTTCTCTTCAGGATTTCAATAGGGAAGTAAATCTACCCTCGGTTATTTGCTTTCTTTATCATTTGTCACTCATTTGTTGGTTTGTTTTTATCATTTGCCATAGAAGTTGATTCCATCTCTCTTTGGCAGGTACAAAAACACATTGGCTCACTGGCAGCATCAAACGCTAAGGGAAAAACGCACTCTAGCTCAGCAATTGATCTTCAGGGTTTGTCTTCAACACGGGAACATCTTCATCTTCATTATCCAGGTACGGAATCCTTGCTTGTTTCTCATTTTCTCTCACTCACTGTTGATGTTAAGTTGCAAAAACACTTAATAAACCCTAAAATACAAAAACTAAATTTCCCACCATTAGAACTTTATTTTTATTGCAAACCCGCTTATTATCTGTTCCTAAAAGCCTATATCTTAAGTTTGGTACAATTCCGACTCCATCTACCCATAGTTTAGGCACTGGTCTACTTAGCAAAAACGCCCACCTGGGGTGTTTTTCTCTTCTGCTTGCTTGGGTTAGTTAGGGATTCTGGGTAGTCTTGATTTTGGTTCTAATCATCTTCTTATCAATAGATATCAAGCTATTCGTTGCTAGAAGCTTGTTAAAACGAGTATTTGTTGATGCCCTAGATCCACTACTTCAATATTTAACTGTTTCTCTTGGGTAACTTTATTCTATTCCTTCACTTCTAGCTAAACTAAGTGTCCCTTGCTTATTTCCAGCCACAAACACTAATCTAATCTCATTTTACTCACCTTATTTGATCGCTGGTCACATCACTTCATTTTTACGCTTAATTCATATATGTGTCTAGCTCGTGGCTAAGATTAAGATTAGGACCTAATTGCACTCATTTCCTGTCTTTACTTCTTCCTATCTTTTAGATTTGGGTGTATTTTTGTCTCTCGACCATTACTTGGTTGAGCGAGGTCTCCCCCTTGACTTGGCCACGTACCTTGTCTAAAGTGACTGTAGCCTTGTCCGGTGTGACTTATGTTCCCTGAACAGAGGACCTGGCTATTGTCGGTTACACCTTCCTAGTTGTTCACCTCTACCATCCTTGTTGGGACACCTGCTACCAAACAACTAGAGTTTGTGTGATAACAGACTCCATGGAGCCAAGTGAATTATGGCATAGAAGGCTTGCACATGTGCACTATAGAGCACTACCCATTGCAAGCAAAGCAGTTGAAGGACTTCCAGAAATCCAATCGAAGCCTGAAGGCGTTTGCAAAGGATGTGCGAAGGGAAAGAACGTGAAGAAGGCATTTCCAAGTAGTGAAAGCAAAGCAAAAGGAATATTGGAAATTATCCACTCCGATGTATGCGGTCCTATGTCATCCAATTCATCAAGTGGGTATGTATATTATGTTTCATTTATTGATAACTTTTCCCGTAAGATTTGGATATACTTCTTGAAAAGTAAAGATGAAGTATTCAGCAAGTTCAAGGAATTCAAAGCCTTGATCGAGAATCACACTGAGAAGAGGATCGAAACCTTTCGATCAGATAATGGCGGAGAATTCACCTCGGAAGATTTCAAGAACCTATGCAGAGAATCTAGGATTAAGAGGGAGTTGACCACTCCATACAATCCACAACAGAATGGCGTTGCAGAAAGAAAGAATAGAACAATAATGGAAGCAGCAAGAGCAATGCTTCATGACCAGGATCTTTCGATGCACCTATGGGCAGAAGCTTTGGAACAGCGGTGTATGTACAGAACCATACTCCTCATAGAGTACTAGACAACAAGATTCCAGAAGAAGTGTTCTCCAGTGAGAAGCCAGAAGTCAGCCATCTCAGGATATTCAGCTACACAACATACATACACATTCCGAAGGAGAAGAGGACAAAGCTAGATCTTTTAGGAAAGAAGGGTACATTCGTAGGATACAGCGAAAGTTCGAAGGCCTACCGAATATATTTCCTAGGATTCAAGAAGATCGATATCAGCAGAGATGTGACATTTGACGAAGACTCGGCCTACAACAAATCCAGAAAGTTACCTATTGAAGACACTGAAGAACCTAAAGTTCCCAGGATCAAAGATGCAGTAATGGAAGAAGCAGTACCAGCCGATCATGAAGAATGATGTCTGGGAGGTAGTTCTGAGACCAGAAGGGAAGTCTGTTGTGACTTCGAAGTGGATCTACAAGATCAAGCATGCTGCAGATGACAGCATCGAGAAACACAAGGAGAGGTTCGTGGCACATGGCTTCTCCCAGAAGGAATGCATATATTATGAGGAGACATTTGCACCTGTAGCCAGATACACTTCCATCAGATCAATACTTGCATTGGCTGCAGTGATGAAATGGAAGGTACACCAGATGGATGTCAAGACAGCATTCTTGAATGGTGTAGTAGAAGAGGAAGTGTACGTGGAGCAGCCATTGGGATTTGAGACACATGACAGGCAGACTCATGCGTGCAAATTGAAGAATGCCTTGCACGGATTAAAGCAGGCACACAGGACGTGGTACGGCAGGATGGATAGTTTCATGATGAGCTTGGGCTTTACCAAGAGTAAAGCAGATTCCAATCTTTACTACAAGGTTGAGGTGGGAAATCCGATGATACTTTTACTCTATGTAGATGACCTGTTTGTAACAGGGGAGGATGGGATCATTGCAGATATGAAGAGGAAGCTTGTCGCAAAGTTCGAGATGAAGGACCTGGGTATGATGCACTATTTCTTAGGCATGGAGGTGTGGCAGAATGCGGATGGGATCTTCCTTGGATAAGGAAAGTATGCAGTGGAGATTCGGAAGAGGTTCAAAATGATGGACTGCAAGGCTATGGCGACACCCATGGTATCGAACTTGAAGCTACTATGTAATGCATCATCAGAGTCAGTTGATGCCACGATGTATCGTCAGATGATTGGTTCATTGATGTACCTGACAAATACGAGACCAGACATATGCTTTGCTGTGAACACATTGAGCCAGTTCCTGACGGATCCGAGACATGTTCACCTGATTGCTGCAAAGCATATATTGAGGTCGTTGAAGGGTACAGTTGATTATGGGCTCAAGTATGATGTGAATCAGAAGATTAACCTGCAGGGTTATGTTGATTCGGATTGGGCAGGCAGTACCGCAAATAGGAAGAGCACTTCGGGATGCTGCTTTAGTATGGGATCCGGTATGATCTCCTGGTTTAGCAGGAAGCAGTCGTGTGTAGCACTAAGTACAACCGAAGCAGAGTATGTTGCAGCTTGTTCGGCTAGTTGTGAGGCAGTATGGCTTAGGAAGCTACTGTCTTATTTGTTTGATCTCCAGTTAGAGGCGACTTGTATATTCTATGACAACCAGAGTTGTGTGAAGTTGTCCAAGAACCCGGTGTTCCATGACAAATCGAACCATATTGAGATCAAATACCACTATATCAGGGATATGGTGCAGAGAGGAGCAGTGAAGCTCTAGTATATTGCGACAGACGAGCAGATAGTCGATGTGTTGATCAAGCCACTAGCCAGAGTGAAGTTCGAGTACTTCAGAGAGAAGCTTGGTGTTCTCCAGATCGAGGTTCCTTCCAAGAGGAAGTGATGAGTCCGGAAGACGCAGATGCACATGGGCCATTCTTGTATAGGGGTAAGAAAGTCCTCCTATGTTGGTAGATGTAAGGGTCGGGCCATTCTCGCATAGTGGTAGGAAAGTCCTCCTATGTTGGTAGATGTAAGGGTCGAGCCATTCTCGCATGGTGATAGGAAAGTCCTCCCATGTTGGTAGATGTAAGGGCTGAGCCATTCTCGCATGGTGGTAGGAAAGTCCTCCCATGTTGGTAGATGTAAGGGTTGGGTCTCGCATGGTGGTAGGTTTGTGCCTCCCATGCTGGTAGACGAGATCTCGTATGGTGGTAGGTTTGTGCCTCCCATACTGGAGACGTCCACCGGTCATAAGACACTGTGTGTGTGCCTAGGAAGGATCTCGCATGGTGGCAGGTTTGTCCTCCCATGCTGGTAGATGCGGGCTAACCGTTGTGGGACATGCGATGTGCATATGGGTTGTGCTCCTTGTGACGATGAGATGATCTGAAGACGATGAGGCGATAGTAGGAGACGCAGGTGTTTGCAGTGGCAATGTAATGACTGGTCCTAGGTTGTACCTACTTGATGGCTTGCTCGCAGAGATGATGAAGACCTACATGAGGGCTAGGCCTACATCCAGCATAAAAAAGGGTTGGCTCTGCAGAACTTCCTATGACGAGTAGATTCGAGAGATGTCACCAATCAATGATCGACATGATGAGGATTGGAGCAGCAGCGATGATGATGATTTAGTGTTGACGATGATGTTCCAGCATTGAAGTTGATCCAACAATGATGACTTGTGTCTGGATGTGTTGATGACTGTGGCAAGAGAATACCTTCCTAGTTAAGAGGGAGTGTTGATGTAATTGTAACTTCGGAAGATATTCACTTGTATTTTATATTGTTATTATTGTATTTTATTTGTACCTCTGACGAAGATGTTTATTCCTCCGATCGGAGATGTTATTATTACATTTGGTCATGTAAAGTCATTGAGGTAAATCCTCCATTATAAGTCGGGGCAATAGTTCCCCCCTAAAGTCAATTGTATTAGGGTTATTGAGTCCCCTAGAGAAGTCGGCCCAGTCAGGTTTAGCTGGGGCCGACCTAGCAAGTGAAAAAGGTCGAGTGAAAGTAAAGTATAAATACAGAGCAAGGCTCTCTCATTTATACACACACTCACTCACTCAAGTTCGCATTAGTGAGAGAGAGAGGACAAGTTCGCATAGGAGAAAGAGAGAGGAGCTACAGAAGACCATCTTTGTTTTGGGGTTTTACTTTTGTGATATTGTATTGGTAACGATTCTATCTCTGAGGGAGTTGCATAGTTTTCTCCTTTATGGTTTCCCTGAGGAAAATCTTTGTGTCTCTTGTGTTATGCTGTGCATGTTATTCTTTCAGTTAAGATCGTAAATAATATTGATTAAAAGTAGAAAAACAAGCAGGGTAGACAGCAGCAAAAATAAAACTCTGGTGTGGACACCTTAACACTCTGTCAACTCACCAGTGAACCAATGTTCCTTTAAAAATTCATCATTTTTTGTTGTGATCTTTATGTTAAAACCTTAATATATCAATATGTCATTGTCTTCATTGCTCGATTCCCCAAAAGCAGGTTGCATTCTATTAAGTATTACTAAATCTCATATCCATCAGTTGTTGGTCACTGTGGGCATCACAGAAGCAAAGTTGTTCTTTTACCTCAGTAATCTGTAGTCTATCGTATTGCAACGGAACCACATAATCCTTCGGTTTGTGGTTACTCTTTACTTGTTTGTATTTATGGCACTTTTAATCTGCTTGCTTTGGCATAGTAATGGAACCCAAACATATATGCCACTAGAATTTACAAGGGTGTTGCAGGTTCAAAAACCTCTAGATGCATACATTTACAATATGTAATGGGACCTAATTCATATGGATACGTGCACACTCTAGGAACTAGAGACTCGATATCTTGATAAGTAAATCCAACATCCAATAATGATAACAAGGATCCTTCAGCCAGTGGCATGGTAACTGCAGCAGAATAATCTCTTGTTTTTATAATATCAGTAATTGTTTTATGGGGATTGTATCCCGCCAAGATGGCATTGTTCAATTTTGTACTTCTGAACATACCACCAGATAGCGCTATCATATATTTTTGGTAGATATAGGATTGAGAATGCTTCCAAAGGATTCATCTGATAACCCTAATCCCAGGAACATTGACAAAATGTAATAGGAAATGTAACGGGACCTGATTCATATGGATACGTACACAGTATGGGAACTAGAGACTTGATATCCTGATAAGTTTAGCCCAACATCCAATAAATGATCCTTCAGCTACTGGCATGATAACTGCAGCAAAATAATATTTTGTTTTTATAATATCAGTAACTGTTTTCATAGGATTGTATCCCGCCAAAATGCTGTTTTACTTTTTTGTACTTCTGGACATTCTACCAAATGGCGCTAATATATTTTTGCTAAATATAAGATTGAGAATGTTTCCAGAGGAATCATACGAAGACCTCGGAACCTTAACCGTATATAATGGGACCTGATTCATATGGATACGTACATACTTTGGGAAGTAGAGACTCAATATCCTGAAAAGTTAAACCTAACATCCAATAATTATAACAATGATCCTTCAGCCACCGGCATGGTAACTGCATTAGCATAATCTTTTGTTTTTAGAATATCAACACTTGTTTTTATGGGGATTGTATCGCACCAAGATGCCATTTTTCAGTTTTCTATTTCTGGACATTCCACCAGATTGCGCTATGATATATTTTTGCTATATATAGAATTGAGAATGCTTCACGCTTACACAGAGTGCATCGGCCACTTTTGTGACATTTGAATCAGGACGGGGCTAAGACAATTTTCCAACCCGGTTAACCTCTCGTGGCGATCTTCTTTTTGCTAGATATGATAACCCACTTATGAAATTTTGGGACTTTTAATGCCCTGGAAACGGTTGCCCTAGCAATCCGCATTTTTTTCTATAAAACGATCCTGTGTTATTTTTTAGTGGGAAAACACAAAAACAAGAGGAAACCATTTTTTAAACAAACGAGGGAATAAACCTCACAAACTACCTAAGAGCTGCATTTCCATTCACGGGAAACAATAGAGACAATCTAAATATCAAGATACTGAACTTAAACTCCTTTTAGAGTCTGAAGAGAGAATTATAGTGAAGGTGTGAATATACCTGGGAGTTGGAGGTGCACAATACTGAAGTAATGGGAATGGCATTGTTGGGGTAGTACAAAACATTCTCCTCCCAATGCGGGAAATATGCATTGAATATACCCTTTCATGGAGATATATAGGTTTTCAGATTATATTCTTGTAACTAAAACCATGATTAAATTCTAGTTTCAATGGCAATCGTGATGGCAATAGAATTAACAGTTTGTGGGTCTCTTGCGGATTGCGTATCATGTAATCAGCAAGCGAATTGAATTCACAGAGAACACAAGTAATTTCACGGTAACTACTCCATGGATTTTGCTTGTATATAACGTCTCGACAGATTTCCTCGATCAGCCGGGCAGGCTCGCATTTTATTTTCAATGTGATACTAATATTAATTAAATAGATTGGTTTTCAGTTTACTTGGTGGGTTTGAAGTAACTCTTAATATATATATGTATATATAATTAAGTCTGTAGTTGTATATGTAAAGAAATTTAGTTGTATATGTAAAGAAATGAAGAGGTTGATTTTGTTGAATATCTATGGAATAGTAATTAAATGGGAAAAAAATTATTATTTCCTTCATCAATTAATGAAAATCCTTCAAAAAAAAATGTTAAAATTTCATAAAAAATGTCAAAATCCCCAAAAAGAAAAAGAAAAAATGGAACAAGTCAAAATTAAATTAAAAAGAAGGGAAAACTCAAAATATCACAAACCAATATTAGTGGTTACCCAATACCATGGGTCAATACTCCACCACCCAAAATTACTATAAAAAGGTGATGGAGGTCCCCCATTCAACATGCATGTATCACTCTTCCTACCCTTATGCTGTTAAAATTCTCATTGCACTTTAGCCTACCTCTTTGAGCTTTTGTGCCCATCTAGTCGAATCTTGGCCACCATTTGAGCATTTGGAGAAGAGAAAGGAACCTTGGAGACCCGGAGCGCTACTCTTTGTACAGCTGCGAGGGCCCCCAACTCCTCAACTTCTGAGGTAAACTCTAATTGTAAATCATTATTTGCAAGACAATACAAAATATAAATTTTATTCATGGATTCATGTTGATCTGTTATTTTATTGCAATAGTTAGATTAGTTTTTTATTTTATTTGCGTTCACATATCATCTATCTTTTGAGAATTGCTACTAAGGGTTCCATAATCCTTAGTAGGTGCCCTTTAACACGAGCTGGTGTGAAAACACTAGCTACACATGGGGTCATGAATACCTAGTTTTGTATGTAATGTATGAAAGGCATCGATGTACTATACCATAGTTTGGTCTTTACCTTGGCGCAAGATCATCCATGCCATGTATGGGCCTTTATAGTTTCCAACACATAAATACTTCTCCTTAAGGTCATTGACAAATTCACCCCTAAGTGGGTTATGTCACACACAATTTAGAATCTTCGACATGTTGCACGTAGTAAGTACCCCATATTGTTTGTGAATCTTGGGTACACCATAAATTTTAGAGGTTTGGATATGTTTAGATAAGAGGTGCTTCTCGGTACTAGGGTCGGTGGATGAGTTATTATTAATGTTATCTGCAATTTTTGTGACTTGGTTGTTTGGTTATGGTTAAGGGGATACATGAATTGGAAGCAATGTAATATATCATTTTTGAGTTACAATGATCATTGTTTGTGATAATAGTGGCATTGCCTTTGTTAAATTTTAGAATCACAATGTTTGGGTTAGCAATAAGGCACTTAAGGATGGCATCAAATTCATCTTTGATTTGGTTAGGTTTATAAGGTTTAGCTAACTGCATGAACGAAGAGAAATATTAGCAAATCTATTTAGCTTCGTAGAAATGGAAAAAGAAAACAAAAACTTATAACATTAATATTTGCTAATAACATCAGTATGCTAATAACTACTGCCGTTAGCATTTGTTGTTGGTACATAACATTTTTTTACAACCCTTGACAATATACATTTTTTTCCATTAAAAAACATTGTGCTCTCCTTTATTATTTCTCAATGAGAAGAGGGGGCATCATCATCAATCTTGTAAAATTTTATATTGATTAGCCTAGAGACTACACGTCAAAGGCAACTAAGCCACTACACATGGCTACATTCAGTTACCCATGACGTAAGGTGTGGAGTATACCTATCAACATTTGAACTTGGCTCATCATTAGAACAAGATCTCAAAGTGGTCACTAGACCATAACACGACATACTAGATGGTTGGTGTTAAGGTGAACATGGCGGTGGGCTTTGATCCTCTTATGTGTGCATGGGGAGTGCAATGCAAGTCTCACATGTTCAAGCTGTTAAGTTTTTAGAAAATATAATGAGTTTGAACTTTAAAACATTAAGTGTGGAAATACCGAATATTTGAATCAATGAACCATTCAATCACATGAAACATTCAACCATAACATAAGATGTACCCTGGGGAAAACCCTCAAAACAATGAGGATGAAAAACCCCAGCAAATCTTCAGAGTATAATTATGATAGATAGCAGAGAATGTCTTTTACATCAAGCATCCCCGGTGCAATTGCAAAGCAAGAGAAGGATAAAGAAGAGAGACTTAGAATAATATCTTGCACAAATAGAAGCGCCTTGCCTTCAAGGGAGAAGAGAATTCACTTCACATTGAATTCATCAATCCTGTATAACATGTTTATATATTCTTCACATTCATCGACTTTTATTTTTTATCTTCTAACTCCATGATGAAATCGCCCTTCATCTGGATGAATCAATCTTACACGAAGAAGAACGCCCCACTTCTCATGCAGTGCATTAACTCACTGAACTGAGTCTTGGGATGAAATTGCCCTTTTATTGAAAGTTTGCCCACTTAATCAGATGGCTAACTTAAGTGTCATCATGCAAGTGTCGCAACTCAAGTGTTGTATTTTAGTTTAACATAAGTGTCGCCTTTTAGTTTAACATAAGTGTCATCATGCAATAGCACTTAGTTAACTAGATCTTTTTTGGTCTCACTTAATTAACTCTCTTTAACTAATTCTTTCTTGTTAACATCACCGTAGTGATCAATTCGAGTTCTCCTTTTATTTACTGAAGTCTTCACCGAAGTTTAACAATTCGAATTCACTTAGTCATCTCATAAGCAATTCAAATTCTCTTTTTCTCTATGCATTTATCTTTATCTCTTGTCTCTACTACACGGTCAATATGTGTTAACTTTAATTATCTCTATCATATCAGATTATACTCATAATATTTGTCAGACACTGTGATCATATTATATTACTCTTAGACCAAATGATCATATGCTAAAGTAATTCACTCTAGCGGTGGCCAGTCTTTAAAGAAGACTTAATAGCAATCAATTACCATGGTTAGTTGTTGCCGTTGGATTGCACACCTGATTAATGCAGAAGAAAACTATGCTACTACTTGGTGCACCCTTGGGGGCAAGTCTCGAGTCAAGGCTATCACCAGATCTTGACTCCTCCGTTTAGGACAACTCCTAATCGAAGCCAAGGGGGGTAGTCCCTACGGAATGTTACTAAAGTTATTTATAATGTTTCCGTGAATTAGTTATGAATGTTGTTTTAAAGAGTTTTATGATTAAAGATAGTTCCCAATATAGTTTTGCAAAAATAGTTTAGAAGAGAGCCTTCACCAGCAAGATAGAAAGACCACCAATATAGATAGCACAACAAATATGATATTAAGCAAAAATGAACAGTTGTTGTGGACCAGTGCCTTATGGATTCGATATTCAAGATAAAACGGAGCTGCTAAAAGGAAAATGTTTTGCAATTATCTCTTGGTTACTTTTAAATTATTAATGATTCAAAGTTATTTAGGGAAAAAGGGGAACTCCCGAGATACCGTGAAGTACAGGGAGAAATGTCTGGAAATTGAAAGATGGTGCCTCCTCACAAAGACGTGTGGGATGGAATAGAGTCTCTAGGGAAGTGTTCAACACTACACCAACGAGGGTGTAGTTTAACTGTGCCTTGAGTTCGCCTCCCAGTCGTTCTCGCTTCCTCTGAGAAATTTCCCCACACAAAATTCAAGTTACGCAGTGCCAAATTTCCACTATGTGATGGGTAGTAAATTTTATTATGTGAGTGTTTAACTTAGATGTGAAACTTTAGAAAGTAGTTTATAGCTCTTTTTTATTTCCTGCAGGGCCAGGCAAGATGCCCTCAAGGGGAAAGAGCATACTGTGAGCTATAAGCTAAATATTATTATCGGTTAATGATTGCAAGAAAAGAATACTCAAAGCTTAAAAATAGAAGTAAAGCGACACAAAATCTATGTGTCACTTTTATGATCATCCACCACTAATTGGCGAAACCTTTGTGTGGTGGTGAGAGCATACTTCGTGGAAACGAGATTTTGTGTTATGTCTAATTTACGCTTGCGAAAATGAAAAATGAAGTAAAAACAAAAATAAACTATGAAATAAGTTAAGTATACAGTCCTGCAAATTAAAAGGTGTGTGTGTGTTTGTTGTGTTGTTAGCAAAAATTATTCCACAAAAAATTACAAAATGCAAATCCCCCTAGGGGGGATGGGGTGTGGGCGTTGAGTATCCCATTTCTCTCGTTTAATGATATTACAATATTTGCTCAAATAAATGCCACTTTAGTCCATTTTACTTGGATCTAAGGGCTTGCAAAATTCTAGAAATAAAAGCTTGAAGAAAGGGGTCCACGGAATGTCTTTTCGACACTTTCTGGCGGAAAACGACCAGAACTTCCTTCTGTATTTCCTTACCGGCTAAAAACCAGCAAGCTAATATGACTAGAATATGATGGGAAACAAGAAACCGAATTTTTTTTTAAAATGAAAAAAATTGTACTTGGATTTTTTTTTTTAATGCAAGTACAATATTCAGTTTAGGTCTAGTGATAGGCTTCTTCAAAATGCTAAGATATAACTTTATAAATATATGCTTAAATATGAATAGATCTGAAATAATTATGCATAAAGGACGTAGATCTACTTCTTAGGCTATTTAACAAAATTTAAAAGGAAAGAAGAAGTTTTGTTTTGAGAGAGATGGATGAAGATCTTGACCTCAAGCTCTTGTTCTTGCAATGTTCTCGAGAAGCATCTGCAAGCAAAAATATATTAGAGAAAAAGAATGCCCAAAGAGAAGAAGAAGAACCGAATTCCAATCCTCCTTGTAGCCTGTGATCTGCAGCTTAAGAAACAAGACTTGCAACAAAAAACTGTGAGATCTAGCATGTTAGAATAGAAAGATAGCAAAAGAACCTAAGTATAGCCGAATACTGTTGGTTACTTCTTAATATCTTTGCATCTAAACACAAATAAGAAAATTATCAACCGTAAATGCTTATTTCTATAGAACATAAACTAGATCATACATGTAAATGAAAGCAAGAAATGGAAAATAATACACAATATCACCTCATAAGCTTATAATCCAACACCAATGCACGAGATGGACCTCCAAAGTCTTTCAAATATATTCAAAGAGCAACAAATTACAAATTGAGCTGAGGTTCAATGCATCCATCAAAGTTCATTCTCCATATCTCGTCAACTTTCTCATCTTTGATTTGTTCTTTTATAGGGGCTAGAAAGTTGGAGTAAATTGCATAGTTTCCATTATGATCAGTGTTGTATACATATTCATTTGACAATTTTTTTTGGATCTTTAGCATGATATTTCTTAGCTCTTTCAATATGCAATTTAATAAGAAAATATTCCGATGCAAGTACCGTGGCATAACTCCAATCCATTTGGATGGAGCCCCCTAGATCAGCAACCCACTTTCTTGAAAGGAGCATGCCCACTTGCCAGGTACATCAATCACTGGGATATCCATGGTGATGTGGATTTCAGGGTACTTGGGCCAATTTTATAGGTATATTCATAATGATGCCAATCACATCAACTTGTATGGAATCCATGGCACAAACATTCGAATATGGTCTAGTGATCTTCAGGTTCAGTTTTTCCATAACTGTTATCGTCATAATGTTTGATGAGGCCCCAGAGTCCAACATTTAGTTGTGTAGAAGAAGACCATTTATCATCAATGATACATAAAAGAGCGGGTGATCTTCTTTACTTGAGTCCATGGTATGTAGGACAACTGCGGGGTTTTTCTCATCAATTTTCTTTTGAAGAGGGGCTCTTACTTGCTGCTCATGATTAATCCCTTTAGGAGGATCAATGACATTCATTAACTTGTCCCTTTGACAAGGGATCTTAATGGATTATGTGGCAGGGATCAAGACTTTAGCAGATTCAAACCATTTACCTAAATCAATATCAACATGAACAAAGTTAGGATTATGTGGAGTTATTACCTTTGGTACATATTGTTGTTTGGCTTTAGGGACTCCAACATAATCCCTCCTTTGATAGGTAAGTCCTTTGTATTTAGGCATTTCTTTAATCTGCTATGGAGTAGGCATTTCACCATAAGCATTAGCTAACTTATCTTTTTCTTGGCTATGCTCTCTAGCTTGTTTCCATGTTTCTTTAGAGAGGGGGTGAACATGTCCTACTATGTTGATGAACTCAGGCTTGTTTGTAAAAACATCACTACTGCTACTTCACAGATACTCTTTTTCTAAGGCTTGACATGCTACATAGCATGTAGACTCTTCATGTAGTGCATCACAAGGTCTACAATATAGAGGAACTTCTTCAACCATATTGGCAGTTTCAAGTTGACGAGGCATTCTATCATCCTGAGGAGGTCCTTTCTTCTGCCAGTTATTCTTTTGAGGAAAGGTCTTTTGATTTGCATATGATCTTTCTAAGGCAACCACCCTATTCTGCATTGTTTTAAGTTGAGTGACATAGTTTTCTTCCATTGCCTCCATACGTTCACTCATCTCCTTCATCTTTTTCTCATAAGACTCTTGCATTTGATTCATGGGTGACTTATCCTTAGACTCATGATGTTTAACAATTGCTCTTGTGAACCCAAGGATGTTTGATTTACCCGATGACTGCATATTAAGATCAATTTTTATGGCTAAGTCTTGGGCAACTTTCAAAGTGTTTGGTTCTTTATCCATTAACATGAATCTGATTTCTCCACTTAATGCCTCCATAAAGTAAACTAAAATAGATTTATCAATGGGCTTGAAGTCAGCATGAAAACTGGCAACCAGATCTATGAATTTTTTATTGAACTCCTCCATTGTTTCATTTTCATTTCTTCGGATGGAGTGGAGGGCATTCAACAGGTGGCGTGGTTCTTTCTTTTCTCCCCACCTTTCCATGAAACCTTTGGTCAAGGCCTCATAAGAAT
This sequence comes from Larix kaempferi, assembly GCA_027924585.1. Lineage (NCBI taxonomy): Eukaryota > Viridiplantae > Streptophyta > Pinopsida > Pinales > Pinaceae > Larix > Larix kaempferi. The sequence goes on along the minus strand of BSBM01000764.1, from coordinate 9,365,062 downwards.
CATAGGTATTGCCAGCCAATCCTATGAACCATTCAACTACATCATCTTCCAATGACAAGGCAAAAAGACTCATGTAGACATCATCATGTTGTTGGGCAGGGGTTCAGCACCAGATCAAGTTCCTAGCAAACTTTTGAAGGTGAGTTGCTGCCGAGATGGCATTGTTTCCTTGAAAAGTAGGTAACTTTTCAATAGCTCTTTCAGGGAGCTCATGTGGATATCCTGCAATCTGAGTGAGGTTAAGGGGTTTGAAAATTTTATCCACCCCATGGGTACCTACTATAACTGGAGGTCCACCCCATGGGTACCTACTATGGCTAGAGGTCCACATGAAAATCGAACTTTACACACAAGTCATGAGCCTTGTCCAACAAGACTTTACAACATCATCACTCTGATACATCAAAGCATTCACCTCAACACATGAGGAATAACCTTTTACAACTGAAGGCTTAGTCATTCTTGAGTCCAACTTAAGAATCTACTCCAAGTTCTTGAGTCCAACTCAGGCTCCTTATATCAACACATGAGGCCCAATCCTTCCTGCAGAAGATTGGCTTGGAAAATGACTCGTGATGTTGTACATTTAACACAAGCACTACCTCCACATGTCCTCAGGGAACCTTAAGGGGCTTGAAAAACTTTGTGCTATCCTCCATTATTATGGAGAAACATAAACCAATATTTAGCTTGAAGGATGTGTAACAAATGCGACTAGATCGCTACATAAAGCACACCCATTAGGATTTAAATCTAGGACATCATTTTAACAACTGCAAGGAGACACTAGAATACAAATAGACATATTAATAATATGTATACAGTATATTAATAAATAGAAATATAGGTTTCTCCTTTTCCCTAAGGAGTTTAGTATTTGGATCTTGAAAGGTTTGCACTAGAAAGGCATGCACACAATATTTACAACCAACGAGTTTTATAATGACCTTTTTGGAAGAATAAACATTTGACACCAAAATATATAAGATAATGTGGAAATGGATATGGTGGAAGTATAGGCATTAGAAAATGTTGTTCATTGCCCCCTGACTCCTCAGTCTTTTAATGTGTAGAGATGGAATGATTAAGCTTTCAATAGGTTACTTGACATGTGGATAGGAAACAATGATGTTGCCCACATTTTTTGACACTGTAGTTCATGACATGATTATAGATCAAATGGCTTGCAAATTTCAATCTAAACTATTGGTTTACTTAAGAGATTAAGATTAGTCAACACATTAACAATCTTTTGTGCAATCAACCATGACAAGTGCTCCATGAAAAGTTTAGCAAATGCATTGGGTGATTATCTCTCATTTCAACATAAACTTCAATTTATGTCATATGGAAACTTTGTAATTTAGATTTATTTGATAACATGGTTATGCATTCAACGAAAGTCCAGCATCGACTTGGGTTAAATGTTGTAGTAATGATAATATACAATTCTATTGGTAACAAGTTTTTTTTAAGGTTTGAAGGGTAATTTACCGATTGATTTCTTGCAAGTAATTGCATCTTTATGCCGAGAGGCGCTTTCTATAACCCAAAGTGGATGAGATGTGTCATGTCTGTGACGGGCACATGTCGGCTCCAAAAACTAGATATACAAAAAAATTATAAAACAAAGCCACCGTTGGCTCCAAAAAATAAATATATAAAAAAATTATAAAACCAAGCATATGTCGGCTCAAATTTAAATTGGCTAGATTGTAAAATACATTCTATAAATATACATCGAAATATTGAATATCAAGATACATGTTTTTTTAGGTGAAAAATATACATAGAATTGTAATTACAATTTCCATTCACTGATCCTCACATTTTAAATAAATATTTTCATAAATAGTTACAAGACAACTAAATCTTTGTATATTAATTAGTCTTGCTTTGATTTGATCTACAAGAGAGACATATATTCACAACAAAAGTGCAAGTTAGATATTAGTTTTTATGATAATTGCTAATTAATAATAATGGGGTAAATTGCAAGTATTTTACTTCATAATTAGTTAATGAATGCAACTTTTGCTTATTTGTAGGATTTATGTATTATAATTTACAATATGAAATAGTTGGCACTTAGACAATTATATTTGGGTAAATAACTATATTACTTCATAATTAATAATTCTCGAACAAAATTTTATTAATAAAAACAAAATTACATGCTGTAAATGCCGACGATATGTTGTCCCCAAGAGATAAAACCTTGAGAAAAACAAAAACTTTGGCACTTTGATGGTCCAAAAGTTATAGTTGTATTACCCGTCTATAGCTATCACATCGGATGCATGAAAAAATACTGTATGAAACTGAAGTGACCATAGCTGTCTTTCTCGAGTGGGGCCATAAATACATAAAAGCACAAAAAAGCTGAAAACTGTTTGCATAAAACATGAAATCATATGACTCGAACAAAAGATGAGGGAGTGACCTTCTTCGTTACTCTCTAACTAATAAAAATTGTGAAAGCAAGCTGTAATATGTTTGCAAAAATTGTGAAATCATGCTGGATTTAGAGGGAGGCCTTCTATAAGAAGCCTATGATAATATTCATGATGATCGTTTCCATTGAGTTTTGTGATGTGCCAGTGGCACTTCCTAATTGATTAATTAATGCAATTTTTGCATATTTGTAGGATTTACATGTTACCATTTACAACATGATTCCAAATTGGAATAGTTGGTGCTTGGACAATTATAATGGAGGCAAACCTTTCCTGAAATTTACGACCCTAAAATGGGTTTGCACATGAAGGTATTTGATCTCTCTCGGCGATTGATAGAGCCAGAATTAAGATGGATCTATGCCTGTGTAAACTTTTTTCTATCAACCTCTTAACTATTTTGATTTGGATAAACTAATTGATATGTCTAGAGAGACAAGAACATGGTTTTCTACAAAGTTTACATGAGGGTGACTTTTTTTTAGTTGAAAAGTTATTCAAAACAAATAGATGCTTATAAATTATAATAATCTATGTTTTTAGTCAAATAAATTAATAATAGATAACTTTGGATAGAAACAAAGATATATCAATTAGTATTTAAAAGTTATTCGTAACCAATAGATTCTTATACACCATAATAATCTCTGTTTTTTCAATTAATATTGACTAGCACAACCACTTAACTTGCGGCCGGTGAACACCAATAGGTTACAAGTTAAGTGCCACAAATAAGTTATCTGTTATTTGTTCTAGTTAAACTGGTTGTATGTCACTAATTGTTTGTTATCCATGCATCAACTACCAGTTATTTTTTATATTATTTTGCTTTTATAATTGTTTATTTTGAATTTGTAATCACTGCCATAAAATCAATTTGGACAATACACTTGTTTTGTCCTCATGCAATCTAAGAAAAACATAGATGCTAATCCACCCTAAACACCTATCAATATAATTAACACTTTCTTTCATTCTTATTATGAAAAATAAAAATAAATAAATAAAAAATATCCTCAAAATTCAAAACCATAATATCAATGAATAAATAAATAACCTATTCAACTACTTCTTCCATCATTTTTTTTTTAAATAACACATTCAACTACTTCTTCCATCATTTTTTTTTTTATAGAAAACACAAGTAACTGTTTAATTGATTTGTTATCTAAACCTTAATTTGATAGCAGAACAAAGTTGTGATATTACTTTACTTATATTCTAGATTTGAAATAGAAATTTTGTCACACATTGATTTAATTTGATGGTAAACAAAGTTATAATATTCCTTTACCTGTAATAAATGGTAATGATTCAGTGAGCTTGCCTATGGAAACTGCTCGATCCATGCTAATTGGCGGTAAGCATCTTTGGGATTTATGAATCGACAATTTTATGGACACGCGGGAAAGCAAAAAGTGAAAGAGAACCAAATGAAAAAAAAGAGAGGAGGTGGTGGGCAAGCAAAGCATGCTGTGCTCTTTTGTAGGGAACGAGGAGGAATATGCCTATGCTTTGCCTATGCTACTATGACAAGCAGATTCGTGCTGCTTCTGCTTCACTGCAGTCGCCTTCTATTCGACAACAATGTTATTTATTTCATTTTGTTGGGCGCCCTATTTTCTGTTTTGGGTAGAAATTTGCTTCTGTCCGTGCCCTTCATCTTCTAGATCTCGTAAGATTCTTAATTATTCATTTTATTTGTTATACAACATGCTGTATGTCAACTGGATCATATCTCAGTGCTTGACTGTTTATTTTGTTTAATGGTAATCTCAAAGGCCTTGTGGCAGAACTTTTCATCTGCATTTCTGTATTGCATTCATAGAGTTGAAATGAGATGCAGTGGATGAATGATTTTATTTTAATTTAGTTGTCTTTGGGGACTACTGTTTTGTTTTGTGGGTAATTGGATAATTGGGTCGTCTTTTTTATTGAAGAGGCTTGATGAAATCAAACCTGTTCTTATGCACTGTTGCCATGTACGCCAACCGGGTCAAGACTCGACCCCATTGCTTAGCAGGTTTGCGATTGCAAATTGGTTGAAAGTCCAGGAGAATTACGTTACTTACACTAACATCAGATGCGCTAATGCTAAAGGCCATGTTGGCATTGAATCCTTCCTTTGATGGACTCCTTTTTAATGTTAGAGTAGATGGTAAATTGGATTTGCATCGGGGCTAATACATCATGTCCTGGCCGGTGCAGTCCTCCAAGCCACAGCGAGAGCATGGGTGTCTAGTAAGCACGAAGTTACCTTTGAGCCCCGAGCTTCGCCAGCTCAAAGTTAAAACCAAACCTATCTTGTCCAAAGGCCCGTTACATCCAGATTGTGTTGTTTTATGTATGGATAGGATCCTTAAGGTTCTTTGTTCGATGCCCTTTAAGGCCCCGGTACTCTTACCCTTTGGTCTTTATGATCTATATTTGTCTTTCCTCTTTTGATATGTTTGGAAAACAGTCTTGTCATAAGGTATATGTTTTCAGCTCTCCGTCATTTGGAGGGACGGCGTTGCAGTGATAAGTCAGTTGAAACGTTTGACATCAAGTAATCCCAGGAGCAACCAGAACCCACTACTACCCAAGGAAGCAGAGCTTTTTAGTCTTATAGTGCTTCTAAAATAATCATATGGAATAAGCACAATTTCGGTAATTCACTTGCACATGGAATGACACCTAAAAGATGGTAGAAATTTGTTAAAATTTCGATTGCATTGCTCCTTCTGAAACACTATGTATGGTTTTCGAAGCGCCTGTAACTTTACTGGAAAGGTCAGTCTGCAGGTAAACATACCATTTATTCTCTTGCAATTTGTTAACAGGCATCCAGATGCTTACCGAATCATTACGAACCAAGAGAACAAGATTTTGGGGATTTTCTTGATACTGTTAGCAACTGAAAAGATTTAGGCTCCAATGGGGCATCTTTGAGAATCTGATCCAGCACGATCAAGAATCCGAAGGCCACCTTTATCTCTGTAGTTCTTTATCCTGTTCCATAATTTCTTTTTGAATGGAGGCAACGTTGAGTCATTGTAGAAAGGGTGAGATCAAGTTGGAAGGATAATATGCCATAGAGTTCAAATAGGTGGATCAGATAATTGTATAGAAACTGGTAGAAGGGCAGTTGTCTAGGGATAAAATGATGAACCAAACCACTATAAAATACGAGGATATCGCAAAAAAGCCTCAAAACTGCCTTTTTCATCTCCTTAGTGGCCTTCAATGGCCAAGGTCAGTTAAATGCACTCGAACACGGTTAAAAATGTGGGGTTAAGTCAGGGTATAGGGATGAAAAGATGAACCAAATCATTATAAAATATAAGGATATGGCAAATAAAGGCCTCAAAACTGCCTTTGTCATCTCTTTAGTGTCCTTCAATGGCCAAAGCCAGCCAAATGCGCTCAAAATCAGCTAAAAATGCAGGGTTAAGTCAGGATATAGCCATGCTTTAACCTCATAATCCCGGTTGAACCTAAGTATATTTGGAATATCAAATAAAATTGGAACAATAGAGAGAAGATTAGCATGGCCTTTGAACAAAGATCATAGTAATAAATTGCAAAATGATCCAAATTTTAACATTGCTGAAATAGGAGAATTGGTTAAGTCTTAAGAACGATAGTAAAAGATGACAAGTTCAAGTCTAGATGTATCTTTCACTATAGGCCATTTAGATAAGATAAGATTATATAATTTTATTAATGTCCAATAAAAGTCCACAGAAGTAGGTCAATGGGATTGTGTGGTAACATGATGTCAATACAAAGTGTGAGTGCTAAGGTGGCTCCTATATAAAGCAAGATGTGAAACCCTATCCTAAAGCCAAAGAGAGCTAACTTCAAAGATGGAGAGCCAACCTAGAAGATTGGGATAAGGGAGTAGCACATACTTGTCAAGTGAAAGAGAGAAACCTCACCATCACTATTAGACAATGAGACGGCTGACCTTTTCAACATAGTCAAGAAATACCAAGTTGGGGGGCTGTTGCAGCCGATATGCACACCTGGAGGGGGGAGCGTAGCATAAATCTTTCTAAGCTGCTCGGTGTAGCCTTGGGGGCAAGCAAAGAGTCAGGTGCTGTCACCTGATCTCGACTCCTCCGTTTAGGCAAACTCCTAACGAAGCTAAGGGGGGTAGACCCCAAAAAAGAGTTTCTATGGCTCTTTAGAGTTTTGTGTTTAAGTGATTGGAAAGAGTGTTGTTTTTTAGGAGTTTTTGAATTTGTAACAAAATTGAACCAAGATTATTCGCAAAAATTAATGGCACATCCACAACATATAATTTGAAGGATAACAACAGTTTTGCCAAATTAAATCAGAAATCCATCCACAAAATGTTATGATAAACAACAAAAGACAGATAAAAAGCAAAGATTTTGAAAATACTGATGTTGCTCAAAGACCAGTGCCAAATGGAGTCATTGTCCGTAAAATATTGCCGAGGGACTATTGTGCGAATGCCTCTTCGTTTATTTTATTGTAAATTTTAAAAGATGAGGTGATTTATTGTGGGATGAGGGGATTTTCGATATGCCTTGCGGTAAAGGAAATATGTCCGGAATGTGATCTAGGTGGCTCCGTAAAAGGACATGTGGGCTGGGACGGAGTCTCGAGAGCGGTGTTCAACACTACACCAACAAGGATGTAGTCTAACTGTGCTCTGAGGTCACCTTCCAGTGGTTCCTGCTTCCTTAGTCAGAATTTCCCTATTTTCGATCACAACATGGCAACGCCGGATTTTCATTGGTTGGAAGGGACTTAATTTTATTAAAATTGAAGTTTTTAAATTTAATGTGAGAAAATTAAAGAATGCGACACTTCCGCTTTTGATATCCCAAAGCTCAGACTAGCCTGCGATGGGTAGAGCATACATGGAGTGGGAAAATAGTTTGTTCCAATTGACTCTCCGATAGAGAGCACTCTTGATCCGATTTAGAATGAGATTCAAGAGATTTTTTAAGTTTTTAAAATAGACTCTCCGACAGAGAGCACTCTTGATCCGATTTAGAACAAGATTCAAGAGATTTTAGTGACAAAAATTGTAAAAATGCAAAAATAAAGACTTGAAGTAAACTAAAGAAAAACACATAGTAAACTCTCCGACAAAGAGCACTCTTGATCCGCAAATGGCGAGATTCAAGAGATTTTAAATGCCTTTGAACTTAATGAAAAATTTTAAAAGAAAAAACTTGAAACTAGTTATACTAGCGAAAATGAAACTTTCTAGCAATTTAACTTTTGAAATTCAAGCAGAAATAAAGCTAACCTAGCATGCTACTTTATCTAATTTGTTGCAGGTAAAAAGAAAATAAATGGAAATAAGATACAAGCTTCCCCCAGATAGGGAAAGAGGGTTGTGGGAGCCATAATCCCACTTGCATTTTATTAATCTTATTACAACAAATTTTATTAACCCTCCGATAGAGAGTGCTCTTGATCCGCTTATTGTTGGACACAATGGCCACACTGAGAGGGGGGTGAATCCGTGTGTGGGCAATTTATAAACTTTTTACCTTCTTTTAGTCAACCAGAGTATATCAATCATTATGTCATTAATTACATAATCAAATGCATCAGTTCAATCAACCAAGAGTCATAAGCACATTCATCACATCAAAGAGACACGAATATTTGTAGTTTGATCTTTATTTATTGTACATGGAAGACAACAATCTTCTCAATTACAATCGGCACCAACTGATGAAAAGAGCACCAACTCTCATAGCAATACCCAACCTGGTTTTCTTAGCTCCAACTAAGAAAGGGTTGAGGAGTCCAATCCTCAAGTGCAACTTCTGCTCATCACTCTTTGGACATCAACCTGCTGGTCAATTACTGCAGGTCATTCTTCTATAACTCTTCACTGCTGCAACACTGCGTAGTCATCAAGGTTTTCTCAATACGCTGCTGATCAAGCTGGTCAATCTCTGCTCATCAACTTTGCTCATCAATCATCAATCACTGCTCGTCAAGCTGGTCATCAACATCTGCTGGTCAAGCATAGATCCATCTCACTGTATACATGTGCATCTTCATTATTGTTGATGTCACTGTATTATCATCATCATCTTCATGTAGGTCTGTCAAACATCAGTCTCCTGAACATGCCATCATAGGATATGCATCATCATGTACAAGTGTTCATCGAGTGTATAGGGTAGCATCATCACCATATATCATCATGGTGTGTAGGGTTGCATGCATCATAGTGTATAAGTGTGCACCGTTACCATCATGAGGTAAGCATCAAGTATAAGGTATCATCAACATCATAGAGTAGGCATCACAATCATTGTAGATACAAACATACTACTTACTTCACTATTTGTGTACTTTGTTGTTTGTTTCATAATCCACCTTTTACTGCTTCATCATCATCATATCTTTATGATCTTCATCAAGGTGTTCATCATCAAGAGAATGTCATCCTGCATGCTTCTCTTGTTCATACAACTGTACTTCATACATTTCAATTATCCTTTTTATATCTTCATCATCTTGTCAATGCAATACTGTACTATACCACTGTATTTTTCCCACTGTATACAGACTGTACATGTACCACTGTATGTGTGATCACTGTGCATCAACGTGTATGTAGTTCACTGTACATATGCTCATTCATTGGGCTATGTGTGTGTCAATATCACCTTATCATCAGTGTAGGCAACATTAGGTGTTTCATCAAATCACAGTATGGGAGATTATCATCATCAATGTCTGAACATGCATCATACAGTATGTATTGGAACTAGGGCATCATCCAATTATCAACATCATAAATATGCCACTGTATATCGCTTGGTTATATACCATTGAGTTTATTGTTCACTCATACATGTTCATGCATCATGTCATAGTATGTGTCATCACATCATAATACATCATTGTATATCATTATTGTCATTCCTTATACATAACTTGTTGTTGCTGGGTATGTCGAAGCAAATGAATAAGGGCAGCAGTGAACTGTTGAACATCAAGCTTCAGACTCAGCAGTCCATGTCAAACTTTGTGTACTAAGCTGCCACCTGTAAAATTCGGATGCCTGTCAGAAATATCACACTGCTGCTGCAAATTTCAGGCCTGGTGTTCTGTGGCATACCTCAACAATTGTCAAATTCGGAACTGTTTGTATAGCAGCAAAACTTGGACTGTAGAAACCCCAAGCAAGCCCAAAACTGGGCTGCCAAAAACACAAAAAAATGCCCATTGAAATTGCCCAGTCTGCTGCTGCAAATTTGGACTGTATACTGTTGTCCGAATTTCCACAGTGGAAATTTGTTTGCTGCTGTTGCCTCAGTGCACCAGTACACCCGAAAATCGGAGCCACTTTTAGCTCATTTGTTGGTTTATTTTGGAGTGAAGATGAGCTTATATTTATACTCATTTTCATAACTTTTTAAGGAGCCGACCTTCCAACAATAATTTTTATTTTTAATTTGAATTGTCCACATATGAGGCCGACTTCTAGGGTGAGCAAGGTAAGTGTTTTATATTTTTTATTATTTTGACTTTGAATAATGTATTGTTATTGTATTTGTCACACAACCTTCTTACCATTGCAATGGTCAACCTTCTTACTGTTATCACACAACTTGTAGTTGTCCCTAATGGTATCCCATCTGGGATGGTAGAGGAGATGGACAACTAAAGAGGTGACCCAAGAGATGCCACAGTTCCCAATGCAAGCTGGGAGTCACGACAACCGAGGCACTCTTCGCTTTAGATCTAGACAAGACAAGATCAAGGGGGAGACCCTATAGCCAATCTACAGAAGATTAGCCAAAGCAATGGTTCCTAGGGGTATGTGAAAGTTGAGTTACAGAAACCAATGCAAGCTTAGGTGGACCCAAGAATTTAAGTGTGGTTGAAAAGGCTTAAGATGTAACAAGTGTTTCAACCAATGTATGAGTTAGGCCACCTAGGAAGACCAAAAAGATAGATCTAGTACCATGAAATACACAAGTGGGGCCCACTTCCTTAAAATAGGGAAAATGGTCCAAGATGGGTCCACTTGGTCAAAATTAATGGAAGATGGTACTAGAGGGGCTCTATAGCATGGATTTATGGATTAACCAAGAATTGAGAGCACCCAAATGCGGGATCTAGCAAAAGCCACTAACCCCAAGAAGTGCGAATTACCCCAAGGAAGACTAGTGCCTTAGATCAAGGGCCAAATGGAGCCGGATGTCCACCAAAATGTAGATCGGGGTAGTCAAGGTGCAAAGCAAGGTGGGTTTTGAAGATCAAAAGCTTCCAATGGCTAGATCTCAGTAGATCTGAGATTCAAAATGCATCACCAAGTGACCCAAGTGGGTTCAATCCCTCAAAATGAGGAATGGGGCCCACAAGATAAAAATCAACAAGGTGAAGCGCTAGGGGTAGGTTATCAAGGTGGATCTATGCAAATCAAGTGGGATCTCACCTACCCAAATCTTGGAACTAGCCCCAATAGCTTCCCTCAAGGAGTGCGACCTCCCTCAAGGAGGCTAATGTGCCTTGGAAAGTGTGTCAAATGGAGGCCAATCCACACCAAACTATAGATCCGAATTGCCGTGGATGCTATAGAGGTGGGTTTTCAATATTTTCCCCAAAGCCAAGCTAGATCCAAGTAGATCTAGAAAAAAGTGAAAAATGAGGGCTTTAATCAATGGGGGTTTTTAGATCTAAGAGAATAGATGGATAAGATAGAAGAATTTCATACCTCTTGGAACATACCTGGAAGATGAAGATGGAAGAGGCTTGTGACGAGGATTACTTCCCACAAAGATCAAGTGCCAAACTTGGATGAGCCCTTCTTGCCAACGTTTTGCCTCCTTCAACCAAATCGATTTCCGTATTCCTGTCAATCAAGGACACAAAGATCAATCAATCAATCAAGAATGGAAAGAGATGCAAACAAAGAGATGATAAACATGAATTGTTGGTACAAAGACAAAACAACTCCCTGTCAACCAAAACGTCCTCTTGAAGCTTGAAGGGTAGGCCTCCCCACCAATTTGCACTCCTCCAAAACGTCTTCTTTGCCTACAAAACAATGTTAGTTGAAAATAAAATCAAGATGGCCACCAATATCTGTCAGTGCAGAGGAAGAAGCATTTACAATCACCACAAGCATTCCAACTTCAAGATCCAAGATTCCCAGAAAGTATTTTTATTCCAATAGCTAAGAGCCAAAAATCTCTAGATGAATTTTACAATGGGGGGTCTCCGCCTTATATAGGATAATAAAGACCAAAACCCTAGATATCAAAACCACTTTATGAATGAGTGGTTGAGATTAAAAGATCTCACAACATAATCAATGGCTAAGATGAGCCATAACATAACATCACATGGATCACTAAAAATAGAGGTGATGTCATAGCTAAAAGAGACAAAGTGAGGGTGACATCATCCTCTAGAGGGGGCAAAAGTACATTGGCCCACCTCATATGACATGGACATGACTCATAAAGCTCATGGTGGGGTTAGGAGGCATCAATCCTTACTAGCTCATCCCCATGGCACAATAATAATAAAATAATATGTCCAAATAACACAAATGATCAAATCTTGTCCTCATAATCTGTGAGAGACATGCAGTAAAAGGTCTCCTGTGGCCTCTGTGGACCCCACTGACTGATGAAAACTGGTTGGAAAATGGGGGGTTCACCCTGGAAGACCTCTGTGAAGACCAAGTGCCAAAACCTTGCCTCAATTTCCCAAATTGAATTTCTCAGTGACCATTTTATTCCATTTTTAACCTGCCTCGGTAACTGTGAAGCTGCTGAAACTGCCACCTAGGGCACCTGCGCTGTCAAACTAAGCCCACCAGGCTCTCCAGAAGGGGGGTAAAATGGTAACATCAAGTGGGTGGACCATACCCTCCTCATACATCGCCCTAGGTGAATTGGCCTCTCATGGCCCCTGCTGGATAGGCTGGGAAAATAGCCCCAAATCTGGTCAACAAGTGGAAAACTGCATCTATCACTGTCAGAAGTGCTTGGAACTGAATGATAAGTGTCTCATTGGATCCAGAAGACCCAAAACTACCAAGAATGTGTACTCATACACCATGGGTTGCCTTCATGGGCTAACTGTAGGGTCCACCATATATGGACAGTGCATAATCTGATGATCTGGAACAATAATAAAACCTGCTAAACTGCATCAATCATCATCTGAATCATATGTCCACCACATGGTACCATCAATAAGAGTATGTGGGACCATAAATCATTATGAATAAGCATACATGGCCCACATCATCACGGATCCCAAGAATGACCATAGTCAAACTAGGTTTGACTAGGTCAATATACAACCAAGGATAAATCATATCAATAGACTAAGACATGTTCCTCTAATCATACTCACAGCTTAACTTAAAGTATAAACATCATTTAGTGGCATTTATCATGTTTCCATATTCCATTGTTATTTATATCTACTTGCACAATCGCTTAAATGACAGACTCACCCATTGGACATGGTCTAACTGCTAGCTAAGGATGAAGTCTAGGAACAAGGCTGGGCAAAGGGGATGACTTGTCTAAACTCAACTAAAAGACACTTTGGACTGGGAGAGGGGGAAGCTACACACTGTGCTGGACAAATAACACGGGGAAGGGCTGTGCCTCACAAATGGATAAGTTGTTTAGAGAGTGCTTATTCAACTTAGGCATCATGTCTACATTAAGTTGATCCAAGCTCATTAGGATCATTCAATTTCGTTTCATGGCCTTTTTGGTCTACATAACCCTTCGGATTTCAGATGTGCTGAGAAGCACAACTAGTTGCAGCTTGCATCCAGGGCACGTTTACATATATATATAAGGTCAGCAATAATAGATATAACTTTTGAGTAACATTTGCTTTTTGGACCTTCTTATACTCTTCGAGGAGTATTTTTAGCAGTTCATCGCTCTTGCCCTTTACTCACATGTGTTTAAAAACACATTCTAGAGTTTACAATTTCCATGGGCGAATTTATAAAGATTTCCAATAGGTAGTACATGAACTTTCAGTTTTAGCCAACAAAATCTCAAGTGACTAAGGGGACTTCGACCAGTGCCAAACATCGGGACAACCGACCAGAATGATTTAGGCCTAGAATCCAACTCACCAAAGGCAAGTTCTGTCACCAACTCAGATCGGAGACACTAAACAAACATGGATGCGATCCAACACAGAGGTAGTAATAGGGAAGTCCTCAGTTTCAAAAAGTCAAGCAAGACAAGTCAAAGGTGGAAGCCAAATAAGGAAGGTCATGGATGGATGGATCAAGTGAAAATGGTGCCTAAGCTAGCAGACCAAAAATGTCAAGAATGACCATATCTATGCATAGGAGGGTAATACAATCGGCGAGTTTTGTTAGACAACCTAAGTGTGCAAGTAATATGTCCATTTTATAATTTATAACATCATTAAAATAATTCATTTTCATTTTACAAAGTTTGCTACATCATGAATCATATACCAAGCTAATGCTGTGAACATGACTAACGCAACAAGATAATAATCCATAATCAATGATCATAAATCCGTAGGTCATATCATATCATAATAATAAGCATCATAAACCATCTGAAACACTGTTGCAATAACATCTCTAGGCACTGAACTGAAACTGTATGGAATAAAGGGTCACATCGGTCATCAAATCTGAACTCTCAAGGCTCAGCCTTGACACAAAGTCTAACATAAGTTTAATAAAATACACTGCTTTGATCATGAGTGATCTCAAAATATAAACTCATCATAGCCAAGCTCTGAATAATCCAAGCTCTGAAAAGTGCAGATATCTGCTAAGCAAGAATAGTAGCCCTGCTACTATGGTGTGATAACATCTGGCTCCAGTTGGGACAAGTGCTCTAAAGGAGAGAGCACTTGAGAACCTCAAAATCTCTGGTCTCGAACTGCTTTGCATCAATATTCTATCCAGGCCGCATCATCCTTGCCTTCAGTTTTATTGTGCACCTGTATCTGCGCTCATAGTCACTAGAATATCTCATGAAGCATGTATGGGAAATATATAAAATAAAACTGAAAATGAAATCTACTCTACAACAGAAATTAAAATGCGTAAATGAAATTCAAATCTAACATGACATATAATTTTTCTTCATTTTACTGTGCAGGGGGAAAAGAAAGCTTTTCAGGCAGGCATACTCAACTCAACTTGCACAAAAAGACAACAAGCACTCAAGAAATCTAACCACTCTTCAATGCATGCAGGAGGTGAGACAAGCTTAGGAAGGAGCAAGGCTCAACTCAATCAACAACTCAGCAGGAAGACAACTCAAACAATCAGAAAGAAAAATGACAATACTTAGCACACAGAAAAGCAGAAAGGCAGAAAGAAAAATGGCAATACTCTAAGCTAACCAGTCAGCACAAATGTTAGGTAAAATCATAAATCCAGTGTAAGCACTCATCAAACAAGTTAATGATTCTCTTTTGATTTTCGTTAATAGAACAAGTAGGGGTTGGGTTAAAGATTAATGAATTTGAAAGCACACTCTTCCTGATTTGTTCAAAAATTGAAGAAAGATTTGAATGTTGCAAAATGAAATCATGCCAAGGAGAAGAATAATCGATGCAAACGTCCTCCATCAAAGAGCTGATAGGATCATAAAATTCATGCAAGCTAATCTTTGAGATGGATGGAGGACAAATATAAGGCATGTGACTCAATTCTTTTTCACACAAATTACTTTTCTCATTCACTTCTTTCACATATTCAATTTGGTTCTCCCTGGGACTGATGATCAAAAAACCAAGTGGGGATAAATTAAAACTTAGAAGACGAAAAATCAAAATCAAACCCACTTGATGTTTAAAAATGGAGAAAATATGAAATTGATCTTTAAACACCTTTTCTAGCCACCAAGAATGATTGATAACTTGACAACAAGCATTTTGGTTCCAAAGTGATTGAAAAGGGAAATGAAATGTTTTTCGCCAAACATGTAATCATGCTTATACTTCCTATTGAAAATTTCCAAGGCAAAAGATCGACTAGAGCACCAACCCAAAGATGATTGAAAGAGTTGGGAAGGGAGGGTGGATTGCAAATATGAAAATTCTCCCAAATGGATAAACAAGTTTGACCTTGGATTTTGACAATAGAAAACACTCTTTATTCTAGGAATAATTTCAAGCTTTTGATCAAGTTTAATATTTACAATCTGAGGACAAGATTGACCATAACTATCTAACTCAAGTTATCTTGATTAAAGATGAAAAAAGGAAAATTTAAAGATTCATTATAAGAAGTGTGTTGTCCGCCAAACTGCACACCAGCAGCGGAAATCTTTCGAAAGCTGTCTCTTCACTACAAGTGAGAGAGGTGTGGCCTTGGGGGCAAGCAATGAGCCAGGTACTGTCACCTGAATCCCAGCTCCTCCGTTTAGGCAAACTCCTAACGAAGCCAAGGGGGGTAGTCCCTAAAAGAGAGTTTCACTAAGGCTCTTGTTTTTATAGTGTTTTCTTGTGTAATGATGCGGATGGGTGTTGTTTAGGAGTTTTTGTGAAATTAAGAGACAATATAAAGCTTGAAAAATAAAACACAAGATAAGATGCAATCCACGTTGCGAAACAGTATATAAAGACTTGATATAATTAAGAAGCATCCACAGATAAAAATTAAATGACAAAAGGACCAGTGCCTTATCCAATGGGTAATGGAGTCAAAAATAACAAAAGTAGTGCTGGGGGATGCTGAAAAGTAGTCTTGATAGTAACTGTTCGTGAGATCGTTGTGCAAAATATCTTGGTAAATTTCAAAGTTTTAGTTGTCTTGATTATTAGGGCTAAGACCAAAGGTATCAAAAAAGATAGTAGAACCCTACCCAAGAAAGATACTGGCAACCCTGAATGACCTGTCGGAAGCACCCAGATTCGATAAGGATTGGTGTCCAATGTTTGAACCGCCCCTGAGTCTGACAGTGGGAATCCGGCGTCACCCCTCGTGGGAAGAACAATATTTTGCCTTGGTTGAGGTTATGGGTAAAAATTTTAATTAGGTTTATCGATCGTTATTATCAAGTCTTACACCTTTCTGAGTACTAGCCCAACCGTTTCCGGTTGGCAGAGCATACGGGTGTAGGACAAACCAAGATAAATTAATTAGGGGTGTGTGAGTGGAAAATTTTATTATTAAAAGAACCTTGTTCAACTCTCCGACAGAGAGCGCTCTTGACTCGGTCTTATGACCACAGTTCAAGAGACTTGCTAAAATTAAAATGCCTAATGCAGGGATGATGCAAGACTAAAATGCCCTCCGATAGAGGGTGCTCTTGACTTGGATTTGGCCAAGTTCAAGAGACTTTGGTTTATTTTAAGGAAGCAAAAGTAAAGTAGTAGCAGTATATCTTAACTTGAAACAGATTTAAACAATATTATTGATCACAAGATATAAACTTCCACTAACAATAATGCTTGCGAGATAAATAAATCTAGTGTTCTACCGCACAAACTTTAATCTACTAGGTGGGATTGATCTCCGAACAAGATCAACCACTAGAAGCCACCAATCCTGGAAACCTTCCAGCTAGCTGGATGTCCACAAGAAGTTGATGGGGGGAGCGAGAAGCTACCACAAAACTATGTGGCCTTTGGGATACGATCCGAAAGTTAGCTATTCTCTGGTCAAGGATTGGAAGAGAAACAAAATAAGAATAAATGAGAAATAAAACTAACTACCCAAGAATCTCTTTCAGGTTCAAGACCCTACTCGGGAAAGCATGGGGGTAAGTGAAAATGGAAGATAAATAACCAAAATACTTAACGAAATAGAAACTGATCTAAGAGCATGGAAACATAAACTAAGCTAAACCAAAACACAAGACCCAACACTCTTCCCCAAATGGGGAAGAAAACCCAAGAATGGAGGACCTCTCCACTATAAATTTTATTAATCCTTTACAAGTGCCTCAAGGGAAAATCCTTGGAAGGTCTTTATTGACTATCTATGAATAACTTTATAAAATTTGAAAAAATGAAGCCCTCAATGGCTTTTACAAAGGATAAGAAGGATCTAGTTTTGTTCTTTGTCCTCTTGTGTTTTTAAATGGCTTTTCGTTTTGAAGCCTCTTTGACTTCTACTTTCCTGAAAACAATCTATAACAAAACAATCGCTCCAATACCCATTAGCATTAACAATTTGATATTATCTATTTGCGAAGTAAAAAATGGAAAAGTGAAGTAGCAACCAATGATAAACTTTAAAAAAGACAACTTTGTACCTACCTAGAACTGTCTAATCAAGAGCTGGCAGCCAAATAAACTTCCTAACTGTAGGTGGCAGTCAATACATCATTTTAGGGCAGTCAAAGTCAAAGTTTGAGTGGTGGTGAAAAGACTTTTAACAGTCAGCCTACTGATGTTTAAGTTTGGCATTCAACAGGAAAGGTTCCTATGACAGTCGACTAGATGTGTGATATGGCAGCCCACGAATTGGTGTAACAGTCCCCAAGGTCCTAACAGTCCTCTCAAAGCTCAATGGCAGCCCAGCAGTCTATAGGACAGTCAACAAAGTGTTTAAACGGCAGCCAATAGAGGTGTATAACAGTCCTTCAAACTTTAAAATGGCAGCCAACAAAATAACAAGATATGTGGTTCAAAGGTTTTTTGCAAGTTGACAAAAATTGAGACTAGATGGTAACTAGGCAAAGATCAATGATAATCACTCTTGACAATGCAACTAACTATCTTAAAACTTGAAACAAATTAAAAAATATTAACTAGCAATGGCATGAGATATAGATATTAATTTTTTGAGAAAGCCAATCAACTAGTTTAAACAAGTCTACTATCAACTAACTAAACTAACACTTTTTGTTTGTTTTGCTTTTATGTTGTGTTTATGTGTTTTTCTTTTGCAGCGAACAGGGAATGAAGAGAGCAGCAATCAGCAGGCTGAAAGGTGGCTCAAATAGTGGGTAAGGAAACCCAAACTGTGGGGTAGAAAGGGCGCCCAAAAGTGGTCAAAAAGGCAGCTGGAAAATGTCTAAGGACAGTGGGAAAAAGGTAGCCAAACAGTGGGTGAAGTGGCTGCAAAAATGAAGGGTGGACGAAAGCTAGAAGTAAGGTAAAACAAAAATGGGAAAGAAGGGAGAGCGAATGGAATGATGGCAAAGGAAACCCGGATGAGATGGATGAAGGGAGAAGATGAATGGGAGGAAAGCCAAAGGGTGAAGGATCTAAGGCCTAACTCTAGTAAACAAAATTGAAAGTGTAGATTTTTGTTGATGGATATAAGCGAGAGAACCCTTGGTTTTCCTCTTATGACAAAGACAACAAGCTTTGTAGATCTAGATCCTGCAATCACAAAAATGTTAAACCCAAACAAAAGTTGATTTGAAACTTGGGATAGATGTAACCGAACTCATTCCCTTCTTCAAATTTGTGAAACCTAGTCAAGCACGACAAACTCAATACCAAAGTGAGATCAAAACAACTAGTATGCTAAGAGAATCAAAGCTCTATCAATATTGGTATAACCAACTACGTCCTACTCATATCACTTTGATAATCGTTGCATAATGAATCAAATTGACAATACAAATGACAAATCTTATGTTCTAGAAATAGACCTTTAAAGCTAGCATTTGATCACCACATATAAGTATTGAAAAAAGAAGTACTTAGAAAGAGATCACCTCAACCATGACGAATTCATCATAATGAACAAGAATCCATGGACCTCCAAAGTCGAAATATTTTATTCATAAGTTCAAAAAACAAAAGCTTGATACAATTTTCTCAGAGTAACTTTGCACAAATTCTCCATGAAGAGAAAGCCCAAATGGCCTCTCTTATATAACAAAACTCAATGCTAAAACCCTAATTCGAATTGGTAATGAAGAGAGCCAAAAACTCCATCAAAAACCAATCAAATCCATGTCAACACCAACCAAATCGAGCTTGGAGTCTTAACTCAACATTAAGCTTGAGTTTGGAACCCATAATTTGAGGAAGGAGCCCCACATGCATTGATTTCAAAATCCAACAACCCATTAATTAATTGCCAAATCACAAAAACGAATTTGCATGAAGGTGGGTGAATTTCTCAACTGTAGATCACTCCCAGTGCTCCGAAACTGATCTGAATCAGGTGGGTGAAGATTCCAATCATCATAAATGCTTTTTGCCATGTCATTTTGACTTTTACTTTATTCAATTTGGCCTTTTTTGGAGAGATTTAAATTATCTCCAATTTATTATTTTTTGAATATTTTAATTAATATTTCTCATTTTTTGATTTTTTGAGAAAATATTAATTATGAGGCCAAATAATTGTCTGAAACTTAGGGTTAGCTGGTCCGGGGATCATGAATGATTTTTGGCTTAAGTCTGGAGCCTCCAATCACTAAAATCGGATCCCGGATGACTGACATATTACAGACTCAAATTTCTCTATTTAAACTTAATTAAAATTTAAAAATAATTAAAAAATTAAAAACCCCAAATCCAACGCGTCCGGTAAAATTTTTTTCGAAATTTTTTTCTGGGGGTCCTAGAGACCTAGGACATGACCAAAACCTATTCTAATAGTGTCTAGTAGGTTTATACATTATAGTTGGACCCTAATAACCCCCCATGGCCAAATTTCCAAAATCGGGCATTCCAGCTTTGGAGGAAGCGGGAGAAAAACCAAGAGATTATATTTCGCCTGAAGCAAAGTATAATCTGACGGTGAAAAAACTCCCTGGAATACCTTAGTTGTTTAATCCAGTCATGGGAAACCGAGCCACTCAGACCCTACTAGCACACTTTGATACAAACCCCCATGGGGCCATGGTCATGTCGACTCAAAAACAAAACTGGCTAGACCCAAATATAATGAAACCCAGATACTCTGGAAGTGAACACTGATGTGTTCCAACACTGGCGGCTCAATAAGGTTTCAACCATTTGTACAAAATAGGTGATAACATCTGACTACAACTGCGGGACGTGTGCTCGATCTGGAAATTATGCAAGGAGAGGATACGAGAACACCAGAATCTCTGGTTTATATATATAACCTGTAAAAACATCTCAACTTGATAGAAAACCTTCAGTAGCACATGTGTTATGAAAAAACCAAAATGAAATATCAACTATATTTATTTTGAAAATAAATTCTATATACTCAAAAATTAAAATGCAGAAAGTAAATGCTCACTTTGAGGAGCATTATTTTTCCTATTCTAACATAGCATAAAAGAAAATGTTAAGTATAATCAGAAATCCAATGTAGCCATCTAAGCATGTTATCAATATAATAATAATTTTTTACCTTGTCTCTGGTTACCAGCCAGAGCAAGGGAATGCCTATCAGAAAGTGCAAACCTGCTTGAATCTTTTGAATGGGAGGGATGGATGGGGAATCATATATAAGCGATAAACACTTGAAGTGCTCCCAAATATGGTAGGTCCCTTGGCAGGCATCCTCTATCCAGAACAGGATAGGAGGAATATACTCAGGATGACAAGACAGTTCTGATACCTCATCATACTGATCTAAAAGGTTGTTTTGAAAATGATATTTCGTGGAAGTGTAAGCCCCAAGCTGCCCCAAATCATAAGGAATCTCTGTATGTAGAAAAAATGGTTGAGATTGCTCTTTAATAAGTTGTATCTGATCTGACTCTTTACTACACTGCTTTCCCAAGTCCTCATTTCTGATACTTATGCATGGCTCTAACTGCTTATATGAGGAAATAACATGCTCCTCTTCCATGTCTAAATGTCCCATACTTTCAAGATCCACACTCCCCTCTCTAGATACATCAAAAATAGGTTTTTCAATGTATGTCCAATAGTCACCATCCATATTTTTATCAAATATGGGGGGGTCTTCATGATTTTCATCATATTCCATGTTGTGTCTATCCTCCTCATGCTCATAATCTTCTTCTTCAGAAAAAGGATCACCAAGAAGGAAACCTTCCAAACTATCACTATAAGATATATCGCAAACTTCTTTATGAATTTCAACATGGGCTTCTGAAATAGTTTCTTTTGGAGGTGGATCAGGAGTACAAATGTGCTCATCATCACTGAAGTAGTCTTGAAAAAATTCCCATTTTGTATCATCTTTTGTTGTGGTGATATGAGGAGGGTCTTCAATAATATCTTCAATGAATGGTTCCTCATGCTTTTCTTCAATGGGATCATCACGAGTCTCTAACAAAGGAGTGTCATACATCATATTGGTATTGGATAACTTCGGCTTTCCCCCCTGAAATTCTATTGAAGGAAAGAACGAAGCAAGAATGCATTTAGTGTAAAACTCCAAACCATTATATTCATGCCATTGACTCAAAAACACCTCAATGAAGTTAATGAGGGAAGCAATAGATCTATCGGGAAGGCCCTCATAAAACCAACATGAGGCATCCTCCTGCAGGGAACAAGCAAACATCTGCATCATATGATCTTCATGGCATATGCCCTGCTTCTTCATTTGTGTAAGGAAAGTCAAAACATGGGTTCTGGCTGAATAATTTTCTTTATGATGACAAAACCTAGGAATGGAATAAGATGTCTTTTTATCCTCAAATTCATTTGGAAAGCCCGGAATTCTGAAGTAATCAATGGGCGGATGTGCAAGGGAGATTCGAGCGGCAAGTTCTCTTCTCTCAATATCCATGTCATAGTAATTTGGATCTTGGTTTGGACTGATCATGGAGAAACTTAAGTACTGAAGGAACAGAGCTATCCAATAATGAGCTTAAATTTTTTTATGTATTGTATGGGCTCATCTACACACAAATCTCAAACAAAATATGAGATACAAGGGTTTTATCCCTTCAATGGAGTCACCATGTGAGAATAAAAAATATGCATTTGAAATACTCATAAAAGTTCTATTTTTATTTTGACATTTTATCAAAGGAAAAAGGTTAGTGGCTAGAAAATTTTTATTTTGATCTCTACAAAAAGGACTATGGATGTCTAATACAGACTCAAATCCAAGATTTTCAAGGATCCTACGAGAAACTAGCTTATTCAATCTCCTCCTATAAACCTTTTCAGGTTCAAGGATGAAACTGAGTAAGCCTACAGAGTTTCTTCTAGTTGAATACCTTGGTAAATGATTTGACAGTGGAGTCGCCAGGTGGATTCAAGTCTAATATCAGAGAGTGATTAAACTAAAAATCTACCAAAAGTAAAAAGGTGAAGTGGAGTCGCCAGATAGATATGAGAATCTATCAAAAGGTAAAACAAACTAGAAAAAACTAAGGTCGTCCAGGAACAAAAAGATTTGTCCCCGGCAGCGGCGCCAAAGATGTTGTCCGCCAAACTGCACACCAGCAGCGGAAATCTTTCGAAAGCTGTCTCTTCACTACAAGTGAGAGAGGTGTGGCCTTGGGGGAAAGCAATGAGCCAGGTACTGTCACCTGAATCCCAGCTCCTCCGTTTAGGCAAACTCCTAACGAAGCCAAGGGGGGTAGTCCCTAAAAGAGAGTTTCACTAAGGCTCTTGTTTTTATAGTGTTTTCTTGTGTAATGATGCGGATGGGTGTTGTTTAGGAGTTTTTGTGAAATTAAGAGACAATATAAAGCTTGAAAAATAAAACACAAGATAAGATGCAATCCACGTTGCGAAACAGTATATAAAGACTTGATATAATTAAGAAGCATCCACAGATAAAAATTAAATGACAAAAGGACCAGTGCCTTATCCAATGGGTAATGGAGTCAAAAATAACAAAAGTAGTGCTGGGGGATGCTGAAAAGTAGTCTTGATAGTAACTGTTCGTGAGATCGTTGTGCAAAATATCTTGGTAAATTTCAAAGTTTTAGTTGTCTTGATTATTAGGGCTAAGACCAAAGGTATCAAAAAAGATAGTAGAACCCTACCCAAGAAAGATACTGGCAACCCTGAATGACCTGTCGAAAGCACCCAGATTCGATAAGGATTGGTGTCCAATGTTTGAACCGCCCCTGAGTCTGACAGTGGGAATCCGGCGTCACCCCTCGTGGGAAGAACAGTATTTTGCCTTGGTTGAGGTTATGGGTAAAATTTTTAATTAGGTTTATCGATCGTTATTATCAAGTCTTACACCTTTCTGAGTACTAGCCCAACCGTTTCCGGTTGGCAGAGCATACGGGTGTAGGACAAACCAAGATAAATTAATTAGGGGTGTGTGAGTGGAAAATTTTATTATTAAAAGAACCTTGTTCAACTCTCCGACAGAGAGCGCTCTTGACTCGGTCTTATGACCACAGTTCAAGAGACTTGCTAAAATTAAAATGCCTAATGCAGGGATGATGCAAGACTAAAATGCCCTCCGATAGAGGGTGCTCTTGACTTGGATTTGGCCAAGTTCAAGAGACTTTGGTTTATTTTAAGGAAGCAAAAGTAAAGTAGTAGCAGTATATCTTAACTTGAAACAGATTTAAACAATATTATTGATCACAAGATATAAACTTCCACTAACAATAATGCTTGCGAGATAAATAAATCTAGTGTTCTACCGCACAAACTTTAATCTACTAGGTGGGATTGATCTCCGAACAAGATCAACCACTAGAAGCCACCAATCCTGGAAACCTTCCAGCTAGCTGGATGTCCACAAGAAGTTGATGGGGGAGCGAGAAGCTACCACAAAACTATGTGGCCTTTGGGATACGATCCGAAAGTTAGCTATTCTCTGGTCAAGGATTGGAAGAGAAACAAAATAAGAATAAATGAGAAATAAAACTAACTACCCAAGATTCTCTTTCAGGTTCAAGACCCTACTCGGGAAAGCATGGGGGTAAGTGAAAATGGAAGATAAATAACCAAAATACTTAACGAAATAGAAACTGATCTAAGAGCATGGAAACATAAACTAAGCTAAACCAAAACACAAGACCCAACACTCTTCCCCAAATGGGGAAGAAAACCCAAGAATGGAGGACCTCTCCACTATAAATTTTATTAATCCTTTACAAGTGCCTCAAGGGAAAATCCTTGGAAGGTCTTTATTGACTATCTATGAATAACTTTATAAAATTTGAAAAAATGAAGCCCTCAATGGCTTTTACAAAGGATAAGAAGGATCTAGTTTTGTTCTTTGTCCTCTTGTGTTTTTAAATGGCTTTTCGTTTTGAAGCCTCTTTGACTTCTACTTTCCTGAAAACAATCTATAACAAAACAATCGCTCCAATACCCATTAGCATTAACAATTTGATATTATCTATTTGCGAAGTAAAAAATGGAAAAGTGAAGTAGCAACCAATGATAAACTTTAAAAAAGACAACTTTGTACCTACCTAGGACTGTCTAATCAAGAGCTGGCAGCCAAATAAACTTCCTAACTGTAGGTGGCAGTCAATACATCATTTTAGGGCAGTCAAAGTCAAAGTTTGAGTGGTGGTGAAAAGACTTTTAACAGTCAGCCTACTGATGTTTAAGTTTGGCATTCAACAGGAAAGGTTCCTATGACAGTCGACTAGATGTGTGATATGGCAGCCCACGAATTGGTGTAACAGTCCCCAAGGTCCTAACAGTCCTCTCAAAGCTCAATGGCAGCCCAGCAGTCTATAGGATAGTCAACAAAGTGTTTAAACGGCAGCCAATAGAGGTGTATAACAGTCCTTCAAACTTTAAAATGGCAGCCAACAAAATAACAAGATATGTGGTTCAAAGGTTTTTTGCAAGTTGACAAAAATTGAGACTAGATGGTAACTAGGCAAAGATCAATGATAATCACTCTTGACAATGCAACTAACTATCTTAAAACTTGAAACAAATTAAAAAATATTAACTAGCAATGGCATGAGATATAGATATTAATTTTTTGAGAAAGCCAATCAACTAGTTTAAACAAGTCTACTATCAACTAACTAAACTAACACTTTTTGTTTGTTTTGCTTTTATGTTGTGTTTATGTGTTTTTCTTTTGCAGCGAACAGGGAATGAAGAGAGCAGCAATCAGCAGGCTGAAAGGTGGCTCAAATAGTGGGTAAGGAAACCCAAACTGTGGGGTAGAAAGGGCGCCCAAAAGTGGTCAAAAAGGCAGCTGGAAAATGTCTAAGGACAGTGGGAAAAAGGTAGCCAAACAGTGGGTGAAGTGGCTGCAAAAATGAAGGGTGGACGAAAGCTAGAAGTAAGGTAAAACAAAAATGGGAAAGAAGGGAGAGCGAATGGAATGATGGCAAAGGAAACCCGGATGAGATGGATGAAGGGAGAAGATGAATGGGAGGAAAGCCAAAGGGTGAAGGATCTAAGGCCTAACTCTAGTAAACAAAATTGAAAGTGTAGATTTTTGTTGATGGATATAAGCGAGAGAACCCTTGGTTTTCCTCTTATGACAAAGACAACAAGCTTTGTAGATCTAGATCCTGCAATCACAAAAATGTTAAACCCAAACAAAAGTTGATTTGAAACTTGGGATAGATGTATTCCCCATGCCATGACTAAGTTTCAGGACACTCAGAGAGATGACCGATGTAGCCATTATACCATTGGTACAGAGCAGACAGTAGTGCCCAGAGTTACAGCAGTAGTCTCAGAGGACAGATGATGGTACAGGTTGATGAGCTTTCAGGTATATGACTCAGCAGGTATATCGTGGTGTTATGGTTAGATTACTTTTATACTTATTCTTATAGCATGTCTTAGCACTTAGTGTCATGATCTGGCGATCATATAGATATATGGACCTGGTTGATCTATTATATATATTATATTGTCCCTACTCAGACTTAGAAGTTCACTACTCATACTCATTGGTACATACCCTCCTTAGGGAGAATAGAGGTGATCATTACACCATACTTTGGCTTGCTAGTGTTGGCTCCATCATTTCATTGTCTTTATCCATCCATGGCCTACCTTTTAGATTATCACCCTGACTTACTACTTGACTAGTGGCATGGAAGACGTTTCCCCACTGTAGCCTCTGTATTGGATGAGCTTCCCTGTTTATTGTGTCTCGGCTCTGAGTTGGTGACAAAACTTACCTATGGTGAGTTGGAGTTCCTTGTGAATTCCCTCTAGTCACTAAAGTTGTGTTGGCTAAACCTGAAACTTTTAGTGCTGCCATGAATACAAAAATCTGGAAAAATGAAATGCTATATCTTGTATGAAAAGCCCATTCATGCAATGTGTTTCTAAACACACATGAATGAGAGGCATGCCAAATGAACATGGCAATGAAAATAAAATGTTATATCTTTTGGAAAATAAATACCTAGGTAAACAAGCTGTCTTTGACACACCTAGAAGTGCTCAGGTAAACAAGTGCCTTAAAAACACACCTGCAGCAGAAACCCTAAAATAAATGTAAATCTATGCAATGTGTTTATAAACACGCATAGATCAAGGCTATGGAAACTTCAGGCCCAAAATCAATGGAACTTAAAAGCTACATCTAAACAATTGCTGGCCTTATTTGTATTATGGATTGTGCGCATCTGTGAAGGAGAATAAACCCTCTTTAAACAACTCATCCATTTGTGAGACACCGCCATTCCCTGTGTTATTGCTCATTCAGTATATACTATGGTGTATTCCCTTTCCCTTGCCAAAGTGTCACCAAGTCAAGACAGTTAAGTCATCCCTTAGCCTAGCCAGTTAATTTAAGCCTTCACCCTTCACTAGCAAATTGATCACAACTATGAAGTGAGTATGATCCTGAAAGTCTAGTCTGAGTAATAATAATAATTAACGACACTATATATTTGGATTTAGATCGCCAGTCATGATTACTCTGTGTTATAATTGTTATTTGAATAAGTTGTAGAGCATATATTAACCTTGACACTTTGCAGCAGCTATTGATGATGATCTGAGTTATATTTGGTCTTGGTTAGACCTAGTTTGACCATGGAGGACCATGGGACATGAGATGTTGGACCTTATGATGATATGGATAGATGATATATGGTCTATGTATACATACATGATGACTCTATGCAGCAGATACAGGGTTATGATGATGATTCTGGGGTTACAGCAGTGTTTGTATATGTACAACGCATTATTATTGGCCTTGATCCGGTATATTGGATATTTATTTTGATCATGCAGAGATTCATATGGTGTATGAGTACACATCTTGGATAGATTTGGACCTTCTGAGTCCAATGGGACAGTTTGTTTTCAGTTCCGGGCACTTACAGTGATGATTGAGTCTCAGTAGGCTGTCCTAGTGCAGTTTTGGCTTGTCGGAGGCCCTGTCAGAGCAGATGTGATTTTTATCCGGTTGACCTAGGGCGCTGATGATGGAGGGGGTGGTCCAGCCACTTGTTTTTACCATATTACCCCCCTTCCGGACACACTGGTGCCCTCACCTTGACAGCGCCAGCACTCCAGGAGGCTGTTTGGGGCAGTTTCACGCTTCCCGAGGCATTTCAGGATTGGTAGAAATGGCTATTGAGGAAATCGATTTGGGCTACTGAGGCAAAGTTATGGCATGGGATAATCAGTGATGATAGATCGGGACCTTCCACACCTTCTCTAGCAGTTTCAGCTTCATCGGGGCCCGCATCCATCACTTATGGCACTTTCTGTGGATTTTTGAGGTCTTTTGAGGACCACGACTTCACTATGGAGGCACGATTTGGTACATTCATGATTATTTTTTGGTTATTGTGCTATGGGGATTGACCAAGGAGGGATAAAATTACCCCTTGGACCCACCATAAGCCTCTTATGATATTTTGTCATCATGATTTGGTGGGATCCCCTCTCCTAGGGCGATTTTGTCCACTTATTGTTATATTTTATGGTTGATCCATGTATTTTATTGTTGAGCTCATCTCAACCATTGATTAGATCATGAGATCTTTTAATCTTAGCCGCTCATGTAAAAAGTGGTTAGGATTGTACTCTCTCCCCATCCTATTTAAGGAGGGAGCCTCTCATTGTAAAATTCATCTAGAGATTTTTGGCTCTTGGCTCTTGGAATAAAATTTCTATCTTTTGGAGTACATGCTTGGATTGGAGTGGATGTTGGTTGTTTCGATTGTAAATGCTATTGTCCATTGCACTGGAGGATCTATTGTAGCTATCTTGCATATTTTGCCATACTTTATTTGCAGGTGAAGAGGGCGATTTTGGACAAGGGCGAATTGGTGGGGAGGCTTGCCCTTCAATCTTGGAAGAAGTCGTTTTGGTTTGACAGGGAGTAGTTTTGCCTTTGTGTCAACTATTCTATGTTTCTCTCTCTCTCTTGCTTGCATCTACCTTCGATTTGTTAAACTAATTGATGCTTTGCTCCTTGGCTTGACAGGTTAGAAGGAATCACATGTGGCTTGGAAAAATCGATTTGGCAAGAGGGCTTCAACAATTCTCCATTTGATCTTTGGCAAAGTAATCCTCGTCTCAACTAGCATTCATCTCTTCATCCAAGTATGTTCCAAGAGGTATGATCTTCTCTTCCTTGAATCTTCCATAATTTCTAGATCACAAAAACCCTAATCAAATTAAAACCCTTGTTTTTTTTGGTATTTTTTTAGATCTACTTAGATCTAGCCTTGCAATTGAAAAGATATTAAAAACCCACCTCTATAGGATCCACCCCTAGTTGGATCTATAGTTTGGTGGTGATTGGCTAAAAATTGACACACTTTTCAATGCAAAAAGCCTTCTTGAACCTAAATCGATTTTCCTAAGAGAAGCTTGTTGGGTTAGATCTAGCACATGGGTAGGTGAGATCCCACTTGATTTGACATCTAGACACTTGATAACCTATACCCATATCTTTACTTTGGTGAAAACTACCTTGTGGACATCTCTCCATGTTTTAAGGGGTTGAAACCCCCTTTTGACCTTCTTGGCATCTTAAAACTTAGATCTACTAAGATCTAGCCATTGGATTCACTTAAATTTTTGAAGATACATAGATCGGGGTACAAGCCACTTGGATCTACAGTTTGGTGGCCGTCGGACTTGATTTGGTCCACCAAACCCATTTTTGGACCCTCCTTGAGCAAGTCGCACCCCCTTGATTTTTTTGAGTTGGTCCACTTCTAGGAAGTGGGTGTTGGAGATTTTTGTGGATTTGGAATGCCCATGCCTTGAAACCTAGGTCTACACTGTCCTTTCGTCAAGATCCGCCTTGGGGATTGCATTCCTTGTTTTAAGGGATTGTGGTCCACTTTTGGTCATCTTTTAAAAAACCTAGATCTAGTAAGATCCAACCATTGGATCTCATCCAATCCATTTGACTTGGCTTCTAGGTGTCCCGATCTACAATTTGACATACTTTTTGACCCCATTAGCCCATCCAACAAGGCACTAGTCCTTCTCCAAGCAAAGCGCACTCCTTGGGATTAGTGTCAAACCCTAGATCTAGTACATGGGTAACCCTAGAACCAACTCCAACTTATAGATCTAGCCTATACCTAACCTATAGTACCAACTTCACACCTAACTTCACCTTGTGGGCCTACCTAGAACCATTTCACGCTTCCCAAGAAAACAAGACCCACTTGTGTAAACACATGGTACTACACCTAGTAATCATACCCCATCATGTGGCCTAAACCATACATAGGTTGAAACACTTATTATCCATTACACCACCTCCAACCATTCCTTAACCCTTAGGTCCACGTAGCCTTGCATTGGTTTCCGTAACTCATCATTTATATACCCTTAGAAACCTTTGTTTGGATCCAATCAACTGTGATTGGGGTATAGGGTCTCCTCCTTGGTCTAGTTATACCTTGACCTAAAGCGAAGAGTGCCTCGGTTGACGTGACTCCCACATTGCATTGGGAACCGTGGCATCTCTTGGGTCACCTCTTTAGTTGCCTGTCTCCTCTACCGTCCCGGATGGGATACCTCTAGGGGCAACTACAAGTTGTGTGATAACATTTTTGGCGCCGTTGCCGGGGAGGTAGAGGCCTACCTTGGTTCAACATATGTTTTGTCTCACTCTCTCCCTGCACTTTAAACGACATACATCTTGGTAGAAGAGTTTAAAAATCTACCTGGCGACTCCAATTCGTGACTCTGCTGAGGATCGGCCCCATTCCCATCTTTCAATTTTGTAATTTGTAAATCATAAATGAATTCAGACATTTTCTTCCAAATGACAAGGTGTATGAATGAAATATATGAGAATCTATCTCGCTATAGAGGGCAGTTGGAAGAAAGTAATGAAGGTCAGTCAACATATCAATATGGGAATGATTATGTACATAATTCTTATAACTCTCATCATTCTTTTCATTCTTCAAGTAAAAATATTAACCCAATTAATTCAAACAAAAGTCAAGTTCAACCAAGGCCTTGCAACCAAAGCATTCGGTCAAATGACTCTAGCATTCCAGTTAGACATCCAAAACTAATCCCTAGTAGAATGGCCAAAGTTATTAGAAATCCACCTAAGCCATCTCCTTTTGACTTTTCTGAAATTCATGGGGCACCTCATCTTATGCCAAATAATTACTCTGAATGGTTGCCTCGTTTCTATGGAAATTATTTTGAGTCAATTGAAAATCATTTACAAAGATTTTGGGATTATATGGAAGTTAGGGGTGCTGATGATGAAGATGTTTATATGCGGGCCCTGGGTGAGACATTAGGTGGAAATGCCGGATTATGGTTTGATAATTTAGCCCCAGGATCCATCACTGGATATGATATGTTTGTTGGGTTATTAAAGAATAAATGGGGTAGTAATATTGAAGAATCCTTAACAGAGACATCAAGCAATAACTGTGTTGTTGAGGATCAGTTTGACAAGGACCATAATAATAATAATGACACTTCAAGTCAGTCCTTGAGTAGCCCCCCTTTTGACCTTGAAGAAATTTCTGATTTTGTGGATCCTTCAGAAAGAGAACTCCTTAGTCATTCTATCATTTCTCCTCATCTTTTTGAAGAAGAAGAAAGTGGAAACATTGACCAAGACCCTTTAGTAGTGCTTTCACATGATCATTGTGCAAATAATCAGGATGTTCTAAATAAATTTCTTAATTTTATCCCTGATCAATTTGATGAAAATGATCAAGTATCCTCTTGTGATTTTAATGATGAATCAATAGAAGGAGAGGATGAGCCAGTAGATCACACTAGATGCTCTAATCTTTGTTCCACTTCTTATAATGAGTCTTTAAATTTTTCTATCCTTAGTCAATATAGCTTTTTCTTAGAGTTAGAATCTTGTCCTCAAATCAGATTTAATCAAAAGTTTGAAGTCATTCCTAGTGCTATTATGAAAGGTCTTCCATTTTGTCAAATTTCAAGGCCAAATCTTTCTATCCATCTAGGAGACTTTTTATATTTGCAATCCACCCTCCCTTCCCAACTCTTTCAATCATCTTTGGGTTGGTGCTCTAGTCATTTTTTTGCCTTGGAATTTTTCAATAGGAAGTATATGTATGATTACATGTTTGGAGAAAAAGCACTTCATTTCCCTTTTCAGTCACCTTGGAACAATAATGCTTATTGTCAAATTATCAATCATTCTTGGTGGCTAGAAAAGGTGTTTAAAGATCAATTTCATCTTTTCTCCACTTTTGAGCATCAAGTGGGCCTAGTTTTGATTTTTCGTCTTTTAAGCCTTGATTTGTCCCCACTTGGTTTTTATTTGATCATCAGTCCCAAGGGGAAACGAATTAAATATGCGAGTGAAGTGAATGAGGAAAGTAGTTTATTAAATCATATGCCTTGTATTTTTCCTCCATCCATTTTAAACAAAAACTTGCATAAATTTTATGATCCTATCAGTTTTTGGATGGAGGATGGCTTCACTAGTCAGTCGTCTCCTCTGCATTATTTCATGTTGCACCACTCAAATCCTTCTTCAATTTCTGAACAAGTCAAGAAGATTGTGCTCTCAATTTCAATAATTTTTAATCCAATCTTGACATGTTTCATCAACAAAAATCAAAGAAGAATCATTAATTTATTTGATGAATGGTTGCACTGGATTTATGATTTTACCTAACATTTGTGCTCACTGGTTAGAGTAGGGTAGGTAGGTATTGAATAAGCTCACTTAAGCAGTAGGATCTGTGTGATTTTTCTTTTTCTGTGTGCCGAGTATTGTCCTTTTTTCTTTTCTGCCTGAGTTGAGTCTTGCTCCTTCCTAAGCTTGTCTCTTCTCCTGCATGCATTTAAAAAATTGTAGTTAGCATTTCTATTGTTGGCTGCCTGTGCAAGTTGAGATTGCCTGATTTACTCTTTTCCTCCTGCACAGTAAATAAAAATGATAAATGAAAAATATATGCCATGTTAGTTGTATTTATACTTTGGTACATTTCAGTTTATGCTTTAGACTAGATTTCAGTTCAGTTTTATTTTATATTTGTCCCATACATGCTCCATGATGGTATTCTAGTGTTCGTGAGAGCAGGAACATGTGCAAGATAAAGGCTGAAAGCAAGGATGGTGCAGTGCTGGATTGAAGATTGATGCGGAGCAGTTCGAGACCAGAGATTCTGAGGTTCTCAAGCGCTCTCTCCCTTAGAGCACTTGTCCCAGCTGGAGCCAGATGTTATCACATATATAGTAGCCGGGCTACTATACATTATTTTTCAGATTCCAGAGCACATTTCAGCCAGTTCCTTTACTTTGAGATGATGAGATGAGCATCTATATTGGATCACTATCAGATTGTGGACAACAGTTGTATTCCCCATGCCATGACTAAGTTTCAGGACACTCAGAGAGATGACCGATGTAGCCATTATACCATTGGTACAGAGCAGACAGTAGTGCCCAGAGTTACAGCATTAGTCTCAGAGGACAGATGATGGTACAGGTTGATGAGCTTTCAGGTATATGACTCAGCAGGTATATCGTGGTGTTATGGTTAGATTACTTTTATACTTATTCTTATAGCATGTCTTAGCACTTAGTGTCATGATCTGGCGATCATATAGATATATGGACCTGGTTGATCTATTATATATATTATATTGTCCCTACTCAGACTTAGAAGTTCACTACTCATACTCATTGGTACATACCCTCCTTAGGGAGAATAGAGGTGATCATTACACCATACTTTGGCTTGCTAGTGTTGGCTCCATCATTTCATTGTCTTCATCCATCCATGGCCTACCTTTTAGATTATCACCCTGACTTACTACTTGACTAGTGGCATGGAGGACTTTTCCCCACTGTAGCCTCTGTATTGGATGAGCTTCCCTGTTTATTGTGTCTCGGCTCTGAGTTGGTGACAAAACTTACCTATGGTGAGTTGGAGTTCCTTGTGAATTCCCTCTAGTCACTAAAGTTGTGTTGGCTAAACCTGAAACTTTTAGTGCTGCCATGAATACAAAAATCTGGAAAAATGAAATGCTATATCTTGTATGAAAAGCCCATTCATGCAATGTGTTTCTAAACACACATGAATGAGAGGCATGCCAAATGAACATGGCAATGAAAATAAAATGTTATATCTTTTGGAAAATAAATACCTAGGTAAACAAGCTGTCTTTGACACACCTAGAAGTGCTCAGGTAAACAAGTGCCTTAAAAACACACCTGCAGCAGAAAGCCTAAAATAAATGTAAATCTATGCAATGTGTTTATAAACACGCATAGATCAAGGCTATGGAAACTTCAAGCCCAAAAAGCAATGGAACTTAAAAGCTACATCTAAACAATTGCTGGCCTTATTTGTATTATGGATTGTGCGCATCTGTGAAGGAGAATAAACCCTCTTTAAACAACTCATCCATTTGTGAGACACCGCCATTCCCTGTGTTATTGCTCATTCAGTATATACTATGGTGTATTCCCTTTCCCTTGCCAAAGTGTCACCAAGTCAAGACAGTTAAGTCATCCCTTACCCTAGCCAGTTAATTTAAGCCTTCACCCTTCACTAGCAAATTGATCACAACTATGAAGTGAGTATGATCCTGAAAGTCTAGTCTGAGTAATAATAATAATTAACGACACTATATATTTGGATTTAGATCGCCAGTCATGATTACTCTGTGTTATAATTGTTATTTGAATAAGTTGTAGAGCATATATTAACCTTGACACTTTGCAGCAGCTATTGATGATGATCTGAGTTATATTTGGTCTTGGTTAGACCTAGTTTGACCATGGAGGACCATGGGACATGAGATGTTGGACCTTATGATGATATGGATAGATGATATATGGTCTATGTATACATACATGATGACTCTATGCAGCAGATACAGGGTTATGATGATGATTCTGGGGTTACAGCAGTGTTTGTATATGTACATCGCATTATTATTGGCCTTGATCCGGTATATTGGATATTTATTTTGATCATGCAGAGATTCATATGGTATATGAGTACACATCTTGGATAAATTTGGACCTTCTGAGTCCAATGGGACAGTTTGTTTTCAGTTCCGGGCACTTACAGTGATGATTGAGTCTCAGTAGGCTGTCCTAGTGCAGTTTTGGCTTGTCGGAGGCCCTGTCAGAGCAGATGTGATTTTTATCCGGTTGACCTAGGGCGCTGATGATGGAGGGGGTGGTCCAACCACTTGTTTTTACCATATTACCCCCCTTCCGGACACACTGGTGCCCTCACCTTGACAGTGCCAGCACTCCAGGAGGCTGTTTGGGGCAGTTTCACGCTTCCCGAGGCATTTCAGGATTGGTAGAAATGGCTATTGAGGAAATCGATTTGGGCTACTGAGGCAAAGTTATGGCATGGGATGATCAGTGATGATAGATCGGGACCTTCCACACCTTCTCTAGCAGTTTCAGCTTCATCGGGGCCCGCATCCATCACTTATGGCACTTTTTGTGGATTTTTGAGGTCTTTTGAGGACCACGACTTCACTATGGAGGCACGATTTGGTACATTCATGATTATTTTTTGGTTATTGTGCTATGGGGATTGACCAAGGAGGGATAAAATTACCCCTTGGACCCACCATAAGCCTCTTATGATATTTTGTCATCATGATTTGGTGGGATCCCCTCTCTTAGGGCGATTTTGTCCACTTATTGTTATATTTTATGGTTGATCCATGTATTTTATTGTTGAGCTCATCTCAACCATTGATTAGATCATGAGATCTTTTAATCTTAGCCGCTCATGTAAAAAGTGGTTAGGATTGTACTCTCTCCCCATCCTATTTAAGGAGGGAGCCTCTCATTGTAAAATTCATCTAGAGATTTTTGGCTCTTGGCTCTTGGAATAAAATTTCTATCTTTTGGAGTACATGCTTGGATTGGAGTGGATGTTGGTTGTTTCGATTGTAAATGCTATTGTCCATTGCACTGGAGGATCTATTGTAGCTATCTTGCATATTTTGCCATACTTTATTTGCAGGTGAAGAGGGCGATTTTGGACAAGGGCGAATTGGTGGGGAGGCTTGCCCTTCAATCTTGGAAGAAGTCGTTTTGGTTTGACAGGGAGTAGTTTTGCCTTTGTGTCAACTATTCTATGTTTCTCTCTCTCTCTTGCTTGCATCTACCTTCGATTTGTTAAACTAATTGATGCTTTGCTCCTTGGCTTGACAGGTTAGAAGGAATCACATGTGGCTTGGAAAAATCGATTTGGCAAGAGGGCTTCAACAATTCTCCATTTGATCTTTGGCAAAGTAATCCTCGTCTCAACTAGCATTCATCTCTTCATCCAGGTATGTTCCAAGAGGTATGATCTTCTCTTCCTTGAATCTTCCATAATTTCTAGATCACAAAAACCCTAATCAAATTAAAACCCTTGTTTTTTTTGGTATTTTTTTAGATCTACTTAGATCTAGCCTTGCAATTGAAAAGATATTAAAAACCCACCTCTATAGGATCCACCCCTAGTTGGATCTATAGTTTGGTGGTGATTGGCTAAAAATTGACACACTTTTCAATGCAAAAAGCCTTCTTGAACCTAAATCGATTTTCCTAAGAGAAGCTTGTTGGGTTAGATCTAGCACATGGGTAGGTGAGATCCCACTTGATTTGACATCTAGACACTTGATAACCTATACCCATATCTTTACTTTGGTGAAAACTACCTTGTGGACATCTCTCCATGTTTTAAGGGGTTGAAACCCCCTTTTGACCTTCTTGGCATCTTAAAACTTAGATCTACTAAGATCTAGCCATTGGATTCACTTAAATTTTTGAAGATACATAGATCGGGGTACAAGCCACTTGGATCTACAGTTTGGTGGCCGTTGGACTTGATTTGGTCCACCAAACCCATTTTTGGACCCTCCTTGAGCAAGTCGCACCCCCTTGATTTTTTTGAGTTGGTCCACTTCTAGGAAGTGGGTGTTGGAGATTTTTGTGGATTTGGAATGCCCATGCCTTGAAACCTAGGTCTACACTGTCCTTTCGTCAAGATCCGCCTTGGGGATTGCATTCCTTGTTTTAAGGGATTGTGGTCCACTTTTGGTCATCTTTTAAAAAACCTAGATCTAGTAAGATCCAACCATTGGATCTCATCCAATCCATTTGACTTGGCTTCTAGGTGTCCCGATCTACAATTTGACATACTTTTTGACCCCATTAGCCCATCCAACAAGGCACTAGTCCTTCTCCAAGCAAAGCGCACTCCTTGGGATTAGTGTCAAACCCTAGATCTAGTACATGGGTAACCCTAGAACCAACTCCAACTTATAGATCTAGCCTATACCTAACCTATAGTACCAACTTCACACCTAACTTCACCTTGTGGGCCTACCTAGAACCATTTCACACTTCCCAAGAAAACAAGACCCACTTGTGTAAACACATGGTACTACACCTAGTAATCATACCCCATCATGTGGCCTAAACCATACATAGGTTGAAACACTTATTATCCATTACACCACCTCCAACCATTCCTTAACCCTTAGGTCCACTTAGCCTTGCATTGGTTTCCGTAACTCATCATTTATATACCCTTAGAAACCTTTGTTTGGATCCAATCAACTGTGATTGGGGTATAGGGTCTCCCCCTTGGTCTAGTTATACCTTGACCTAAAGCGAAGAGTGCCTCGGTTGACGTGATTCCCACATTGCATTGGGAACCGTGGCATCTCTTGGGTCACCTCTTTAGTTGCCTGTCTCCTCTACCGTCCCGGATGGGATACCTCTAGGGGCAACTACAAGTTGTGTGATAACAGAACCCTTGGTTTTCCTCTTATGACAAAGACAACAAGCTTTGTAGACCTAGATCCTGCAATCACAAAAATGTTAAACCCAAACAAAAGTTGATTTGAAACTTGGGATAGATGTAACCGAACTCATTCCCTTCTTCAAATTTGTGAAACCTAGTCAAGCACGACAAACTCAATACCAAAGTGAGATCAAAACAACTAGTATGCTAAGAGAATCAAAGCTCTATCAATATTGGTATAACCAACTACGTCCTACTCATATCACTTTGATAATCGTTGCATAATGAATCAAATTGACAATACAAATGACAAATCTTATGTTCTAGAAATAGACCTCTAAAGCTAGCATTTGATCACCACATATAAGTATTGAAAAAAGAAGTACTTAGAAAGAGATCACCTCAACCATGACGAATTCATCATAATGAACAAGAATCCATGGACCTCCAAAGTCGAAATATTTTATTCATAAGTTCAAAAAACAAAAGCTTGATACAATTTTCTCAGAGTAACTTTGCACAAATTCTCCATGAAGAGAAAGCCCAAATGGCCTCTCTTATATAACAAAACTCAATGCTAAAACCCTAATTCGAATTGGTAATGAAGAGAGCCAAAAACTCCATCAAAAACCAATCAAATCCATGTCAACACCAACCAAATCGAGCTTGGAGTCTTAACTCAACATTAAGCTTGAGTTTGGAACCCATAATTTGAGGAAGGAGCCCCACATGCATTGATTTCAAAATCCAACAACCCATTAATTAATTGCCAAATCACAAAAACGAATTTGCATGAAGGTGGGTGAATTTCTCAACTGTAGATCACTCCCAGTGCTCCGAAACTGATCTGAATCAGGTGGGTGAAGATTCCAATCATCATAAATGCTTTTTGCCATGTCATTTTGACTTTTACTTTATTCAATTTGGCCTTTTTTGGAGAGATTTAAATTATCTCCAATTTATTATTTTTTGAATATTTTAATTAATATTTCTCATTTTTTGATTTTTTGAGAAAATATTAATTATGAGGCCAAATAATTGTCTGAAACTTAGGGTTAGCTGGTCCGGGGATCATGAATGATTTTTGGCTTAAGTATGGAGCCTTCAATCACTAAAATCGGATCCCGGATGACTGACATATTACAGACTCAAATTTCTCTATTTAAACTTAATTAAAATTTAAAAATAATTAAAAAATTAAAAACCCCAAATCCAACGCGTCCGGTAAAA
Organism: Larix kaempferi; assembly: GCA_027924585.1. Lineage (NCBI taxonomy): Eukaryota > Viridiplantae > Streptophyta > Pinopsida > Pinales > Pinaceae > Larix > Larix kaempferi. The sequence continues at coordinate 9,326,398 of BSBM01000764.1, read as the reverse complement.
TTTTTTTCGAAATTTTTTTCTGGGGTCCTAGAGACCTAGGACATGACCAAAACCTATTCTAATAGTGTCTAGTAGGTTTATACATTATAGTTGGACCCTAATAACCCCCCATGGCCAAATTTCCAAAATCGGGCATTCCAGCTTTGGAGGAAGCGGGAGAAAAACAAAGAGATTATATTTCGCCTGAAGCAAAGTATAATCTGACGGTGAAAAAACTCCCTGGAATACCTTAGTTGTTTAATCCAGTCATGGGAAACCGAGCCACTCAGACCCTACTAGCACACTTTGATACAAACCCCCATGGGGCCATGGTCATGTCGACTCAAAAACAAAACTGGCTAGACCCAAATATAATGAAACCCAGATACTCTGGAAGTGAACATTGATGTGTTCCAACACTGGCGGCTCAATAAGGTTTCAACCATTTGTACAAAATAGGTGATAACAAAGTGGAACAAAGATTAGAACACCTAGTGTGATTTATTAACTCTTCCTCATCTTGATATTGATCTTTTATTAATTCATCATTAAAATTGCAAGAGGATAAGTGATCATTTTCATTTAATTGATCGGGGGGAAATTAACAATTTCATTTAAAATATCCTGATTATTTGCACAATGATCACATGAAATCACCACTAAAGGATCTTGATCTATGTCCCTAGTTTCTTCTTCTTCAATAAGGTGATAAGGAATTGAATGATCACTAAAAATAGAATGACTAATGAGTTTCTCCGAGGGAAGAACTTCAATAGACTGACTTGCTAAAGGCTCACCCTCAGAAATTTCCTCAGGATCAGGACTAAAGCTACCTAAAAAGAAATTTGAAAACTTATGATTTATACAATGATTATGGATTTGACTTTCGATTGACTCAGAAGTGGAAGACTCATCCTCAAAAGAAATTGGGTAGGAGGGGTCATCTTCGGATGTTGACAATTCATTTGATATTTGATTATTAATTGATTCAAAGATAGGATCGGAAAGGGGAAGGTTTTGATCTTGGATTTGAATTGAAGAATAAATATCATCGAGTTCACTTCCCCATTTTTCTAAGAATTTACTTTCAAACATATCATATCCAGAAATGCTATTGGTCTTTAAATTTAGGAACCAGAGCTCAGCTCTTCCTTGGAAAGATGAGGCCAATAGTTTCATGCATACATCCTCATGGGTTATAGACAATTCATTAAAATTTTCCCTACAGGTGAGAAGGTGCCTTTTAGCAACTTTATCATAACTTTCATCGAATTTAGGCAACCTTTCACGGGCTTGAAGAGGAATATGATGAGGATACCCAACAATTTTTGAGAAGTCAAAAACTTTTAATCGACCGAAAGTCCTAGGCCGCTCAAAAGCAGCCATGGATGGCAATTATATATTTTTTTTATTTTTTATTTTTTACTATTTTATTATTATTATTATTATTATTTTTAAAAAAAATCAAGAACCTAACTACAAAATGATGCACCCCATGAGTTCTAGATAATGATAGGATTGATCACCAGTGGAGCTGCCAGGCAGATTTTAAGACTCTTCTACCAAGATGTATGTCGTTAATAAGTGGGGAGAAGATGAGCGACAAATAGATGGTTATGCTTTTAATTAAGGATTGAAATGATAACCACCTAGATTAATCCGGATGCGATAAGATATGAGTTATGCATGGATAATCGCAGACACCAAAGGTAAGCCTCTACCTTCCTCGGTAACGGCGCCAAAAATGTTAGCAAAGAGAACGGGAGTAGAGCTTGAAAATATATGTCGAACCAGGGTAGGCCTCTACCTTCCCCAACAACGACACCAAAAATGTTATCACACAACTTGTAGTTGTCCCTAATTGTATCCCATCCGGGATGGTAGAGGAGATGGACAACTAAAGAGGTGACCCAAGAGATGCCACTGTTCCCAATGCAAGTTGGGAGTCACGACAACCGAGGCACTCTTTGCTTTAGATCTAGACAAGACAAGATCAAGGGGGAGACCCTATAGCCAATCTACAGAAGATTAGCCAAAGCAATGGTTCCTAGGGGGATGTGAAAGTTGAGTTACGAAAACCAATGCAAGCTTAGGAGGACCCAAGAATTTAAGTGTGGTTGATGAGGCTTAAGATGTGACAAGTGTTTCAACCAATGTATGAGTTAGGCCACCTAGGAAGACCAAAAATATAGATCTAGTACCATGAAATACACAAGTGGGGCCCACTTCCTTAAAATAGGGAAAATGGTCCAAGAGGGGTCCACTTGGTCAAAATTAATGGAAGATGGTACTAGAGGGGCTCTATAGCATGGATTTATGGATTAACCAAGAATTGAGAGCACCCAAATGCGGGATCTAGCAAAAGCCACTAACCCCAAGAAGTGCGAATTACCCCAAGGAAGACTAGTGCCTTAGATCAAGGGCCAAATGGAGTCGGATGTCCACCAAAATGTAGATTGGGGTAGTCAAGGTGCAATGCAAGGTGGGTTTTGAAGATCAAAAGCATCCAATGGCTAGATCTCAGTAGATCTAAGATTCAAAATGCATCACCAAGTGACCCAAGTGGGGCTCAATCCCTCAAAATTAGGAGTGGGGCCCATAAGGTGAAAATCAACAAGGTGAAGCACTAGGGGTAGGTTATCAAGGTGGATCTATGCAAATCAAGTGGGATCTCACCTACCCAAATCTTGGAACTAGCCCCAATAGCTTCCCTCAAGGAGTGCGACCTCCCTCAAGGAGGCTAATGTGCCTTGGAAAGTGTGTCAAATGGAGGCCAATCCACACCAAACTATAGATCCGAATTGCCGTGGATGCTATAGAGGTGTGTCTTCAATATTTTCCCCAAAGCCAAGCTAGATCCAAGTAGATCTAGAAAAAAGTGAAAAATGAGGGCTTTAATCAATGAGGGTTTTTAGATCTAAGAGAATAGATGTATAAGATAGAATAATTTCATACCTCTTGGAACATACCTGGAAGATGAAGATGGAAGAGGCTTGTGACGAGGATTACTTCCCACAAAGATCAAGTGCCAAACTTGGATGAGCCTTCTTGCCAACGTTTTGCCTCCTTCAACCAAATCGATTTCCGTATTCCTGTCAATGAAGGACACAAAGATCAATTAATCAATCAAGAATGGAAAGAGACGCAAACAAAGAGATGATAAACATGAATTGTTGGTACAAAGACAAAACAACTCCCTGTCAACCAAAACGTCCTCTTGAAGCTTGAAGGGTAGGCCTCCCCACCAATTCGCACTCCTCCAAAACGTCTTCTTTGCCTGCAAAACAATGTTAGTTGAAAATAAAATCAAGATGGCCATCAATATCTGTCAGTGCAGAGGAAGAAGCATTTACAATCACCACAAGCATTCCAACTTCAAGATCCAAGATGCCCAGAAAGTATTTTTATTCCAATAGCCAAGAGCCAAAAATCTCTAGATGAATTTTACAATGGGGGGTCTCCTCCTTATATAGGATAATAAAGACCAAAACCCTAGATCTCAAAACCACTTTATGAAATGAGTGGTTGAGATTAAAGGATCTCACAACACAATCAATGGCTAAGATGAGCCATAACATAACATCCATGGATCACTCAAAATAGAGGTGATGTCATAGCTAAAAGAGACAAAGTGAGGGTGACGTCATCCTCTAGAGGGGGAAAAAGTACATTGGCCCACTTCATATGACATGGACACGACTCATAAAACTCATGGTGGGGCTAGGAGGCATCAATCCTTACTAGCTCATCCCCATGGCACAGTAATAATAAAATAATATTTTCAAATAACACAAATGATCAAATCCTGTCCTCAAAATCTGTGAGAGACATGAAGTAAAAGGCCTCCTGTGGCCTTTGTGGACCCCATTGTCTGATGAAAACTGGCTGGAAGATGGGGGGTTCACCCTAGAAGACCTCTGTGAAGACCAAGTGCCAAACCCTTGCCTCAATTGCCCAAATCGAATTCCTCAGTGACCCCTTTATTCCTTTTTTTATCTGCCTCGGTAACGGTGAAGCTACTGAAACTGCCACCTAGGCTAACTGCACTGTCAAACTGAGCCCACCAGGCTCTCTAGAAGGGGGGTAATATGGTAACATCAAGTGGCTGGACCACCCCCGCCTCATATAGCGCCCTAGGTGAACTGGCCTCTCATGGCCCCTGCTGGATAGGCTGGGAAAACAACACCAAATCTGGTCAACAAGTGGAAAACTGCATCTATCACTGTCAGAAGTGCCCGAAACTGAATGATAAGTGTCTCATTGGATCCATAAGATCCAAATCTTCTAATAATGTGTACTCATACACTATGGGTTGCCCTGATGGGCCAACTGTAGGGTCCACCATATCCGGACAGTGCATAATTTGATGATCTGGAATAATAATAAAACCTGCTGAACTGCATCAATCACCATCTGAATCATATGTCCACCATATGGTACCATCAATAAGAGTATGTGGGACCATCAATCATCATCCATAAACATGTATGGTCCACATCATCACGTAATTCCAAGAAATGACCATAGTCAAACTAGGTTTAACTGGGTCAATATATAACCAAGGATAAATCACATCAATAGACTAAGACATGTCCCTCTAATCATACTCACAGCTTAACTTGAAGTATAAACATCATTCAATGGCATCAATCATGTTTGCATATTCCATTGTTATTTATATTTACTTGCGCAATAGCTTAAATGATAGACTCACCCACTGGACATGGTCTAATTGCTACCTAAGGATGAAGGCTAGGAACAAGGCTGGGCAGAAGGGATGACTTGCCTAAACTTAAGTAAAAGACACTTTGGACTGGGAGAGGGGGAAACTACACTCTGTGCTGGACAAATAACACGGGGAAGGGCCGTGCCTCACAAATGGATAAGTTGTTTAGAGAGTGCTTATTCAACTTAGGCATCATGTCTACATCAAGTTGATCCAAGTTCATTAGGATCATTCAATTTCATTTCATGGCCTTTTTGGCCTACATAGCCCTTCGGATTTCAGATGTGCTAAGAAGCACAACTAATTGCAGCTTGCATCCAGGGCATGTTTATACATATACAAGGTCAACAATAATAGATATAACTTTTGGGTAACTTTTGCTTTTTCGACCTGTTACCAACTTTTTGTACCATAGCTGAATTTCTCGTGAGCCGCCAGTTCCACGAACATGATTCATGTTCATCGTCAATGTTCAGAAGTTCAGAAGTCATTTTCAGGGCATTTTTGCCCCATTTGTAATAACTGCATGTTCATACCCCCATGGGGAAAATGTAAAAAGTTGGTCTAAACGGGGTCCTTTTATAAAAGACTCGGCTATCCGTAGGTTTAGCCATTTGGGGGATACTCTAGAGTGTTTTTTCCTTAGGAATTATGCGCTACTCATCAGTGGCGTATAATCCCTGAGTTTTTCACTCAACCCTCCAAAGCTGGAGTATTTCCCATGGTGGTCAAAACCTAAGGTGGTTATTAGAGTCTTGTGTCTAGGATTTTTTACGTGTTAGCCACATCGATTGAGTCGTATGAACATGCACTAGGTCCCCTAGGAGTTTCGTTCCATTCCGACAAAAAATATTTTTTCATAAAATTAGACCATTTTTTAATGGTTTAATTAAAAAATTTCAAAAAATGATAAAAACCTCATCTGGAGACGGAATTGGGCGTGGGGAGGCTCGTTTTGACGCTCAGAGCATCCTCTTCACCTTGGCACCTTCATTTTTCAGTTTCCGGGCAATTACATCACCCTAGGATCAGTTTTGGCTAAGGATGCATCATTTTGACATTTAATTGCCAAGAAGTGACAAAATGCACTTTGGCAAAAAATTGAAAAAAGTCAAAAATTGATTTTTTTTAACCATGGAAAAGATTGGGTTATATTTTTATGATGTACGACCACTTGGGAAGTATTAATCACATGTTATATTAAACATGGTAGTAAAAATTTTAATTAATGGGTTGACGTGAGTCTCTCCTTGCGTGGGCTCCTCCATGCACCGATTCACGAAATGGTGGGCAATTACAATTACTCCTTTGATTGGGCATTGAAACCCACGGTGATGTGGCTGCCACCTATACCACATCACGCCAACCATGATTGAGCTCCAAGTTTCAACGCTGAACCCAACACTCCGTTCAAAACTCCATCACGCCAACCTCACGGCTTATGTGGTGGTTCTTCATTGGATCGGTGATGGTTCTTATGCTTGATGATTGACGCCATTACACATGTGGGATTCACGCTTTTCTCAAGAGTTCACGTGATTGCAAGGTGTGGGCTCACGAATGGAGGGATGATAATCACGAGTGAGGGATGGGGGGCGCCTTGCCAAGGTGGAGGCCACCTCCCCATCCACATTTACTTCATCTACGAGTTAGGTGTTGGATCTTCACTCCAAGTTCGTATTGATTGGATTTTGATGAGGATTCGATTTGATGTCAAGTGCCATTGGCTCTCATAGATGCTAATTCGAATTTGGGTGGAGGGTAGCTTGTATTTTTGTATAAAGAGAGGCTCATTAGGGGCTATTATCTCATGGATCTCTAAGCACAAAAACTCTGAAGAAATTTGTAATTTGTTGAATATTGAAATAAAGTGAGACTTTGGAGGTCAAAGTGGGAGCTCTTGATGTGCCATGCTTCATCTTGTATGAGGTGATATCATGTTTTGTCTATGCATTTTGGATTCTTAAGCATTTGATTTTATGATTTAGAGGGCTAACAATCTAGCACGAATATTATAGATCTATGCTTTTCTCTTAAGTGTGTGACTTTCAGGTATTATTCCGAGTACAAGGGTTCTTGTTTGGTAATATCTTCATCCCACAAAGCTATCGAAGAAGTCTTGTTTTGAAAAGTTAAAGAACTAGGAATTGTTTGTGTTTTCTTTCCATCAAACTTCCTCAACAAAGTTTTTCAAATTGGTTACTTGTCCATAAGGCTTATCTCTTCAACCCCATCTCCATAGGATTAGCTCCATCCACCCATTCGTTTTGCCCACTTCTTCCATTCACCCATCTCTTGACACTAGCTGCCCATTACCTCTTTGTTTGGACTGTCCCATCATTTCATTAGCATCCACTCATCTTTCCTTTTGGCTACCATCTCATCTCCCTCTCGACCCCTTCACCTTCTCTCCTCATCCACTCCCTTTTTTTTGGCCTTAAAACATATCAAAACAACAAAACAAACAAGTTAGAGTTAGTGTTATTTTGTTTCTCATAGATTGCATTTAAGTTTATCGAAATATTTTAAAAATCTCACAAAAAGTTTCAAGGTTCTAGTTAGATCCCTTATTTGCATTTCATAATTGTAGATCTCATACCATACTAGCGTAGATCTTTATCTAGTTCCATCTTGTTATTAGACTAGTCACATTTTTCTTCCATTTTGGTTGAGTTTATTGGCTGCCATCTCAACTAGGAGTTGACTGTCCTAAAAATTGAAGTATTCATTGGCTGCCTTTTATGCATAGAGAGGACTGTTATCACACTTTTAACTTATGATTGGCTGCTATATGAACTGTTAGAGGACTGTTTAAACACTTATGTTGGCTGCCCCTTCATTTAGTATATAGGGTAATAAAATATTGCATATAGCTTACACTCATTTATATTTTCTTTCCTCATTCGAAACATAGAAATTTTGCTCCAAAAATATTTCAAAATTTTATAGTTTAGATCTCATTTTTACAATATTTAGGACAACTTGTGTTCGCTGGTCCGTTTTCCCATATAAACTTTTTCAAATAAAAAATCTCATTTTCTCATGTTTTAGGCTTTAATTTCTTGTCTAAGACTTAGTAGTTTTTTTATATCCTATTTGATTTGATTAACAGAATAACGGGTGCCTTGTTGAGATGTTATGATCTTGTGTAGGTCATTTAAGAGAAAGACATTCAATAAACCTTGAAGTAGGGAGATCTAAGCAGTACTACAAGAACGCCATAAGGAGTGATCAAAATCACAACGTCTTGTTATCCTTTGTAATAAGCTTATAAGAGCTAGCCCTGTATCTCCATCTTTACTTCTTTCTCAAAAGACCTTGCGAGGTTTTAAACCCAAGGCATCTGTAACAGTTCAATAAAAAGTTTCAAGTGGAGGGGTCCTCCACTTTTGGGTCTTCTTCCCCACTTGGGGAAGAGTGTTGGGTCTTGTGTTTTGGTTTAGCTTAGTTTATGTTTCCATGCTCTTAGATTAATTTCTATTTCACTAAGTAAATTCGGTAATTTATCTTCCATATTTTACTTACCCCCATGCTTTCCCGAGTAGGGTCTTGAACCTGAAAGAGATTCGTGGGTAGTTTAGTCTTATCTCTCGTTTATTGCATTTTATCTTGCTTCTCTTCCAATCCTTGACCAGAGAATAGCTAACTTTGGGATCGTATCCCAAAGGCCACATTGTCTTGTGGTAGCTTCTCGCTCCCCCATCAACTTCTTGTGGACATCCAGCTAGCTGGAAGGTTTCCAGGATTGGTGGCTTCTAGTGGTTGGTCTTGTTCGGAGATCAATCCCACCTAGTAGTTTAGAATTTGTATGGTAGAACACTAGATTTGTTTATCTTACAAGCTTTATTGCTAGTAGTATTTTCATCTTGTTGATCAACACTGTGGTTTAATTTTGTTTCAAGTGAAAATATACTGCTTTCGCTTTTATTTGTTTTCTTAAAATAAACCAAAGTCTCTTGAACTTGGCCAAATCCAAGTCAAGAGCACCCTCTATCGGAGGGCATTTTAGTCTTGCATCATCCCTGCATTAGGCATCTTAATTTTAGCAAGTCTCTTGAACTGTGGTCATAAGACCGAGTCAAGAGCGCTCTCTGTCGGAGAGTTGAACGAGGTTTCTTAATAATAAAATTTTCCACTCACACACCCCTAATTAATTTATCTTGGTTTGTCCTACACCCGTATGCTCTGCCAACCGGAAACGGTTGGGCTAGTACTCAGAAAGGTGTAAGACTTGGTAATTACGATCGATAAACTTAATTAAAATTTTTACCCAAAACCTCAACCAAGGCAATATACTGTTCTTCCCACGAGAGGTGACGCCGGATTCCCACTGTCAGACTCAGGGGCGGTTTAAACATTGGACACCAATCCTTATCGAATCTGGGTGCTTCCGACAGGTCACTTAGGGTTGCCAGTATCTTTCTTGGGTAGGGTTCTACCATCTTTTGATACCTTTGGTCTTAGCCCTAATAATCAAGACAACTAAAACTTTGAAATTTACCAAGATAATTTGCACAACGATCTCACGAACAGTTACTATCAAGACTACTTTTCAGCATCCCCCAGCACTACATTTGTTATTTCTGACTCCATTACCCATTGGATAAGGCACTGGTCTTTTGTCATTTAATTTTTATCTGTGGAGGCTTCTTAATTATATTTAGTCTTTATATACTGTTTCGCAACGTGGATTGCATCTCATCTTGTGTTTTATTTTCAAGCTTTATATCGTCTCTCATTTCACAAAAAACTCCTAAACAACACCCATCCGCATCACTACACCAAAAACACATTTAAAACATACAAAGAGCCTTAGACAACTCTTTAAATAGGGACTACCCCCCTTGGCTTCGTTAGGAGTTTTGCCTAAACGGAGGAGCTGGGATTCAGGTGACAGCACCTGGCTCATTGCTTGCCCCCAAGACCACACCTCTCCCCACTTTCCAGTGAGGGAGACAGCTTTCAAAAGGTTTCTGCTGCTGGTGTGCAGTTTGGCGGACAACAGGACCTTTCTTATACTCTTCGAGGAGTATTTTTAGCAGTTCATCGCTCTTGCCCTTTACTCACGTGTGTTTAAAAACGCATTCCAGAGTTTATAGTTTTCATTGGCGAATTTATAAAGATTTCCAAGTAGTTTATGAGCTTTCAGTTTTAGCCAACAACATCTCAAGTGACTAAAATGGGACTTCAACCAGTGCCAAACATTGAGACAACCGACCAGAATGATTTAGGACTAGAATCCAACTCACCAAAGGCAAGTTCTGTCACCAACTCAGAGCCGAGACACTAAACAAACATGGATGCGATCCAACATAGAGGTAGTAATAGGGAAGTCCTCAGTATCAAAGAGTCAAGAAAGACAAGTCAAAGGTAAAAGCCAAATTGGGAAGGTCATGGATGGACGGAGTCAAGTGAAAGTGGTGCCTAAGCTAGTAGACAAATAATGTCAAGAAAGACCATATCTATGCAAGGAGGGTGTTAAACCAATGAGTTTTGTCAAGCAACCTAAATGTGCAAGTAGTATGTCCATTTTATAATTTATAACATCATCAAGATATTTCATTTTCATTTTATAAAGAGTTTGTCACATCATGAATCATATACCAAGCTAATGCTGTGAAGATGACTAAAGCATCAAGATAATAATCCATAATCAATGATCAGAAATCCATAGGTCATATCACATCATAATAATAATCATCATAAACCATCTGAAATACTGCTGCAATAACATCTCTAGGCACTGAACTGAAATTGTATGGAATAAAGGGTTACATCAGTCATCAAATCTGAACTCCCAAGGCTCAGCCTTGGCACAAGGTCTAACATAAGTTTGATAAAATACACTGCTCTGATCATGAGTGATCTCAAAATATCAACTCATCATAGCCAAGCTATGAATAATCCAAGCTCTGAAAAGTGCAGATATCTGCTAAGCAAGAATAGTAGCCCTGCTACTATGGTGTGATAACAGGTAGGAAAGGAAGAAGGTCCCTGTAATCACTGGTCTGTAGTAGCTTTGGACCATTAAGACACATACTGTCCCCTCTGCAATCTCTGCTCTGGGCAATCTCAATACAAAAGATGCCCCCTCTAATGCCATCTGATCTTTGATCTGGAAAAATAATGTAGTATGGTCCCTGACCACACAATCTGCAGCATGGTAGCTCCATCTAACATGGATGTGATAACATCTGGCTCTAGTTGGGACAAGTGCTCTAAGGGAGAGAGTGCTTGAGAACCTCAGAATCTCTGGTCCGTAGAACCCCTCTCATCATCATCAAAGTGCATGCACGTACATGCCATGTGCATCATCATCATATGTATGAACCTATTCCTGTAAAATGCAGATGCTATACCAATCTCTGCAGAGCGCTTGTCAGGACATGCAATATATATATAATCCGACAGAAATATAAACAAAATGACAATGCTGAAATGGAAAATGTTAGAAATGAAATATACTCTACTAGCTCAAAAATGACAACATTTCAAATTTTATTACGGCGACACATAAAGTGTGAAAAAGGTGAAAATCAAAGAAAAAGAAAAACTAGGCTACATAAACCAACAAGAAAAGAAAAGCGAGCCAAAGGTAAGAACAAAAAAAAACCCAAAACCAAAAAGGACAACAGGCTGTCAAGAAAAGGTGGGACAATCAAGGCAAAAGGACAACCGGCTGCTGCTCTCGAGAGCTTATTTGCCGCAAAAAGGGACACGGATCACGTGATCAAGGGAAATCTCCCCGGGTGGACTCGAGAACATATCCTCGCAAGTAATGACCACTGATTGGAATGGAGAAAAGGTGTCCATCCTCTGTGGACAGATAGTACATATCCCGCTCATGAAACTCTACTCTAAAAGGGCCAACCGAAAGACCCCTGTGGTGACTGGCCATGTGGTGATAAACGTGGTTGGGTAAGACAACCTGGTCACTGGTGGTGAAGGCTCTCCCGTTGACCGATGGGGGTCTGAACAGTGAGGGTAACCTGTGGAGGTGCCCTCGTGTGTCTCAGCAGGGTCATGCCCCTCGGGAGGCGGGTTGAGCTCACTCATTAGATCTTCACGAACCAGCTGGCGTATACACTCTTCATTGGAATCATCCTCAGATGAGTGCATCCCGAGGCTAGAAAGCCACCGGTCAAACCGCTGCCTGGTCCTAGACTGGTCATCAAAATCCTCACGGTCATCACCAAAGGCCATGAAAACCCTCTCAGTGCTTGGCTCACACTCTCCGTAAGTCCTCCTAAGGCCCTCCTCCATGCCCTCAATGTGTCCCTTGTAAAAGGGCTCCCGGTAAACTCTCACTAACACTCCATTAGGGTCAGGAATGGAGGCGTAAGATAGGTCCATCTGAAGATGTCCTCCTAACCCACCTCCCCATTTTCTGGACAAGAGCATGCCGTAGATCGGGGGAAGATCGATGACCACCACATCCATGAGTGTGGAGATATCCAGATATGAGAAAAGATCAACCTTTAAGTTCTTGATCAAGCCATAGGCTGGAACTTGTCTGGAATCTATCCCACACACGTTCCTGTAAGGGCATGTCACCTCTAGGCCCAGGGCCTTCATGATGCGCAGTGGCATGACATTCATGGAAGCCCCCGAGTCAAACATGTAGTTGTGCAGCAACATGTCTTGGATACGAAGAGTAAGATAGAATGGTTGCTGCCCCCCATTCTTTCTCTCATATATGGCAGCGTGAATGGTGATCGGGAGGTCCGCCGCATCCTTCTCATTTTTTGTAGGCAACATCAGGGCTACTAGGGGCACTCGTGGAGGTAGTGGGTAACTCCCTCTGCAAAGGAATACTGTCAAGAAACTCAACAATCTGGTCTCGGACTGAAGGGAGCTTCGCAAGCTCAGTAACAGGGACACTATGCATAATCTGGGCTAATTCCTTCTCCAACTCGATACCACTCCCCAAAACCTCATCAGATGTGTGAAGGATAGTGCAAAGGTCAGGTTGAGTGGCCTCGTGCCTCTCCATGAAGGGGGTCGGTCTAGGTTCGTCCCCATGTTGTCTATAAATCCTAGTTCTCTTCGAATCCTCACCTACGGGTGAACAGGTAAACATGAAGGGCCCACATCCTCCAAAGTCTCTTCTTCTTCTTCCTAGTCTTCTCTAAGGACCCTCCCGAAGTCTAAGTCGAAGGCCATATCGTCAATGAAGTTGATTTTCTCCATGTGTTCTTCAGGCTCGATGAACTTACACTCGGATTTCGGATGCTCGTCATCACATTTATCACACCAGTGGATGGTTCTTGTGTCAGGGGCATCAGGGGCGGCATGTGGCCTTTTGTTTTCTTCCGTGTTGAGCCTCTTGTAGCGAGGCAAACATGATTGAGCAAATAAAATCAAACATGAGTAAAGCTTTTGATATGATTGATCTAGGCCTCCTACATTATTGTTTGGGTGTAGAAGTTTGGCAAATAGGTAGCAACATTTTTGTCTAGAAGTTTGACAAAATATGCCAGGAGTTTGCTTAACAAATTTACAATTATAGATTTGAAAATCTTGTCTACACCTATGGAGAAAGGACTGAAACTTTCATCCAAGATTGACTTAGAGGCAGCAAATGAGTCAGTCTACATGCAACTAGTGGGTAGCTTGATATATCCTATAGTCGCTAGACCTGATTTGAGTTATGCTGTGAGCTTCATTTCCAGATTCATTACAACACCAAAAGTAGAGCATTGGACTACATCAAAGCGAGTGTTGAGATATGTGAAAGGGACACTTGAATTTGGTATTTAGTACAACTGAAGCAAAGATCCTAGGTTTTGTGGATATACAGATTCAGATTGGGCAGGTTGCATGGATGACAAAAAAATCAACCTTTGGATATGTATTCATCCTTGGCACAAGTTTAGTCACATGGACCAGCAAGAAGCAACATGCAGTAGCACTTTCATCCACATAAGCAAAATATCGAGGAGTAGTGAAAGGAGCACGTGAGGCAGTTTGGCTCAGGAGGATGCTTTAAGATATGAAGATGCAACAGACAGAGCCGACACCCCTACACCGCGACAAGCAAGGGGTGCTAAAACTAGCCAAGAATCTAGTCTTCCATGCACGCACCAAGCATGTTGAGATACATTGCCACTTCATCCGACAGTTTGTAGAAGATGGAACTGTTGTACTACAATATTGTCCCATAGAGGACAGTACTGTAGACATTTTCATCAAGTCATTGGGTCCAAAAAAACATGTAAAATTTTGAGAGAAAGTTGGTGTAGTCAGTAGATTAACCATTAAGGAAGGGTGTTAAAGAGATACTTTCTTTATGTAATGGTCAAATAGATATTAGACTTAGGCTTTTTAATAAAATCACTTTATGACTTTAGTTTACTTTTAGGTTTTTATGCTTAAGTTGCTTTATTTGCTTTTACCGTTGTATCCCACATTCATAAAGTGGATTGACTCGACGTCATTGTAACTTATATAAGAAAGCTTTTGCTTTATCATTATAACACAGTATAATATGATAGCTCTTTCCTACTATTACTTGGTCTCTTTATGTGTTTGATTTCTGTGATAAAAACAATCTCATCAAAACATCTTCGTGAATGACCCCAAAATCTGAAGTGAACATCTAAAACATGTAAGGTGCTTTGTGGCTGAATCAATATACCCATGAAACATTAGAATAACATCCGAGAATACCTTTGGCATCTTTTTAGGAAACCCTAAAATCTTTGAGAAATCAAGTGGATCTAGCCCATCGGCCAACCATGGAGGTAATGTCGTTTTTCTTCACTTTTATTCTTCATGAGGGCCATCAAATCTAAAATGCACATAACCATACCTCATACCAATACCAAAATGTGTGAAGTCACCAAGGTGAACTTGAGATGTTTTCAAATGTTGTTTGCTTCACCCCTATAAGACTTGTTATCACACAACTTGTAGTTGCCCCTAGTGGTATCCCATCCGGGACGATAGAGGAGATGGACAACTAAAGAGGTGACCCAAGAGATGCCACGGTTCCCAATGCAAGGTGGGAGTCACATCAACCGAGGCACTCATCACTTTAGATCTAGATAAATCAAGACCTAGGGGGAGACCCTATAACCAATCAAAGATGATTGGTCCCAAACAAAGGTTCCTAGGGATGAGTAAATGGTAAGTTATGGAAACCAATGCAAGGTAAAGTGGACCTAGAAATTAAAGTATGGTTGAAGGTGGTTTGAGGAATGATTAGTGTTTCAACCAATGTATGATTTAGGCCACATGATTAGTTATAATGATAAGATATAGTACCATGTGTTACACAAGTGGGTCCTACTTTCATGGGATATGTGAAATGGCTTAATGTGGATCCACAAGGTGAAATTAAGGGATGCAATTGGCACTAGAGGATATGATATGTAATGAGTAGATCTATGGATCTAAGTTGAAATTAGGAGTACCCATGTACTGGATCTAAGGTTTGACACAATTCCCAAGGAGTGCGACTTGCTTAAGGAGGACTAGTGCCTTGTTGGATGGGTTAATGGAGTCAAAAGATATGTCAAAGTGTAGATTGGGACACCTAGAGGTCAAGACAAGTGGGCTAATTGAGATAGAGTGGTTGGATCTTACTAGATCTAGGATTTCATGAAATGACCCAAGTGGACCACAATCCCTTAAAACAAGGAATGCTACCCCCAAGGCAGATCGTCACAAAATGATACTCTAGATATAGGTTTCAAGGTATGCCCGTTCCAAATCCACTGAAATCTCAACTACCCAGGTCCTAGAAGTGGGCAAACTCAGTCACCCAAGGAAGTGCGACCTTGCTCAAGGAGGGCTAAAAGGTGGATAAGGTGTGTCAAATCAAGTCCAATGGCCACCAAATTGTAGATCCAAGTAGCTTAGGCAATGACCTATGTGGATCTAGAAAATCAAGTCAATCCAAGGGTTAGATCTTACTAGATCTGAGTTTTAAGGTGCCAAGTAGTTCAAAAAGGGGGTTTTAATCCCTTAAAATGTGGAATGATGCCCACAAGGTAGAAATCACCCAAGTAAAAGTCTAGGGGTAGGTTATCAAGTGTGTAGATTGCAAATCAAGTGGGATCTCACCTACCCATGTGCTAGATCTAACCAAACAAGCCTCTCCAAGGAAGTGCGATTTGGTTCAAGAGGGCTTTATTGCCTTGAAAAGTGTGCCAATTTTAACCGAATCACCACCAAACTATAGATCCAGTTAGGGGTGTATGCTATAGAGGTGGGTTTTTAATATCTCTTCAAAAGCAAGGCTAGATCTAAGTAGATCTAAGAAAAACCAAAATGAGGGTTTTGATTAATTAGGGTTTCTATGATCTAGAAATTATGGATGATTCAAAGAAGAAGAAGATCATACCTTTGGAGCATACCTGGATGAAGAGATGAATGCTAGTTGAGATGAGGATTACTTTTGCCAAAGATCAAATGGAGAATTTTTTAAGCCCTCTTGCCAAATCGATTTTTCCAAGCCACATATGTGTCCCTCTAACCTGTCAAAACCAAGGAGCAAAGCATCAATCAGTTTAACATGTTGAAGGTAGATACAAGCAAGAAAGAGATAAGCAAAGAATAGTTGGTGCAAAGACAAAACCACTCCTTGTTTAACCCAAAACGTCCTCCTCCAAGCTTGAAGGGCAAGCCTCCCCACCAATTTGCACTTGTTGAAGAAGTCTTCTCCACCTGTAAAAAGATATGGCAAATATGCAAGATAGATACAATAGATCCTCCAGTGCAATGGACAAAAGCATTTACAATCAAAACAACCAACATCCACTCCAACCCAAGCATGTACTCCAAAAGATAGAAATTTTATTCCAAGAGCCAAGAGCCAAAAATATCTAGATGATTTTACAATGAGAGGCTCTCTCCTTAAATAGGATGGAGAGAGAGCATAATCCTAACCACTTTTTACATGAGTGGCTAAGATTAAAAGATCAAAAGATCAAAAGATCTAATCAATGGTTGAGATAAGCTCAACAATAAAATACATGGATCAACCATAAAATATAACCATAACAACATGATATACCTGCTGAGTCATATACCCGAATGCTCATCCTCTAAACCATCATCTGTCCTCTGAAACTGCTACTGTAACTCTGGGCACTACTGACTGCTCTGCATAAATGGTATAATGGCTACATCGGTCATCTCTCTGAGTGTCCTAAGACTTAGTCATGGCATGGGGAATACATATACTGTCCAAAATCTGATAGTGATCCATAGATAGATGCTCATCTCATCATCTCAATGTAAAGGAACTGGCTGAAGAGTGCTCTGGAATCTGAAAAATAATGTATGGTAGCCCCGCTACTATATATGTGATAACAAGACCAACCTCCAAAACCTGCAATGGAACTAGGAGTTCATCCCTTCATGGAGTTTCCATTTGAGAAGAGAAATCTGCAATAATAACCTCCCAAAAGGTGTTATGAAGCATGACCTTCAAAATTTCTGGGAAAAGGGCTTTATACCTGACTATAATGCCAAAATATTACAACTTGAACTAGGTATATATTAACAATACATAGATCTATCCTAATTTTCCTAACGTTTCATGAACTAACACTTTTGTTGGACTAGCTTCCTTTGACTCCATTTTCCCTAGGGATTGGCACTAGTCTTCATGGTCCTCCCATCACTCTTTTTATCTATCTATACTACAAAAATACCTAACATTTTGCTAAGGCCACCTCTTCTTATCACCTTGTGTCTCATTGCCAAGCTTTAGCAATCCTATCCTAGGGAAACCCCCCCTTGAGCTAGAGAAGAGCCAATGTAAAGTGTAGAGAGGGAGTCATTGAGGTGACAATGGGTGACCCCTTTAAGTTATAGTTGGGTTAGCTTTGTTCTTTCAATCTTTAATCATACATGCTAATTCATGCTACAACACACTCTATAAATAAGGGCTTAAGGTTGTACAATTTGAATAAAGGTAAAGATACGACATATAACTCCTGCATAAATAAATATACAAAAAAAGGATGAAATAGAGATCAACTTAAGCCCCCTTTCTCCAACAAGATAGTAATACCTTTTCAATGGCCCAAGCAAAAACATAGAAGTGACAATTTAAATACCCAATACAACTTACTACCATGAATCTCCAAGCAAGATCAAAGCACCACACATGAACAAGAAGGAAATCCGTACAATAAGATTTTCTCCAAGGAAAGATGTATTAATTAAGCTCAAGAGAGAGAGAGAGAGAGCTCCAAAATCCAACCACGAGTACAAATGAGGAAGAGGCTCTCTTATATAGAGATGAGCTCTAACTTCCTTTACAATAAAATAATAATAGATCTACCAAAAACCTACATCTATCCCAAGGAGTACACAAATAAAAAATACTCCTCTAAACCCGAACAAATTTTAACAATATCTATGATAAATGGTGGTCAAAGCCACAAGTACATTGTCTCAAGAGAGAATGAGGCCCAAGGAGGGAACCTCCATCAAAAGGGGGGATGATAATAAGTAGAAGTCCTGAACATAGCCTCCAAAGGTTCTCCAAGAAAATGAACTCAAAAGGTGGAGCGCTTTCCCAAATAAGGAGAACACTCTCTAGGAAAAGGCTCCCAAAGGCATGCATGATAAAAATATGATGCGGCCCTTTAAACGATAGTTCTGGAAATGCTAACTTCCTCAATATTTATCGAATTTTCTACTATAACCACCTTTTGGAAATCTTGAGGCCACTCTACATCTAATGTTGTTGAGATGGCACAATTTTGGGCACTTTGTCAAAAGATAACTCCTCTCAAAGCTAGGACACCCCTCCAAAAGGCTCAAAATGATGTCCATATGCCAACAATAGTCCTTCAAGCTAGGACATCACCTCCAAATGGGTCAATGTCCAAGGGTCAAACCTCAAGATATGTGTAATGATGTCCACATATTAACCAACTCAACCTTGAATTGCATCTCGTAAATAGGGATCCCAATCTCAACTAGGAATCAATAGAATAATATAACCATGTGTCCGCATGGTGCCAAGAATAAGCCCTCGAGGAGAGCGCTCCAAGATAAGATAAGGTAATTGCGCCGAAAAAGGTGCATTCTATAGCCCAGTAGGAGGAGATGTGTAACTCCTTCTGTGCTCATCCTGGAGCTGACACATGTCCTTTTAAAAAAAATAAAATATCATAAAAACATGTCGGCTATTTAAAACATTTACAATGGCATATATATATATATATATATATATAAAGCTACACAAATTAGATAAATTAAAATGCTTCCTCAACATTTGCTCTATAAAAAGGGGTTTGCACTTCGATAGATTTGTCCCTCTCGGCGCTTGGTAGATCCCCTTTAAGATGGATCTATACTGGTTATATTAATGTCCAACAAATGACCACTAAAGTAGGCCAATGGGATTGTGTGGCAACATGATGTCAATACAAAGTGGGATTGCTAAGGTGGCTCCTATAAAAGTAAGAAGCAAAACTTTAACCTAAAGACCAAAACAAAAGGAGCTAACTCCATATATGGAGAGCTGGTCTAGGAGAGAGATATATAAAGAGATTCGATTCAGAAGAGAGAGTGGATCTAAAAGCCTCCATACAAAAAAAGTGAATCCATAATTGAGCGCTGGAAGCATCTCTCCTACCATCTAAGGCCAATTGGAGAAAACTCAAAAGAGTACATTGTTTAGAGGAAGAATTGGAAGAGTTGTAGTGGGTAGTACTTTGCTGCCTAGAGTGGGGAGCTTGCTGCTGTGTCCCATGTGGAGTCGTCCGGCTATTGGGATGGTGCCGAGACTGGCCATGTTGCTGGTGTCAGGTGGAAGTGGAGATGGTCCTCCATGTCCTAACTGATCTGCGGTCAAAGGTAGTATCCTCATCCGTCTATCTCCTGGCGCTCCCAGAGGAAGGAAGCATTGGAAAGAAAGAAGTAATATGCTGAGTGGAGGTTGTTCTTGATTGAGAATGTTGTTGGAGGGTGGAGGAGCGAAGCCAAAGGGCCTCCTGTTGTTAAAAGGCCAGACACCTTTGATCCATATACTTGAAGAAACTAGTCAAAGTCTGAAGCTCCGTGAGAAGAAGGTCCCTGAAGAGACAATGGAACTGCCCTTGGATCTCATAGTAGAGGGGGCACCGATGCCATGGCATGTCAAATATGAGAGGGTGCTCTAATGAAGGAGCCTTCAAATACCATAAGCATAAACTAAGCATGTGCTGAAAATGGCCCCAAAAAACGATATCTAGATGCCTAGAAAGAAGCTGCAATATCTCCAATGCCATTGTGAACTAAGGGGAGCATTCTACATCATCGAAAAAGTCCCCAAAAGAGATTTCCAACCATATATCATAAGCCACCATCTGAGCTAGGGTGTTAGAGATATGGGGGTTTGAAGTGAAGCTCCTGTTATGTGCAAATTGCCCCAGAATTAGCACAAAAACAAGGTGCAAAAGGTTAGCCAATGCCAAGCACTATAAATCACCATGAAGATCATCAAGTGAAAGGTGTTGATACCATCTATATATGTGTAGAACCAAGAATAATCAAGTAACCATGAGCAAAACATCGTGAGCACATCAATCATCCATCATCAACCAAGGCATCAACATCACGAAGTGCAACTCTACCACCAAGTATCAAAGACCATTTGGAGAGTCATCGACCTACTTTGTGATGAAAATCATAAGTGAAATGATAAGCGGACACCCATGCAAAATGGGAGGTAACACCTCTCATTCAAGTCGAGCAGCAAGTGAAAGGATCAGTCAAACATAGTTCATCTTTGCACTAGGGGCAAAGTTTTCAGTGTAGTTGATGCCTTCTTGCTTAGAAAAACCCTTTGCAACCAAACAGGCCTTATGTCTTTCAACAACACCATGAGATGTAAATTTGGTCTTGTAGACCCATCGACATTTCAGTATGTTCTTTTATTGTGGTCGAGGAACTAATTCCCATGTTTTATTCTTCATTAAGGAATGATATTCTTCAGCCATAACGCTCCCCCATTCAGGTCGACCATGTGCATCTACATATGTATCTGGATCACATTCCTCTAGCACGTGTGCCATTAGAGCAATACTACCACACTGTTTTTGACATCTAGTCTTCCTTGAGTCATTAATATCTCCTGCATTAGTTCCAATAGCTTCAAATGTCTTAGCAGCCCAACATGGTACACAACAATTTTGAGATGAAGGATTTTCTGTATCGTCCAGTTCACCAGAGGATCGATCAAGGGTCCCAAAGCTGGTAGCTGATTCCATAATCACTGGCTGACTACAAGTTAAAGCAGGCAGGTGAGTTGACTGTCTAGTTGAAACTTCAAAGTAGGGTTTAGTCGATCTTGTTTTTGTCATAATTTCAAAAGGATCACTGTTCATCAAACCAGAAGAGGAATTCAATAGTTTAATACCTGAGGTCTTCTCATCAAAGACAACATCCCTTCAAATAATGATCTGTTGTTTAGTTGGATCAAACAATCTGAAGGCTTTTGACCCTTCAGAATAGCCCATCATGATGCAATCATGACTCTTTGCATCCAATTTCTTTCTGCAGTCGTCTGGAATGTGTGCCCCGCTCGAGTTGGAAAAGATCCAATTGGAAGTGCAGAGAAGAGCCAACTGGAAGTGCAAAGAGGTGGTTATCGAGGTGACAGTGGATAACACCTCTAGGTTGCAATTGGGTTAGTGGTGTTCTTTGGGGCTTTAACTATACCTGCTAGTTCATGCTGTAATAGTACCTATTAAAATTAACTATGGTTAATTATGTTCATTAGAATGACCAATGGCTGGATGATCTTAGTACAGTCATCACTGACCACACTAATTTGTCTGTGTATAGAAATAAAAGGAAGGTATCTAATTTTTGCAAGATGCATATTTAAGCTGGATGCTTTCCTGAGCGTAATGTTTTTTTGAGCTGCCTGATTTTGCTGTTTATTATCTCCTTTTATTCATATATGCATTTCAAGACCTTACTTTGGACTTATGTAGATGATTTCTGTGTTTTTTTTGCATGAATCAGGTCCTGTGCTGATCTAGTTGTGGAAGTGCCTTTATACAAAGAAAATGGGGTGCACTACAAGTATTTTTTATTTTCTTATGCCGCAGAGTAAGCGCTCAAACCTAGAACTTAAGATGGTTGAGGCTCTGAAGAAGAGAGCAACCTCTGGAAAATCCACCGTTAAAAATTTCAACAGTGTTATCATGAAGTTCCCTAAAATTGATGAAAGCTTTGACAAAGTTAGAATTGTGTTTAAGAAATACGGTGCGTTACTAATCTGTTTCATCATTTTCATGCTCTAATATATGTTTTCAGTGTGATCTTTTAAGTAATTTTTTCTTTTTCATCAGTATGTGAACTGCCTTACTTTAGGTTAATATGAGAGATTTGCCTTTCTAGTGGGATTTTTTATTTTGTTTTGGTTCTTCATAATGGATCTTGAAATTGTTAATTACATGTACCTTATGTTGCCTTGATTTATAAGATCAGCAAATGGTGTCAATTGGTATTTTAATTTTCCTAATTTAGTTGGAATCATGAATGATATTGGTATTTTAGTTATATGTAGATCATCAAATCTTGTATCCATTAATACTTACATTGACTCAAACCAAGCTTTAGTAATGCCCAGGCTGAACAAGGATGCAACCAATCATGTAATATTGGATAAGGCATAATCTTGAACAAATGAAAGTCTTTATTAAGATTGAAATTGTTAATTACATGTACCTTTATACAAAGAAAATGGGGTGCACTACAAGTATTTTTTATTTTCTTATGCCGCAGAGTAAGCGCTCAAACCTAGAACTTAAGATGGTTGAGGCTCTGAAGAAGAGAGCAACCTCTGGAAAATCCACCGTTAAAAATTTCAACAGTGTTATCATGAAGTTCCCTAAAATTGATGAAAGCTTTGACAAAGTTAGAATTGTGTTTAAGAAATACGGTGCGTTACTAATCTGTTTCATCATTTTCATGCTCTAATATATGTTTTCAGTGTGATCTTTTAAGTAATTTTTTCTTTTTCATCAGTATGTGAACTGCCTTACTTTAGGTTAATATGAGAGATTTGCCTTTCTAGTGGGATTTTTTATTTTGTTTTGGTTCTTCATAATGGATCTTGAAATTGTTAATTACATGTACCTTATGTTGCCTTGATTTATAAGATCAGCAAATGGTGTCAATTGGTATTTAGTTGGAATCATGAATGATATTGGTATTTTAGTTATATGTAGATCATCAAATCTTGTATCCATTAATACTTACATTGACTCAAACCAAGCTTTAGTAATGCCCAGGCTGAACAAGGATGCAACCAATCATGTAATATTGGATAAGGCATAATCTTGAACAAATGAAAGTCTTTATTAATTTGAAAATTGTAAAACTGGAGGATTGATGCCTTCCTCCTTTAGAGATATTTGCTTATCGCCATCCTTTCTTATAGTGTACTTTCCTTATTTTATACATTGGTATCATAGTCACGTACGTTTAGATAAATCTATCTTATAACTTGTGACATTTAGGAATCCTTCAAGTGAATTGGTGACAATGGTTGAGGGCATTTAAAAAATGATCTCTACTTTGTTGAAAATGCCAAAAGTCCTTTCTTGGTCAATATATGCCCTAATGTGTACATCTTAGGCATATTTGCCATGTTTGATGGCATTATTTTGTTACCAATTGATGTTACGAATTCTGTTTATTTCCAATGAATAAACATCCCAAGTCACTATTTGCAACTTTACAAGGATTAGGGTCTCTGGTTAATTAATGAGTTTAGACATAAGGATCACACCCTACAGTCATCACTCGTGACAATTGCACACAAAATACAATAGTACACAAGCTTTGGATCCAACCTCTAGCTTCATGGTTAATTGATTAACAATATAGAGTTTTCGTTACCAGTCAAGCACTGTGGAATTATTTGAATGCTTGTTTAACTTGATCATAGCTATTCCTCTTTAATAGGACATGTTATCACACCATAGTAGCTGGGCTACTATTCTTGCTGAGCAGATATCTGCACAGTTCAGAGCTTTGCTCTTACAGAGATTAGCTATGATGAGCTTGTTATTTGTGATCACTCATGGATCAGAGCAGTATATTGTATCGGACTTTTATTAGACCTTGTGCCAAGGCTGAGCCTTGAGAGCTTAGATTTGATGACCGATGTGACCTGTTATCACCAAACTTGTAGGTGCCCCTAGAGATGGATCCAAGACAGATGGCAGAAGGGATGGGCAACCAAAGAGGTGCAACCAAGATAGCCTCGACTCCCAATCGATGGTTGTCACGCCAATCGAGGCAATCTTCACTTTATGTTATCTAGCCCAAGACAACAAAGGGGGAGACCTAGATCTACTCCCGACAAGAGAGATCAGACCAAGACACCGGATCAAATCAAATGATATTGAAGTACGTCAGGTCTATGGTAAACTCTAGATCTATGGATGAAGTCACAAGGTAAGTAATAGGTTGGATCAAGGGGTTTAGGCAATGTAGATTTGGTCCAACATGTTTATGCAAGTGACTTATGAGGTTTAGAATAAGATCCAAAATCAGGATACTAGTCAATTGTGAGAAAATCCACTGCCTTGGGAACCATGTCCAATGCAGGGTAGTTAAGGACTGAATTGGGGCTAAACAGTACCAAAAGTGAACTTGATTGATTGATATGACAATGTCAAGGGGTTCAAGTAGCCAAAACAAGGATCACACCACAAGCCAACACAACAATCCAGGAAAGTTGAATGGGCTTGGAGAAAGATCAGTGCCTTGGGAAATGGGCCAAATGGAGTCGGATGTCCACAAATTGTAGATCTGGAATGTTGAGGTGTTGAGGTAGGTGGATCTAAAAGATTAGGTTAATCCAATGGCTAGATATCAATAGATCTGAGATTGAAATGTGCCACAAAGTGACCCAAGTGGGGCTTAACCCTCAAAATGAGGAATGGGGCCCACAAGGTGAAAATCACTGAAGTGACACACTAGGGGTAGGTTATTGAATGTGTAGATAAAGGATCAAGTGGGATCTCACCTACCCAAGTGCTAGATCCTAGCAAAATCACCTCTCCCAGGAAGTGCGACCTCCCTTGAAGAAGCTTCTTTGCCTTGGGAAATGGGTCAAATGATGGCCAATCCACACCAAACTATAGATCCGAATCGCCATAGATGCTATAGAGGTGGGTTTTAAATTTTATACCCAAAAGCCAAGTGGATCTTTCTAGATCTGAGAAAATGTAAAATGAGGGTTTGAAGCATTTAGACAAATCGATAGATCATGGAAAGAGAAATTACCTTGAGATCATACGTGAGTGATGGAATGAGATGCCTTGTTTTTGAGGAAGACTCCCGCAAAGATCAAATGAGAAATTGTTGAATTTGCTTGTCGAAATGATGCCCTAGCCCACAAGTGCGACTTCCTCTACCTGTCAAACCAAGGAAAGTCGATTCAATCAGTCAGATCAAGTATGGAGGAAATACAAGCGAAATGCAATGATAACATGAAATAGAAGGTCCTAGGACAGTAATACTCCCTGTTACCAACGAACAAACCCAAGGAAGAAGTAGGGAGGGTCCTCCCCTACCAATACGTCCTCCTCAAATGAATTCGGCCTCCACCTGTAGATGCAAAAACGTGGTACAAAAATATAGCAAGACAAAATCTCCAAGAACCCAGTGCAAGGGAAGAATCAACGAACAAACTCCAAAAGCATTCACCACAACACAACAGATAGATGCAATAATAATTCTCTATTCCAATAATCCAGAGCCAAAAGTCCCCTTTACAATGAGGAGCTCTCTCCTTTAAATAGAATGGAGAGAGGCCACAATCCTAACCACTTTTTGAATGAGTGGCTAAGATTAAAAGATCAAAAGATCAAAATATCTAATCAATGGTTGAGATGAGCTCAACAATACAATACATGGATCAATAATAAAATATAACAATAAGTGGACAAACTCACCCTAGGAGAGGGGATCCCACCAAATCATAATGATAAAACATAAGAAATAGCTCATGGTGGGTCCAAGGGGTAATTTCTAACACCCTTGGCCAATCCCCATGGCACAATATCCAAGAATAAAAGATCAAGACACCAAATCGTGCCTCTCTGGGAAAGTCGTGAGCCTTAGGAGGCTCCAGAAATCATAAAAAATGCCATAAGTGATGGATGTGGGTCCGGATGAAGCTGAAACTGTTGGAGAAGGTGTGGAAGACATCCCACTCACCATCACTGATCATGCCATGCCATAACCTTGCCTCAGTAGCCCAAATCGAATTCCTCTGTAGCAATTTTTACCATTTCTGGACTGCCTCGGGAAGTGTGTATGATCACACAATCTCTAGCTGCTTGTGGTGAGTATCCCAATGGGGATGGTAGAGGAGAACAGCCAGGAATGTGTAACCTACAACAGCCAGGTCCTTTGTCCAAGGGACATGTTATCACACCATAGTAGCAGGGCTACTATTCTTGTACAGCAGATATCTGCACATTCCAGAGCTTCATTTATTCCAGAGCATGGCTATATATTTTGGATCACTCATGATCAGAGCAGTAAATTATTCAGATTTTATGACCTTGTGTCAAGGCTGAGCCTTGAGAGTTCAGATTTGATGACTGATGTGACCACTTATCCCATTACAGTTTCAGTTCAGTGCCTAGAGATGTATTTCAGCAGTGTTTCAGATGATGCATGATGATGATTATTATGATGATGTTGTATGATCTATGGATATGTTCTCACTGACTGTGGATTATTATCTTGTTGATTTAGTCATGATCATGGCATGTGCTTGGTATATTATTCCTGATGTGGCAAACTATTTAAATTGAACTGTAAATCATAAAATGGACAATTGCTTGCACTTTTAGGTCATTTAACAAAACTTACTGGTATTTCACCTTACATAGACATGGTCTTTCCCCGACACCAGTTGTCTGCTAGTGTAGGCTCCATATTCACTTGTCTCCATCCATACATGACCTTCCTGTTTGACTTTAAACCCTGACTTGTCTCATTTGACTTTCTGATACTGAGGACTTCCCCATTTTTCTACCTCTGTGTTTGGACCGCATCCCTGTTATTCAGTGTCTCGGCTCTGAGTTGGTGACAGAACTTGCCTTTGGTGAGTTGGATTGTAGGCCTAAATCATTCTGGTCGGTTGTCCCGATGTTTGGCATTGGCTCGAACTCCCCCTAGTCACTTGAGATGTTGTTGGCTAAAACTGAAAGCTCATGTTCTACCTATGGAAACTTGAAAAATTCGCCCATGGAAACAAAAAAAGGGCAAGAGCAATGAAAAGCTAAAAATACTCCTCGAAGAGTATAAGAAAGGTCCAAAAAGCAATAGTTCTTAAAAGCTATATCTAAACAATTGCTGACCTTATAAATATGTGAAAAACATGCCCTGGATGCAAGCTGCAACTAGTTGTGCTTCTCAGCACATCTGAAATCCGAAGGGTTATGTAGGCCAAAAAGGCCATGGAAATAAAATTGAATGATCCTAATGAACCTGGATCAACTTGATGTAGACATGATGCCTAAGTTGAATAAGCACTCTCTAAACAACTTATCCATTTGTGAGGCATAGCCATCCCCCGTGTTCTTTTGTCCAGCACAGAGTTTGTAGCTTCCCCCTTCTCCCAGACCAAAGTATTTTTGAGTTAAGTTAGACAAGTCAAACCCTTGGCCCAACCTTGCTCCTAGCCTTCATCCTTCACTAGCAGTTTGACCATGTCCAATGGGTGAGTTTGTCATTTGAACTATTTTGCAAGTAATTTTATATAACCACGGAATATGTTAACATGATTAATGCCACTGAACGGAATTTTATACTTTGAGCTTAGCTGTGGGAATGATTAGAGAAACATTGTCTTAGTCTACTGATGTGATTTATCCTTGATTATGTATTCTTGCGATCCGTGATGATGTGGACCATGTATGGATGATTATTGATGATGATTTATGGTCCCACATATTTGATGATGATATCATATGATGGACATATGATGCAGATGATGTTTGATCCAGTTCAACAGGTTTATTATTATTTCAGATCAGCAGATTATACATTGTCCATATATGGTGGACCCTACAGCTGGCCCATTAGGGCAACCCAGGGTGTATGAGTACTCATTCCTAGTGGATTTGGGTCTTCTGGATCCATTGAGACACTTATCTTTCAGTTCCGGGCACTTCTGACAGTGATTGATGCAGTTTTACACTTGTTGACCAGATTTGGGGCTGATTTCCCAGCCTGAGCAGCAGGGGCCCCGAGAGGCCATTTCACCTAGGGCGCTGATGATGGAAGGGGTGGTCCAGCCACTTGTTATTACCATTTATCCCCCCTTCCGGAGAGCCTGGTGGGCTCAGATGGACAGCGCTAGCACCCTAGGAGGCAGTTTTGGCACTTTCACAGTTCCCGAGGCAGTTAAAAAATGGGATAAAGTGGTCACTGAAGAAATCGATTTGGGCAATTGAGGCAAGGTTTTGGCATTTGGTTTTCACAGAGGTCTTCCAGGATGGCATCACTACCTTCCAGTCAGTTTTCACCATGTGGGTATGCCCGAATTGATCACAGGAGGAGATTTACTGCTTGACTGTCATGGATTCTGAGGACAGTTTTGGTCATTTTTATTATATTGGACATATTTTATTATTTTTATTGTGCCTTGGGGATGAGCTAGTAAGGATTAAAATCTCCTAGCCCCACCATGAGCTTATATTGTTATGTCCTAGTCACCATGAGCTGGATTTTGATGCTTATATTTTCTCTTGTGGATGACGTCACCCCTTATTGTACCTTTTTAGTGGGGGCGCTATCATTATATGGGTGATCCATGTGATATATGGTTATGATTTATTGTTAGCCATTGATTAGATCTTGAGATCTTTTAATCTTAGCCACTCATGTAAAAAGTGGTTATGATTGTACTCTCTCCCCATCCTATTTAAGGAGGGAGCCTCTCATTGTAAAAATTCATCTAGAGATTTTTGGCTCTTGGCTCTTGGAATAAAATTTCTATCTTTTGGAGTACATGCTTGGATTGGAGTGGATGTTGGTTGTTTCGATTGTAAATGCTATTGTCCATTGCACTGGAGGATCTATTATAGCTATCTTGCATATTTTGCCATACTTTATTTGCAGGTGAAGAGGGCGATTTTGGACAAGGGCGAATTGGTGGGGAGGCTTGCCCTTCAATCTTGGAAGAAGTCGTTTTGGTTTGACAGGGAGTAGTTTTGCCTTTGTGTCAACTATTCTATGTTTCTCTCTCTCTCTTGCTTGCATCTACCTTCGATTTGTTAAACTAATTGATGCTTTGCTCCTTGGCTTGACAGGTTAGAAGGAATCACATGTGGCTTGGAAAAATCGATTTGGCAAGAGGGCTTCAACAATTCTCCATTTGATCTTTGGCAAAGTAATCCTCGTCTCAACTAGCATTCATCTCTTCATCCAGGTATGTTCCAAGAGGTATGATCGTCTCTTCCTTGAATCTTCCATAATTTCTAGATCACAAAAAAACTAATCAAATTAAAACCCTTGCTTTTGGTATTTTTTTAGATCTACTTAGATCTAGCCTTGCAATTGAAAAGACATTAAAAACCTACCTCTATAGGATCCACCCCTAGTTGGATCTATTGTTTGGTGGTGATTGGCTAAAAATTGACACACTTTTCAATGCAAAAAGCCTTCTTGAACCTAAATCGATTTTCCTAAGAGAAGCTTGTTGGTTTAGATCTAGTACATGGGTAGGTGAGATCCCGCTTGATTTGACATCT
Organism: Larix kaempferi; assembly: GCA_027924585.1. Lineage (NCBI taxonomy): Eukaryota > Viridiplantae > Streptophyta > Pinopsida > Pinales > Pinaceae > Larix > Larix kaempferi. The sequence goes on along the minus strand of BSBM01000764.1, from coordinate 9,296,950 downwards.
AGACATTTGATAACCCATACCCATATCTTTACTTTGGTGAAAACTACCTTGTGGACATCTCTCCATGTTTTAAGGGGTTGAAACCCCCTTTTGACTTTCTTGGCATCTTAAAACTTAGATCTACTAAGATCTAGCCATTGGATTCACTTGAAACTTTGAAAGAACATAGATCGGGGTACTAACATCCCGGATCTACATTTTGGTGGCCATTGGACTTGATTTGGTCCACCAAAACCCATTTTTGGACCCTCCTTGAGCAAATCGCACCCCCTTGATTTTTTTGAGTTGGTCCACTTCTAGGAAGTGGGTGTTGGATATTTTCGTGGATTTGGAATGCCCATGCCTTGAAACATAGGTCTATACTGTCCTTTTGTCAAGATCCGCCTTGGGGATTGCATTCCTTGTTTTAAGGGATTGTGGTCCACTTTTGGTCATCTTTCAAAAAACCTAGATCTAGTAAGATCCAACCATTGGATCTCATCCAATCCACTTGACTTGGCTTCTAGTTGTCTCGATCTACAATTTGACATATTTTTTGACCCCATTAGCCCATCCAACAAGGCACTAGTCCTTCTCCAAGCAAAGCGCACTCCTTGGGATTACTGTCAAACCCTAGATCTAGTACATGGGTAATCCTAGAACCAACTCCAACTTATAGATCTAGCCTAGATCTAACCTATAGTACCATCCTCACACCTAACTTCACCTTGTGGGTCCATCTAGAACCATTTCACACTTCCCAAGAAAATAGACCCACTTGTGCAAACACATGGTACTATACCTAGTAATCATACCCCATCATGTGGCCTAAACCATACATAGGTTGAAACACTAACTATCCATTACACCACCATCAACCATTCCTTAACTTTTAGGTCCACTTAGCCTTGCATTGGTTTCCGTAATTCATCATTTACCTACCCTTAGAAACCTTTGTTTGGGTCCAATCAACTGTGATTGGGGTATAGGGTCTCCCCCTTGGTCTAGTTACACCTTGACCTAAAGCGAAGAGTGCCTCGGTTGACGTGACTCCCACATTGCATTGGGAACCGTGGCATCTCTTAGGTCACCTCTTTAGTTGCCTAACTCCTCTACCGTCCCGGATGGGATACCTCTAGGGGCAACTACAAGTTGTGTGATAACAGGACATAAGTCACACCGGACAAGGCTGCAGTCACTTTAGACAAGGTACTTGGCCTAGTCAAGGGGGAGACCCACTCGACCGGTGAGGGTCGAGACTCAACAATCAAACACCCTAAACCCGAAAAAGATGATCAAAGCAGCAAACAAGATGGATGATTGAAGGTGAGATTACTTCCAACCTAGTAGGATCAAGATCTTGAAATGAGGAGATGGTTCATGAAAGATGAAATCAGATCCGATACAAGTGAGTTATGATGAATAAATGAAAGATCTAAATGGCTGGAAACTAAATCAGCAAACAGAAAATTGCTAGAAGAGTGGTTAGGGACCCTGCCTATGGGGGAATGAAGCTCGTGATGATTTATCAATACATGGCAGAGATGGACAATCAATCTAAACACATATTCTAGCAATTATAAACTTATTAAATGGCTGATTTAGTGCAGAAAAATTGGACCAGCAAGAAGTGAAATGAACAACCCTAGGGGAATGGGTTAAACAGTGGAAAAATGGACCTAGGGCAGTAAAAAAAGACGTTTAAACTCACTTCTAGCTACTGATACTTGATACTCTAAGGTAAAAAGACGTTACGAATCAGATTAGCAAGTACCCATAACCCCAAAACACACCCAACAGGCTGAAAGAGAAAAACGCTCTAGAGGGGCGTTTTTGGCAAAGTGACCAGTGCCTAAAATATGGGTAAACAGAGTTGGATTGCAATGAAACTTGAGATATGGCTATTTAATTAGATTTCATTAGTGGGTTTTAAACTACTAAGGATTTTAACTGTTGAATTTTTAGTTTTGATTTTTCCCTTGGTTTTATATGTATTTTCAGCTCAACAAACAGATTAGAAATCTAAATAGAGATTTGGACAATAGACAAGTACCCGAAACGATGATGGATGGCTGAATATTGGTGAAGACTAATTGCCGAATCCAAGTGATGAGCTACCAACGTTTTCCCTGAGCGTTTGAGCCAGCCAAAGACCCAGTGCGCCCCTGCTACCTGCCACAGAAATGGAGAAATCAGATATCTGAAACAAAATAGCAAGTTAGCACAACAAAATGAAAGATAAAGGATGAGGAAATTGAAAGACAAATAGCAAATCCAACTCCCTTGTTAAAATCTTGAAGAAGAACCCAAGTGTGGAGCTCCCACTCCAAGAAATGCGCCCTTCCTCAAGTGATCTTCCAACCTGCAAATCGCTTCAGCTCTAGATGGTCGGGAAATGCACTAACTAACTCAGCAATACATCAACAAGTAGATATCAATCACAACAATATTCATCCAAGCACAAAGTCTCAAGAACTCTCCAAGTTTTTCTCTATTAGAGCTCCAAGTGTTTACAAAAAATGTCCAAGAGATTCCAAATGGAGCGAGTCCATTCTCTTATGGAGATGGCTCACTCTCACAACAGGTTTCCTTCCAAAACAGAGGGTGGAGATCAATCCCCAACCATCAAAATCGAGTGGTGGAGATTGCTCCCTAGAGGGGGTTGCGAATTGCCCCAAGAGAAGCGCACTAGAGGAGGAGAGGGGCCCATGTGGGGGCCATACAAAAAACAAAGGGATTGGGGGGTGTCTATATGGGGTTTTATCCCCCCAATCATATACAACAAGGGTCCCACCATCAAAAAACAAGGAAATTGAATTCCTCCCTAAGGAGAAAAACGCCCCTATGGGCTAAATCGAGCTCAAGTGGTGGGCTGCCATGGAGAGGGCCCCACCAAGTGCCAATAATACATCAAACCTTACCAAAAATACCCTAGAAATTATCTTTACCATTGCCAACCTTTAATTTTGCCATTTGCCTATAGTTGCCTTAGTCAAATTCTGATTTCTATGTATTTTTTGCTAGTTTATATGGCTGAAGATGAAAATTGGGCTTTTGACCCACTTTTATTGCCCGGCTTGCCGAACAGTCTGCTGCAATGCGATTGTGGACCCCAAAAGTAGTAGGGATGACCACTTGAACGACCTCGATCCATCACCTTGGCATTATTTGCCGCAAATCCACAATTTTTAATTAAAACAGGTCAAAGTTGACCAATAATAATTAAAAATTTCTCAAATGGTTCAATATTTTGCAATTCCGCCAATTGCATGCTCATATGGGACCCCTGTAGATAATAAATGATCGAAATCGAAATTCCGATCGCAACATTTTTTGGGGCCCATTTTTGGCCTAGTCAACCTAGTTTGACCAAGTCAAATCTAGTCAACAATAGTGCTAGCTGAAACCTGTATGCAAGCATGAAGTGACAAGGCTAAATTATATAAGTTAGTACATTACTAAGCAATAAATGATAACATGGTGATAAAAAATACATTAAATCTCAGAATAATACAAGGCCCTAGTGAAGTCGGCCCACCACCTCCAAAAGACTAAGATGCTATACACCTCTATAGATTTGACCATTTTGCTGATTCTAGGTGATATGGACAACAAGGCAAAGGACATCGGAGGACGAGGATGAAGATCATGTGACCCTTTGGACAACTCGGGAAAGTGGGGTCCACTGAGGTAAGTATGCCATGACAGAGCACAGGGAAGGGCTGTGCCTCACAAATGGGTATAGTGCAGGGAAACCACCACTAGTCATCTAACAAGTATCCCACAGCTCACATCCGTATCCGAAGACTCCGTGAGGTTCTTTTCTAGAGCCTCCAAACTGGGTGTCCGACAAACCGTAACTTGAGACTCTAGGGGGCAATCTTGAGCTTGTCCCTTGCTCCTTCTCCCCTCCTTGTCCTGCAGGACTAAGTGAGGAATAACCACTACAAATGCTGACATGTATAGCTGACCAGAATCCATGTGTGTTCATAAACACATTGCATGGATTTTACAATGAGTTTTATACTTAGCCCTTTTTTGGCTAGATTTACAATTTACAATACAATGGCCTTTTTAGCCAGATTTACATTTGATTTCTTCATTTCTTGATGTCTTCATTTCTTCATGGCCCTCTTGGGCAATATACATATCTCAAAAGATATAAACATGGTGCTCATACTGCAAAGGTAATGGGGGTGGGCAATACATGCTTCGACGACAAATGGGGAGCACCCGGTGAGGCTACACAATCCTAACTGCATTGCAACATCGGGGGCAACCGACAGGAGCAAATCCCAGGTCTAATCATGTATCTCACACAATAAAGAGCCGAGGCACAATAAACAGGGAGTCATGGCAAACTCAAAGATCAGTGGGGAAAGGGATCCTCGAGATCACAAATCATAATCCAAGTCAGGGAAGAAGTGTCATGAATGAGTTGGATGGGTGGAGAAAGTGGTAATGGTGCTAAAGTCAGCTACCGAGGGGCTAAATGATCAAGTCTATGCCAAGTATAGAGGACATGACTCAGCGTGCATATACATAAGTCTAACTGGAGGGGTGGATTGACATCACCAAGGGCCCAATCACATCACATCATAGCTAGATCACCAAATATATCATCTCATGCAAAGTTAGTGTACTAACAAGTATAAAGAGGTCTAATCTACAACATGAGCAATAATCAACATATGCAATACCTGCTACACCATATACTTGCTGTTACTGAACCTGTATCTGAGTTGGATCTCTGTTGAATCCGGGCACATAATAAACCAACACTGTACTGTGATAATATCGATTAGAAAAATACTAGGCAACTGTCTCAAATGGGCTTGTGTCAAAGCCTGGCAAGGAAAGGTAACCCTGTGGTAGATGGTAAATCCAACTGTCTGTCCCCTCTGATATGTCTGCTAGGGGCAATCTGAACAAAAATGCTGCCTCTCAAGGTAGCTGATCTCCTGATTTGGAAAAAAAGTACCGTGTGGTCCTTGGCCGCACAGTCTGCAGTATGGAAGCTGCTGCCGACATAAAATGTGATAACATCTGGCTCCGACCGGGACAAGTGCTCTAAGGGAGAGAGTGCTTGAGAACCACATAATCTCTGGTCCGTAGCACCCCTCTCGTCATCATCAACGTACACGCACTCACATGTTTTCTGCATCATCATCATCAATGTGTACCTAATCCTGTAAAATGCAGACGCTATACCAATCTCTGCAGACCACACGTCAGGCCGCACAATATACATGTATAATAATCCAGTAAAATAAACAAAATGGTAATGCTGAAAAATTATCAATGATGAAATTAACTCTACAGCATTTAATTTTATTAGGCCGACACATGAGGTGTAACAAAGTGAAAAAGATAACTGAATGAAAACTATGGTACAAAAGGGTGCCAGAAAGTGAAAAGATGTGAAATGCGCGAGGTACAACCGAAACCAACAAAAATCAGTCGGTTGTCGGACAAAGATAAGGTCAATCCAAGGCGAGGGACAACCGGCCGGTGCTTTCGAGAGCTTATTAGCCGCAAAAAAGGAGGGGAGACTCAAAGCTAGATCAGGGAAAATCTTCCCGAGTGGACCCGGGAACATACTCCTGGAGTAGGTGACTGCTCACAGGAACCGAGAAGTAGTGACCATCCTCAGTAGCCAGAAAGTATGAGTCCCTGTCGTGGATCTCAATCCGGAAGGGGCCTACCAGAAGCTCAGAGTGGTTGCCAACCATATGATAAAAGGCGTGGTGAGACATGGCAACCCGGTCACGTACAACAAAGTGCCTCCTGTTGACCGAAGTCGGGTCAACACCTATGTCCCGGAACACTGACAACTGTGTGTTTCCGTCCTGGTCGGGGTGGACGTCTCTACGGCTAACGTGGGAAACAAAACGGTGGGACTCCCCGTCGAGGGGGATCGCCACTTCTCCGATCAAAACTTCCCGAGGTGCCTCCCTCTCAGGGGCAGGGTCAGTCCGGGGACCAAAGGGTCTAGGATGTGTCATATGTATCTCAGTCTCCCCAATGGTCCAAAAATCTGGGGGATGGGTCGACAGGCTGCAGGTGGATGGATGCGCGGAAGGCAGGGTGGAAGGTGTCAAGGTGGCATGAGTGCTTGATCCCTCTCCAGATGGGATCGGGATCTCCGCAGGCAGAAGGAAACTCGGGAACTGGAAAGGGCGCGGGGAGGGAGGTGGGGTATCCATGGGACCCGACTCGAACTCTCTCATGATGTCCTCGGGAAGAGAGAACTCCTCCAGGAATACCTTTTCAGATCCAACACTTCCAGCCTCACTCCTGGGGACAAAGGGAAGGGGAAAGAAACTCCAGTCAGACTCGTCACTCTCTTCCCCAGGGAGGTCCTGGGCAGGAGGTCCCTCAACAAGGTAGTCTAGGGGAGATGCTCTGGCCTGTCTGGCAATGTCATTGTTTATCAAGGCCAGCATCTCGGGGATAGACCTAAAACTTCTTTCCTCTACTGGAGGGATACCCCTCACTTCCCAGTCCTCCAGGGGAGGGGGAGTATCTTCACCACGCTCTTCCATCTCATGATATTCCTTGTTATAAGTAGGGTGTGAATGCCCTCAACTCATCCGGCAGCGAGAACTCCGACTCGTCAACCTCAGTGATAGTGTAATCATCTAGATATAGCAGAGCTAGTTGCTGTCGGAGGCTCGGAGGATAGGAGTGATCCGCGGGGAATTCCTCCTGTATCCTCATAGGCTCAGGCTCCTCAGGAGCAGATGCTAGCTCGCTCTCAGGATGGTCGTGGATGAGTCCCTGCATGTCCTCTCCATCAGAATCCTCCTGTGGTGAGGGAGACGTGGGGGTAGGGATCTGTTATCACATATATAGTAGCCGGGCTACCATACATTATTTTTCTCATTCCAGTACACTATTCAGCCAGTTCCCTTGCATTCGAGATGCTGAGATGAGCATTTATATTGGAACACTATCAGATTGTGGACAGCAGTTGTATTCCCCATGCCATGACTGAGTTTCAGGACACTCAGAGAGATGCCCGATATAGCCATTATACCGTTGGTACAGAGCAGTCAGTAGTGCCCAGAGTTAGAGCAGTGGTTCCAGAGGACAGATGATGGTACAGATTGATGTGCATTCAGGTATATGACTCAGCAGGTACATTATTGTGTTATGGTTAGATTGCTTTTATACTTATTCTTATAGCATGTCTTAGCACTTAGTGTCATGATCTGGCGATCATATAGATACATGGACCTGGTTGACCTATTATTTATATTATATTGTCCCTACTCAGACTTAGAAGTTCGCTATTCATACTCATTGGTACATACCCTCCTTAGGGAGAATAGAGGTGATCATTACACCATACTCTGGCTTGCTAGTGTTGGCTCCATCATTTCATTGTCTTCATCCATCCGTGGCCTACCTTTTAGATTATTACCCTGGTTTGCTACTTGACTAGTGACATGGAGGACCTTTCCCCACTGTAGCCTCTGTATTGGGTGAGCTTCCCTGTTTATTGTGTCTCGGCTCTGAGTTGGTGACAGAACTTACCTATGGTGAGTTGGAGTTCCTTGAGAATTCCCCCTAGTCACTAAAGTTGTGTTGGCTAAACCTGAAACTTTTAGTGCTGCCATCAATACAAAATCTGGAAAAATCAAATGCTATATCTTGTATATGAAAAAAATGCCAAATGAAAATGGCCATGAAAAATAAAATGTTGTATTTTTTGGAAAAATAAATACCTAGGTAAACAAGCTGTCCATGACACACCTAGAAGTGCTCAGGTAAACAAGTGCCTTAAAAACACACCTGCAGCAGAAAGCCTAAAAATAAATGTAAATCTATGCAATGTGTTTGTAAACACACATAGATCAAGGCTATGGAAACCTCAGGCCCAAAAAGCAATGGAACTTAAATGTTATATCTAAACAATTGCTGGCCTTGTTTGTATTATGGATTGTGCGCATCTGTGAAGGTGAATAAACCCTCTTTAAACAACTCATCCATTTGTGAGACACCGCCATTCCCTGTGTTATTGCTCATTCAGTATATACTATGGTGTGTATTCCCTTTCCCTTGCCGAAGTGTCACAAAGTCAAGTCAGTTAAGTCATCCCTTAGCCTAGCCAGTTATTTCAGCCTTCACCCTTCACTAGCAAATTGATCACAACTATGAAGTGAGTATGGTCCTGAAAGTCTAGTCTGAGTAATAATAATAATTAACGACACTATATATTTGGATTTAGATCGCCAGTCATGATTACTCTGTGTTTTAGTAGCTATTTGAATAAATTGTAAAGCATGTATTAACCTTGACACCTTGCAGTAGCTATGGATGATAGTCTGAGTTGTATTTGGTCTTGGTTAGACCTAGTTTGACCATGGAGGACCATGAGACATGAGATGTTGGACCTTATGATGATATGGATAGATGATATATGGTCTATGTACACATACAGGATGATTCTATGCAGCAGCTACAGGGTTATGATGATGATTCTTGGGATACAGCAGTGTTTGGTTATTTACAGATCATTATTATTGGCCTTGTTCCGGTACATTGGATATTTATTTTGATCATGCAGAGATTCATATGGTGTATGAGTACACATCTTGGATGGATTTGGACCTTCTGAGTCCAATGGGACAGTTTGTTTTCAGTTCCGGGCACTTACAGTGATGATTTAGCCTCAGTAGGCTGTCCTAGTGCAGTTTTGGTCTATTGGAGGCCCTGTCGGAGCAGAGATGACTTTTATCCGGTTGACCTAGGGCGCTGATGATGGAGGGGGTGGTCCAGCCACTTGTTTTTACCATATTACCCCCCCTCCCGGACACATTGGCACCCTCACCTTGACAGCGCCATCACTCCAGGAGGCAGTTTGGGCAGTTTCACGTTTCCCGAGGCATTTCAGGATTGGTAGAAATGGCTATTGAGGAAATCGATTTGGGCTACTGAGGCAAAATTATGGCATGGGATGATCAGTGATGATAGATCGGGACCTTCCACACCTCCTCCTGCAGTTTCAGCTTCATCGGGGCCCGCATCCATCACTTACGGCACTTTCTGTGGATTTTTGAGGTCTTTTGAGGACCACGACTTCACCTTGGAGGCACGATTTGGTATATTCATGATTATTTATTGGTTGTTGTGCCATGGGGATTGACCAAGGAGGGATAAAATTACCCCTTGGACCCACCATGAGCCTCTTATGATATTTTGTCATCATGATTTGGTGGGATTCCCCTCTCCTAGGGCGACTTTGTCCACTTATGTTATATTTTATGTGTGATCCATGTATTATATTGTTGAGCTCATCTCAACCATTGATTAGACATTTGTATCTTTTAATCTTAGCCACTCATTCAAAAAGTGGTTAGGGTTTTGGTGCCTCTCCTTCCTATTTAAAGGAGAGAGCCTCTCATTGTAAAGGGTCTTTGGCTCTTGGATTATTGGTATAGAAAAATATTCTTGTGGAAATTCTTGTAGTCTCCTTTGCATCTGGTGTTCTTAGATGGTGATTGGAAAGTCTATTGCAACCTAGCATTTGGAAATTGTGGTAAGATCTATCTTTGTTTGGAAATCATTGTTTGTCTACAGGAGGGCGACTTCAACAAGGGCGATTTTGCAAGGCTTCTTCAAATCGACTTTCTTGGCATTCGCTTGTATCAGGGGGTTATCATTAGTATCATTGTGATCTATGCTATCTTTCTGTTACTTCTTTTGTGGCATTAGTCTTATCTCTTGATGCATCAAATCTGATATTGTTGACGTTTGTTGTGCAGGAGAGAGGGCGCATTGGCTTCTTGGACTAAATCGATTTGCATAGAGACTACCTCAAAGCTTCCAAATTGATCGGGATTGCATAGATCATCATCATCAAGGCATCTACAAGGTTATCCAGGTAAGATCCACAGGTTTGTTTCTCTTTCCTTTATCCAATCCATTGACATAATTCATAAATTGTTAAAACCCTAAATACTTCAAAACCCCTATTTTACATTTTGTCAGATCTACCAAGATCTAGTGGGTTGTTGGGCATGATATTGAAAACCCACCTCTATAGCATCCACGGCATCCCGGATCTATAGTTTGGTGTGGATTGGCTCCCGTTTGATCCCTCTCCCAAGCCAACCTAGCTTCTCCCAAGGAAGGCGCACTTCACCATTTGAGCAGGTTGACCTAGATCTAAGCGATGGGTGTTTGAGATTTCACTTGATTTGACATCTACACATCAAATAACATACACCCAGGTTGTCCCTTTCTTGAAAATCACCTTGTGGGCCCCATTCCACATTTTAAGGGATTTAATCCCCATTTTGGACCACTTGGAACACTAAAACTCAGATCTACAAAGATCTAACCGGTGGATTGCCACAAAATTATAGATCCATATCCCTACTTGACTGATCTACCCGGATCTAAAGTTTGGATGCCATCCGACATGATTTGACCCACCTAAACCCCGATTCAAGCCTCCTTAGGGAAAGTCGCACCACCTTGGAGAAGTGAGTTCACTCACTTCGAGGAACTGGGTACTTGAGATTTTTGCAGATCCGGATTCAGAATAATTCAAAACCTAGGTCTAGACTGTCACTTTGTCAAATCTTGCCTTGGGGATTGCATTCCTTGTTTTTAGGGATTGTGGTCCACTTGGGTCAAACCTAGATCTAGACACATTTATCCATCAAGGCCTATACTGTCCACTTATCTCATGTTGTAGGAGTCCTAAACCATAAAGTCAACCCTACTTTGACTCCACTTCCCAATTCCCAAGGCACTGGTTTATCTCCAAGTCAACCCACTCTCCTAGATTGTTGGATTGACTTGTGGTTTGACTTTTGCATGGTGAACTATACCTTTGAAGACATCATGGACTATGGTCAAGATTGTCTCATGTACTAGTTAGCCCCAGTTTGACCCCTAAACAACCCTGCATTGGACACGGTTCCCAAGGCAGTGGATCTTTTGACATTGACCTAGTACACTAGCCCTAGATCTCACTTTAAACATTGTAAGTCACTCTCACATCAACTATGAACCAAAGCTACATCTATTGAACCCCTCACTTGACTTGTGACTTCATCCTTAGGTCTAGGATAAACCATACACCTAACCTCACTTGGAAATACCCTGATTTGGTGTCTTGGTTTTGATCTCTCCTGTCGGGAGTAGATCGGGTCTCCCCCTTTGTTGTCTGGGCTAGATAACATAAAGTGAAGGTTGCCTCGACTGGCGTGACAACCATATACATTGGAGGTCGAGGTGATCGTGGTTGCACCTTTCAAGTTGCCCTTCCCTATTGCCATCCATGACTGGATCCTTCCATAGGGGTAACTACAGTTTAGGTGATAACAGGATCCATCTGTCAAGTGCATGTCCCAAGTCTGCCTCATCATCTATGTGTTCTCTGTCATCACCGAAAGCCATGAACATTCCCTCCTGGCTTGGTTCACATCCCCCGTAAGTTCTTCGCAAGGCATCCTCCATGCCCTCAAGGTGTCCCTCGTAGAAGGGCTCTTGGTACACTCTCACTAAGACCCCATTAGGGTCAGGGATCGAGGCGTAAGATAAGTCCATCTGGAGGTGCCCTCCTATTCCGACGGCCCATTTCCTGGACAGGAGCATACCGTAGACAGGCGGAAGGTCAATCACCACTACGTCCATGAGAGTGGAGATGTCTAAGCACGAGAAGAGATCTGCTCTCAAGTTCTTGATCAACCCATGGGCCGAAACTTGTTTGGAGTCTATTCCACATACATTTCCATAGGGACGAGTGACCTCCAGGCCCATGGCTTTCATGACCTGCAGAGGCATGACATTCATAGAGGCCCCCGAGTCTAACGCACAGTTGTGCAACAGCGTGCCTTGTATACGGAGAGTCAGGTTGAAAGGCTGGTGCCCTCCATTCTTCCTCTCGTAAATGGCAGTGTGAATGGACATTGGGGGGTCCTCTGTGTCAGCCTCCTCCTCATGAGTAACAGCTAAGGAATAAGAGGTGTCTGCAGGGGTATCGGATGGGCTTCTCTCTACTGGGATGCTGTCCAGGAAGTCAGTGATCTGACTCCGGACCGAGGGAAGCTTGGCTAGCTCAGTTAAGGGGATGCTTTGCGTTATCTTGGCCAATTCCTTTTCAAGCTCTATGGTCTGCCCGAAAGGCTCGTGAGATGGATGAGGGTTGATATCGAGGTCCGGATGAGGGACCTCGTGCCTCTCTGTGAAGGGCGTGGGCCTAGATTCATCTCTATGTCTCTTATAGATCTTAATCTACTGAGAATCATTGACACAAGGGTGAACGGGCAGACAAGAAGGGCCTACAGTTTGAACATTTTCTTCTTCTTCGTCTTCCTCAATAAGGATCGTGCCAAAATCTAAGTCGAAATCCATGTCATCAACAAAGTTGATGTTTTCTGTGAGTTTCTCGAGCTCGTCAAAGGTACACTCGGCTTCTGGGTGTTCGTCTTGGCATTTCTCACACCAGTGAATGGCTGCAGTGTCATGGGTCTCGAGAGGCACAGGAGGTCTCTTGTTGTCTTCAGCTGTGGGTCTCCTGTTTTGGTTCCAATATGGCTTAGGGCCATATGGAGCTTTATACTTGTTTGAGTCCCTACTTTTGGCTAGGTCCCTCATCAGAAGGGTGAGGGTTTTAATCATCTCTTTCATATCATCAGTGTTTGCCGATTCTATGTTTTCTTTTAGGGGCTCTTTGCCCTTGCGGGCCCGAGAATCAATCCGTGATGATGAAGGAGCATGAGTGTCGAAGAAGTTTTGCTTCCTCATAGATGCTGCGTTGGCTTCAGCCTTGCGAGCATTGTCCTGGGCAATCTTGACGGTTGTAGGCTCTTTGTCTTTGAGATGGTACCTATTATCACATATATAGTAGCCGGGATACCATACATTATTTTTCTGATTCCAGTACACTATTCAGCCAGTTCCCTTACATTGAGATGCTGAGATGAGCATCTATATTGGATCACTATCAGATTTTGGACAGCAGTATGTATTCCCCATGCCATGACTGAGTCTCAGGACACTCAGAGAGATGACCGATGTAGCCATTATACCAGTTGTACAGAGCAGTCAGTAGTGCTTAGAGTTACAACAGTAGTTTCAGAGGACAGATGATGGTACAGGTGATGAGCATTCACGTATATGACTCAACAGGTATATCATTGTGTTATGGTTATATTGCTTTTATATTTATTCTTATAGCATGTCTTAACCCCTAGTGTCATGATCTGGCGATCATATAGATATATGGACCTGGTTGATCTTATTATATATATTATATTGTCCCTACTCAGACTTAGAAGTTCACTATTCATACTCATTGGTTTTACCCTCCTTAGGGAGAATAGAGATGATCATTCCACCATACCTTGGCTTGCTAGTGTTGGCTCCATTATTCATTGTCTTCATCCATCCATTGCCTACTGTTATCACACCATAGTAGCAGGGCTACTATTCTTGTACAGCAGATATCTGCACATTCCAGAGCTTACTTTATTCCAGAGCATGGCTATATATTTTGGATCACTCATGATCAGAGCAGTATTTTATTCAGATTTATGTATGACCTTGTGTCAAGGCTGATCCTTGAGAGTTCAGATTTGATGACTGATGTGACCACTTATCCCATACAGTTTCAGTTCAGTGCCTAGAGATGTATTACAGCAGTGTTTCAGATGATACTGGATGATAATTATTATGATGATGTTGTATGATCTATGGATATGTTCTCACTGACTGTGGATTATTATCTTGTTGATTTAGTCATGATCATAGCATGAGCTTGGTATATTATTCCTGATGTGGCAAATTACTTAAAATGAACTGTAAATCATAAAATGGACAATTGCTTGCACATTTAGGTCATTTAACAAAACTCACTGGTTTTTCACCTTACATAGATATGGTCTTTCCCGATACCAGTTGTCTGCTAGTGTAGGCTCCATATTCACTTATCTCCATCCATACATGACCTTCCTGTTTGACTTTAAACCCTGACTTGTCTCATTTGACTTTCTGATACCGAGGACTTCCCCATTTTTCTACCTCTGTGTTTGGACCGCATCCCTGTTTATTCAGTGTCTCGGCTCTGAGTTGGTGACAAAACTTGCCCTTGGTGAGTTGGATTGTAGGCCTAAATCATTCTGGTCGGTTGTCCCGATGTTTGGCATTGGCTCGAACTCCCCCTAGTCACTTGAGATGTTGTTGGCTAAAACTGAAAGCTCATGTTCTACCTATGGAAACTTGAAAAATTCGCCCATGGAAACAAAAAAAAGGGCAAGAGCGATGAAAAGCTAAAAACACTCCTCGAAGAGTATAAGAAAGGTCCAAAAAGCAATGGTTCTTAAAAGTTATATCTAAACAATTGCTGACCTTATAAATATTTGAAAAAACATGCCCTGGATGCAAGCTGCAATTAGTTGTGCTTCTCAGCACATCTGAAATCCGAAGGGTTATGTAGGCCAAAAAGGCCATGGAATAAAATTGAATGATCCTAATGAACCTGGATCAACTTGATGTAGACATGATGCCTAAGTTAAATAAGCACTCTCTAAAGAACTTATCCATTTGTGAGGCACAACCATCTCCCGTGTTCTTTTGTCCAGCACAGAGTTTGTAGCTTCCCCCTTTTTCCCAGTCCAAAGTATTTTTGAGTTAAGTTAGACAAGTCAACCCCTTGGCCCAACCTTGCTCCTAGCCTTCATCCTTCACTAGTAGTTTGACCATGTCCAATGGGTGAGTTTGTCATTCGAACTATTGTGCAAGTAATTTTATATAACAACGGAATATGTTAACTTAATTAATGCCACTGAATGGATGTTATACTTTGAGCTTAGCTGTGAGAATGATTAGAGAATCAGTGTCTTAGTCTACTGATGTGATTTATCCTTGGTTGTATATTCTTGGGATCCGTGATGATGTGGACCATGTATGGATGATTATTGATGATGATTGATGGGTCCACATGTTTGATGATGACATCATATGATGGACATATGATACAGATGATGTTTGATCCAGTTCAGCAGGTTTATTACTACTTCAGATCAGCAGATTATACATTGTCCATATATGGTGGACCCTACAGCTGGCCCATTAGGGCAACCCAGGGTGTATGAGTGCACATTCCTAGTGGATTTGGGTCTTCTGGATCCATTGAGACACTTATCTTTCAGTTCCGGGCACTTCTGACAGTGATTGATGCAGTTTTACACTTGTTGACCAGATTTGGGGCTGATTTCCCAGCCTGAGCAGCAGGGGCCCCGAGAGGCCAGTTCACCTAGGGCGCTGATGATGGAGGGGGTGGTCCAGCCACTTGTTTTTACCATTTACCCCCCCTTCTGGAGAGCCTGGTAGGCTCAGATGGACAGCGCTAGCACCCTAGGAGGCAGTTTTGGCACTTTCACAGTTACCGAGGCAGTTAAAAAAATGGGATAAAGTGGTCACTGAGGAAATCGATTTGGGCAATTGAGGCAAGGTTTTGGCATTTGGTCTTCACAGAGGTCTTCCAGGGTGGCATCTCTACCTTCCAGTCAGTTTTCACCATGTGGGTATGCCCAGATTGATCACAGGAGGACATTTACTGCTTGACTGTCATGGATTCTGAGGACAGTTTTGATCATTTATATTATATTGGACATATTTTATTATTTTATTGTGCCTTAGGGATGAGCTAGTAAGGATTAATACCTCCTAGCCCCACCATGAGCTTATATTGTCATGTCCTAGTCACCATGAGGTGGATTTTGGTACTTATGTTTCTCTAGTGGATGACGTCACCCTCTTATTGTACCTTTTAGTGGAGGCGCTATCATTATGTGGGTGATCCATGTGATATATTGTTATGATTTATTGTTAGCTATTGATTAGATCTTGAGATCTTTTAATCTTAGCCACTCATGTAAAAAGTGGTTAGGATTGTACTCTCTCCCCATCCTATTTAAGGAGGGAGCCTCTCATTGTAAAATTCATCTAGAGATTTTTGGCTCTTGGCTCTTGGAATAAAATTTCTATCTTTTGGAGTACATGCTTGGATTGGAGTGGATGTTGGTTGTTTCGATTGTAAATGCTATTGTCCATTGCACTGGAGGATCTATTGTAGCTATCTTGCATATTTGCCATATTTCATTTACAGGTTAAGAGAGCGATTTTGGACAAGGGCGAATTGGTGGGGAGGCTTGCCCTTCAATCTTGGAAGAAGTCGCTTTGGTGTAACAGGGAGTAGTTTTGCCTTTGTGTCAACTATTCTATGTTTCTCTCTCTCTCTTGCTTGTATCTACCTTCAACTTGTTAAACTGATTGATGCTTTGCTCCTTGGCTTGACAGGTTAGAAGGAATCACATGTGGCTTGGGAAAATCGATTTGGCAAGAGGGCTTCAACAATTCTCCATTTGATCTTTGGCAAAGTAATCCTCGTCTCAACTAGCATTCATCTCTTCATCCAGGTATGTTCCAAAAGGTATGATCTTCTACTTCCTTGAATCTTCCATGGTTTCTAGATCAATAAAACCCTAATCAATTAAAACCCTTGTTTTTTTGGAATTTCTTAGATCTACTTAGATCTAGCTTTGTTCTTGAAGAGATATTGGAAACCCACCTCTATAGCATCCACCCCTAGTTGGATCTACAGTTTGGTGGTGATTGGCTAAAAATTGACCCACTTTTCAAGGCAAAAAGCCCTCCTTGACCCAATTCGCACTTCCTAGAGAGAGGCTTGTTTGGTTAGATCTAGCACATGGGTAGCTGAGATCCCACTTGATTTGCAATCTAGACACTTGATAACCTACCCCCAGATCATTACTTTGGTGAAATCTACCTTGTGGACATCTCTCCATGTTTTAAGGGGTTAAAACCCCCTTTTGAATTTCTTGGCATCTCAAAACTCAGATCTACTAAGATCTAGCCATTGGATTGACTTGATTTTTTGGACATGCATAGATCGGGGTACTAGCATCTTGGATCTACAGTTTGGTAGCCATTGGACTTGATTTGGTCCACCAAACCCACTTTTTAGCCTTCCTTGAGCAAATCGCACTCCCTTGAAAAAGTGAGTTTGTCCACTTCCAGGAGGTGGGTGTTTGAGATTTTCATGGATTTGGAATGCCCATACCTTGAAACCTAGGTCTAGACTGTCTTTTTGTCACGATCCGCCTTGGGGGTAGCATTCCTTGTTTCAAGGGATTGTGGTCTACTTATGGTTATTAATTGAAAACCTAGATCTAGCAAAATCCAACCATTGGATCTCATTTAACTAACTTGACTTGGCTTCTAGGTGTCCCGATCTACACTTTGACATACTTTTTGACCCCATTAGCCCATCCAACAAGGCACTAGTCCTCCTCAAAGCAAGTTGCACTCCTTGGGATTTGTGTCAACCCTAGATCTAGTACATGGGTACTTCTAGAATCAACTTAGATCCATAGATCTAGTCATTACATAACCACTAGTATCAACTTCACACCTAACTTCACCTTGTGGGCCTACCTAGAACCATTTCACACTTCCCAAGAAAACAAGACCCACTTGTGTAAACATATGGTACTATACCAAGTCATCATACCCCATCATGTGGCCTAAACCATACATAGGTTGAAACACTAACAATCTCTTACACCACCTTCAACCATACCTTAACTCTTAGGTCCACTTAGCCTCGCATTAGTTTCCGTAACTCATCATTTACCTACCCTTAGAAACCTTTGTTTGGATCCAATCAACTGTGATTGGTTATAGGGTCTCCCCCTAGGTCTTGCTACACCTCGACCTAAAGCGAAGAGTGCCTCGGTTGACGTGACTCCCACCTTGCCTTGGGAACCGTGGCATCTCTTGGGTCACCTCTTTAGTTGCTTGTCTCCTCTATCGTCCCGGATGGGATACCTCTAGGGGCAACTACAAGTTGTGTGATAACATTTTTGGCGTCGTTACCGGGGAGGTAGAGGCCTACCTTGGTTCAACACACCTTTGTGTCTCACTATCTCTCTGCACTTTAAACGACATACCTCTTGGTAGTAGAGCCTAAAAATCTACCTGGCGACTCCTAATCGTGACTCCGCTGAGGAGCGAGCTCATAATCATCCTTACAACACTCGAAGTAAATCAAATCCAAATCAATTGGAAGGAACCCCACTCACATATCACAAAAGAGATCCTAAAACCCAATCAACTAATTTCTTGTGGAAACTTGTTAACTCGGGTTCTCCAAACCGTGTCTTAGGATCCCCTTTGTTCAATTCGGTTCCTCCTTTATCTCCTAATCATAACTCTAGTTCAATCCCAGTCAATCCAATGGCTGGACAAGGTCAATCCAACTCCGGTAACAACAACCAAAACAATCCTCCTGTTGCTCGTGCTTTTGGTCACAAGGCTAGGTCTTCTTCCTTAGACTTCTCTCAGATCTTGGGTGCTCCCCATAGTATGCCAGACAAGCACTTTGAAAAGATCCCAAAATTCAATGGCAACTGTGCCACCTCTATTGAAGATCACATAGACAATGTTTGGGCTCATATGGAAGCTTATGGGGCTGAAGAAGAGGATGTGTTTATTAGGGGTCTCTTTGCATCCTTGGAGGGTGATGCTCGCAAATGGTTTGACCGCTTGCCTGCATCATCAATCAATGGGTATGATGTATTCACTGATAAACTCAAGCAAGAGTGGTCAGTCAAGTTAGATGGGCGTTTCCTTTTACACCAACTTTTTGACATCAAAAAGAAGGAGAATGAGTCTGTCCATGAGTTTAACCAACGCTTTGATAAGACTGTTGCCAACATCCCAAGTAACATAAGGCCCCTTGATCAAGCCATCTTGATCCATTACCTTAATGCATATGAAGGTTACTTGGGTTACCATCTAAAAGACAAAGACCCTAGTAGTTTGAAGATAGCCCAAGACAATGCCAAGAAAGCTGAGGCAAACGCTGCCCCCATGGGAAAGCAAAATTTCTTTGACCTAATCATTGGACCTTCTTCCTCCAGATCTGAGCCTAAGTTTAAAAAGAGTAAGGAACCTAGCAAAGATCCCAATGAAATGATGGAAAGTATGCATGAAATGATGAAAAACTTAACTCTCCTAACTAGGGACCTAGCCAAGAACAGAGAGGGGGATAGATATAGGCAGCCCTATGGTCCTAAACCTTATTGGAATCAACAAAAGAAGCCTAATGAAGGTGATAGAAGAAACCCTATGAACCAAGAACCTCCTATCATAAACTGGTCTGAAGAGCAAAAGTTGGAAGATCCTGAGTATACCACCCATGGTGATGATACCCCGGATTCTCCAAAGAACATTAATTGGGTTGATGACTTAAAATTTGACAAAGACTTCGGAAGAATTTTGATTGATCATGAAGAAGAAACCATAGAAGAAACCAACCCTAGTGGTCCCATCTATGCTACTGAGCAAGTTAATAGTGATCAAACTCCCTATTATAAAACCTATCAAAGAAGAAAGGATGGCCAAAAGCCTATCCCTTTTAGTGAAAAGAAAAACAAAGAGCTGCCTAGTCCAGTGAGTGAGCCATTCCTTTTGCCTGAGTATGACTTTGATATCAACATCGAAAGAGAGTTAGACAAAGTTATGCATAACATTCCACTCACTGAGTTAATGAAAATCCCTTCAATAAAGGAGCAAGTGGTGGAATTTTTCGAGAGTATCCCTGAGACTGCCACAAGTAGTGATGAGGATTCATCTTCTCAAAACCCACCACCTTGTGATGTGGTTGATGAAGAGGATGACCCTCCCATTAACATCCAAACTGCCCTATATGAGAGGAGGAATGGGGGTCACCGACCATTTTATCTTACACTCCGCATAGGTGATATCCTTCTTCATAACTGTATGTTGGATTCTGGTGCCTCCATGAATGTGATGCCTTTACAAGTCATGGAAGCCATGGGATTAAAAATAACTAGGCCTTATGGGAACGTTTGTGGGATTGACTCTAAACCAGTTAAAGTCTTTGGCTTGATCAAAAACCTAAGAGCTGACCTGTTTTCATGCCCTGACATATCCATGCTAATGGATATAGTAGTTATAGATCTCCCCCCAGCCTATGGTATGCTCCTTTGTAGGAAGTGGTCCGCTGGGCTAGGGGGACATCTTCAGATGGATTTATCATATGCTACTATCCCCAACTTTAATGGGTCTTTGGTTAGGGTGTTGTTATCACCTAAACTGTAGTTACCCCTATGGATGGATCCAGTCATGGATGGCAATAGGGAAGGGCAACTTGAAAGGTGCAACCACGATCACCTTGACCTCCAATATGTATATGGTTGTCACGCCAGTCGAGGCAACCTTCGCTTTATGTTATCTAGCCCAGACAACAAAGGGGGAGACCCGATCTACTCCCGATAGGAGAGATCAAAACCAAGACACCAAATCAGGGTATTTCTAAGTGAAGTTAGGTGTATGGTTTATCCTAGACCTAAGGATGAAGTCACAAGCCAAGTGAAGGTTTCAATAGGTATAGCTTTGGTTCGTAGTTGATGTGAGAGTGACTTACAATGTTTGAAGTGAGATCTAAGATGAGTGTACTAGGTCAATGTCAAAAGGTCCACTGCCTTGGGAACCGTGTCCAATGCAGGATAGTTTTGAGGGATGTATTGGGGCTAACTAGTACATGAGACAAGTTTGACCATGATTCATGATAGCTTTAAGGGTATAGTTCACCATGCAAAAGTCAAACCACAAGTCAATCCAACAATCTAGGAAAGTTGGGTTGTCTTGGAGATAAACCAGTGCCTTGGGAATTGGGAAGTGGAGTCAAAGTGGGGTTGACTTATGGTTTAGGACTCCTACAACATGAGATAAGTGGACAGTATAGGTCTTGATGGTTGAATGTGTCTAGATCTAGGTTTAACCCAAGTGGACCACAATCCCTTAAAACAAGGAATGCAGTCCCCAAGGCAAGATTTGACAAAGTGACAGTCTAGACCTAGGTTTTGAATTATTTCGGTTTCAGATCTGCAATAATCTCAAGTACCCAGTTCCTAGAAGTGAGTGAACTCACTTCTCCAAGGTGGTGCGACTTTACCCAAGGAGGCTTAAATTGGGGTTTAGGTGGGTCAAATCATGTCGGATGGCATCCAAACTTTAGATCCTAGTAGATCAGTCAGGTAGGAGTATGGATCTATAATTTCGTGGCAATCCACCGGTTAGATCTTAGTAGATCTGAGTTTAAGTGTTCCAAGTGGTCCAAAATGGGGATTAAATCCCTTAAAATGTGGAATGGGGCCCACAAGGTGAATTTCAAGAAAGGGACAACCTGGGTGTATGTTATTTGATGTGTAGATGTCAAATCAAGTGGAATCTCAAACACCCATCACTTAGATCTAGGTCAACTTGCTCAAATGGTGAAGTGCGCCTTCCTTGGGAGAAGCTAAGTTGGCTTGGGAGAGGGGTCAAACGGAAGCCAATCCTCACCAAACTATAGATCCGGGATGCTATAGAGGTGGGTTTTCAATATCATGCCTAACAACCCACTAGATCTAAGTAGATCTGAGAAAATGTAAAATGGGGGTTTTAAGATATTTAGGGTTTTAACAATTTATGAGCTATGTCAATGGATTGGATAAAGGAAAGAGAAACAAACCTGTGGATCTTACCTGGGTAACCTTGTAGATGCCTTGATGATGATGATCTATGCAATCCCGATCAATTTGGAAGCTTTGAGGTAGTTTCTATGCAAATCGATTTTGTCCAAGAAGCCAATGCGCCCTCTCTCCTGCACAACAAACGTCAACAATATCAGATTTGATGCATCAAGAGATAAGACTAATGCCACAAAAGAAGTAACAGAAAGATAGCATAGATCACAATGATACTAATGATAACCCCCTGATACAAGCGAATGCCAAGAAAGTCGATTTGAAGAAGCCTTGCAAAATCGCCCTTGTTGAAGTCGCCCTCCTGTAGACAAACAATGATTTCCAAAAAAAATAGATCTTACCACAATTTCCAAATGCTAGGTTGCAATAGACTTTCCAATCACCATCTAAGAACACCAGATGCAAAGGAGACCACAAGAATTTCCACAAGAATATTTTTCTATACCAATAATCCAAGAACCAAAGACCCTTTACAATGAGAGGCTCTCTCCTTTAAATAGGAAGGAGAGGCACCAAAACCCTAACCACTTTTTGAATGAGTGGCTAAGATTAAAAGATACAAATGTCTAATCAATGGTTGAGATGAGCTCAACAACATAATACATGGATCACACATAAAATATAACATAAGTGGACAAAGTCGCCCTAGGAGAGGGGAATCCCACCAAATCATGATGACAAAATATCATAAGAGGCTCATGGTGGGTCCAAGGGGTAATTTTATCCCTCCTTGGTCAATCCCCATGGCACAATAACCAATAAATAATCATGAAAGTACCAAATCGTGCCTCCAAGGAGAAGTCGTGGTCCTCAAAAGACCTCAAAAATCCACAGAAAGTGCCATAAGTGATGGATGCGGGCCCCGATGAAGCTGAAACTGCTGGAGAAGGTGTGGAAGACCCCGATCTATCATCACTGATCATCCCATGCCATAACTTTGCCTCAGTAGCCCAAATCGATTTCCTCAATAGCCATTTCTACCAATCCTGAAATGCCTCGGGAAGCGTGAAACTGCCCAAACAGACTCCTGGAGTGATGGCGCTGTCAAGGTGAGGGCACCAATGGGTCCGGGAGGGGGGTAATATGGTAAAAACAAGTGGCTGGACCACCCCCTCCATCATCAGCGCCCTAGGTCAACCGGATAAAAGTCATCTCTGCTCCGACAGAGCCTCCAACAGACCAAAACTGCACTAGGACAGCCTACTGAGGCTAAATCATCACTGTAAGTGCCCGGAACTGAAAACAAACTGTCCCATTGGACTCAGAAGGTCCAAATCCATCCAAGATGTGTACTCATACACCATATGAGTCTCTGCATGATCAAAATAAATATACAATGTACCGGAACAAGGCCAATAATAATGATCTGTAAATGACCAAACACTGCTGTATCCCAAGAATCATCATCATAACCCTGTAGCTGCTGCATAGAATCATCCTGTATGTGTACATAGACCATATATCATCTATCCATATCATCATAAGGTCCAACATCTCATGTCCCATGGTCCTCCATGGTCAAACTAAGTCTAACCAAGACCAAATACAACTCAGACCATCATCCATAGCTGTTGCAAGGTGTCAAGGTTAATACATGCTCTACAACTTATTCGAATAACAATTATAACACAGAGTAATCATGACTGGCGATCTAAATCCAAATATATTGTGTCGTTAATTATTATTATTACTCAGACTAGACTTTCAGGACCATACTCACTTCATAGTTGTGATCAATTTGCTAGTGAAGGGTGAAGGCTGAAATAACTGGCTAGGCTAAGGGATGACTTGACTGACTTGACTTTGTGACACTTTGGCAAGGGAAAGGGAATACACACCATAGTATATACCGAATGAGCAATAACACAGGGAATGGCGGTGTCTCACAAATGGATGAGTTGTTTAAAGAGGGTTTATTCACCTTCACAGATGCGCACAATCCATAATACAAACAAGGCCAGCAATTGTTTAGATATAACATTTAAGTTCCATTGCTTTTTGGGCCTGAAGTTTCCATAGCCTTGATCTATGTGTGTTTACAAACACATTGCATAGATTTACATTTATTTTTAGGCTTTCTGCTGCAGGTGTGTTTTTAAGGCACTTGTTTACCTGAGCACTTCTAGGTGTGTCATGGACAACTTGTTTACCTAGGTATTTATTTTTCCAAAAGATATAACATTTTATTTTTCATGGCCATTGTCAATTGGCGTTTCTTTCACATACAAGATATAGCATTTCATTTTTCCAGATTTTGTATTCATGGCAGCACTAAAAGTTTCAGGTTTAGCCAACACAACTTTAATGACTAGGGGGAATTCACGAGGAACTCCAACTCACCATAGGTAAGTTTTGTCACCAACTCAGAGCCGAGACACAATAAACAGGGAAGCTCATCCAATACAGAGGCTACAGTGGGGAAAGGTCCTCCATGCCACTAGTCAAGTAGTAAGTCAGGGTGATAATCTAAAAGGTAGGCCATGAATGGATGAAGACAATGGAAAGATGAAGCCAACACTAGCAAGCCAAGGTATGGTTGAATGATCACCTCTATTCTCCCTAAGGAGGGTATGTACCAATGAGTATGAATAGTGAACTTCTAAGTCTGAGTAGGGACAGTAATATATATATATAATAGGTCAACCAGGTCCAAATATCTATATGATCGCCAGATCATGACACTAAGTGCTAAGACATGCTATAAGAATAAGTATAAAAGCAATCTAACCATAATACCATGATATACCTGCTGAGTCATATACCTGAAAGCTCATCAACCTGTACCATCATCTGTCCTCTGAGACTGCTGCTGTAGCTCTGGGCACTACTGTCTGCTCTGTACCAATGATATAATGGCTACATCGGTCATCTCTCTGAGTGTCCTGAAACTCAGTCATGGCATGGGGAATACAACTGCTGTCCACAATCTGATAGTGATCCAATATAGATGCTCATCTCGGCATCTCAAATGCAAGGGAACTGGCTGAATAGTGTACTGGAATGAGGAAAATAATGTATGGTAGCCCGGCTACTATATATGTGATAACATCTGGCTCCGGCTGGGACAAGTGCTCTGCTGAAATGAGCGCTTGAGAACCTCAGAATCTCTGGTCCTCGAACTCTGCTACTCGAATCCACGATCCAGCACTCTACCATTCCAATTTTTATTCTTGTAACCTATTTTCTGCATTCACAAACATCTAACAAAAATACCTCATGCCGCATGTGTGGGAAAAATACAAAATCAACTGAAATAAAATCTACTCTATGTCAGAAATATAAATGCATAAAGTATAAATGCAAAAAGTAACAAAACTACTAACACAATTTGCAAAATTTGAAATTTATTGTGCAGGAAAAGAAAAAGGTGACAGGTACTCAGTTTAACTAGGAGCTTACAAAGGAACTTAGAGACTAAGAAGGTGCCAGACTCAATGGCTGAAAAAACTAACTACTGCCTAAGTAGGCTTATTTGGTTTCCTACCTACCCTAAACTACCAGGCAATGTAAGCAGAGAGATCCCAACTAGGTGGGATCAGGGATGTGATCCCTTAAGTCCCTTTGATTGACAGGATATAAAATACGTCGTCCAATACCAGTAGTCAGAAAGCACATGCCATCAATGCATCGCTCTACTGTAAAAGGTCCAACCCATAAGTCATCAGCTTGCCCCGATCTTATATGCAATAAATGGTTGGGGATAATGACTTGACTTCCTGTAGGAAACATATTTCGATTGACTGACTCAGGGATAACTCCAATGTTACGAATAGGTATGGGGTGGATTTCGACAGGGTTTTGTGATTGAGGTGTGACAATCCTTGAGTTCCTCCTAGAAGGAACTGCATCGACTCTGGGTGAACCACCATCTAAAGAAATAGCAATTCTGCCAACGAGGATTTCCCTAACTTCCCTTCTTGTTTCTTGGACTATCCCATTTGACTCTTCCTCATGGGGAGACATAACTTCTTTAACAACTTCACCTATAGTCCAGAAATCTCTATTTTCTTCCAAGGAAGATGGCTCATAAGATACGACAGTGTTATGACTAGAACCTTCCCCTGAAGGAACCGGAACAACCATGTTTTCCAAACTGGGAGAAACTGACTCAGGATGAACAGTAGAGGAAGTAGGAATGTGAGAAGGATCATAAGTGTGATGACTAGGTGACTCGGATGGTAAGAGGAAACTAGGGATATGTGGGTATGCAGATAAAGCATGGCTTTGAGGCTCTGAAGGAGTTTGAAAAATAGCAAGGTTACTTAGATTATAGTCTCCTTCGGGTGCATCATTAATTAGGGCATCCTCTTCCCAACTTAGAGAGTTATCATGGACTTGAATTAGGTTACCATCTTCTAGAGATAAATGAGATAAGGAATCTTCTGTGTCAGAATAATAGGTGGCTTCAGGCTCTTCATTTGCTTCAGCCCCAATAGATGTTGCAAGATTGTTTTCCCATGGGTAAATAGGTGCAAGCCCTTGGCTTTCTCTCTCTCTATTGTGATCAGTCAAAGCAAACCATTCCCTAACAGTGAAAGGAATTCTTTCTCCCCTCCTAATATCATCAAACTCATCTTCATGTATTGGGTTTTCAATATTCTCCTCATCATTTATTTGATCATGAAGGTTTTCTATTGGGGGAGTTTGTTCCATGCTTTGATCATCAATCAAACTCTCATCTCCTCCTATATTTCTTATGCCATCCTCAACCTCTTCAAGTGTGTGATCTTCTATAGAAGGTTCTTGAATGCTTTCATTGTTTTGTTCATGATCTTGGGGTTGATTTTCATGTCCTCTCAATTCATCTATTTCCTCAACAAATTCATTTCCAACAGTTCCTGTTATTTCAATCATTTGCTTGTCTTCCCAAAAAGAATCAGAATCTTCCATGACCATACACATACTTTGATCAACTTCATATAATTCATCTTCATCTTCAACAAGGTTAGTTTTGGCATTATTTAATAATTCATCCCCATATGTGTTTTTCAACCCTTCATCAAAAGACTCAACATGCTCGTTATAACAAGGTTCTCTATTAACCCGAATCAAAGCTCCATCAGGGTTAGGAACACAAATAAATGATAAGTCCATCATAAGGTATCCACCTAGACCAGCTGCCCACTTTCTAGATAAAAGCATTCCATATGCTGGGGGCAAATCAATGACTACTACATCCATCATGGTAGAAATGTCTGAACATGCGAAAAGATCAGCTCTGAGGTTTTTGATCAAACCATTAGATGGCACTCGTCGGGAATCTATACCACAGACATTTCCATAGGGCCTAGTCACTTCAAGTCCCATTTCCTTCATAACTTGTAAAGGCATAACATTCATTGCTGCTCCAGAATCCAACATACAGTTATGAAGGAGCATGTTTTGAATGTGCAAGGTAAGGTAAAAGGGAGAGTGACCACCGCTCTTTCTTTCATAAATGGCTGAATGGATGTTTATTGGTGGATCCTTTTCTGTTTCACTAGGTTGTGTTCCACTAAGCTTTTGGATATGACATGATTCTAGGACCGGTTCAGGAGTTTTCTCTTGGCCAATACCATTGAAAAATTCCTCTACTTGGCATCTAACAGAGGGCACCTTCATTAACTCAGTGACAGGGATGTTACACATTATCTTGCTTAGCTCTTTCTTCATATCAATCTTAAGATCATAATCATCTATGGCAAGATCTTCTTCTTCCTTTTTATCTTCATCAATCTTTTTATGTTTATCAAGGAAAGAAGGCTGGGAAGTACTTCCTCGTTTATAGATTTGATACTTTGGTTGCTCTTTAGGTTTTGGAAGTTCTAAAGCATGACATGAGGGGTTAAGTTCTTCCACTATATCATCTTCTTGCTCATATGGCTCCTCTTCTAAAAGGATTCTTCCAAAGTCTTCGTCATAAGATAAGTCGTTTATGAAGTTGATGTTTTCTGGTTGGTCATCATGGTCAATGGTGTCAGAGGGTATCTCTTCTTCTTCATCACACCAATTGACTTCCTTCTTTTCAGAGTTTTCTGGATACTCAGGTCGTCGCCTATCCCTATCCCCATCAGGCCTTCTATTATTATTCCAGTAAGGTTTAGGGCCATAAGGATTTCTATGTCTCTCAGGGTCATTTAAACTTGCCACATTCTTTGTTAGGACAGTTAATTGCTTCATCATTTCTCGCATGACTTCTAAAGTGTCCTTGGATTCCTTTGGCACACTCACAGGTTCCTTTGGTTTTCGGAGTCTAGGGTCAAATCTGGAAGTGGATGGGGTAAATTGATCGAAAAAGTTTTGTTTCCCCATGGATGCTACATTTTGTTCAGCCATTTTAGCATTTGATTGAGCGGTCTTTAAGTCATCTGGGTTTTTATCCTTTAGCTGATAACCAACCCATCCCTCAAAAGCATTCAAGTAGTGAATGACAACTGCTTGATCTTTTGGTCTAATTTCTTCAGGGATAACAGCTACAGTCTTGTCAAATCTTATGTTAAACTCATGGACTGTTTCATTTTCTCTTTTCTTGATGTCAAAAAGTTGGTGTAAGAGAAATTTCCCATCTAACTTTCGGGACCACTCACTGTTTAGCTTGTTAACAAAGTTATCATACCCATCAATGGATGAGGCAGGCAACCTGTCAAACCACTTCCTAACATCTCCTTCCAAGGATGCCAGGAGACCCCTCATGAAAACATCTTCCTCAGATGCTCCATATGCTTCCATGTGTTCCCATACTTTATCAATGTGGTCTTCAATTGATATAGCGGATACTCCATCAAATCTGGGAACCTTTTCAAAATACTTTTCAGGCATGTCATGGGGTGCACCCTGGATTTGGGAAAAGTCTAAAAGAGATGGTTTTGCCTTTCTTCCAAAAATCCTAGGAGCTTGTGGTGGGGGAACATTCTGGTTTCCCGGGTTTGTTCCGGCCATTGGATTTGGTAAGTTTATGTTTAAGTTTGAACTAGGAGATGAGGGAGGAACCGAAATAGTCAAAGGGGATCCTGAAGCTCTGTTTGGAGAATCATTAACCAACTTCCAAAGGAAGTTAGATGGTTGTGCTTTAGGATCTCTTTTACGATATGTAATTGGGGTTCCTTCAACTTGATCTAAGTTTACTTTACTTCTTGTGTTGTAAGGATGTAAATGAGCTCGCTCCTCAGTGGAGTCACGATTGGGAGTCGCCAGGTAGATTTAACTCTTCTACCAAGATACGTGTCGTTTGTATATGCGGGAAGGACTAGGGCAAGCTATTGCCTCCCCGGCAACGGTGCCAAAATGTTATCACCTAAACTGTAGTTACCCCTATGGATGGATCCAGTCATGGATGGCAATAGGGAAAGGCAACTTGAAAGGTGCAACCACGATCACCTCGACCTCCAATATGTATATGGTTGTCACGCCAGTCGAGGCAACCTTCGCTTTATGTTATCTAGCCCAGACAACAAAGGGGGAGACCCGATCTACTCCCGATAGGAGAGATCAAAACCAAGACACCAAATCAGGGTATTTCTAAGTGAAGTTAGGTGTATGGTTTATCCTAGACCTAAGGATGAAGTCACAAGCCAAGTGAAGGTTTCATATGATGTTCATCTTACACAAGTCAACCTCCAGATTGAGGCAGGGAGTGTTAGAAAGTGACAACAAGGAAGGTCTTCCTGCATGCATGTGTCCTTGCGTGCAGAAGACTTAAATTGGAGAAGCCAATAAAATGTATTTAATTTATTTTTCCTCAGTTTACTTTGTAAAATAAATTAAAGTGATCTAATTATTGATTGACTTTATGAAACACTTTTTATAAAGTGTAAGTGAAAATATTTAAGTGATGGCCAGATCTAACCTTGGCCATCCAATCTCAGCGGAGGATCTCATCCATAGATCTATAGTGAGATTAGGGTTTTTGCTTAGCATTGAGTTATAAAAGAAAAGATCAATTGGTGGAGAGGACACAATTGCATTCCGACAGAGATGGAGGAAGAGAAGTGAGAGAGAGTTTTGGCGAAGAAGACGGAGGAGCAGCCATTCGGAGAAGGCAGCACGTAATTCGTAGAGGAGAGAGACAAGAGGACTCGATAGAGGTGACCGTATAGTAGGCAGGTCGTACAGCAGCTCGCCCTCACAGTCTGTAAAGATCGTATGGATTCCGTACAGCAGGCTGTATACCCATACAACAACAACAATACTGCTACGTTGGGATCCGTGCCCATTCATAGGTTTTTTTTCTCAGTGATTTTTGTGTGGTATGATTTTGCCAATTGGGCAAAATCGGAATTCTGAATTGTACCGCTCTATATTTTCTTAATAAAATAAAATCTCATACTGCTGCACTGGTTTTCCCATCTTGGGTTTTGTCCGGGGGTTTATACCCAAAAAGCTTGAGTTGTCTCTATTGATGTGATTGCTGCTATATTTCTTTCAGTAATTATTGTTCCGCTGCATAGTGATGAAATCCATGTGTGGTTATTGGTAGCAATTAATTGGCATGCTTTTAGCCCTAGTTGGATTTTAAAGGAAATTTACATGGTATCAAAGCTCTTCTGAGTAGATTGAGAGAGAGCAGCAGGTTGGTTGGATAGATCATTGCATATCTATCCAAGGGTTTACAGGTACCTGTTATCACGCAACTTGTAGTTGCCCCTAGAGGTATCCCATCCGGGACGGTAGAGGAGTCAGGCAACTAAAGAGGTGACCCAAGAGATGCCACGGTTCCCAATGCAAGATGGGAGTCACGTCAACCGAGGCACTCTTCGCTTTAGGTCAAGGTGTAACTAGACCAAGGGGGAGACCCTATAACCAATCACAGTTGATTGGACCCAAACAAAGGTTTCTAAGGGTAAGTAAATGAGAAGTTGTGGAAACCAATGCAAGGCTAAATGGGCCTAAGAGTTGAGGTATGGTTGAAGGTGGTGTAATGGATTGTTAGTGTTTCAACCTATGTATGGTTTAGGCCACATTGTTTGGTATGATGTCAAGGTAAGGTACCATGTGTTTACACAAGTGGGTCTTGTTTTCTTGGGAAGTGTGAAATGGTTCTAGGTAGGCCCACAAGGTGAAGCTAGGTGTGAAGTTGGTACTATAGGTTGGATAGAGACTAGATCTATGAATCTAAGTTGATTCTAGGAGTACCCACATACTAGATCTAGGGTTTGACACAATTCCCAAGGAGTGCGACTTGCTTAGAGAAGGACTAGTGCCTTGTTGGATGGGCTAATGGGGTCAAAAAGTATGTCAAAGTGTAGATCGGGACACCTAGAAGCCAAATCAAGTGGGCTAAATGAGATCCAATGGTTGGATTTTGCTAGATCTAGGTTTTTCAAGTAATAACCCTAAGTGGACCACAATCCCTTGAAACAAGGAATGCTACCCCCAAGGCGGATCGTGACAAAAAGACAGTCTAGACCTAGGTTTCAAGGTATGGGCATTTCAAATCCATGAAAATCTCAAACACCCACCTCCTCAAAGTGGGTAAACTCACCTTCCCCAAGGGAGTGCGACTTGCTCAAGGAGGGCTAAAACAAGGGTTAAGTGGACCAAATCAAGTTCAATGGCCACCAAATTGTAGATCCAAGTAGCTAGTACCCCGATCTATGCATGTCCAAAAAATCAAGTTAATCCAAGGGCTAGATCTTAGTAGATCTGAGTTTTGAGGTGCCAATAAATTCAAAAAGGGGGTTTTAACCCCTTAAAACATGGAGAGATGTCCACAAGGTAGATTTCACCAAAGTAAGAATCTGGGGGTAGGTTATCAAGTGTCTAGATTGCAAATCAAGTGGGATCTCACCTACCCATGTGCTAGATCTAATCAAACAAGCCTCTTACTAGGAAGTGCGATTTGGGTCAAGGAGGGCTTTTTGCCTTGAAAAGTGGGTTAATTTTAAGCGAATCACCACCAAACTATAGATCCAACTAGGGGTGGATGCTATAGAGGTGGGTTTTCAATATCTTCTCAAGAGCAAGGCTAGATCTAAGTAGATCTAAGAAATACAAAAATTGGGGTTTTAATGAATTAGGGTTTTATGACCAATGAAGATAGAATGGATGAAAGAGGCACATACCTTGTAGATCTTACCTCAATTGCTTATGGCCAGCTTACAAATTGATAGCATTCTCCTATGTGTATATTCAAGAGTGAGATCCAAGAGCTCCAACCAAAACGTCCTTCTCCAAGATAGCCAAATCGTCCTCCTCCTACAAGACAAGATCAAAGAAACAAGTCAAGCAAGATGATTATGAAAATGGTAGTAAGATGTAATAGAAAACATCAACTATGTCACGAAGATACAATAATGATACTCCTTGTCACAAGATCAACCCAAGAGAGAATATGTGGATCCCTCCAACAATAACCCTCATGAAGTCGCCCTCCTCTCCACCAATTCGACTTTCCTGTCAAAAGATTAGAAGAAGCACCAAAATCCACAATGATACATAGAAGAGATACTGTATATTCAATATGCAAGAGAATCCACAATGCAAGAGAGATGTGTTCCACAAAAAATCTTCTATTCCAATATTCCAAAGCTCCAAAGGTGAGCTTTACAATGGGGGGTCTCCTCTTTATATAGGATAATAAAGACCAAAACCCTATACCACTCTACAATACTACATCAAATGAGTGGTTGAGATTAAAAGATCTCATCATACAATCAATGGCTAAGATGACCCATAACAATATATCACATGGATCACTCAATATAACAATAGCGCCCCCACTAAATGGTACAATAAGAGGGTGACGTCATCCACTAGAGAAACATAAGTACCAAAATCCACGTCATGGTGACTAGGACATGACAATATAAGCTCATGGTGGGGCTAGGAGGCATCAATCCTTACTAGCTCATCCCCAAGGCACAATAAAATAATAAAATATGTCCAAAATAATGTAAATGACCACAACTGTCCTCAGAATCCATGACAGTCAAGCAGTAAATGTCCTCCTGTGATCAATCTGGGCATACCCACATGGTGAAAACTGACTGGAAGATAGTGATGCCACCCTGGAAGACCTCAGTGAAAACCAAATGCCAAAACCTTGCCTCAATTGCCCAAATCGATTTCCTCAGTGACCACTTTATCCCATTTTTTTAACTGCCTCGGGAACTGTGAAAGTGCCAAAACTGCCTCCTAGGGTGCTAGCGCTGTCCATCTGAGCCTACCAGGCTCTCCAGAAGGGGGGGTAAATGGTAAAAACAAGTGGCTGGACCACCCCCTCCATCATCAGCGCCCTAGGTGAACTGGCCTCTCGGGGCCCCTGCTGCTCAGGTTGGGAAATCAGCCCCAAATCTGGTCAACAAGTGTAAAACTGCATCAATCACTGTCAGAAGTGCCCGGAACTGAAAGATAAGTGTCTCATTGGATCCAGAAGACCCAAATCCACTAGAAATGTTTACTCATACACCATGGGTTGCCCTAATGGGCCAGCTGTAGGGTCCACCATATATGGACAATGTATAATCTGCTGATATGAAGTAGTAATAAACCTGCTGAACTGGATCAAACATCATCTGCATCATATGTCCATCATATGATATCATCATCAAACATGTGGGCCCATCAATCATCATCAATAATCATCCATACATGGTCCACATCATCACGGATCCCAAGAATATACAACCAAGGATAAATCACATCAGTAGACTAAGACAATGCTTCTCTAATCATTCTCACAGCTAAGCTCAAAGTATAACATCCCTTCAGTGGCATTAATTAAGTTAGCATATTCCGTTGTTATATAAAATTACTTGCACAATAGTTCAAATGACAAACTCACCCATTGGACATGGTCAAATTGCTAGTGAAGGATGAAGGTTAGGAACAAGGTTGGGCCAAGGGGTTGACTTGTCTAACTTAACTCAAAAATACTTTGGACTGGGAGAAAGGGGAAAGCTACAAACTCTGTGCAGGACAAAAGAACACGGGGGATGGCTGTGTCTCACAAATGGATAAGTTGTTTAGAGAGTGCTTATTCAACTTAGGCATCATGTCTACATCAAGTTGATACAGGTTCATTAGGATGATTCAATTTTATTCCATGGCCTTTTTGGCCTACATAACCCTTCAGATTTCAGATGTGCTGAGAAGCACAACTAGTTGCAGCTTGCATCCAGGGCATGTTTTTCAAATATTTATAAGGTCAGCAATTGTTTAGATATAGCTTTTAAGAACCATTGCTTTTTGGACCTTTCTTATACTCTTCGAGGAGTATTTTTAGCAGTTCATCGCTCTTGCCCCTTTTTTGTTTTGTTTCCATGGGCGAATTTATTAAGTTTCCATAAGTAGAACATGAGCTTTCAGTTTTAGCCAACAACATCTCAAGTGACTAGGGGGAGTTCGAGCCAATGCCAAACATCGGGACAACCGACCAGAATGATTTAGGCCTACAATCCAACTCACCAAAGGCAAGTTTTGTCACCAACTCAGAGCCGAAACACTGAATAAACAGGGATGCGGTCCAAACACAGAGGTAAAAAAATGGGGAAGTCCTAGGTATCAGAAAGTCAAATGAGACAAGTCAGGGTTTAAAGTCAAACAGGAAGGTCATGTATGGATGGAGACAAGTGAATATGGAGTCTACACTAGCAGACAACTAGTGTCGGGAAAGACCATATCTATGTAAGGCGAAAAACCAGTGAGTTTTGTTAAATGACCTAAATGTGCAAGCAATTGTCCATTTTATGATTTACAGTTCATTTTAAATAGTTTGCCACATCAGGAATAATATACCAAGCACATGCTATGATCATGACTAAATCAACAAGATAATAATCCACAGTCAGTGAGAACATATCCATAGATCATACAACATCATCATAATAATAATCATCAAGTATCATCTGAAACACTGCTGCAATACATCTCTAGGCACTGAACTGAAACTGTAATGGGATAAGTGGTCACATCAGTCATCAAATCTGAACTCTCAAGGCTCAGCCTTGACACAAGGTCATATACAAATCTGAATAATGTACTGCTCTGATCATGAGTGATCCAAAATATATAGCCATGCTCTGGAATAATGGAAGCTCTGGAATGTGGAGATATCTGCTGTACAAAAATAGTAGCCCTGCTACTATGGTGTGATAACAGTACCATTCACTATTGACGTACAGTTGAGAGTTGAGGATAGACTCCAGGGGGAATAAAACTTTCTTACATGGAAAGAGAGGATCACCAGGATCCTTGATGTCAGTGATGCCTAAGAGCACATTGATGATCAAAAGGTAGCTCCCATAGATCCGACAGATTTGGCTAGATGGAAGAAGAGAGACTCCAGGGCAATGTTGATCATCTTGGATGGGGTGAAGGACCATATAGTCCTTCATCTGTTTGTGAAGAAAACTGCATTAGAGATGTGGAAGGCTTTGGAGAGTCTCTACTAGAGTAAGAATGAAAACCGGAAGATGGTGTTGCAAGAGAGATTGCGCAGTATCAGGATGGCCAAGGTGTAAATATTTGATCTAGAGATCACTACTCCTTCTGGATCGCCCTGAGATCTCAAGTGGGATGAGTCTTGATATCAATACAACATTAACATGAACTCAAACAACTAGATCTACATTTACCAACTTAAAAATATAAATGCAATCATACATAAACACCAAATGTACCCTGGAACCCTTTCGGGAGAAACAACAAACTATGGGGCTATCTTCTTTCTCGAGCGCAGAGCATATAGGAAAAGAGACTAGTACAATACAGGGTTACCTCAGTAATCTTTTCTGGCCAACTCAAGATTTGCATGCATCCAGCTGATGCATGCATAGAAGAGATAAGCCCTAAAAATGGAAAACTGGATCTGGATGTCCCCGTATCCGCCTTTGCCCGATCTATATATCTCTATCCTCAGATTTGCTCTGCTCGCTCTGAAGACTGCCCGGTGACTGAAAACGTCCTCCTTCTGCATGCACAAGTGCGCCCTCCCTCTAGCAATGAAAGACTTTTACTGAATCAGATCTCAGCAGTTATGAGCTCTGATCATCACTGATCTTCCTCAATCTCTGAGACAAAGATACTCTGCAAGTTACAGACACTCAACTGCTCTACCGGATGCGAT
Organism: Larix kaempferi; assembly: GCA_027924585.1. Lineage (NCBI taxonomy): Eukaryota > Viridiplantae > Streptophyta > Pinopsida > Pinales > Pinaceae > Larix > Larix kaempferi. Next base: position 9,261,328 of record BSBM01000764.1, on the reverse strand, counting down.
ACTAGCTTCTCCCTCCTTGAAGAATGCGCCCTCCTTCACATGTGAAGTCGTCCTCCTCTCTCTTGATCTATCTTAGATCAGTGTTCACTCTACTGAAGACAGTCACCTCCTGTCTTCCTTATAACATCTCACTATCAAGTTAGGTTTACCAAAAACCTAAAATGGTTGCATGCAAAACTCACTTTTGCATGCATGCATGCAAACCCTAGTATGCATTTCTCTTCAATCATTTTCCTGGTTAATATTTTAACACAAGGGTGAAGGAGTGGTGCCTTATCTTACAAGGCTCACACAGATTAGGGATGAGCTTGGAGCAGTTGGCTCTAAGACTGAGGATGAGGAGCTAGTTCGTATAGCTCTAAATGGCTTCTCTAAGCCATGGGACGTCTTTGTCAAAGGCGTGGTGGCTAGGGAGAAGCTCCCTGATTGGCAGAGATTGTGGGATGACTTCGCACAGGAAGAGACCCGGATGGGTCAAGGTTTAGCGTCATCTAGCGGTGCTACACAGATCGTGGATGAAGAGGCTCTAGCCCTAACAAGCAAAGGTAAGGGGAAGGCAAAGAAGAAGAAGGGTGGCAAGAAGAACTTGGACATGGAAAAATTCAAGTGCTTCATTTGTCACAAGCATGGACACTTTGCTTCCCAGTGCCCAGAAAGGAAGAAGAAGAAGAACAACACACAAATGGTAGGATCTGCAGAGTTGGATGATTTCAACAAGAGTTTTGATGAGGACTTTTGCTTGATAGCTTGCATGGCAAGCTCCGTCAACAACAGTATTTGGTATGTAGATAACTGTGCATCTTGTCACATGACAGGACACAAGGTTCTTCAAGAGCTTGCAGGAGGGTGGAGTAAATCTCCATATTGAGTTAGGAGATGATGCACGGATCAGGTGCAGGGTGTTGGCACTGTTTTGTTTCAGAGGGAGTCTGGAAAACCTATCAGCTTTGCTGATGAGCTATATGTCCCAGGTGTTGTCCGCCAATATGCACACCAGCAACGGAAATCTTTTGAAAGTTGTCTCTTCACTACAAGTGAGAGAGGTGTGGCCTTGGGGGCAAGCAATGAGCCAGGTACTGTCACCTGAATCCCAGCTCCTCCGTTTAGGCAAACTCCTAACGAAGCCAAGGGGGGTAGTCCCTAAAAGAGAGTTTCACTAAGGCTCTTGTTTTTATAGTGTTTTTTGATGTAGTGATGCGGATGGGTGTTTTTTAGGAGTTTATAAATGAGAGACAATTATGAAAATTTAATATATGACAAGATAACGCAATCCACGTTGCAAATATAAGATGAAAGATACACTTGGGCAGTAAACAAATCATTTCACGTAAATATAAGCAAATACTCCAATGTTTTTACTTAAGCAAGCAAAATATATAATGAAGGACCAGTGCCTTATGGAGTCAAAAATAAAAGTGAAAGTGAAAACTTGATACAAGTGCTTGAAATGGAAAATTCGTGAGAACGTTATGCAGCTTATCTTGGTAAATTCAAAATTTTAATTGTCTTGATTATTAGGGCTAAAACCAAGGATGTTCAAAGAGATGGTAGAACCCTACCCAAGAAAGATACTGGCAACCCTGAATGACATGTCGGAAGCACCCAGATTCGATAAGGATTGGTGTCCAATGTTTGAACCGCCCCTGAGTCTGACAGTGGGAATCCGGCGCCACCCCTCGCGGGAAGAACAGTATTTTGCCTTGGTTGAGGTTGTGGGAAAAAATTTTAGTTAAATTTATCGATCGTTATTATCAAGTCTTCCACCTTTCTGAGTACTAGCCCAACCGTTTCCGGTTGGCAGAGCATACGGGTGTAGGACAAACCAAGATAAATTAATTAGGTGTGTGTGAGTGGAAAATTTTATTTTTAAGAAAACCTTGTTCAACTCTCCGACAGAGAGCGCTCTTGACTCGGTCTTATGACCACAGTTCAAGAGACTTGCTAAATTAACAATGCCTAATGCAGGGGATGATGCAAGACTAAAAATGCCCTCCGATAGAGGGTGCTCTTGACTTGGATTTGGCCAAGTTCAAGAGACTTTGGTTTATTTTAAGCAAACAAGAGCAGTTGTGTTGTGAAAAGCAATAAAATAACTTGAGAAAGATGAAACCACTTGATAACTTGAAAGATATAATTAATGCTTTTAACAATAACTACTTTGCCAAATAATATGAAAAAAAAAAAATAAAAAAAAATAAAAATCAAACTAGTGTTCTACCATACAAATTCTAATCTACTAGGTGGGATTGATCCCCGAACAGAATCAACCACTAGAAGCCACCAATCCTGGAAACCTTCCAGCTAGCTGGATGTCCACAAGAAGTTGATGGGGGAGCGAGAAGCTACCACAAAACTATGTGGCCTTTGGGATACGATCCCAAAGTTAGCTATTCTCTGGTCAAGGATTGGAAGAGAAGCAATATAATGATAAAATTTAAACTAAGCTACCCAAGAATCTCTTTCAGGTTCAAGACCCTACTCGGGAAAGCATGGGGGTAAGTAAAATATGAGATATAATCAAGATAAACTTATTGAAGCAAAATTTAAACTAAGAACATAAAAATGTAAATCTAAGCTAACAACAACCACAAGACCCAACACCCTTCCCCTAATGGGGAAGAAGACCCAAAAAAGTGGAGGCCTCCTCCACTTAAAAATTTTATTTGATAAGTACAAGTGCCTCAAGGGAAAATCCTTGAAAGGTCTTTCGAGAATGATGATACTTGGAAAAATATTGAAGAAGATACAGATTCTACTTATTATTACAAAGGATAAGTGTATCAAAATTTGGTCATTCTTATGGCTTCTTCACTTTGTTTTGCATTTACTTCTTCGTTTCAAGATATTTATCAAATGTATCTCTTCCTCAAATGATCTACACAAGTCACAAAGAATCTAAGCAAGGCACCCGTTAACTGTTAGCCAAAGACAAAAAATTACAACTATTTGAGTCTAGATTTAAGATTTTAACTCTAAGATGGAAAATGCATGAAAATTTGTCATAAAATGTTAACTATGGCAAAACGGACCAGCGAACAAAGTTGCTCTAAAAATGCTAGAAATGAGATCTAAGACTTAAAATTTTTTGGAAAATTTTATGAAAAATTTTCTATCTTTAAAAAGGGAAACTAGATGCAAACTTAACAAGTGCTAGAATGAGATCTAGTATGATTTTAAACTACCTTTTCAATGTATGCCAATGATCTACAAAATGCAATAATTCAAGATCTATCAAATCAAATTGAACTACTCTAACAAACACTAACTTATCCAATTCGTTTTTTGCTTTTATGTGGTTTTTTAGGGCACTTGGGAAGATGGACGAGAAGGGGGAGAAAAGGCAAATCTAACGGCAAAGATGGAGAGGCAAAGGGATGGCTAAGTAGGGCAAAACGAAAGCAAAAAGGGAGGAAAAAGAGGGTGGACGAGAGGAGCTAAAGGAGTTTGGACGAAACTAGGGCAAAAGAGGATGAAAAAGCAAGACAAGGGCAAAAGGCTACAAGTGGAACACTTGAGGTAATAGAACACCGCCTTGGAAATCCTCCGGTTAACCAGTGATACGCCGACAACGAGTGTTGAAGAGAGCACAAGGGAGCAAATCCCAAGTTATTCCCCAAGGTTGAAGGAACTTCAACCTTATGGATTTCTAAACTATGGCTTGAAGACAAGGCAATCTTGGATCAAGGCTAGAAGGGCTAGAAGTGGCTTAGCAAATGCAAAAAATAAAAGCTTCAAAGAGCAAATGAGAAGGCTTGAAGAAGGGAAGCCTAATGTAACCAATGAACAATATTTGAAATGAGAGATGGATCTTTGAAATCAAACCCCTTTATGCCACCATCTTGGTGTTGTGAGATCGACTTTGGGAGATCCTGCAATGTATGAATGTTAATGGAAAGATTTGTTCTTTGAAAAGATGGAGGAGACAACCTAGTTCCAACTTCTCTTCATAACTTATAGATCTGCAAAATGTATCACTTACAAACAAGATTGATCAAATATAGTATGCCAAGTTGAAAGGGACAAGAAGAGTGTTAGTATTTCCGACTACAATCCACTACTTCCCAATCACAAACAACCCAACATCAATGGACAAATTGAACCCAAATGCCCACCCTATGGACTTGGAAAAGTCTTCTAAGCTTAAATAATTTGATCAAAAACTTGGAACATGTAAGTAAATAACATAACACAATATCACCTTGATTAAATTGAAGCACTTTCCATGAACAAGATCAACACACCATATGGACCTCCAAAGCCACTTTATTTCAATTAGCAAATGCTATAACACATATACAATTTTGGCAGAGTAAGTTTGCCTCAAATTCTCCATGAGATAACAACCCAAATGGGCCTCTCTTTATACTAAAACTACACACCTAAACCCTAATTCGAATTTGGCAATGGAGAAGGTCGAATTCCAATCAATCAAGGGCTTGGCATGCTAAGGAATGATCAAAGTCGAGTTTGGTGGTAGGTTGAAAGCATATGTGGCAAGACTCGACTCTAAAGGAAACATAGGGAGTATCAACCACCAACCAACGAGCCACAACAAGGATGAACACGAGTTTGCATGAGGAAAGTCGTGAGGATTGGTAGGTTGACGTGAGGATGTGGAAGGATGCGATTTGGTTGTGTGGAAACAAGTGGAGGGCGAGTTAACATAGAAATGGCATGTGGCATTGGGTAGGTACTAACTCGAGACTAGAGAGAACCAAGCCCAAAACGTGAATGCATTGACAAGTAACAAACCCTAACTAAGTTCCACGTGAGAGCAAAAGGATTGACGTGAGCTTGGTAAGAGGTGCGAGTAGTGAGGGGAACACATGGCAATGGGTAGCTGTAACTCGTATGAGTGAGAGCCAAGGTTACATCACAACCAACGAGAATGATCCAACAAGGATAGAACTCGAGCTTGCTAGGGATTGACGTGAGGAAGGTAAGGATTACGAGCTAGTTTGTGAGGGAACACGTTGTCAATGGTAGGTAGAACTCGAGCCATGCAAAGCCAAGCTATGATTGATTGCTAGTTTAGAGGAGGCGCCCACCATTGGCTCTTAATGCCATCCAACAACCCATTCAACCAATGCCACATCATAAACTCGATTTTTGCATGGAAGAGGGCGAATTTGCTCAAAGAGATTCTTTGCTGGTGACTGGGTGAGTGACTGGATGGGCTTGGAGTTGATTGGAATCTTCCTTAATGCTCATTGCCATGTCATTTAGCCCTTTATTTTAATCAAATTGATTAATTTTGGAGAGATTTGGATTATCTCCAAAATAATCAATTTTATTATTTTAATTAATAATTTCTCTGTAAATGACTTTTCAGAGAAAATATTAATTACGGGGCGGAATTGACATCCGAAAGTTGGGTTTAGCTGCTCCATGGGTCATGTGTGATTTTTGGCTTGTGAAACGAGCCATCAAACACTGAAAACGGACCCCGGATGACTGACATATTACAGACTCAAATTTCTCTATTTAAACTATAGAGAAATTTAATTAAAATTTTAAAAATAATTAAATAATTAAAAACCCCAATTTCGACGCGTCCGGTAAAATTTTTTCGAAATTTTTTCTGGGGGTCCTAGAGACCTAGGACATGACCAAAACCTATTCTAATAGTGTCTAGTAGGTTTATACATTATAGTTGGGCCCTAATAACCCCCCATGGCCAAATTTCCAAAATCGGGCATTCCAGCTTTGGAGGAAGCGGGAGAAAAACCAAGAGATTATATTTCGCCTGAAGCAAAGTATAATCTGACGGTGAAAAAACTCCCTGGAATACCTTAGTTGTTTAATCCAGTCATGGGAGACCGAACCACTCAGACCCTACTAGCACACTGATACAAACCCCCATGGGGCCATGGTCATGTCGACTCAAAAACAAAACTGGCTAGCCAAAACTGGCTAGACCCAAATACAATGAAACCCAGATACTCTGGAAGTGAACACTGATATGTTCCAACACTGGCGGCTCAATAAGGTTTCAACTATTGTACAAATCAGTTGATAACACCAGGGATGAGCAAGAATCTCATATCAGTTTCCACACTAGAAGACAAGGGTTTTCTAGTGACTTTCCGGGACATGAAAGTATATATCAGGCCACATGGGTCAGATCAGAGATTAGACAGGATGATTGGGGTTCGGAGTGGGAAGGTTTACAGGATACAGTTTGAGCCTGCAAAGGCCCTGGTCAGTAGCAGCATCAGTGATTGTGAGTTGTGGCATAGGAGGATGGCACACTTACACCATAGTGCACTGAGGCATCTGAGACAGGCCGTCATTGGAGTTCCTTCAGTATAAGAGGACAAGCACAACCACTGCAAGGGTTATGCGCTGGGGAAAAACATCAGAAAACCTTTCCCACATAGTGAGCACAAGTCTGAGGGGCCCTTAGACTTGGTGCATTCAGATGTATGTGGACTGATGAGCGTCCATTCTTTTAGTGGTTACAGTTACTACGCCACATTCATTGATGACTATTCCAGGAAAACTTGGATCTATTTTCTGAAGGCCAATTCAGAGATCTTTGATCGGTTTCGAGAGTTCAAGACTCTTGTGGAGAACCAAATAGGGAGAAAGATCAGGATATTGAGGACAGACAACGGTGGTGAGTACACCGGCAGAGAGTTCATGGAGTACTGTGCATCAGAGGAGATCAAGAAGGAACACACTGTTCTTCATACCCTGCAGCAGAATGGGGTGGCAGAGAGGAAGAACAGGACACTGGTGAGTGTAGCTAAGGCCATGCTATTTGATTAAGGATTACCACTATTCCTATGGGCCGAGGCATTTTGGACTGCAGTTTATGTCTAGAATAGGTTTCCCCACACAAGATTGGGGAGGAAAACACATGAGGAGGTATTTACAGGTACTAGACTGTATGTGAGCCATTTGCGCATAGTCGGGAGTATCTGCTATTGTCACATTCATGTTGACACTAGAAAGAAGCTGGATCCTGTTGCCAGCTAAGTTGTACTTAGATGGACTATCAAGCGAGCGGGCAAAGTTGAACATTTCAATGTTCTTTTTTCGATGATTTGATATCCAGCTGGCCTTTTAAAGGGCCCCCGTTTTAACTTTTTTCCACATGTCCATGGCCCTGCGGGGTTTGTAATAAAACGTACTAGCATGGTGTTTTGTAAAAGACTTGGTTCCCTAGGACTTTTTGGCTAAGTCAGGTATTCCAAGGAGTTTTTTCACCTATCTATTATGTTTTGCATTAGTGCATAACATAATTAATTGGTTTTTCTCCTGCTCCTCCAAAGCTGGAATGCCTGGGGAGGCTGACGGGCCTTAGGGGATTGTTAAAGTCTATGGGTCAATGTATATGAACATGCTAGGCGTTAATTTTGAGTCATATGGACATGTCCTAAGTCCCCCTAGGTTGTTTTTTAATTTTCGGCAAAGTTTATTTTTTCCGTAAATTGGGCCATTTTTTAATGGTTCAATAAAAAAAATTGTAATCGGCCTATAAGGGGCATCTGGAGGTATTTTTTGCCTTAGGGGTGCTCGTTTTCTAACTCAGAGCACCCCCTAAACCCCTAAACCCACTCTTTCTAATGTTTGGGTGATTATTTTTCCACAAAAATCCAAAAAAGTCAAAAAACCCCAAAAAGTCATAAAAATTTGAAAAAGTGAAAATGACTTAATAAAAATATTAAATTTTGGGAGTGATTTATGGACTGATTTTTTCAGCTATGTTTTAGGAGTTGTAAGAGCTGATTTTGGAAAGATTCCGGGCAGCTATATTAGTGGGATTACTTCCCCATTTGAGGGGGGCATATTTCCCAAAATTGGGCCCCTTCAATCATGGAATTTGCAGCTATGTTTATGGGCTGTCACATGGCTGATTTTTAGCTGATTTGGGGCTGATTTTGGCAACCCATTACATGGGAGTGGGCAGCCCCATTTTCTCCACTAGTTATGCCACTCATTCCACCCATTTCTCTCCATCTTTGGCTATTTAAGCATGGCTGCCCACTCCATTTTCTCTAGTTGGAGAGTGAGCAGAAATATGTTGTAAGCTTATGCTATTTTGTTGATCAATAAAAAGACTTTGAAGGTCCATATGTGTGATACTTTGTGAGTGGTTTCATGGTCTCATGATGTGGAGTGATTTGTAGCAAGTTCAAATTCTGGACATGTAATTTCCAGCCATCTACTAGCCTGCTTGAAGGATTGGTAACGATTTTGTGGGAAGGAACAATTAATCTTGTTTGTTTTAATTCGTTCTTGCATTTGTCATATTGGTTAGAGATTCAAAGTTTATATGTTTCATTTGTTTATGCTCATACTATTTTGATTTCTAACCATGTGCATTTCTAGTTTGATGGTTTTTCTGTGAGTTTTGTTTGCTACAGGTTGACAGGTGTGGAAAGGGGGATAGCTTGTTTGCTCTTCACTTTTTCTTCTGTGCACATTTTGGTGGATCTCACCCTCGGTTTCCCACTTTCAAGCTTCCAAAGTCTTTGGTTTCAAGGACCATTCTGTCTCTTCTCTCTTCCTCAGCTTATAAAATCAAAATTTTCTTGATTACTGGTTACGATTAAAGAGTGATTCTTGATTTATTTTTTGATTGATATATTCTTAAGTAGATCGGATTCATTCTTAGAGTTCTAATCTAGTTGTTTAAAGCTTTATCTTCCATTAGATTAGATCTTTCATTATCTATCATTACTTAATTTTTAAACTGGTTAAAAATTGTTAAAGTCTTGAAAAGTTTGAAAGTAGTGTTAGATCTGATATAAAAGTTTATTTGGCTGTCCAAGAGCATACAATTTGCAGCTCATAAAGCTTGCAAAGACCCCAAGCAAACAAGCATTACTGCTTGTTTCACTTGGTTAAATTTTGCAATTTTTACTTAGATTTTCACTTAGAAAATTTTGGGTTTTTTAGGAGGTGTTCCAAAGACACTCTTAAAGTGTTTTTGGGCATCTTATACTAATTATTGCTTGCTGGTTTGCAGCAAAAGACGAACAGGTAGGAGGAAGTGCTGCCGAAATTTCGAGGATCCAGGCAATCCGGAGGACAAATTTTCATTTTTTTAAAAACCGGTCATTTTTTCCTAGAATTTTGTAAGCCACCAAGTCACTTAAAGTAGACTGGGGCACTTCTCTAAATCATTGTAAACAACTATTAAACGAGAGCAAGTGGGCTAGCCAGCGCCCATACCCCATCCCCCCAGGGGTGGCCTGTGTCGTCTCATTTTCATGGCGTGATTTTTAGAGTAGTTTATTTCTTTGTTTTCCGGCGTTTAATAAAATTTACTAGGATTAAAATAAACCTTGTTGGTCCGTTCCACTGGCGGGCCACAAGTTCACTCACAACGTAGTTTTTTCACATTTTTTTTCACAAACTCAAAACGCCCCCCTTGCTCTGTGGCCGACTTGCAGCTCAGTCTGATCCAGTTGGTACACATCAGAAAGGAGGGGATGACTAGTAATAGGATTTAACACCGCCCAAATAAAAAATCCTTTTTGTGAAAATCCGGCACAACACGTATTTTTGTTGTCGTGGGCAAATTTCCCAGAAGGCTTGGGACAACACTGAGTAGTGACCTCTTGGAAACCGTTAGGCTTGCCCTCGTTGGTATAGCATCTGAACACCTCCTCGAGACTCCGATTCAGCCCAAGCCTGAGAGGGAAGCCACGTTTCAAAACTCCGGACATGTTCCCCCGTACCTTGCGTATATTGGGAACCCCCTTGCCATAATAAAAAGATCACCATCACATTAAATTTAAAATAAACCAAGAACACTCGCACAACATCTACTTTTCTGCTTATGCATTTGTTTATTGACTCCATTATAAGGCACTGGTCTTGTTTAAATTTTATTTTATATTATTGACTAATGTGCAGTTAAATGATGGTTATTTTAAAATGGGAGTAAATGATGAATGATTGTTTTATTTGTCAAAGTATATGCTGTTTATTCTTGGTTACCAAAAACATTTTCCTAACTCCTAGATTAGACGCCTTAGTTTCTTTTCATTTTTAGGGTCCACCCCCCTTGGCTTCGCTAGGAAAGCCTAGACGGAGGAGTCGAGTCCCAAGTGACAGCACTTGACTCTGACTTGCCCCCAAGGCCACACCAGCAGCTTGAAGACTTCTGCTGCGTTTTCCCCAGGTGTGGAACCAGGCGGCAACAGATCCTTCTGGAGAGAAGGTGCTTCTAGTTGGGTATAGTGAGACTTCCAAGGATTATAGATTATATGTCCCAGCTCGCAAGAGGATCATTGTGAGTAGGGATATCCAGTTTGATGAGGACATAGCCTTGTGAAGATCTATGGACTTACCAGCACAGGAGCAGACAATTGAGGACTTGGGAGGAGTTAAGTTGGAGGAGTCACAGGTACAGGTTTAGACACAGGGCACATGCTCTGGTAGTTAGAGGGAGTCAGGTGGACAAGATCCTCCTATCTTTGATGGGGAGGATGAGCAGCAGCAGAAGGAGGACATCCAGCAGCCGCAACAGGAAGACACTAGGCCACGACCTAAGCGGTATAGGTCCATTGTTCAGGATTCCGGATAGGTGAGTCTTCCACATAGATCCTTTAGACGGAGCGTACCACCAGATAAACTGAGTTATATGGCACTGATGACAGAGTTGATTGACTCTGAACCTTCTAGTTTCGAGGAGGTTGCACAACATCATGTGTGGCAAGAGGCCATGGTTGAGGAGTATGACTCAATAATGAAGAATCAAGTATGGGAGGTTGTTAAGAGGCCACAGGGTAAGAAGGTGGTGGGATCTAGATGGATCTACAAAGTAAAGCATGCGGCAGATGAAAGTGTGGAGAAGTACAAGGCACGCTTCGTGGTGAAGGGGTATTCGCAGAAAGAAGGTATTGACTATGAGGAAACCTTCGCCCCTGTCGCCAGGTATTCTTCTATTCGGACTATCCTATAATTGATAGCAGAGATGGGTTGGCGCGGTCATCAGATGGACGTGAAGACAACCTTCCTCAATGGAGTTATTGAGGAAGAGGTTTATATTGAGCAACCAGAGGGGTTTGAGGTGGAGAGTAGGGAGTCGCATGTATGCAGGTTGTAGAGAGCTCTTTATGGGCTCAAGCAGGCACCTTGAGCATGGTACTAGAGGATTGACAACTATCTACGAGAGATAGGGTTCCAACGGAGTGAGGTAGACCATAAACTATACTTCTTGGTAGGTGAGGTACCTCTCATACTGGTTCTATATGTGGATGATCTCTTTCTTAAAGGAGATGAGGAGCTGATCAGGGACTGCAAGTCAAATTTTGCAGTGGAGTTTGAGATGAAAGACATCCCTTTCTCGTCTTTTAGCCCTCCTTGAGCAAGGCCGCACTTCCTTGGGTGATTGAGTTTGCCCACTTTGAGGACGTGGGTAGTTGAGATTTTTGTGGATTTGGAACGGGCATGCCTTGAAACCTAGGTCTAGAGTATCATTTTGTGACGATCTGCCTTGGGGGTAGCATTCCTTATTTTAAGGGATTGTGGTCCACTTGGGTCATATCATGAAACCCTATATCTAGCAAAATCCAACCATCATATCCCAATTAGCCCACTTGATTTGCATGCTAGGTGTCCCGATCTACACTTTGACATATCATTTGATTCCATTAACCCATCCAACAAGGCACTAGTCCTCTTAGGCAAGTCGCACTCCTTGGGAATTGTGTCAAACCTTAGATCCCATATGTGGGTATTCCTAATTTCAACTTAGATCCATAGATCTACTCATTATATATCCACTAGTACCAATTGCATCCTTTAATTTCACCTTGTGGGTCCCATTTGAACCATTCACATATCTCAAGAAAGTAGGTCCCACTTGTGTAACACATGGTACTAGATCTTGTCATTATAACTAATCATGTGGCCTAAATCATTAATTGGTTGAAACACTAATCATCTCTCAAACCACCATCAACCATACTTTAACTTCTAGGTCCACTTAACCTTGCATTGGTTTCCGTAACTCATTATTTACTTATCCCTAGGAACCTTTGTTTGGGTCCAATCATCTATGATTGGTAATAGGGTCTCCCCCTAGGTCTTGATTCATCTAGATCTAAAGTGAAGAGTGCCTCGGTTGACGTGACTCCCAGCTTGCATTGGGAACCGTGGCATCTCTTGGGTCACCTCTTTAGTTGTCCATCTCCTCTACTGTCCCGGACGGGATACCACTGGGGGTAGCTACAAGTTGTGTGATAACATTTTTGGCGCCGTTGTCGGGGAGGTAGAGGCCTACCTTGGTTCAACATACCTGTTTTGTCTCACTCTCTCCCTGCACTTTAAACGACATACATCTTGGTAGAAGAGTTTAAAAATCTACCTGGTGACTCCAATTCGTGACTCCTCTGAGGATCGTCCCCATTCCCATCTTTCAATTTTGTAATTTGTAAATCATAAATGAATTCAGACGTTTTCTTCCAAATGACAAGGTGTATGAATGAAATATATGAGAATCTATCTCGCTATAAAGGGCAGTTGGAAGAAAGTAATGAAAGTCAGTCAACATATCAATATGGGAGTGATTATGTGCATAATTCTTATGACTCTCATCATTCTTCAAGTAAAAATATTAACCCAATTAATTTAAACAAAAGTCAATCTCAACCAAGGCCTTGCAACCAAAGCATTCGGTCAAATGACTCTAGCATTCCAGTTAGACATCCAAAACTAATCCCTAGTAGAATGGCCAAAGTTATTAAAAATCCAGCTAAGCCATCTCCTTTTGACTTCTCTAAAATCCATGGGGCACCTCATCTTAGGCCAAATAATTACTCTGAAAGGCTGCCTCGTTTCTATGGAAATTATTTCGAGTCAATTGAAAATCACTTACAAATATTTTGGGATTATATGGAAGTTAGGGGAGCTGATGATGAAGATGTTTATATGAGGGCCCTGGGTGAGACATTAGGTGGAAATGCTGGATTATGGTTTGATAATTTAGCCCCAGGATCCATCACTGGATATGATATGTTTGTTGGGTTATTAAAGAATAAATGGGGTAGTAATATTGAAGAATCCTTAACAGAGACATCAAGCAATAATTGTGTTGTTGAGGATCAATTTGATAAGGACCATGATAGTAATAATGACACTTCAAATCAGTCCTTGAGTAGCCCTACTTTTGATCTTGAAGAAATTTCTGATTTTGTGTTTGTTGAGGATCCTTCAGAAAATGAATTCCTCAATCATTCTATCATTAACAATCATTCAATTTCTTATCACCTTATTGAAGAAGAAGAAAGTGGAAACATTGACCAAGACACTTTAGTAGTGCTTTCACATGATCATTGTGCAAATAATCAGGATATTTTAAATGAGCTTGTTAATTTTCTCCCTGACAAATTAAATAAAAATGATCATTTATCCTCATATGAATTTAATGATGAATCAATAGACGAGGATGAATTAGTGGATCACACTAGATGCTCTCATCCTTGTTCTACTTCTTATAGTGAGTCTTTCAATTTTTCTTTTTCCATCCTTAGTCAAGATAGCTTCATCCAATTCTTAGAATTAGAATCTTGTCCTCAATTTGTAAATATTAGACTTTATCGAATGTTTGGAATCATTCCTAGAATAAAGAATGTTTTCTTTTGTCAAACTCCAAGGTCAAACTTGTTTATCTATTTGGGAGAATTTTCATGTTTGCAATCCACCCTCCCTTCCCAACTCTTTCAATCATCTTTGGGTTGGTGCTCTAGTCAATTTTTTTGCCTTGAAATTTTTCAATAGGAAGTATATGCACGATTACATGATTGGTGAAGAAGCACTTCATTTCCTTTTTCAGTTACCTTGGAACATTGATGCTTGTTGTCAAATTATCAATCATTCTTGGTGGCTAGAAAAGGTGTTTAAAGATCAATTTCATCTTTTTTCCATTTTTGAGCATCAAGTGGGTCTAGTTTTGATTTTTCGTCTTTTAAACCTTGATTTGTCCCCACTTGGTTTTTATTTGATCATCAGTCCCAAGGGGAAACGAATTGAATATGCAAGTGAAGTGAATGAGGAAAGTAGTTTATTAAATCAAATACCATGTATTTTCCCTCCATCAATTTTAAACAATCATTTGCATAAATTTTATGATCCTATCAGTTCTTTGATGGAGGATGTCGGCCTCAGTCAATCTTTCTCTTGGCATGATTTCATTTTGCACCATTCAAACCCTTCTTCAATTTTTGAACAAGCCAGAAAGATTGTGTTATCAAATTCTCTAATCTTTAATCCAATCATGACTTGTTTCATTAATAAAAATCAAAGAAGAATCACTAATCTGTTTGATGAATGGTTGCACTGGATTTATGATTTTACCTAGCATTTGTATGACTGTTAGAGTAGGGTAGGTAGGATTTGAATAAGCTCACTTGAGCAATAGGATTTGTGTGCTTTTTTTTTTTTTTTTTATACCTGTGTGATGAGTTGCCAATTTTTCTTCTCTGCTTGGAATGTCTGCTTGTTTTTGTTTTTGGTTGAGTTGAGCCTTGCTCCTTCCTAAGCTTGTCTTTTCTCCTGCATGCATTAAAGAATTTTAATTTCCTTTTACATTTTTGGCTGCCTGTGCAAGTTGAAATTGCCTGCTTGAAAAAGTTCTCTTTTCCTCTTGCACAGTAATAAAAAAAAAATATGATGAATGATAAATAAATGATATATGCCATGTTAAATTGAAAATTTTCTTTTATGCATTTCATGTTATGCTTTAGAGTAGATTTCAGTTTCAGTTTTATATTTTTCCCATACATGCTCCATGAGGTATTCTAGTGTTTGTGAGCGCAGGTACAGGTGCAAAATAAAAACTGAAAATAATGATGGTGCAGTGCTGGATTGAAGATTGAGGCAGAGCAGTTCGAGACCAGAGATTCCGAGGTTCTCAAGCGCTCTCTCCCTTAGAGCACTTGTCCCAGCTGGAGCCAGATGTTATCACATATATAGTAGCCGAGCTACCATACATTATTTTTCAGATTCCAGAGCACTTTTCAGCCAGTTTCTTTACATTGAGAGGATAAGATGAGCATCTATCTATGGATCACTATCAGATGATGGATCAGAATATGAGCATTCAGGTATATGACTCAGCAGGTATATTTTGTTGTCATGGTTATATTGCTTTTATATTCATTTTTATGGCATGTCTTAGCACTTAGTGTCATGATCTGGCGGTCATATAGATATGTGGACTTGGTTGATCTTATTATATATTCTGCTGTCCTTACCCAGACTTAGAAGTTCACTATTCATACTCATTGGTTTTACCCTCCATAGGGAGAATAGAGGTGATCATTCCACCATACCTTGGTTGGCTAGTGTTGGCTCCATTATTCATTATCTTCATCCATCCATTGCCTACCTTTTAGTTTATCACCTTGACTTACTACTTGACTAGTGGCATGGAGGCATGGAGGATCTTTCCCCCACTGTAGCCTCTGTATTGGATGAGCTTCCCTGTTTATTGTGTCTCGACTCTGAGTTGGTGACAAAACTTAGCTTTGGTGAGTTGGATTGTAGGCCTAAATCATTCTGGTCGGTTGTCCTGATGTTTGGCATTGGCTCGAACTCCCCCTAGTCACTTGAGATGTTGTTGGCTAAAACTGAAAGCTTATGTACTACTTATGGAAACTGATAAATTTGCCCATGGAAACTAAAAAGGGCAAGAGCGATGAACTGCTGAAAAATACTCCTTGAAGAGTATAAGAAAGGTCCGAAAAAAGCAATGATTCTTAAAAGCTATATCTAAACAATTGCTGACCTTATATATGTATAAAAAAAACATGCCCTGGATGCAAACTGCAATTAGTTGTGCTTATCAGCACAACTGAGATCCGAAGGGTTATGTAGGCCAAAAAGGCCATGAAATGAAATTGAATGATCCTAATGAACCTGGATCAACTTGATGTAGACATGATGCCTAAGTTGAATAAACACTCTCTAAACAACTTACCCATTTGTGAGACACCGCCATTCCCTATGTTGTTGCTCATTCAGTACATACTATGGTGTGTATTCCCTTTCCCATATCCAAAGTGTCACAATGTTAGGTCAGTTAGTCACCCCTTGGCCTAACCAGTTTATTTTAGCCTTCACCCTTCACTAGCAAATTGATCACAACTATGAAGTGAGTATGGTCTTGAAAGTCTAGTCTGAGTCATATAAATAATTAATGACACTATATATTTGGATTTAGATCGCAGTAATGATTACTTTGTGTTATAATTGCTATTTGAATGAGTTGTAGAGCATCCATTAACCTTTGACACTTTGCAGTAGCTTCTGATGGTAGTCTGAGTTATATTTGGTCATTATTGACCTGGTCAAACTTAGTTTGACCAAAGTCAATCACAGGACATGAGATTATTAGACCTTATGATGACACAGATAGATGATATATGGTCTATGTACATGTACATGTTGGTTCTATGCATCAGATACAGGTTTATGATGATGATCTTTGGTTTTCAACATTATTTAATCATTTACAGATTATTATTATTTCACCGGTTCCGGTATATTGGATATATTATATGATCATGTAGAGTTCTATATGGTGTATGAGTACACATCTTGGATAGTTTTGGACCTTCTGAGTCTAATGAGACAGTCTATTTTCAGTTCAGAGCAGTTACAGTGATGATTTAGCCTCAGTAGGCTGTCCTAGTGCAGTTTTGGTCTGTCGGAGACCCTGTCAGAGCAGAGATGATTTTTATTTGGTTCACCTACGGCACTGATGATTGAGGGGGTGTCCAGCCACTTGTTTTTACCATATTACCCCCCTTCCGGACACACTGGTGCCCTCACCTTGACAATGCAGGCACTCCAGGAGGCAGTTTGGGACAGGTACACGCTTCCCGAGGCAGTTTGGGATTGGTAGAAATGGCTACAGAGGAATTCGATTTGGGCTACTGAGGCAAAGTTTTGGCATGGGATGATCAGTGATGATGAGTGGGATTTCTTCCGCACCTTCTCCAGCAGTTTCAGCTTCATCGGGGCCCACATCCATCACTTATGGCACTTTCTGATGATTTCTGAGGTCTTTTGAGGCCTACGATTTGTCCATAGAGGCACGACTTAGTATATTGATGACTATTTTATTATTATTGTGCTATGGGGATTGACCAAGGGTGGCTAAAATTACCCCTTGGACCCACCATAAGCTTATTGTTATATTTTGTCATCATGATTTGGTGGGATCCCCCCTCCTAGGGCAATTTTGTCCACTTATGGTTATATTTTATGATTGATCCATGTATTTTATTGTTGAGCTTATCTCAACCATTGATTAGATCTTTTGATCTTTTAATCTTAGCCACTCAAGTAAAAAGTGGTTGGGATTATGGTCTCTCTCCATCCTATTTAAGGAGAGAGCCTCTCATTGTAAAATCATCTAGAAATTTTTGGCTCTTGGCTCTTGGAATAAAATTTCTATCTTTGGAGTACATGCTTGGGTTGGAGTGGATGTTGGTTGTTTTGATTGTAAATGCTTTTGTCCATTGCACTGGAGGATCTATTGTAGCTATCTTGCATATTTGCCATATCTTTTTACACGTGGAGAAGACTTCTTCAACAAGTGCGAATTGGTGGGGAGGCTTGCCCTTGAAGCTTGGAGGAGGACGTTTTGGGTTAAACAGGGAGTGGTTTTGTCTTTGCACCAACTATTCTTTGCTTATCTCTTTCTTGCTTGTATCTACCTTCAACATGTTAAACTGATTGATGCTTTGCTCCTTGGCTTTGACAGGTTAGAGGGACACATATGTGGCTTGGAAAAATCGATTTGGCAATAGAGGGCTTAAAAAATTCTCCATTTGATCTTTGGCAAAAGTAATCCTCATCTCAACCAGCATTCATCTCTTCATCCAGGTATGCTCCGAAGGTATGATCTTCTTCTTCTTTGAATCATCCATAATTTCTAGATCATAAAAACCCTAATTAATCAAAACCCTCATTTTGTTTTTTTTTAGATCTACTTAGATCTAGCCTTGCTTTTGAAGAGATATTAAAAACCCACCTCTATAGCATCCACCCCTAGTTGGATCTATAGTTTGGTGGTGATTGGGTTAAAATTGACACACTTTTCAAGGCAATATAGCCCTCTTGAGGCAAATCGCACTTCCTTGGGAGAGGCTTGTTTGGTTAGATCTAGCATATGGGTAGGTGAGATCCCACTTGATTTGCAATCTACATATTTGATAACCTACCCCTAGACTTTTACTTTGGTGATTTCTACCTTGTGGGCATCATTCCACATTTTAAGTGATTAAAACCCCCTTTTGAACTACTTGGCATCTTAAAACTCAGATCTAGCAAGATCTAACCCTTGGATTGCCTTGATTTTCAAGATCCACATAGATCATTGCCTAAACTACTTGGATTTGGTGGCCATTAGACTTGTTTTGACACCCCTTTCTCGTCTTTTAGCCCTCCTTGAGCAAGGCCGCACTTCCTTGGGTGATTGAGTTTGCCCACTTTGAGGACGTGGGCAGTTGAGATTTTTGTGGATTTGGAACGAGCATGCCTTGAAACCTAGGTCTAGAGTATCATTTTGTGACGATCTGCCTTGGGGGTAGCATTCCTTATTTTAAGGGATTGTGGTCCACTTGGGTCATATCATGAAACCCTAGATCTAGCAAAATCCAACCATCATATCCCAATTAGCCCACTTGATTTGCATGCTAGGTGTCCCAATCTACACTTTGACATATCATTTGACTCCATTAACCCATCCAACAAGGCACGAGTCCTCCTTAGGGAAGTCGCACTCCTTGGGAATTGTGTCAAACCTTAGATCCCGTTACCAACTTATTTGTACCATAGTTGGATTATCTGAAGAGCCGCCATTTGACAAACATGATAAGTGTTTGACTCCAGTGTATCAGATGAGCCAACATTTGTGAATAGCCAGTTTTGGCTAGCCTGTTTTGTTTTTTGAGTCGACATGACCATGGCCCCATGGGGTTTGTATTAAAGTGTGCTAGTAGGATCTGAGTGTCTCGGTTCCCCATGACTTGATTAAGCAACTAAGGCATTCCAGGGAGTTTTTTCCCTTGTCAATTATACTTTGCTTATAGCCGAGCTATAATCGATGAGGTTTTCTCCCGCTCCTCCAAAGCTGGAATGCCCGATTTTGAAAATTTTAGCCACGGGGGGTTATTAGAGGCCAACTGATGTGTATAAGCCTACTAGACACTGTTAGAATAGATGTCGATCATGTCCTAGGTCCATAAAACCCTCAGAAAAAATTTTGAAAATTTTTTACCGGGTCCGTCGAATTTGGGTTTTTAATTATTTTTTAAATTTAATAAATTTCTCTATAGTTTAAATAGAGAAATAATAATTTGTAATATGTTAGTCGTCCGGGGTCCGAATTCAGTGATTGATGGCTCGTTTCATAAGCCAAAAATCACACATGACCTATGGACCAGCTAAATCCAGGTTTCGGATGTCATCTAGGCCTCGTAATTAATATTTTCTCTAAAAAGCCATTTACAGAGAAATTATTAATTAAAATAATAAGAATGATTATTTTGGAGATAATCCAAATCTCTCCAAAATAATCCAAATGGAATAAAGTAAAAGGCTAAATGACATGGCACTCAGCATTTATGGAGATTCCAATCATCTCCAAGCAGCTTCAGTCAACTATACAGTCAGCACAAGTCAAAACTCCTCAAGTGAATTCGCCCTCCATGCATGCAAAGTCGAATTGGTGATGTGGAGTTCATATTAAATGGGTTTTGGTTGGTATGGAGTTGCATTTAATGGGAGTGGGGGTACCTTGCCTAGGTGGAGGCCACCTCCCACTCCCAACTACCATGATTGCAATCAAATCTTAGTCTAAACTCCAAGCACCTACCTCAAAGCTCACGCTAGCTCCAAGTAGCTCACGTCAACCTCCTTTTGAGCTCGAGTTTTACACATGGTATTCGAATATTGGTTGGTGGTTATTCCAAAGTGGAGATGAGGGGCGCCTTGCCTAGGTGGAGGCCACCTCCTCATCTCATTGAATGAGACTCGACTTGTTTGGTGGAGATCAACTCCAAACTCAACATTGACTTGGTGAAATTGAAGTTTAGATTGGAAATTGAATTATGTTAGGTGCTATTGGCTCCATTCAAGCCAATTCGAATTAGGGTAGGCTAGCTCTTGTATTGTGCTATATAATGAGGCTCTTTTTCCTCATTCTACATGGATTGTTAGGCAAAGAAACTCTGGAGAAATTGTAAGCATTTTTATTGTTAATAAAGTTAAGACTTTGGAGGTCAAAAACGTGGAGGCTCTTGATGTTCATTGCTTCACTTGAGAATCAAGGTGATATTATTTTGCATTATATTTGAGGCTTTTAAGTTGTAAATCATGTTCAAGATGACTAACAATCTAGCACAAGCAAGCATGTATCTAGTTCTTTTCACTTGAATATTTTTGTTTCATATATATTATCCCATGCTTAAGGTTCTTGCAGGTACATTTTCGCTCCACATAAGGCCAAAGGAGTTCTAGCTTTATGGATTTGAGAAACAAGAGAATCTAGCTCTTCTCCATCAAACACCCAAAACACCTTCTCGGTTAGTAGTTACTTTGATCTACCTTCATTCTTGTGGAAACCCTTTCTAGATCTTATTCCAAGGTTGAAGTTATTCTTGTTTTTTAATGCCTTAGATTAGTTTGCCATAAGGTTGAAGTTCCTTCAACCTTGGGGAATAACTTGGGATTTGTTCCCTTGTGCTCTCTTCAACACTTGTTTTTGGCGTATTACCGGTTAAGCAGAGGATTTCCATAGCAGTGTTTCAAGCCCTCAAGTGTTCCACTTGAGTCCCATTTCCATCCACTCCAAGTCTGCTCCTCCTCTTCTCTCCCTTTCGCTCCTCCTTTATTTTTTGTCTCTCCTTCTCCCATTCGTTTCCCTACTCTCTCCCTATCTTCTTCTCCTCTCGTCCCTCATTCTTTTTTCCCTTCCTCTTCTCATTTGCCCTTACCTTACCTCTCCTCCTCCTCTCATCCATATCCTCTGGTTTTGGTTCTCCACCTTCCCATTCGTCCACCTTCCAAATCACAACAAAACATCAAAACGAAAACTTGTTAAGTTAAAGTTAGCTAGTTGCATTTCTTTGGAGGGTTAGTAGTTAGATCTCTTTTATAAATCAAATTTCATGTATTGAAAGGTTAGTTTAGGCATATCAAAAGGTCATTTAGGGCTTGCATTTAGTCTTTTTTCTTAAGTTTTATAGTTTCATTTCAAAAGTAGATAAGATGGCATATAAAGTAGTGTGAAATTTTGTGGTTGTATTCTCATTCTCATCGTTTTTTGGGGCATTTTGGCTTGCTGGTCCATTTGGTTAAAATCACAATTTAATTCCAAAATCTCATGCTTTTAACAAAATAGACCTCATTTCGTAAATCCCAAAAGGTTGCATTTCAAAAGAACATTTTGCACATGCATTAGATCTTAGTTGTTTGCATATAGTTCAAGCTTATTTGATTTAATTTTTCGTTAACACTTAATGGGTGCTTGTTGAAGATTTGTTGAACTTGTGTAGATCTTAAAAAAAAAAGGGGGTGAAGGGGAGAAGTGCTTATGTGAGCAAGGCACAAAAGTGACCAAAGTCACATTCAAGAAAGGAGCATAAACCAAGCAAAGGAACCAAAACGATTATCCTTTTGTAACTAGCCATTAAGGGCTCTGTTATCACATATATAGTAGCCGGGCTACCATACATTATTTTTCTCATACCAGTACACTATTCAGCCAGTTCCCTTGCATTTGAGATGCCGAGATGAGCATTTATATTGGATCACTATCAGATTGTGGACAGCAGTTGTATTCCCCATGCCATGACTGAGTTTCAGGACACTCAGAGAGATGACCGATGTAGCCATTATATCATTGGTACAGAGCAGACAGTAGTGCCCAGAGCTACAGCAGCAGTCTCAGAGGACAGATGATGGTACAGGTTGATGAGCTTTCAGGTATATGACTCAGCAGGTATATCACGGTATTATGGTTAGATTGCTTTTATACTTATTCTTATAGCATGTCTTAGCACTTAGTGTCATGATCTAGCGATCATATAGATATTTGGACCTGGTTGACCTATTATATATATATTACTGTCCCTACTCAGACTTAGAAGTTCACTATTCATACTCATTGGTACATACCCTCCTTAGGGAGAATAGAGGTGATCATTCAACCATACCTTGGCTTGCTAGTGTTGGCTTCATCTTTTCATTGTCTTCATCCATCCATGGCCTACCTTTTAGATTATCACCCTGACTTACTACTTGACTAGTGGCATGGAGGACCTTTCCCCACTGTAGCCTCTGTATTGGATGAGCTTCCCTGTTTATTGTGTCTCGGCTCTGAGTTGGTGACAAAACTTACCTATGGTGAGTTGGAGTTCCTTGTGAATTCCCCCTAGTCATTAAAGTTGTGTTGGCTAAACCTGAAACTTTTAGTGCTGCCATGAATACAAAATCTGGAAAAATGAAATGCTATATCTTGTATGTGAAAGAAACGCCAATTGAAAATGGCCATGAAAAATAAAATGTTATATCTTTTGGAAAAATAAATACCTAGGTAAACAAGTTGTCCATGACACATCTAGAAGGGCTCAGGTAAACAAGTGCCTTAAAAACACACCTGCAGCAGAAAGCCTAAAAATAAATGTAAATCTATGCAATGTGTTTGTAAACACACATAGATCAAGGCTATGGAAACTTCAGGCCCAAAAAGCAATGGAACTTAAATGTTATATCTAAACAATTGCTGGCCTTGTTTGTATTATGGATTGTGCGCATCTGTGAAGGTGAATAAACCCTCTTTAAACAACTCATCCATTTGTGAGACACCGCCATTCCCTGTGTTATTGCTCATTCGGTATATACTATGGTGTGTATTCCCTTTCCCTTGCCAAAGTGTCACAAAGTCAAGTCAGTTAAGTCATCCCTTAGCCTAGCCAGTTATTTCAGCCTTCACCCTTCACTAGCAAATTGATCACAACTATGAAGTGAGTATGGTCCTGAAGGTCTAGTCTGAGTAATATTAATAATTAACGACACTATATATTTGGATTTAGATCGCCAGTCATGATTACTCTGTGTTATAATTGTTATTCGAATAAGTTGTAGAGCATGTATTAACCTTGACACCTTGCAGCAGCTATGGATGATGGTCTGAGTTGTATTTGGTCTTGGTTAGACTTAGTTTGACCATGGAGGACCATGGGACATGAGATGTTGGACCTTATGATGATATGGATAGATGATATATGGTCTATGTACACATACAGGATGATTCTATGCAGCAGCTACAGGGTTATGATGATGATTCTTGGGATACAACAGTGTTTGGTCATTTACAGATCATTATTATTGGCCTTGTTCCGGTACATTGGATATTTATTTTGATCATGCAGAGACTCATATGGTGTATGAGTACACATCTTGGATGGATTTGGACCTTCTGAGTCCAATGGGATAGTTTGTTTTCAGTTCCGGGCACTTACAGTGATGATTTAGCCTCAGTAGGCTGTCTTAGTGCAGTTTTGGTCTGTTGGAGGCTCTGTCGGAGCAGAGATGACTTTTATCCGGTTGACCTAGGGCGCTGATGATGGAGGGGGTGGTCCAGCCACTTGTTTTTACCATATTACCCCCCTCCCGGACACATTAGTGCCCTCACCTTGACAGCGCCATCACTCCAGGAGTCTGTTTGGGCAGTTTCACGCTTCCCGAGGCATTTCAGGATTGGTAGAAATGGCTATTGAGGAAATCGATTTGGGCTACTGAGGCAAAGTTATGGCATGGGATGATCAGTGATGATAGATCAGGGTCTTCCACACCTTCTCCAGCAGTTTCAGCTTCATCGGGGCCTGCATCCATCACTTATGGCGCTTTCTGTGGATTTTTGAGGTCTTTTGAGGACCACGACTTCTCCTTGGAGGCACGATTTGGTACTTTCATGATTATTTATTGGTTATTGTGCCATGGGGATTGACCAAGGAGGGATAAAATTACCCCTTGGACCCACCATGAGCCTCTTATGATATTTTGTCATCATGATTTGGTGGGATTCCCCTCTCCTAGGGCGACTTTGTCCACTTATGTTATATTTTATGTGTGATCCATGTATTATGTTGTTGAGCTCATCTCAACCATTGATTAGACATTTGTATCTTTTAATCTTAGCCACTCATTCAAAAAGTGGTTAGGGTTTTAGTGCCTCTCCTTCCTATTTAAAGGAGAGAGCCTCTCATTGTAAAGGGTCTTTGGCTCTTGGATTATTGGTATAGAAAAATATTCTTGTGGAAATTCTTGTGGTCTCCTTTGCATCTGGTGTTCTTAGATGGTGATTGGAAAGTCTATTGCAACCTAGCATTTGGAAATTGTGGTAAGATCTATCTTTTTTGGAAATCATTGTTTGTCTACAGGAGGGCGACTTCAACAAGGGCGATTTTGCAAGGCTTCTTCAAATCGACTTTCTTGGCATTCGCTTGTATCAGGGGGTTATCATTAGTATCATTGTGATCTATGCTATCTTTCTGTTACTTCTTTTGTGGCATTAGTCTTATCTCTTGATGCATCAAATCTGATATTGTTGACGTTTGTTGTGCAGGAGAGAGGGCGCATTGGCTTCTTGGACAAAATCGATTTGCATAGAAACTACCTCAAAGCTTCCAAATTGATCGGGATTGCATAGATCATCATCATCAAGGCATCTACAAGGTTACCCAGGTAAGATCCACAGGTTTGTTTCTCTTTCCTTTATCCAATCCATTGACATAGCTCATAAATTGCTAAAACCCTAAATATCTTAAAACCCCCATTTTACATTTTCTCAGATCTACTTAGATCTAGTGGGTTGTTGGGCATGATATTGAAAACCCACCTCTATAACATCCACGGCATCCCGGATCTATAGTTTGGTGAGGATTGGCTTCCGTTTGACCCCTCTCCCAAGCCAACTTAGCTTCTCCCAAGGAAGGCGCACTTCGCCATTTGAGCAAGTTGACCTAGATCTAAGTGATGGGTGTTTGAGATTCCACTTGATTTGACATCTACACATCAAATAACATACACCCAGGTTGTCCCTTTCTTGAAATTCACCTTGTGGGCCCCATTCCACATTTTAAGGGATTTAATCCCCATTTTGGACCACTTGGAACACTTAAACTCAGATCTACTAAGATCTAACCGGTGGATTGCCACGAAATTATAGATCCATACTCCTACCTGACTGATCTACTAGGATCTAAAGTTTGGATGCCATCCGACATGATTTGACCCACCTAAACCCCAATTTAAGCCTCCTTGGGTAAAGTCGCACCACCTTGGAGAAGTGAGTTCACTCACTTCTAGGAACTGGGTACTTGAGATTATTGCAGATCTGAAGCCGGAATAATTCAAAACCTAGGTCTAGACTGTCACTTTGTCAAATCTTGCCTTGGGGACTGCATTCCTTGTTTTAAGGGATTGTGGTCCACTTGGGTTAAACCTAGATCTAGACACATTCAACCATCAAGACCTATACTGTCCACTTATCTCATGTTGTAGGAGTCCTAAACCATAAGTCAACCCCACTTTGACTCCACTTCCCAATTCCCAAGGCACTGGTTTATCTCCAAGACAACCCAACTTTCCTAGATTGTTGGATTGACTTGTGGTTTGACTTTTGCATGGTGAACTATACCCTTAAAGCTATCATGAATCATGGTCAAACTTGTCTCATGTACTAGTTAGCCCCAGTACATCCCTCAAAACTATCCTGCATTGGACACGGTTCCCAAGGCAGTGGACCTTTTGACATTGATCTAGTACACTCATCTTAGATCTCACTTCAAACATTGTAAGTCACTCTCACATCAACTACGAACCAAAGCTATACCTATTGAAACCTTCACTTGGCTTGTGACTTCATCTTTAGGTCTAGGATAAACCATACACCTAACTTCACTTGGAAATACCCTGATTTGGTGTCTTGGTTTTGATCTCTCCTGTCGGGAGTAGATCGGGTCTCCCCCTTTGTTGTCTGGGCTAGATAACATAAAGCGAAGGTTGCCTCGACTGGCGTGACAACCATATACATATTGGAGGTCGTGGTGATCGTGGTTGCACCTTTCAAGTTTCCCTTCCCTATTGCCATCCATGACTGGATCCATCCATAGGGGTAACTACAGTTTAGGTGATAACAGGCTCTAAAAGTCTCTCTTTAAAAGTTTATCTCAAGTCAGATCAAAGACCTTTCAAGGAATTTTCCTTAAGGCACTTGTAAAAGTTAATAAAAGTTTTTAGTGGAGGAGTCCTCCACCTTTGGGTTTCTTCCCCATTTGGGGAAGAGTGTTGGGTTTGCTTAGCTTAGATCTTTTCAATTCTTGTTTTAGAGTAGTTTATTTTATCTTGTCGCTTCTCTCTCAAGTTTTGACCAGAGTAAGCTAACTTTGGGATTGTATCCGAAAGGCCACATAGTTTTGTGGTAGCTTCTCGTTCCCCCATCAGCATCTTGTGGACATCCAACTAGCTGGAAGGTTTCCAGGACTGACGGTTCTAGTGGTTGACCTTGTTCGGAGGTTGATCCCACCTTAGTGTAAAATTTGCTTGGTAGAACACTAGATCTTTCAGTTATTTCATTTTATTTTGCAAGTAGCATGTTAGTAGTATTTCACATCTATTTGAGCTATCACATGATTTAAATGTTACAAAGTTGCAATATCTTGTTATCACAACTGCTACTTGTTTCTTAAAACGAACAAAGTCTCTTGAACTTGGCCAAATCCAAGTCAAGAGTACTCTCTGTCGGAGAGCATTGTTAGATCTGCATTTTTCCTTGCATTAGGCATTTTAAAGTAGGAAGTCTCTTGAACTGTGGTCTTAAGACCAAGTCAAGAGCGCTCTCTGTCGGAGAGTTGAACAAGTGCTCTAAATAATAAAACTTGTCAATCCACATTTCCCCCTTAATTAATTTATCTTGGTCGTTTATCCAACACCCGTATGCTCTGCCAACCGGAAACGGTTGCGCTAGTACTCAGAAAGGTGAAGGATTTGATAAACCCATAAGTGATAATTAATTAAAACTTTCACCCCCATAACCAACGAACCGGCGTTGTTCAAAAAGTATTTTAAGCAGTTCTTAGGGGATGCACCGGATTGCCCAATCGGCGACACGGTGGCTGGTTAGCATTGCGCGCCTCGCTGTGATTTCAGACAGGTTTGACATGTCTCTTAAAGGAGCTGCTTAGAATGTCTTTCCGGACACTCTTTTGACATCCTTGGTTTTATCCTAATAATCAAGACCATTAAAATCTTCAATTTACAAAGATAATCTGCACAACGATCTCACAAACGGCAATTTTTCAAGACCCACACTTTCAGCATCACAATCTTTACTTTTCTTTGACTCCATAAGCCATTGGTTATTTAAAAGCATATATATTGATCAGGACCATTTGTCCTTGTGTTTATTGCATATTGTGAATGCTTTAGTGATTTATCAGATCTTGAATCATACTGCCATCTTGTTATCTTATTTTTGCAACGTGGATTGCTTATTATCTGTTGTTCATCTTTACATATTTTTTTGGTCTCATCACAAGAAAAATCCTAAAACAACACTCATCCGCATCACCCCATACAAAAACACTTAAATACTAGAGCCTTAGTGAAACTCTTTTTTAGGGACTACCCCCCTTGGCTTCGTTAGGAGTAGCCTAAACGGAGGAGCTGGGATTTAGGTGACAGTACCTGGCTCATTGCTTGCCCCCAGGGCCACACCTCTCTCACTTGTAGTGAAGAGATAGCTTTCGAAAGATTTCTGCTGCTGGTGTGCAGTTTGGCGGACAACAGATCCCATATGTGGGTATTCCTAATTTCAACTTAGATTCATAGATCTACTCATTATATATTCACTAGTACCAATTGCATCCCTTAATTTCACCTTGTGGGTCCTGTTTCCCCCCATATTGACAGGGGTGTCCACATGTAAAAGTGCTCTCGCATCTTTCAGCAGGGTGATGCCTTGAAAGGCATTTTCTTGTGTTATTTTTCAGGGAGAGGACGATCATGACATCTCTTTGAAACAGAGGAACTCTCTGGTAAAGTGGCAGGTATTCATTGGCATTATTTAACCATATCTCATGCACTTGAGCTTACTGCAGGGTATTGCAATACTACAGACAGAAATGGTTATCTTCCCATAGCACAAATGTTTGGGAGACATGGAGTAGTTTTTAATTTTACTTGTATTGAGATGAAAGATGTAGAGCAACCAGCAGATGCAAAATGTTCTCCAGAGAAGTTGATAAAACAAGTCATCCCTGCAATGATAAAAAAAAATCCATGAGATAAAGATGTCTGGGCTAAGACAGTTGAAAGCTGATCAGGAATCTTTTGATGTTCCTTATTCAGTTTGTGTTGTTTCTCACAGTCTTGGTGGAGCTGCCATGTTGATGTATTTGATGACCAGGTGCCTAAAAGGCCTTCCACATCGACTTTCAAGACTGACTCTATTATCATCTACAGGATTATGGAAGTGACAACGAGCATAATGAAGCATTAGCCACTGACATGAGGAAATATTTAGCAATGATGGTCAAAGAAGAACAATGACAGCTGAAGGTTGTTGAAATCAGATTGTGAGAAGCATCAGTAGCAGGTGAAAATTTTGAAAAGTCCTTAATATATCAGGGGCAAATGTATGTTTCTGCATAGCACATTTCCTTTCATTCAAATGTCTTTTCAAAGCAGAAGGAGAAGACTGATAGCGATAAAGAAAAGCCTCCATCTACCTCCAAAATCAATGAAATGATAAAGTCCTGTAGCAGCTCGCAACCAGCATTTGTTTACAGATACTCTAAAAGAGCATGATCCATGGATCCACCGATAGGAGCTATTGCAGCCGGAAATGTAGTTCTTATGAAGCTTTCTGAGGTTGTCCCTACAGCATCTTCTTTGCTTACAAGGCTTATACAACAGTATTTAATTCTGCAATTCGTGAAGTGTTACAGAGACAACAGGTCTGTTGGAGCAGAAGTGGGTAAAATCTTTTACACAGGTAATGGAAAATAGGAGAAAATTGTGATGGCTGCAGCCGCAAAACATCTGACTCCTATAACCTTAAAACTCGAGAAAATTTCTTTGAAAAAGATCCATGTCAGTCGGCGGACTTGGCTCGAATTTGTAAATTTCAGTCATATGCACGTTTTAAAGGCTCTCGGAGGATGCAAAGTATATTGTTGAATTTCAATCTAGAGATGGAGAGGTCGAGGGAAAATTGAAAGATGTTGCTGAACGAGCAAGGGAAAAGAAAATTTTCAACTACAGTCGCTTCTTTGCAATTGGATTGTTTCGGCTACTTGAACGGGAAAACGCTACAGACCCGACTGTTCTGGAGAAGCTATGTTCAGCCTTAAATATAAGCAAGCCCAGTGTTGACAGAGATCTTGATATCTACAGAAATATTCTTTCGAAATTGGTCCAGTCGAAGGAGCTTTTGAAAGAATATGTTGATAAAAGTTTGAGTTTTATACAGAGTAAGACTCGCTGGAGGATTTTTTGTTATTACATGAACCCCGTATCACCGACTGCACATTTCCACGTTTTCAGATTTTAATAGCAGCGCAGTGGGTATCCGCAGGCACTCGTGGGTTTATTCACGCCTTCTTGACAATCAATTGCAGCGATCAGAAGTCATGACCTCCGGATAAAATCGAAAATTTTGGTAGCTGTGCCAAAATCGCGATTTGCCTTTTGTCATCACCGGTGTCAACTGCTTGTGCATCGGCGTCCAGATTGACAGCCACTGCAGACTATATTTGATTACGATAAGGGTTTGGAGTGGGCACCCATCTAATTCACCGAACGGGGACCACTGTCAGTCACAGCATTGAGTTAATCGAGGGCAATTTCGAGTTTCAAAGGAATGAATACCAATTCGTGGTGAGCGCCGAGTGCAGGGATAAATTCTCACGCCGAGCCTGTTGTTAGGTGGCTGCTCACTATCAAAGTTAATCAACAGCGAAATTGCACGTCAGGTCGGGATCATCCACGCATTTTTTAGACAGTCCGAGCACCACGCGATTTTGCGGATCACTTGTCATCTTGACAGCCAACGATCACATTTCTGGAGCCCATCATCATGTATACCCAACCCCGAATTGGAACGTAGGCTGCTACAGTTTAACTAATTGCAATACAACTGTCTGGGTTATGCGTGGAACCGTGTACAACACGTGTTTTTCCTCTGTCAGCTGATTTCACGCTTTTCTTTTGTTCGAGGTTCACCTTTGCAGTAGCTGCGTATCAATCATATTGGAAATTCCAATGCTCGGAGTCCCATAAAGTCGAATTTCTGGCATCTTCGGTGACGTGGTAACATGAAGCAGTTGGTCAGTTCAGTGTTGAATTCATGCAAACGTAGGTGGCGAGGCATTTTCTGAGATTACCTTTTGGCATTTTGGAGATAATCCGATATTCTCTCTTACATGTCATCCAGTTAAAATCAGCTGGCACTAGCACTCGGCATACCCAAACCCCTTTTCGAACTTGAGAAGTAGCAGACACAGCCCTGTTTTCTCGATTTTGGCAACCTCGTTGGCTACATGTGAGTTCTGGAGATGACAGATTTCCAATCTATTGGCAGCCGAGACTAAGTTTTGAGTTAACACGTACACCTAGAAGTTGGCACATTAAATTATTTTATTTTATTTTATTTTTTATTTTTTTTTGGCACTCTTGCAAAGCCCTAATCAGGGTGACATTGTAGTTTTTGCTTTATTTAAACCAGCAGGCTTTCATTTGTAAGGATGGAGATTTTTGGGAGTTCTTCCCCAGACCTTAATAGAAAAATATCATGATGGGATTCTTTGGCTAAATGGGAAATTCTTTCGTCCTTTGTTTGCCATTTTTATTTGTATGCCATCTTTCATTTTGTATGAGGCAATACCTCTCTTAGCTCCTTGCTTTCGATTCTTAAGCTGGGATCATCTGAATAGAAGGCTAATAATCTAGCACAACTTTATTTGACCCATGTTTTTCTCTTAAGCTTTGCGGTTTTCAGGTATGCTCTAGTGCAAGAGCTCTTAGTTGGTTACTACATTCATCTGGCGGCAAGGTCATTTTAGAGTTTTCCTTTGACTCCATTCGCCCCTCTCTGATACTGGCACTGGTCTTTCCCTGAGGATTGATCTTCCTTTCCTTTCCATCAACCATCCAAAATTATCTTTCGTTACATCCGTTTCTCTAAGGCAGCCTCTTCCATTTCACCTTGCCCGTTACCGTACCTGCCTTAGTGATCCTATTTTAGGGATACCCCGCTAGTGTTGGAGAAGAGCCAACCTAAAGCGAAGAGGAGAGAAGTGTGGTGACATTGGCCTCTCTCCTGAGAGAGTTGTCATCCAGCTGGCGTTGCACATTTTGGGCTTTCAAACGACACGCATGCCATTTCGGAGGACAACAGGTCCCATTTGAACCATTCACATATTTCAAGAAAGTAGGTCCCACTTGTGTAACACATGGTACTAGATCTTGTCATTATAACTAATCATGTGGCCTAAATCATATATTGGTTGAAACACTAATCATCTCTCAAACCACCATCAACCATACTTTAACTTCTAGGTCCACTTAACCTTGCATTGGTTTCCGTAACTCATTATTTACTTATCCCTAGGAACCTTTGTTTGGGTCCAATAATCTTTGATTGGTAATAGGGTCTCCCCCTAGGTCTTGATTCATCTAGATCTAAAGTGAAGAGTGCCTCGATTGACGTGACTCCCAGCTTGCATTGGGAACCGTGGCATCTCTTGGGTCACCTCTTTAGTTGTCCATCTCCTCTACTGTCCCGGACGGGATACCACTAGGGGCAGCTACAAGTTGTGATATAACAGGAACTAAGTAACCAAAGAGAGGAATTTGAGTTTTAAGAGGATGAAGAAAGAAAGCTTGCTAAAGCTTGAATCTCTTTTGAGACTTGCAGATGCCAATGGAGACAAGAAATGTTATTCCTCAATAGATTCAAAGAAGGGGGAGATGCAAATTAGCTCCACCCCTTGCTCCAAAATAGTAACCTGAAAGTTTATTCACACTTGCAAAAGGAAGGGTCAAATCTGGTACATTTCACAAATATAAACCAAAAGAGCATGAAATATAACTTACTAAAGCATGCTACTCTTGAATTTCTAGATGCAAAATAGTAAGTAAATAATTTGAAGACTACAAATATTTACTCTATGTGTTTTAGAACAACCATCCAAGCCAGATTGATTACCAATTTAGAAAATGCATGAAAAAACTAGAACAAGATTACCTCATTAAGCTCACACCATTCACAAGTTTGACATGCACCAATGGACCTCCAAAGCCTCAATATTATTCATAAAATGCACAAAGGCATAACATTACAAAACTAGTAGAGGTTATTTGCATCCATGCACAATGAGGAGCAAGAACCTGCTTTTATGGAAAGAATGAGAGAGGGGGGCGAGTTTATGAAGAGATCTAGGACAAGAGGGCGCATCTCCATCAAGAGAGTGTGATCAAAGGTTGAACTAAACTCTAAGTGATGTTTGGAAGGTGTGATAGAGATGAGGTGGCTTCCACCTCAAGAGAGTGCACCCCTCTCCACCTTGTTCTTATCTCCCAACGAATAACCATGCTCCAAATAAGCAAAGTCGCCCAAGTATGGAAGGAGGGCACAAATCCCAAGGAGAGAAAGCTTGTAGTGCTCTGGATTTGATCTGAATGTGATTGGAATCCCCTTTGATGTTGATTTCCATGTCAACTGTGCCTTTATTTGACTCAAATCCTTCAATCTTAGAGAATTTGTTTTTTCTCCATTCTTTATTATTTTCATTAAATAATTCTTTTTTAATATTCACTTAAAACTTAGGAAAAGTGGGGTTTGGGGTTTTATGGGTGCTTCGGGTTAGAAAACGAACACCCCCATGGCAAAAACAATTCCTAGACCATACTTTTTTCATATTTTTGATTTTTTAATTAAAATCATTAAAAAACCCCGAAAAACGGGAAAAATTAAAATTGTCCAAAATGACTCAAATTCTTGGGGACCTAGTACATGTTCATAATGACTCAATTATATGTCTAGCAAGCTCATAAACATTGACACATGAACTTTAATAACATCCTAAGGCTCAAGAATCAGGATGACCATTATAGCTTTGGAGGAGCGGGTGAAAAATTCGTTGATTATACAATGCTTATTCAACATTTGCATAATTGAAAAGGAAAAAACACCATGGAATGATCACCGTTGACAAAAAAGTCCTAGGATGCCAAGTTCTCTACATAAGAAAGTCTTGCTAGCACATTTTTACAATATCCCCAAGGGGTATGAACTTGCAATTATTACAAAGGGGCCAAAATGGCCCTAAATAAGTCTTATGAACTTCTGAACACTGATAATGAACATTGAATATGTTCACAACACTGGCAGCTCACAAGAAATCCAACTATGGTACAAAATAGTTGGTAACATTTGACTCCAACTGCGAGATGTGCACTCGTTTGATTTTCAATCAAAGAGTGTTCGAGAATCCCAGAATCTTCGGTTCCTGCACAAAACTTAAGTGCATCAGTTCCACATATACATGATAAATATGCCAAATGAAATCCAAGTAAAAATAAAATACAATGTTAGTATACAAATTTTAATATACAACAACTATTATACATGAAAATATTGTAAAAAAAATAATATATAAAAATAATGTACAAAACAAAAAAGACTAAAAGACAAGAGGAAAGGGTTTAGAGAAGCCCTGAAATGCCCCCATGGGCATTTATGTGTCACCTCTGTAGAACAGCTTCAGATGTTTCCCATTCACTAGTAGGTTCAACCTTTCTCCTTCCATGTTGTTGAGCAAAAAGGAATTTGTGTCGACAAAATCGTGAATGATTGGCCCCTTCCAGAGGCTATCGAATTTCTCGTGTTTTCCTGGCTTCTCTTCTTTCATCTCTCAAGAGAATTGTGTCCCCAATCTGGAAAGGTCTCGACTTGGTTGACTTATCAAAGGTACTCTTCATGCTCTCCTGATGTCTGCTACTCTGATCTAATGCTGCCCTTTTGGTCTCATCTAGCTCAATAATTTGATTCACCCTCTGCTCCATCTCCTCCTTTTCTGAACCATATTCAATGATCATTTGAAACACATGTATTTGCATGGTGATGGGCAACTCAGCTGTGAACCCATATACCAGTTCAAAGGGAGACTTCCTAGTAGCATTTTTCTTGGTTATCTGATCAACCCAAAGTGCATACTTGATCTTGCTATCCCATGCCTTCTTACTGTTCCCCTCAGTTTTCTTGATAATATTCATTAAGTTCTTGTTTGTGGATACAACAAGTCCATTTCCCCGGGGGTAATAATTGGACGAATGGGATAGGGTAATGCCATAGTTAAAGCAGAAGGAAGTGATATCAATAGAACTGAAAGCCTTGGCATTATCCGTTGTTATTTTGAGAGGGAAACCAAATCTTATGATGATTTTATCCTCGAGGAAATCAATAACAACTTTCTCAGTGGTTGATTTGGTGGGTATGGTCTCTACCCACTTGGTGAAATAATCAGTAGCTGTAGGATCCAAGTAAACCTGTTACTTGAATTATCCTTGAACTGATCGATGAAGTCAACCCCCATTGCTGAAAGGGGTCAAGGACCACTACTGGCTTGAGGGGAAGAGTTGCCAATTTTTGCTTCCTGATAAAGAGTAGGCACTCCCGACAACACTTAACAAATTTATGCACATCTGCGAAAAGGGTTGGCCAGTAGTAACTTGCTCAAAGGATTTTGTGGGCAGTTGTATTTGTTGCGAAGTGGCCTCCACAAAACCTTGAATGAAACTCTATCAAGATTCTTTTGGAATCTTGCCCATTCACACATCTAAGTATTATCTCGTCTGGATTCCTCCAACCCAAACCTTCTTGAGTGAGACAATACGTAGCTATTTTCAAACTTAAAGCCCATCTTTTATGACGCTTGAGGTGATCTAGGCAAGGTGAAGAAGGAAATAGATGATGTCCGAATACCAGTGGTTATCAAGATTCTGTAATGATGGGTCATGACTGGCTCAGATCCACTGTTTTCACAAACCATTCCTATGGCTTCCTCATTCTTTTGAGTCAACATCTTGGCAAGACCTTGTCCTTTTCTGAGCTTGGCAGGTTTTAATTCTAAGTCATATTCCTGAATCTTTGATACCCATGTACCCCTTACTCCTAAACAATCTTGTTGGGACAAGATGTCTTTTACTGCAGCATTGGGAACATAACCTATGACTTTAGAATACCCAATATAGGTCCTGGAATGTTTCAATGATTTAACCAAGGCATAAGCCTGCTTCTCCACGATGGTGTATTTTAATTCTGAATTCTGTAAAGCACGGCTCATGAAAGCAATGGGTTGCTCAAATCCTTCGTTGTTCTTCTGGAGCAAAATACCTGTTATGGTGTTTTCAGATGCAAAGGAAAATATCATAAAATCCTTGGTATAGTCTGGGCTGACTAGGATAGGCGATCTTGTGATTGCATCTTTTATACATGAGAGCCTACCTTTCCTCATCCGTCCACACAAACTTGGCATCTTTCTTTAATAATTTCTGCATGGGTTTCATTAACTTAGGTAAGTTAGGGATGAATCTTCTATTGAAGTTGATGTGTCCATTAAAAGATTGGAGGGCTTTAACATTCTTAGGCAAAGGTATCTTCTTAATTGCCTCTATTCTCTTGGGATCAACACGAACCCGGTCCTTGGATATGATATGTCCTAGGAGCTTTCCTTCATCGATACCTAGGACTGACTTAGCCTGATTTAAGGAAATGCCATACTTTCTACACCTTTTGAATACTTGTTTTAAATGACTTATGTGGCTAGATCTTTCTTTGGAGAAAACAGTCAAGTCATCTTGATAAATCTCTATGATTTTTCCAATTAGCTCCTTGAATGCATAGTCCATAGCTCTTTGGAAAGTGGCCCCAGTGTTCAATAAACCAAAAGGCATTCTTAAGTATTTGAAAGTACCCCAAGGAGTTGTGAAAGTGGTCTTATGTCTATCTTCTTTCTGGATGACCACTTGGTTGTACCTTGAAAAACCATCTAGCATGGACATCATGTTAGCACTTGTGACCCTTTGGAGAAGGGTTTCCATATTCGAAAGCGGATAGTTGTCCTTCTTGTTGGATTTTGTGCAACCTCGGAAGATATTATTTATTGTACTTTATTGTACTTGATTGTACCTCCTAAGGGAGATGAACTTGATGTATTTACATATGTAAATCCCTTGAAAGAATCAATGTAATCCTTGGGATGAAAAGCAAGCAAAAATAAAATTAAAAAGAAAATTATTATTGCTCCCCAACTGAAGTCGGCCCAGTTAGGGATTTTTCCAGTTTAGCACTTGTATAAATAAGAGGTAAAGTGCACCTCTTTATTCACTCACTCATTCACTCAAGTTCGCATCACTTGGAAGAGAGAAGTTTGCATCTGCTGGAGAAGAAGATTGTTTTGGGGTTTCTACTCTTGGAAAGCATTTCCATCTTTTCTCTTTTATGATTGTACTCTGATCTCGGAATTATCATCTCTATATGAAGGTTGTTGGGTATTCTCCTGTTTGGGTTTCCTAGGATAAACTCTGTTGTTATTGTTTTGTGCTTTGTCTTTCTTCTAGTGATCTTGTTTATGCAATTGATTTATTATGCTATGAATGTATGAAAATCTAACACTTTTGACAAGCCACATTTAGATTCCTAAAGTCGATGCATATCCTTATGCTTCCGTTCTTCTTCCTAACAACCACTAAGTTAGAGCACCAGGATGAATGTCTTGTAGGTGCAATAATCCCTACTCCTAATATTTTTTCAAGCTCTTTTTTAACAATGGGAGCTAACTTAGGGTTGATCTGTCTCAATTTTTGTCTGAAAGGTTTTACTTCCTTGATCTCTTGCTTTAAAAGTATAGTGTGTTGGAACACATCTTCACGATATGCTTTTAATTCATCATAAGTAAAAGCAAACAAGTTGCAATATCTATCAAACCAAGGCCTCCTTGAGTCCTTTATCCTTGGGCATAGTAAAAACATCCCAAGCAACCAAAGGAAGGCCTCTCTCACCACCATACTTGGACCATAAGTACATTCTCAGGATTTGCTAGAGTCGATGACACTAAGCTCTGCTAGGGAACCAACAATAGACGTAATAAACATGGGATGCCTGGAGAATGTGACCCACAATCATTAGCTTCCCTGCAAAGTGAAGGTCTTTATGTTGCCAAACATGAAGCTTGCTTTACAGTTTTTGAAGACAACAATCCCACATGGCTATAGGTGGAAACCCAATGCAAAAGGGCTAACAAGATATTTGACAATCGCCTCGGGGTGAATGTAAGACTAAGGACTAGGAATCCACCTAGGAGGTGAATCTAACCCATGAAGCAAAAAATCAGTTTTGTGAGTGTTACACCCCAAATTCTCTGCAGTGCACCCTATCAGATGTGCCAAAGAGGGGGGTGTTTTTGCAATTGTAAAAGGTAAAATGGGGCTTTTGTATGTAAAAGTGTTGGTTTAGCGGGGCTCAAGAACTTTGGTCGATCATGGCAAGTCCTCTTGGTCCTCATTTCAAGATGTGTGGTCCTCATTGCAAATCTTTGATTTGAACTAGAAAGAAAAGGGGTTAGAGTATGTGAATGGTTCAATTGGACCAATTATAGACAAGCTTAGGACAAAGTCCAGGCCCGACTAGATTGTTTTTATGGTCCTGTTATCACATATATAGTAGTCGGGATACCATACATTTTTTGTCAGATTCCAGTACACTATTCATCCAGTTCCCTTACATTGAGATGTCGAGATGAGCATCTATATTGGATCACTATCAGATTTTGGACAATATATATTTCCCATTCCATGACTGAGTCTTAGGACATCCAGAGAGATGACCGATGTAGCCATTATACCATTTGTACAGAGCAGTCAGTAGTCCCTAGAGTTACAGTAGCAGTTTCAGAGGACAGATGATGGTTCAGAGGATGAGCATTCAAGTATATGACTCAGCGGGTATATCATAGTGTTGTGGTTATATTGCTTTTATATTTAATCTTATAGCATGTCTTAGCACCTAGTGTCATGATCTGGCGATCATATAGATATGTGGACCTGGTTGATCTTATTATATATATTCTATTGTCCCTACTCAGACCTAGAAGTTCACTATTCATACTCATT
Source organism: Larix kaempferi (assembly GCA_027924585.1). NCBI lineage: Eukaryota > Viridiplantae > Streptophyta > Pinopsida > Pinales > Pinaceae > Larix > Larix kaempferi. The sequence goes on along the minus strand of BSBM01000764.1, from coordinate 9,223,117 downwards.
GGTTTCACCCTCCTTAGGGAGAATAGAGGTGATCATTCCACCATACCTTGGCTTGCTAGTGTTGGCTCCATTATTCATTGTCTTCATCCATCCATTACCCACCTTTTAGTTTATCACCCTGACTTACTACTTGACTAGTGGCATGGAGGACTTTTCTCCACTGTAGCCTCTGTATTGGATGAGCTTCCCTGTTTATTGTGTCTCGGCTCTGAGTGGGTGACAAAACTTACCTATGGTGAGTTGGATTTCCTTGAGAATTCCCCCTAGTCACTAAAGTTGTGTTGGCTAAACCTGAAACTTTTATTGCTGCCATGGATACAAAGCATGGAAATGAAATGTTATATCTTGTATGAAAAGCCTGTTCATGCAATGTGTTTCTAAACACACATGAATGAAAGGCAAACCAAATGAAAATGGCTATGAAATAAAATGTTATATCTATTGTAAAATGTAAATACCTAGGTAAACAAGCTGTCTGTGACACACCTAGAAGTGCTCAGGTAAACAAGTGCCTTAAAAACACACCTGCAGCAGAAAGCCTAAAATAAATGTAAATCTATGCAATGTGTTTATAAACACACATAGATCAAGGCTATGGAAACTTCAGGCCCAAAAAGCAATGGAACTTAAATGCTATATCTAAACAATTGCTGGCCTTATTTGTATTATGGATTGTGCGCATCTGTTAAAGGTGAATAAACCCTCTTTGAACAACTCATCCATTTGTGGGACACCGCCATTCCCTGTGTTGCTGCTCATTCAGTATATACTATGGTGTGTATTCCCTTTCCCTTTGCCAAAGTGTCACCAAGTTAAGTCAGCCAAGTCATCCCTTAGCCTAGCCAGTTATTTTAGCCTTCACCCTTCACTAGCAAATTGATCACAGCTATGAAGTGAGTATGATCCTGAAAGTCTAACCTGAGTAATAATAATAATTAATGACATTATATATTTGGACTTAGATCGCCAATAATGATTACTTTGTGTTATAATTGTTATCTGAATAAGTTGTAGAGCATGCATTAACCTTGGACACTTTGTAGCAGCTTCTGATGATGGTCTGAGTTATATTTGGTCATGTTGATTTGGTTAGACCAAGGTCAACCATAGGACATGAGATGATTGGACCTTATGATGATATGGATAGATGATATATGGCCTATGTACATGTACATGATGATTCTATGCAGCAGCCACAGGGTTATGATGATGATTCTTGGTTTACAGCAGTGTTTGGTCATTTACAGATTATTATTATTGGCCTTGTTCCGGTATATTGGATATATATTTTGATCATGCAGAGACTCATATGGTGTATGAGTACACATCTTGGATGGATTTGGACCTTCCGAGTTCGATGAGGCAGTTTGTTTTCAGTTCCGGGCACTTACAGTGATGATTTTGCCTCAGTAGACTATCCCAGTGCAGTTTTGGTCTGTCGGAGGCCCTATCAGAGCAAATGTGATTTTTATCCGGTTGTCCTAGGGAGCTGATGATGGAGGGGGTTGTCCAACCACTTGTTTTTACCATATTACCCCCCTCCCGGACACACTGGTGCCCTCACCTTGACAGCGCAGGCACTCCAGGAGGCAGTTTGGGGCAGTTTCATGCTTCCCGAGGCATTTCAGGATTGGTGGAAATGGCTATTGAGGAAATCGATTTGGGCTACTGAGGCAATGTTATGGCATGGGATGATCAGTGATGATAGATCCGGGTCCTCCACACCTCCTCCAGCAGTTTCAGCTTCATCGGGGCCCGCATCCATCACTTATGGCACTTTCTGAGGATTTCTGAGGTCTTTTTGAGGCCTACGATTTGACCATGGAGGCACGATTTGGCACATTTGGGATTATTTTATGATTATTGTGCTATGGGGATTGACCAAGGAGGGATAAAATTACCCCTTGGACCCACCATAAGCCTCTTATTATATCTTGTCATCATGATTTGGTGGGATTCCCCTCTTCTAGGGCGATTTTGTCCACTCACATAATATTTTATTAGTGATCCATGTATTTTATTGTTGAGCTCATCTCAACCATTGATTAGACATTTGTATCTTTTAATCTTAGCCACTCATTCAAAAAGTGGTTAGGGTTTTGGTGCCTCTCCTTCCTATTTAAAGGAGAGAGCCTCTCATTGTAAAGGGGACTTGTGGCTCTGGATTATTGGAATAGAAAATTATTATTGCATCTATCTCCAGTGTTGTGGTGAATGTTTTTGGTGTTCGTTCGTTGGTTCTTCCTTTGCACTGAGTTATTGGAGATCTTGTTTGCCATATCTTTTGTACCACTTTTTTGCATCTACAGGTGGAGGCCGATTTGCTTTGAGGAGGAAGTATTGGTAGGGGAAGACTCTCCCTACTTCTTCTTTGGATCTCTTCGTTGGTAACAGGGAGTATTACTGTCCCAGGACCTTCTATTCTATGTTATCATTTGCATTTTACTTGTATTTCCTCCATACTTGACCTTTCTGATTGAAATCGATTTTCCTTGGATTGACAGGTAGAGGAGGGCGCACTTGTGGGCTAGGGCATCAATTTGGCAAGCAAAATCAACAATCTCTCATTTGATCTCTGCGGGAATCTTCCTCAACATCAAGGCCTCTCATTCACATCACTCAGGTATGATATCAAGGTAATTTCTTTCCATGATCTATCCACTTGTCTAAAATATTTAAAACTCTAATTAATCAAAACCCCCATTTTACATTTTTTCAGATCTACTAAGATTTAGTGGCTTCTTGGGAAAGAAATTTAAAACCCACCTCTATAGTATCCACGGCATCCCGGATCTATAGTTTGGTGAGGATTGGCCTCCATTTGACCCTCTTCCCAAGGTATTTAGCCTTCTCCAAGCAAGGGCGCACTTCCTAGTTTGGGTTGGTTGACCTAGATCTAGTATGTGGGTAGTTGAGATTCCACTTGATTCGTGATCTGTACATCCAATAACCTACCCCCAGATCATCACTTTTCTGATTTCTACCTTGTGGGCCTCCACATTTTAAGGGGTTTAATCCCCATTTTGGACCACTTGGTATCTTCAAACTTAGATCTAGTAAGATCTAGCCATCGGATTGCCTTGAAATTGTAGATCCACACTCCTACTTGATTAACCTACCTGGATCTAAAGTTTGGATGCCATCAGACATGTCTTGACCCACCTAACCCCACTTTTAGGCCTCCTTGGGTAAAGTCGCACCACCTTGGAGAAGTGAGTTGACTCACTTCTAGGACATGGGTACTTGAGATTTTTGGGGATTTGGAACGGGAATAATATAAAACCTAGGTCTAGTGTGTCATCTTGTCAAATCTTGCCTTGGGGATAGCATTCCTTATTTTAGGGGATTGTGGTCCACTTTGGTCAAACCTAGATCTAGACCTATTCATCCATCAAGACCTTAATTGTCCACTAGTCTCATGCAATAGGAGTCCTTGACCACAATTTAACTATACTTTGACTCCATTATCCCAATTCCCAAGGCACTGGTTTCTCTCCAAGTCAATTCGACTTTCCTAGATTGTTGGATTAACTTGTGGTTTGACCTTTGTGTGGTGAACTAAACCCCTGATGCCATCATACATCATGATCAAGTTTGTCACTTGTACTAGTTAGCCCCAATTCAACCCTTAAACAACCCTGCATTGGACACGGTTCCCAAGGCAGTGGATTTTCCAACATTGAACTAGTACTCTAATCCTAGATCTCATTTCAAATACTATAAGTCACTCTCACATCAACAATGAACCAAAGCTACACTCTTTGAATCCCTCACTTGCCTTGTGACTTCACCCTAAGGTCTAGGATGAACCATACACCTTACTTCACTTAGAATTAACTTGATTTGGTGTCCTGGTTTTGATCTCTCCTGTCGGGAGTAGATCGGGTCTCCCCCTTTGTTGTTTGGGCTAGATAACATAATGTGAAGGTTGCCTCGACTGGCGTGACAACCATATATTGGACTAGAGAGCCCAAATGAACTAGAGATGCATCCTCATACACCATATGGATGACTGGATAATAATAATATCAATACCATGCTCGGATATAATAAAAATAATAATAATTTGCAAATGATCAAAATCATTAAAATACCACAGATCACTATCTGAGCCTGTAAATACTGCATGGAACCATCTGGTGACCAATAATAGACCATATATCATCAATAGCTATCATCCAGGGTCTATCTCATCTCATGTCCTGTAGTTGACTTTGGTCAAACTAGGTTTGACCAAGTCAAGCTGACCCAAAATATGATCCAAGCAAAAACATCAAAGTGCTGCAAGTTTAATTGGTTAATGCATGCTTCATAAGTCATTCCAATAGCAATATAAACATAAAGTAATCATTTCATTGGCAATCTAAAACAAGATTTTCAACATTTTTCAATAATAATAATGGCTCAGACTAGAATCTCAAGACTATACTCACTTTATGGCTGTGATCAATTTGTTAGTGATGGGTGAAGGTGAAAATATGCAAGGCTAGGCTAAGGGATGATTGTACTGACTTAACATTGTGACACTTTGGATGTAGGAAAAGGGGATACACACTAAAGCATATGCTGGACAAGCAGTAACACAAGGGATGGCAGTGTCTCACAAATGTGTAAGCTGTTTGAGAAGTGCTTATTCAACCTTGACAGATGCCTACAACTCACATCCAAGCTGATACAGCTCCGTGAGGATCTTTTCTAGAGCCGCCATGACTAGGTGCTCGACAAACCGTAACTCAAGACTCTAGGGGACACTTAGAATTAGCTGTCCCTTACTCCATCTCATATCATAACCAGCAGGCTAACGAGGAATAATCATGACATGTTTATAAGGTCAGCAATAATTAGATATAGCATTTATTAAACCATTGCTTTTATAAGACCTTTTCATTTACATAGCCTTTGTCCGTGTGTGTTGAAAAACACATTCTTGGATTTACATTTCATTAGGCTTTTCGATCCATGTGTGTTGAAAAATACATTCTTGGATTTATAATTTCACATGCCTTTCATTCACGTGTGTTGAAAAACACATTCTAGAATGGTCTTTCATTTAGATATACAATAAAGTTTCCAGATACATTGTAATGATGGTAGCACTATCTGTTTTAGGTCTAGCCAACACAACTTAGGCAACTCAGAGCCGAGACACAAGTTAAACAGGGAAGCCTATCCAACAAAGAGGCTAAAGTGGGGGAGTCCTCCGTATCAGAAGTTAAGTAGTAAGTCAGGGTAACAACAATAACTGGAAGGTAGCGAATGGATGGAGATAGTGAACATGATGCCAAAACTAGCAAGCCAAATAATGGTGGGAATGATCACCTCCATTCTCCTAAGGAGGGTAAAACCAATGAGTATAGACAAGAACTTCTAAAACCCGAGCAGGACACTAGATAGATACATAATAACAACCAAGTCCAATACTATATACATGATCGCTAAATCATGACACTAAATGCTAGAACATGCCACTAGAATGACTACAAAAGCAATATAACCAAGAACACAAGATAGTACCCGCTGGATCATATACCTGTGCAATACATCTGAACCATCATCTGTCCACTAAGAACCTGCTGCTGCAACTTTGGGCACTGCATGCTGCTCTATAATGGCAAAATGGCTACATCGGTCATCAAATCTGAGTTTCTTGAGACTCAGTCATGGCAAATGAATATACTGTTACTCATCATCATAGGAGTGATCCAAAAATAGATGCTCATCTCAAGCATCTCAGTGTAAAGGACTGGTTGAAAAATATACTGGCATCTGGAAAAAATATATTGTAGCCCCAACTACTATAAATGTGATAACATCTGGATCCAGCTGGGACAAGTGCTCTGTTGAATAGAGCGCTTGAGAACTTCAGAATCTCTGGTCCTCATCACTCTGCTACTTGTATCCTCGATCAATGCACTCTAGCTCTACATCATCTACAAAGTGTACTTGCTATCTGCAAAATGTCCAGAGCTATACCAAACTTTTAGACCGGTCGTCAGAACAATGCATGTATATACATAAATCTAAAAAAATAGTGCTGAAAATAAAGTGCAGAAAGTAAAGACTGATCTACCAACATAACTTTAAGTTTTATTATTGTGCAGGAAAAGAAAATGGCAAGTAATGAAGACTAACTACGAGTTTCAAAGACGAGCTTAGGGAAAGACAAAGGTGCCAGACTCAATGGCTGAAAAACTAACTACTGCTCAAGTGAGCTTATTCAGTTTCTACCTATTCTAACTACCAGGCAAGTCATTCCAGATTGATAGGAGGGAAGTAATGTTTCAACATCCTCCCATTTATAGGCAGTTCAACTTCATCACCATCCAACGTTTCAAGAACAGACGACCCTTTTCCGGCTAACTTGATTATTCTGTAAGGACCCATCCATAATCTTTCCAATTTTGCATGATTTCCCGGTTTTTCTTTAAATTTATCCCATAATAGTACCACATCTCCAACATCGAAAGTATCATTACAAGTGCTTTGATCAAAAGTGCCTTTTACTCTTTGTTGTTCAATGAGCATTTTCTCAAGTGCATCCCTTCTTTTCTCATCAAGTTCAACTAATTTATCAATTCTAGCTTGAATTGCTTCTTTGTTTGTGGTGCATTGCTGTAGTAAATCATAAATCGGTATTTGCAGATTGATTGGAAGCCTACAGTCTTGCCCATACACTAACTTGAAAGGAGATTTCTCTGTAATCCCCTTAACTGTTGTCCTATCAACCCACAATGCATATTTCAACTTACTGTCCCAACTTCTTTTATTTTCACCAACCATCCTTTTTAATAATCTGAACAAATTTTTATTGCTAGATTCGACAAGACCATTTCCTTGAGGATAATAGTTTGAAGAATGAGATAACGTAATTCCATGATTCATGCAGAAAGTTGACATCTCCAATTTACTGAAAGCCTTAGCATTATCGGTGGTTAATTTTAAAGGAAAACCATATCGAGACACAATGTTTTCTTCCAAAATTTTTACCACTACTTCCACTGTGGCCTTTTTAGTTGGAATAGCCTCGACCCAACGAGTGAAATAATCAGTGCAAGTTAAAATGTATTGATATCCATTACTTGAGTTTTCATTAAAAGGTCCTACAAAATCCATGCCCCATTGCTGGAAAGGAGTTTCAACTACAACTGAGGTCAAAGGCAAAGCATGCAATCTTGGTTTTCCAGAGAAGAATTGACATTCTTGGCAAATCCTAACATATGCATGCACATCTTTGAATAATGTTGGCCAATAATATCCTGCTCTCATGATTTTTGCAGCAGTTGTTCTTGGAGCATAATGACCACCGCATAACCTTGGATGCATTTCTTTAATAATGGTTTTTGATTCTTCAGGATTCACACTTTTTAAAATAATTCCGTCAGGGTTTCTCCAACCAAGGCCATCTTGAGTTAAGACATACTTCTCAGCCTTCAACCTTAAGGCCCTTCTCTGATGGTCAACCAAGTAATCAAGGCAAGACAAATTTCTTAGAAAATGGATGATGTCTTTATACCACTCGTGCTCTTTATCAATATGTAAGACAAAATGTTTATGTTTGCCAACAATATTAACCGCACTACCATTTCCTCTCTCCGTTAAAAGTTGTGTCAAACCTTGTCCCTTCACAATCTTGATTGGTTTAATTTCCAAGTCATATTCTTGGATTCGTGAAATCCAGTTCCCTCTGACACCTATACCATCTGCTTGGGATAAAACATCCTTTACTGCTTGGTATGGCACATATGCTTTAATTTTGGAATATCCCACATAAGTTTTAAAATGTTTTAGGGCTTTGACTAAGGCGTAAGCTTGTTTTTCAGTAGTGGTATATTTTAACTCAGCATCTCACAAATTTTTACTCATGAAGGCTATAGGTTGTTCATAATTTTCATTGTTCTTTTGCAACAATACTCCAGTAATGGTGTCCTCGGATGCATATGAATAGATTAAGAATTCCTTGCTGTAATTAGGACAAGCTAAAATGGGGGCAGTTGAAATGGCTTTCTGCAAGGTATATCTTGGGGATCCCCTTTCCCATAATAATCAACTTCACCCCAAAATTTACAAAAAAATTTACCAAGAGACATTTGCAAAACATCTTCAAACATTTCAAGCATCCCAAAGCACTCAAGACATTGATTCCATTTGGCATTGGTCATTATACAAAGCAACAATTATTCAGTGTTTCATTTGCTTATTATCTATTTGAAACATTGTTATCATTTGCTTTAGTCATATCATGCTGTGGATGCTTTGTTTATAAATTATCATTATATTGTGGATGTGATCTATTTTTGCAAGTATTTACTTGGACATAATTTTATTGCAAAGTACTCAAAAACTCCTAAAACAACACCCATCCTAATCATCAAAAAACACATAAAACACTTAAGAGCCTTAGAAACTCTTTGTTAGGGTCTACCCCCCTTGGCTTCGTTAGGAGTTTGCCTAAACGAAGGAGTTGGGATCAGGTGACAGCACCTAACTCTTTGCTTTCCCCCAAGGCCACACATTCCCTAGAAGCAGCTTCGAAAGATTTCTGCTGCTGTGTGCACATCGGCGGGCAACACACCTTCCATTTTCATCCCACATAGAGTCTTCATTGACCCCATATTTCCGTTGGATCTTTGGCACTAATCTTGACCTCATCAACCACCCAAAAAATAAAATTATTGAAAACCTAAATAAAACATTCTTACTAAGATACCTCTTCACCTCATCTTGATCCTTGTAATTTATCATCTTAGTAGTCCTACATTAGGGATACTCTCCTTGTAACAGAGGAGAGATTGTCTAAAGAGAGAAGAGGGCTATGTGGTGACAATGGCACCCTCTTTACTTACCTTTAATCTTGGGTGCCCTTTAATCTTGCACCTGATTTTTGGACTTTGTATCTTAAGTGCAAGAACTATTAGTAACAGTGTGAAGGACAAAGATCCACACAATCAAACTGATCCACTGAAATAAGTTGAGAATCAATATTAAAGTAGAGTGGGACAATTCCTATGGACTTGTGAGTGGAAATTGCAGCAAAAGAGTTGAGAGGGTTCTCCCTCGCAAACACATGGCCTTAGGGTTGTTAGAGTCATTAAGGAGTAGGCCTTGTGTCACCAATTGTAGTATCCAATATAAAGGTACCTGTTGTTCGCCAATATGCACACCAGCAGCGAAGATCTTTCGAAAGCTGTCTCTTCACTAAAAGTGAGAGAGGTGTGGCCTTGGGGGCAAGCAATGAGCCAGGTACTGTCACCTGAATCCCAGCTCCTCCGTTTAGGCAAACTCCTAACGAAGCCAAGGGGGGTAGTCCCTAAAAGAGAGTTTCACTAAGGCTCTAGTGTTTATAGTGTTCTTAGGTGTTGTGATGCGGATGGGTGTTGTTTAGGAGTTTTTTGAAATGAGAGACAATATAAAATTAAAATATAAAACAAGATAGCGCAATCCACGTTGCAAAATACAAAATGAAAGATACACTTGGGCAATAAATAAATCACTTTTCACGTAAATATAAGCAAATACTCCAATGTTGATACTTAAGAAAACAAAATATAAGATGAAGGACCAGTGCCTTATGGAGTCAAAAATTAAATGTGAATGTGAAAACTTGATACAAGTGCTTGAATTGGAAAGTTTGTGAGAACGTTGTGCAGCTTATCTTGGTAAATTTAAAATTTTAATTGTCTTGATTATTAGGGCTAAAACCAAGGATGTTCAAAGAGTGTCCGGAAAGTAATTTTAAGCAGCTCCTTTAAGAGACATGAGGGACCTGTCTGGAATCACAGCGAGGCGCGCAATGCTAACCAGCCACCGTGTCGCAGATTGGGCACTCCGGCGCCTCCCCTGAGAACTAATTAAAATACTTTATGACAACGCCGGTTCGTTGGTTATGGGGGTGAAAGTTTTAATTAGATTTTCACTTGTAAATTAACAAGTCTTCCACCTTTCTGAGTACTAGCCCAACCGTTTCCGGTTGGCAGAGCATACGGGTGTAGGACAGAAACCAAGGTAAATTAATTAAAGGGGTGTATGAGTGGAAAATTTTATTTATTAGAGAACCTTGTTCAACTCTCCGACAGAGAGCGCTCTTGACTTGATCTTATGACCACAGTTCAAGAGACTTGCTAAGCTTTAAAATGCCTAATGCAGGGAAAATGCAAAACTAAAATGCCCTCCGATAGAGGGTGCTCTTGACTTGGATTTGGCCAAGTTCAAGAGACTTTGGTTTATTTTAAGGAAGCAGATAGTAGTTGTGTTGTAAAAGCAATAAATCAATTTTAAAAGATAAAACCACGTAATAAGCTTGAAAGATATGAAGTAATGCTTAACAAAAACTACTTTGCCAAATAAAATGAAACTAAACTCAAACTAGTGTTCTACCACACAATATTTAATCTAATAGGTGGGATTGATCTCCGAACAAGATCAACCACTAGAAGCTACCAATCCTGGAAACCTTTCAACTAGCTGGATGTCCACAAGAAGTTGATGGGGGAGCGAGAAGCTACCACAAAACTATGTGGCTTTTGGGATACAATCCCAAAGTTAGCTATTCTCTGGTCAAGGATTGGAAGAGAAGATAAGATAACTTAAACAAAAATAAAACTAAACTACCCAAGAGTCTCTTTCAGGTCAAAGACCCTACTCGGGAGAGCATGGGGGTAAGTAAATATGGAGGATAACTTAAAATGACTTATTGAAGTAAAAACTAATCTAAGAGCATGAAACCATAAATCTAAGCTAACCAAGTACGACACTCTTCCCCAAATGGGGAAGAAGACCAAAAAGTGGAGGCCTACTCCACTTGAAACTTTTATTAAACGGTTACAAATGCCTTGGGTTTAAAACCTCGCAAGGTCTTTTGAGAATGAAATAACTAGGAAACACAAAGCTAGTTTTTATAAGCTTATTACAAAGGATAACAAGATTTTGTATATTCAATCACTCCTTATGGCGTTCTTGTGGTTTTGCTTTGATTTCTTTGCTTCAAGATCTATCGAATATCTCTCTCTCAAATGACCTACACAAGCTCAAAAGATCTCAACAAGGCACCCATTAACCATTAGCGAAAATAAATCCAAATTTGAGACTAGTTAAGTCTAGATTCAAAAAATTGACTTTAAGATGGAAAATGCATGAGATTTTAACATGAAATCTTAACTATGATGAAACGGACCAGCGAACAACAAACTCTTGAAATGTGCTAGAAAAGAGATCTAAAGTATAAAAAATTGAAATATTTTTGGTATATGAGATCTACTTTTTTGAAAGATGTAAAAGATTGCAAACAACTACTAGCTAAATGCAACCTATCACTTCCCTATATGCTCAATAAACTACTTAGAATGCAAGAATTAGATTTCTAGTATGAGATTCAAAATGCAAGCTAAGAGGATGAAAAGTAACACAAGGCTAACAATGCTAATGCTAACAAGACTAACAAACAAGTACAAGATCTACTACTAACAAGATAAATGAGACTAGATAACAACCAGATCTTAATCACTAACAAGTTTTTGTTGATTTGTTTATGTTTTAGGGCTCACTTTGGAGGTGGACGAGAAGAGAGAGATGGAACAAAACTAAGGGCAAAAGCGAAATGGATGAAGGAGTGAAGGATGGAACAAGAGGAGAGAGGGACGAATGCAAGAGGGAGAAAGGGCTAGTGGATGGAGTAGGACGATTGGGGATAGGGTAGGGCTAAAATGAGAGCAAAGAGAGAGGATAGAAGAGGTAAAAGAGAGCAAAACGAAAGCACAAGGAGAGAAGGGCGAATGGAGAAGGAGGAGGATAAAAACGAGTGGGAGGAATAGATCTAGGGCAAAAGAGGAAGTAGGAGAGGAGAAGCTAAAGCGAATGGGGAGAGAAGGTAAAAACTAGGGTAAGAGAGAGGAAGGTAGGCTAGCAAATTCAAGGGGAAAGACTCAAGGAGAAAAAGAGAAGGCTTGAAGAGGGAGCCTTTTAGGACCAAGGTAACCAATTTGAAAATTTTGAAAAGATTTGATGGATTCTTTATGAAACCTCTCAAGCTCAATCCTTGAAGCACGAATCGATCTTTTGAAGAAACCTGAAATGCACAAAGGTTAGCAAAATAATGGCAAAGGGGAAGAAAAAGCAACCAAGCTCAAGGTCCCACTTTGCACTTAGGAGATCTGCAAAACTAAACCACTTCAACAATGATTTGATCAAGTCTAGTATGATTAGCCAAAAAAGGGCAAGAAGAGCATGAGTATAACCGATTACTTTTTGCTACTTCTAGATCTCAATTAACCAAGCATAAATGAATAAATTGAAACCAAATATTCATTCCATGGACATAAAAATGACTTCTAAGCTAGAATGATCAAACAATTATATATGAAATAGCATTAATAAAACAATATCACCTCATTGAAGCTTTAACAATTTCTCATGGACCAATGTGCACATCAATATGACCTCCAAAGTCGAATTTATTCCCAATAGCAAGAAGCTAGAACACGATTACAAATTGGCAGAGTAAGTTTGCCCAAAATATCCATGAGATAATAACCCAAAATGGGCCTCTCTTTATAGTAAAACACCCTAGCTAGCCCTAGGTCGAATTAGTAATGAGCATGTAGGTCGAATCCCAATCAATCAATGGCTTGGCAAGTAAACATAGGTTAGAGTCGAGTTTTGAGGTTGGTAGGAGTGGGCATGTGGCAAGCTCGAGCTTAAGGTAGGTGTGAGTGGTGTTGCCATCCAATAACACGACTCCAACAAGGAATGGCGTGAGCTATGGTGAGGGGTGACGTGAGGAGTGGTAGGTTGCGAGCTAGTTCAAAGGATGGCAAGTGGCATAGGTAGGTACTAACTCGCATGGATGAGAGCCAAGCTAAACCACTAACCAATGAGCACACTCCAACAAGGCTAGAACTCGACTTTGATAGAGATTGACGTGAGCATGGTGAGGATTGCGAGTAGGTTGTGGTGGATACACGTGGTAGCAAGTAGGTGTAGGCTCGAACCACAAAGGGAGCCAAGCTTGGTAGGTGTGGTGAGTCATGAGGGCGCCCACCTTATCATTAATACAAAACCACCAACCCATCTATCAACTGACACTTCATCAAATCGATTTTTTGCATGGAGAGGGCGAATTAGCTTGAGTGGATAATCTTCTGGTGACTGGATGGTTGACTGGGAAGGCTTGGAGTTGATTGGAATCTTCCTAAATGCTCATTGCCATGTTATTTAGCCTTTTATTTTAATCAAATTGATTAATTTTGGAGAGATTTGGATTGTCTCCAAAATATTCAATTTTATTAATTTAATTAATAATTTATCTGTAAATGACTTTTCAGAGAAAATATTAATTATGAGGTTGAATTGACATCCAAAAGTTGGGTTTAGCCGCTCCATGGGTTATGTGTGATTTTTGGCTTATGAAACAAGCCATCAAACACTAAATTCGGACCCCGGATGACTGACATATTACAGACTCAAATTTCTCTATTTAAACTATAGAGAAATTTAATTAAAATTTAAATAATTAAAAAATATTAAAAACCCCAATTCCGACGCGTCCGGTAAAATTTTTTCGAATTTTCTTTCTGGGGGTCCTAGAGACTTAGGACATGACCAAAACCTATTCTAATAGTGTCTAGTAGGTTTATACATTATAGTTGGACCCTAATAACCCCCCATGGCCAAATTTCCAAATTCGGGCATTCCAGCTTTGGAGGAAGCGGGAGAAAAACCAAGAGATTATATCTTGCCTGAAGCAAAGTATAATCTGACGGTGAAAAAAAACTCCCTGGAATACCTTAGTTGTTTAATCCAGTCATGAGGAACCGAGCCACTCAGACCCTACTAGCACACTTTGATACAAACCCCCATGGGGCCATGGTCATGTCGACTCAAAAACAAAACCGGCTAGCCAAAACTGGCTAGACCCAAAAATATGAAACCCAGATACTCTAGAAGTGAACACTGATGTGTTCCAACACTGGCGGCTCAATAAGGTTTCAACTATTGTACAAATCAGTTGATAACAGTACCAATCCCTGGAATATGAAGAGTATATCCAAATAAGGTAGAGTCACTTACCAAGAGTATCATCCTTTGAATCCAGTATAGCTTGATCTGCAAAGTACACCACCATATGTGTAACAAAGGAGTAGTCCATCCATTCTGGAAAAGAGAAGTCTTTGTGAAGATCTCAAGAGAACCCACTAAAGGGGCCAAGAAGGGGTTTGAAACCCTATAATGACAGTGATATAGAAAATGTCACTGCCAATAAATTCTATGGATGAATGGAACCTGCTTTGCCCTTAAAAAGCTGCAGAGTTTTGGTTGAAAGAGCAAGAAAAGGAGTGTGATACCCTAGAAGAGGGCAAAAATCTGCAAAGTCTCCTTGAATCAGGTAAAAGGACCAAAAAAGTACCAAAGAAGAAGTGTGTTTGTGAAGTAGAGGGTAGAAAGCCTAGAAAACTGTGGACTATCCCCAAATTATGCTGAAAACCCTAGTTTTCAAACCTAGAACAACCTTAAAAACAGGTTGAAAACCCTAGCATCAAACATTAAATTAGCCCTTGGGAAAATTAAGACTATTGCTGAAAAGATCATCATGTAAAGCCATGATGGACCCTCATGAGTGTGTTGTGGGAAGGAAAAATCAGTGCCATCATTAATGTGTGCAAGAGAGAAAAAGCCAATTAGGAGGAAAATTGCCAAGTCATAGAAAAGGTTGAATAAGAAGGATGCTCATATTTGTTTTGATACCATGTTGAGATCATAGAGAGAAGGATTGAATGGAACCACCGACAAACCCTAAATCAGCTTGAACTATAGGCACATCATAAAGAGAAGAGAAGATGAACCCATGAACAAGAGAAACATAAGGTATGGTGCCTGTAGGTTAAAGAATCAATCACTATGAATCACTATGATGAGCTGATACAAATGAGATCTTGAGTTGTATATTTATACACAACTCAAGTGAGGTGTCACTAAATCAGCGGGAACCATAAGCACATTATAAAGGGAAGAGAAGATGAACCCATGAACAAGATATCGTGCCCATAGGCCAAAGAATCATTCACTATGAATTAATATGATGAGATGATACAAATGAGAACTTGAATTATGTATTTATACACAACTCAAGTAAGGTGTCCCTTCAAGTGGGGGTTTTGAGCCCACAAAACAAGGGCACACACCCCAAGAGGGTGGCTAGGTTGAGCTAGTCAAATATATATGCAATACAATAAAGAGGGCGCTTAGCCATAAATGACCACATGTGAATATATTCCAACATGTTGAATAGGTAGCTTTAGATTGGACTATTCCACACCCTTCAAGATCCAAGAAAACATATTTGTTCTCCTTGGATGCTCTTTTTCCTCTTTGTTGTTCAATGCCCAAAGTCCCCTCTATGATATAATAAACTCTCATATTTGTGACATTTTATATAGTTTCTCAAGCATTACAGGGCTTAGCATATCCCCCCAACTCTCGCATATCGAACTGCTACATGTATTCTTGCATTCATCTGGGATCCTCCAAAATTGAAGAATCGACCAAAACTTTCAAATTGAGTGTTTGACCAAGACATGAAAAATCTACTTGGTGGAAAGACCCTATAATGAATCCCCATTGGGTAGAAACAAATAAAGGGTCATAGGAATCTGTGTCAGTAGCTTCTGGAATAATTTTCCCCACCCATGTGTGATGTAGACACTGATATATTGATGACTCAAAAGCCAATCTGTTTGCCACTAGTCTTTTTTCTTGCTTGCTCCTTCGTGAAAGAGAAGAGGAGGCATTATTCGGGTAACTTAGACCCTTTTGACCTCAATGAATGATGCAAAGCAATTAGCGTTTTTAGAATCTCCATTATTCTCCTATCAATTCATTGGTTAAATCAAAATAAGGAAGAAAAAAAGTAATTAAAAGGTAGTCCATCAATTTGCATAGTCCTCATTAGGGGCTTATAAGAGTTGTGTCATCTCACCATACTAGGGGTAGAAATAAAAAAGTGTATTAAAAATGTCATGAAAAAGATGGACACATAGGATATCTAGTATATCTAGTGCAAATATGGAATTTCTTAGTTAGGGTTATTCTTTAACATCCCATGAACACATGTATTATTGGGGGAGGGTGGATGGTTCAACAAAAGGAATTTGGGAGGCATTCTTTAATATCCATTGAAATTAGGGTTATTCTTTAACATCCCATGAACATGTGCTATCATGGGTTCAATGAGTGAACTCCCCATGGTTTGGTTGGGAAAAGTGGTTGAGAGCTGATGAAACCGATAAAAACTCGTAGAAAAGGAAAAAAAACTAGTGGATTTGACAATCGTGAACATGACTTGTGACTGGAAAAAAATTATGGAAATAATCTACAAAAAATGGATAGGGAAGCCCAAGCAAAAATAGGTTTCTTGTGTTCGATGGCCTGAAGACTACATTTAATAATGTCGATGCGCCTGCAAATTGCTTGAATCACTTGAATAAGGATTTTGGCTAGGAAGGAGACCACAATGATGAATCTCTTGAAAATCCCTAATCTTAAGGCTCTTATACCAGTTGATATGATCTTAGATACAACAATGGAAAAGATACATACATGATTAGAAAACCCAAGAGAGAAAGTATGCTAGCATGAGAAGAGTATTTCCACAATTGTACATATGTTGTATACTCATTTGTATTATCTATGTATAGGAGTACAAAACTGTGGAAGAGTGATCAAGTTTGACCACGTCTCTGATTAAATACAATAAAATAAGCGAGTGACCAATCTTGGACCATATCACCCAAAAGTACTGAAGTACAAAAATGTACTAAAGTACAACTATAATGCATGTTCACACAAGCCCGCTAAATTAAGTCTCATCAGATTACCTCTCTGAACTAGACTGATTTCTAATTTGCTTCAGAAAATGAGATCTTAATATTTCCTTTTAATAGATAGTTGTTATAGCCTCATGAACGGGGTATGAACTTGTTTTGAACTTAAAATGTTTAAAAACGTTCTTGTATCTTATCTTTTGCATATGATGTTTTGTAATGTGAGCATTGCTATCTCTTGGATTTTCAGAATTAGTATATCCTCCAAGAGAAAATCAGTCTTACTGGAACGATTTTTTTAAACTGAGTTATTCCCCTTTTTTAAACGAGATGACTATGCTTTGTTTATTCTATGCTCTTTGAAGTGGTATAACTACAATTTTGTAAAAGTTTCTTATTGAATGATTTGTCAGATTCAGTGATAACATTTGTTCATGGTGTCATATTTGGTTTTGAAATCTCGCAGATAAAGATTCCAATGGCACAATAGATTTTGATGAATTGAAGAGTTGCTTTCAGGAGTTGAATGTTTCTTTTACATATGATCAAATAAAAGAATTATATCATGAGTGTGATATGGATGAAAACAAAGGGATTGATTTCAAAGAGTTCATTGTGTTGCTTGCCTTTGTCCATCTTCTGGAAGACCAGTCTGACCCTGCTACAGTATCCATAAAGGGTTCTGATTTTTTTAAAGGAAATTATGTTTGGGGTATGCTAACTGTACTTGGTCACACACAAAAAATTTCATCTTCAAGAAGTTATAAAATCAGAAATGCTTTGCCATAATATCGCTATTCATAGCTTATGCAAAACTTTCACATTTTATAGTGCCAATATTTTGTTAGGAATTGCTAACTGAAGGATTTCATGGACAGCTTTTCTTAACTTGATTATCAGAAACCTGTACTTTTGCTCCACCTTCAGGAAGCTTTCAATACTATAGCAGATGCATTTGTATTCTTTGACAAGGATAAGGATGGCTACGTTACTAAGAAAGAGATGATTCAATCTCTAAACGAGGCTTCACCAGTACAAGAGACTGCAGGCGACATTGCGGTCAAAAGATTTCGTGCGTCCTTTTGTTTTTATTGACTTCTAACTGCATTTTCCTTAGGGTTGTAGAATCTTGTGCATAAGCAGATTTTGATTGTAACCATCTTAAAATTTTAAATGTTTCTGTGGACGACTCTTGAAAACTGTATTCTTATATAGCTGTTGCTTTTGGGCTGTTTCTTGCAGAAGAAATGGATTGGGACAGAAATGGAAGAGTAACCTTCAAAGAGTTCCTTTTTGTATTCACAAA